>CM066322.1:144969823-146184823 GCA_033807775.1 Saussurea involucrata | reverse complement strand
CCTCTTCTCCTTCTTAAAATAACATTTCTCTCTTTTGTTATTTCTGTACAAAAACCATATCAATCTTCAAAATCTTTAGCTTTTCTCCCCCTAAAGTTTTGGAAAGCAAAATCATCTTCAAAATCTTTAGCTTTTCTCCCCCTTGATTTTCAAAACTTTAGCGATGCTTTTTCTTCGAATGAAGTCTATGCTTTTTCTCTTCCTTAATGAATAACCTTGCTCCCCCTCAAAATAAGAATTATGGAGCAATTTGTTTTCTCCCCCTGAAAGTATGCATATATTTCATTAAAATTATTCATTTCAAATATAGTGCTTTAATGAAAACATTTATACAAGAAAAATAAGATACACTTGATAACTACTAACATTTGATCATTTGAAAATTTTACAAAAGAAATCCAACTTAATGAAATTTATCAGATTTTTCAATCAAATGAAATCAAATGCATGTGTTTGGATTCAAATACAAGTCATCATTGCATATCAAGTTAAAAATGTTCAGTTTCAATCCCTTTATTAAATCTATTTGGCGTGCTTAGCATGCGAAATATGATTAGCTTCAAGCATATGCAATTCAAAAACATATAAGAATACTTTGCTCTACTCACACTATTTGTCCAAAATCAGGATTTTCACAAATTTACAGGTTTATTGTGACTTTGTATTTTTCCAAAGTTTCAAGAGATGTGTGCTCATTGGCATCTTTTCTTTTGTGCTCATTGACATCTTTTAATTTTGTGCACATTGGCATCTTTTAATCAAAAAGTTTAGTAAGAATAAGATACATCGTTAAACATGACTTTCTATCTGGTTCTATAGCAGGATTTGGGTCAGCATATCCCAGACCAGTTGGTCTTAGGTGCTAGGTGACAAGCACCCCTTGTAACTTAATTTCCCAAACCAGAAATGCCACATCGATATATCTTAAACCCATCTGTACCAGTAGAACATGGCTTTCTATCTGGTTCTATAGAAGGATTTGGGTCAGCCGATCCTAGACCAGTTGATCTTAGGGACTAGGTGACTAGCACCCCTTAGGACTTAATCTCCCAAACCAGAAAGGCCACAGGTACAAACTTTCAAACTAAATGATTTTGTATATATATATATATATATTGCATCTCAATCACTTGGTTCTAAAACGTAGTACTTCCCCAATATTTTCGTTTCCATCCAACATTCTGACAAATTATGCTTTTTGAGCATTATATTCTATATAAGTCTAAATTTCATAACATTGAGCATTCAGCATAATTTCATTCATGATTTGCTAACCTTTCGATTTATTTCAGAAGTGAAAGTTGAAACAAATATAGCTCAGATAATACAAAAATACTTGTAAAAGCACCCTTGACACACATTTTATTCATTGAATGAAAAATAAAAAAAAATTCATATCATTGAATTAAATTGCTAAGATTCAAACATTCAAAGCAATATAAATAAAACATAATGCAATGTTACCTTTCACCACTTGTTCCTTGAAACAGAAAAATATGACAGTTAAGGATATCACCTGAGAAGTATGAGTTCTAAACTGATTTGTTTAGAAGTCTTAGTCTCTGAAGTACGGGTCCTGAATTGAATTATTCAGAAGCCATTTTCATTTAAGTACGGGTTTTGAACTGATATGTTAAAAAACCTAAAACGTTGAAGCACGGGTTTTGAACTTTATCTTGAAACAATCAGATCAAATTTTGAGTCAATACTTCCTCTGAAATCAAGATAATCCTGCAAAATCAAGAGATTTTGGTAATCATCTACGATGATTCCTCATTAGATATAAAAAATCCAAATTCTGAGTAGTTGAGTCAGAATTCTGAGTAGAAAAGTCAGAATTCTGAGTAACTTGTTCAAAATTCTAAGTATCAGAGTCAGAATTCTGATTAGTTGAGTCAGAATTCTGAGTAGTAGAGTCAGAAGTCTGAGTAACTTGTTCAAAATTCTAAGTATCAGAGTCAGAATTCTGATTAGTTGAGTCAGAATTCTGATTAGTTGAGTCAGAATTCTGAGTAATAGAGTCAGAACTTCTGAGTAAGAGAGTCAGAATTCTGATAAAACTATCCAGAGAAAATTCCTTAGAAAAATGTTTGGATTTTGTGATTTTTGAACATTCTGAACTTCAAATCACCATAACTTGCTCAAAAATCAGAATTTTTCAACCAAAATTTGCATTGCTCAAAATGTGATTCTGAACACATTCTCTGGAAATGTTTTCTACTAAAAACACTCACATCTATGAGTTCGATAACCTCATAGCAAACAGAACTTTTTCAAAAAAATCTTCAAAATCAACAAATTGATCTATATGAATCAGAAATCCATAATCAAGATGAGACCAATTGTAAGTCCATAATCACATTCAGACCGAGTTTTGGACTGAATTATCCAAAAGTCAAAATTCTCAATTTAAGCTCAGCATCTGTTTTAAGTCATGTGTCAGTATTATCATTCAGCTCTACACATGAATAACCTGCAAAACAGATTAAGTTGTCTTTGGTACCCATATGAACTTGGGTCCAGGTTTGTTAGGTGCAGTGGCATATGCAGATATTCTATAAGAACCATACCAGTGCTGAATAAAATTCTTGTTCACAAAATCATTAGTCCCACAATATGAACAACAAAGTTTCTTTTGTGCAACTCTGACTAATTGATTTACAGAATAAATCACATCAGGTTTAACAAAAGATTTTCTTTGAAATGTATTGTTCTTCTTCACATTTGAATTAGGAACCTTTGATTTTGGCACTTCTTTCTTGGAAGTTGTTCATTTAACTCTCCATTCCATTTTTGTCTTTTTAAAAGAACAATTATAAGATTTATCAATAGCAGAATCATAAAACAGATTAGAAGAACAAATCTGATCTTTTGAACTATGATTTGATTTGTCAACAACTTTCGTTTCAAATTCCCTAAACTTTTTAACATACAAATCAAACCTTGACTGCAAATCAGATTTGGACTTCCTCTCTATCATGATTTTAGTTGATAAATCAGATAATTTCTTAATAAGCCTCCTTATTTCCAAATGAAAAACTTTCTTTTCCTTCTCAAACTCATCTTTTAAGCATTTTTCTTTAAAGCCATTTACCTTCTTCTTTTCAGTCTCTTTCCTTCCATCTTCTAACTCTTTCTCCAACTCATTTATTTTTACAGAAAACTCATTTAACATTCCTGTTTCCAGGATACACTCTTACAATCAAATATGAACAATTAAGATCGTATTCACAGCAACTGGTCATATGATTTATTAACAATCTGTGAATTACAAGATATTACAATGAATTTCTCTAAATGGATTCACCAAAGATTATATCAAAGATTCTGTTAGCTACAGTTTCTAACTCCTATATATACTATAGAGAAAGGCTAAAGCTACAGTACATATGAGAAACAGACTAATAGAACAATTACACATGTCCTAATTAGTAACTGAATATAACAGAGAATATCCCAAGATATGAATTCTGAACATACTTCTGAATAAGCGCATCAGAACATTTGTCTTCAGTCAGAAGTTCTGAGTCTCCTACTCAGAACTCTGAACCTTCTAGTCAGAATCCAACACTTAGAATCTTTTTGAGATTTCTCACTCAGAACTTCTGAGTCTTCTACTCAGAACTTCTGAGTCTTCTGAGCAACTTCCATACTTGTAATCTTTTCATTATTCTCTGATCAGAACTTCTGAGTCTTCTTACTCAGAACTCTGATTCTTCAGATCAGATCTTAACAGTTGTGTTTTTGACAAAACTCTAGATCTAACAGGGAGCGCAGTGAAATTCCTAAACCTGTATGAGCAAGACATACTAGTATTTGGAAATTAACTTTCCGACATAGCAAAGCATCATGTTGTGGCTCAGACAGTATTTCCTTAATAAAAGACTTAGAAAGGGCTAATCTTGTTCTTGAAATAGAGATCTTTAAAGATTGAATCAAGATGACTTATAGGTTTAAGTCAAAGTGCATATGTAGACATGATCTTGAAAGGTTCAAGATGCAAGGCTCTAAAGGTAGTTTCTTGCAAGTATGATATCACATCATTTTGAGCATGTCTCAATATTCTAGCACAAAGGCTGAGGTAGATAAAATGATTAGTATTCCATATGCTTCGGCAATTGGATCTATCATATATACCATGACATGCACTAGATCGAGTGTATCATAATGCTTTAGAGCATTAGAATGAGATACCAACGAAATACGAGGTAAGGTCATTGGATGACTATAAAGAACGATTTAAGGTACTTACAAAGAACCAAGGAAGTGTTCCTTAACTGAGGGTTGGAAGAAGATCATAGTAAAATGTTGCACTGATGATAGCTTCCATAAAGATCGAGAAGGTTCTCGATCACAAAAGGGGAAATGTCTTCATTATAAATGAAGAAGTAGTTCACTTGAAAAGGTTCCAAGTGAAGGTAAAAGTTGCATAATACACTACAAATAAGAATACATTGCTGCTTTAGAAGCCGCAAAAGAAAGATGTTTGGATGAAAGAGTTCATTGAAAAGCTGGGTAGATGCCTACCATTCAGGATCATCTAGAAATCCTTTGTGGGAATGTGGGTGCCATTACGCAAACTAAAGGACCCTATCTCACATCAGAGTACCAAGCATCTACACCAAACATTTAACTATATTTGGAATATAGTTAAAGATGGAGATGTTAGTGTTCACAAAGTTTAATCAAATCAAGTTTCTGGATGAACCCATTCACGAAGCTCCTTTCATAAGCTAAACTTGAAGTGTCATGTTTGAGCTATAGGACTTCGTTATTCTAGTGATGGGATTTGATTTGAATTTAGTATTTGGATATTGGAACAGGTTAAGCAACAAGTATAATATTTAAATTACATATATGGAATATGATCTTTTATATACTCGTTGTGTTCTATATTAGCATGTTTAATCCTTGAATAAACCAATTATTCTAAATGTCCATAGTCGATCATAGTTGTGGGAACAACTATGAAGTAAGACTAATATGAATTAGATTGGTTGACTTTTAAGAGTAAAAGTGGCAAAGTGTTGCAACCAAGTTCATAGGTACTTGTTAGGGAACAAGTATTGGACCTGACCCGCTTCAAGATCACCTCATGGATCGTCGTCATAAGTTAGTCTTGAATAAAGGTTGTATCTTTGTATCCTTCAACCTGAGATGCATATTTGGGACTCAAGTGTAGGAACTGTTATGTTTTGATATGGTTAACCGTTGTTCTTGAAAAAGGCAGCTATAAAGGCCATTATTGGGCATGGCATGAACTGCATGAGAGGCGTATGTAGTCAAGATGGGATTTGTTTCTCTAAATATGTTAAGAGTGAGACATCTAAGGCGCCTTACCAAAAGTTGAACAATAGATGAGAATGATAGTGATCCATGTCTCATGTTCAACGTGATGTCCAAACAAAGGGATAACTGATACCACACCTTATACGTCAATTGAAGCTATGAGCTTATGGGAATTGGATGTTGTTGAATGACACTTACAATCATGTATTTCTGGGGGCAGTGAGATGTTGCTAGACGTCCACCACTGTCTATATCATTCTATAATACAATCTTGAGCAAGTGGGAGATTGTTGGTTCCGTGTGCTCAAGAATGATTATAAAATAATATTACCGGTAATATATGATCATATAGGGTCACACCGTATAGCAAGTAAACACCGAATTGATATTTATAAGAATTTGATTCTTTATAAATATTAATAATATTCTTGATAAATATTATTAATTATATTATTGAATATAATTTATAATATTAGATGCAAATAATAAATTTTGGTTATATAAAATAATACATATGATGGATTTATTTTGTAACTAAAATTGTAAGGAGGGACTTGAGGAGAAAGTTTAAGATAGTTAAAATATAATTTTAACCATCTTAAAACTACAAGGTTTATTTTGTAACATTGCATGGCCTACTTCCTTTTGATTGGTCAATTTGGGAGGCAATGTGATGGGCATGTGCAAGTATATTTTATTAATATACTTGCTAGACAACTTACTTATAAAAATAGACTTTTGATCAAACATTTTTTATTACACTTGAAAAGAAAGAAATCAACACACTCTCTCTCCCTCCTCTCCTTGGTTTCGGCCAAACTCAAGAACACACACAAGTGTGTGTTTTTATTTTTGCTTTTTCTCATCTTCAAGTATATTGTACACTTGAAGTAGAAATTGTCTTTTGCATCAAACTTTCAAGAAGGTACTAGCATACTACACGGTGTTGGGAGCTTGTTGGTGGACTTCTCTAGAGGAACTCTTCTTTGAGTTCTTGCCATCTCCATCTTCATCAAACTAGAAGACTTTGCAAAGGACTACAAAGGTTGTACTTTCTAAAACTCCCTATGTATGTTTTTTTTAATCTTTCATGTTCATGCAAATGGATCCTTGGTGGGTATTAAAATGTTTTTTTTAATGTTGTTCATTTTAAGCTTCCGTTGCAAATATTATGATTTTAGAAATCATGTTTTGAACAAAACCCAACAAACTATTCCACAATCCCTTAGATAGTCGTAGAATTCATGACTCAAGTATTCTCCACCCCTGTCGGATCGGAGCATCTTGATCTTCTTGCCCAGTTGGTTTTGTACTTCGTTTTTGAATCCTTTGAACACTTCAAAGGTGTCCGATTTGTTTTTCATCAGATAGATAAATCCATATCAACTGAAATCGTCAGTAAAGGTAACAAAGTATCTTTCACCGTTTCTTGTGGCAGATCTGAATGGTCCACATACATTTGTGTGGATTAAGTCCAACAGATCCTTACCCCTTTCCATTTTTCCTTTGAAAGGTGCTTTCGTCATCTTGCCAAGTAAACAACTCACATTCTTCATCAGACTTTAAGTCAAATGGTTCCAAGACCCCTTCCGATTGGAGCTTGGCGATGCATTTCTTGTTTATGTGGCCAAGACGATGATGCCATAACGATGATTTATCCAATTCACTATTGGAGGAACCAACATTTAGAGTTAAGTTATTATTATTTCTACCAACACAAATCACGCTTTCATACACACCATTACAAGGAGAGCCTTTAAAATAAAAACAACCATGTTTATAAACCAAAATGCAACCATCATTATTATCAAATTGAAATTCAAAACCATCCTTGTACAATGCATGAAAAGAAATAATGTTTCGAGCCATTTCTGGCGAGTAGCAACAATCTAATAACTTTATTGAAAAAACACTACTAAGCACGAGTTCAAAATCTCCAATCTTGGTAACAGCGACAGTCATCCTGTTTCCCATGATCAGATTCAGCTCCCCATGCTTCAACGTCCTACTTCCCTTTAGTCCCTGAAAATTAGAGCAAATGTGAGTACCACATCCCGTATCAAGGACCCAAGAGTTAGAAATCGAAGTACTACGGAGTTCAATTGTAAAAATACCCGAGGTGCCACACCCTTTGACCTTGTTCATTTTCAAGTCCTCCAGAGATTTTGGGCAACTTCTCTTCCAATGGCCCTTTCCATGATAGTAAAAGCATATGGCCTCTTTAGGGTCACTTTTGGGTGGTATGTAAGAAGAATCAGCTTTTCTCTTAAGGCCTTGGTTGCGTGGAACAACTTTAGCCTTTCCCTTCCCTTTGGGATGAGAAACTTTCTTCTTCTTATAGCCACCTTCCCTAATGGCCAGGACGGGAGCAGTTGAGTGACCACTTTGGGTCTTACCCATACTTGCTTCAGCAGATCTCAACATGCCATGGAGCTCCATCAAGGTCTTGTCCATATTATTCATATTGAAGTTCACTATGAACTGTTTATATGCCCCACTGAGAGAGTTTAGCACCATGTCAATGGCAAGCTCTCTTGGGAAATCGACACCTAGATTGCCTAACCTGTCAATGTGCGCTTTCATCTTTTGCACATGCGCACATACAGGGGCACCGTCCTGTTGCTTACATTCCATAAGCGATTTTACGACTTGGAACCTTTCTTGCCTCGCTTGTTCCTGAAACATTTCACGAAGCTGCTCATTTAGTTCAAACGCCCCCATATTCTCGAAACTCTTTTGAAGTTCCGCGGACATGGACGCCAACATGAGACACGCGACTTTAGTGGATTCCGCGAATTGCTTATTGTATTCAGTTACTGCTTCAGGGATTACATCATCATTAAGTATAGGAAGATCCTCATCGAGCAAATACTCTTTGTCTTCGTACCACAAGGAAATTCTCAAGGCACGAATCCAATCCAAGTAGTTTGGCCCAGTTAGCTTATCTTTACTTAGGATAGAGAGTAACATAAGGTTAGATGTTGAGTGAGAAGGAGGGGGAGGATTATTTTCAATCATCTGTAGATATAGATTTTTGTTAGTTTGATATTTAACCCTTAAAATAATTTTCCAAAATTATTTAACAAGGCTAGGATCCATATTTTATCTTATGATGTCAAAAGGGATGTCGTAATCACATCACAAGGTTATTTTAGGTAAACAAATGCTATTTGTTAATTTCATTCACTATGAAACTCCTAGTTCTTTTGAGATTCATTGACTTATGTCAATGGCATGTTAATCTCGATTATGCTTATCTTCCTTTTGTGACTGGGATGCCGAGGATCACAAACAAGATAGTGAATCGACCATGGAAAAACACATGGACCCCTCGGCTCAAGTACGCTTGAGAATCACAAGCGCCACATCATTTTCAACTATAGTTTCACATTAACGTGTCGGCAAACCGCACACGCTCCGTTAACAAACTATAAGATTATGTGTGTTCTTCATCATGGGTAGCATACGACTTTCACATTTTTTAGTATATCTAAAACGGGATTTTCGTTTTATACTTCATAGTTAATACTTTTAACTTGTCACATTGACCTATCAAACCTTTTCGGTAATTCCACTAGTCCACACAAGAGGCGGTGAGTTTGGTAACGCATGGCGTTTTAGAAACCCTTGACTCATTCGATAACCATATTATAGGTAACCTCCTTAAACCCCCTTAGAGTGTTTATAGTGAGTACGCCTAGTCTCGGTTTGACTATCAATGTATTATTTAATCATATATATATAATTGAGGTCTAATATATATATAAAAATTGAATGGAATTTTAAACAATTTAAAATTATGATTATCCAATTAATTCTAATTAACCATGTGAGCACATATTTAACAATTAATATAATTGTTTCCATATTTGATTCCAATTAAACATGTGAGGACAAATGCTAATAATTAATGTGAATATTTGACATATAAATTATATTCACTATATAAATAATGTCAATGTTTATCTTACAATATTTATTCAAACTTGAATATATTTGCTTATTGTAAGAAGGTATTTAAGATTATCTTATTCAATTCAAGATTATCCATTCGATATTTGCCATAGCTTATTATTGATGTGTTTTCTTAGGCAAGTTAGGAAACTAGCCATACATAATTAGGATTATCTATTCAATTTAAGATTATCCATTCAATATTTTCCAAAGCTTATTATTGATGTGTTTTTCCTTAGGCAAGTTAGGAAGCTAGCCATACACAATTATGGTATAACATGCAAAAAAAACGACTACTACGCCATACACAATTATGGTATAACATGCATAAAAAACGACTACTACCCTATACCCTTTAGGGATACCAATAAAACTTTAATCGCTAAAAATAGAAACTTTTTCATGCAAGCAAGAATTTTTTTCAGTTTCCAAAATTATAGCTTTTGAGGTTATGACCATGAAACCCTAACTTAGGGATTAAGCAATTCAATGGCCACAAACTTACTGCACTATGTCGAAAATAAAACAGGTGCCTTATGGACCTCAAATGATTAATCCAACCGTCCAGAAGGTAAAACAGAATGTCGTGAAACTACTGTCCAAAAACCGCGATGATACGACGGTCCAAACTCCGGGAATAGATAAAACGGCTCGTTGCGTTTTCCAGAAAATTCAATACGAATTTTATGCTATTGAGCTAAAATCTAAGAACTTTGGCTATGATACCACTGAAAGGTTTTGTTAAACCATACTACCACATGATATAGGCAACGGAAGCATATTTAGAATTGAATCATCCATGGCAATACAAACAAACAACTTATAAAGATGCATACGTTCTAGATGATTAACTACAATAGAAAGAATCAAGAACACTTACTTGTTTCTTGTGATTGTCGAAAACACAAAGATGAATTAACCTTGTTCTTGCTTCTTGGATGTCAAGGATCAATAGTGTGAATCCCTCTAGTGGCTCACACTTAAGAACACCAAACCAACAATCAAGATTGAAGCTTTAAACCCTAAACCCTTATTTAGGGTTTATGATTTTGGGAGGGAGGAGAGGGGAGGTTACGGCCATAATAGAGAGAGAGAGATTGATCAAAAAACTCATTAGGGTTTGATCCCTAGTAGTTTATTTATAATCCCCTTATTTACACCTAGCCCCCTTGAAACGATAAGCTTGTTAAAAAACTCTTTTAACCAATTATCATTTAGTCCCTATAATTAATCCAATTAATTATATTGTAGCTTATAATAAATTTATCATCAAATGACAAATTAATAAACTAACTACTTTAACTCCCTTTCATTCTTCTGATTGTTATTTGGGTCTTAAGGGCAACCCAAAAGGACCCTGCTATTATTAGAAATATTACTAATAGTTAATGACTCTGGACACTATGTCCAACATATTAGTCATTCTAAATCAGTGGGAAAACACACTCGGAGTTTGTGTAAAAAGAAGGGAAAAAGCATGTAATCAATCTAAATAAGTGGAAAATGCACTTAGAGTTTACACTTGGAATAAACAGGACCAACAAATTGAAGAAAGCAAGAAAACGTATAAAAGAAGGGAACCTCAAGATTTTGACTATTTAGATGTATAAACAGACCACATCCAAATGGTTAACCATAAATCTGAAGTGCTAAACATATGTCATCTCTGTTTTCAGCGCGTAATCGAAAGAAATACATAGCAAGAATCTCCTAACAGCTGCCTGGATGACAAGGATGGTTGATTCATCAAGACCGGATTCACACTTTATGTCATCTTCACGAGCAGCTTCGACTGTGACTGATTCATCGGGAACGGATTCACACTTAATGTCATCTTCAAAAGCAGCTTCCTTCGTCATAGTTGACACTATAGAATCCTATCCTTTGGTGATCGAGTTTGACAACTGAGGCATCTCTTTTGTCCATTGATTGTTGGATTTTTTTCTCAGATATGGCTTCAGAATTAAGAGTAACAGGTTCCGAGTTCTTCTTGTTCTCTAAAGAAGGTATTTCTGTAACCAAGATTTCTCTATTCTCATAATAAGGTATTTCAGTAACCAGACTCTCTTTGTTCTCTTTGTTCTCTGAAGGACGGTATTTCAGTAACTACAGTATTACTCAGAACTCGATGTCTGGCTGATCGTTTCCGAAAACTCCATCCTTGTTTATCAAGACCTTTGTTCTGAAGTGGGCTCGAGTAAATTATTAAATTAGTTTAGAAAGAAATGAAGAAAGCGAAACAGAAAAACCCATTAACAAAGTTATTCACTCACTGCATCGTGTTTGTTAAAGAAAACAAATTCCAAGTAAGTCTTTAAAAGTAAAAAATGTGGACTAAACTGAAACACAACTACTTTTTAGTGGTTACCATTAAAGGTATAGAAGGTACTTTTGCCATGGTTTCCCTTCTTTTTTGCAATTCTTATGGGTCATTCAATAAAATAAATTGTTGCAATTTAAGATAATCTACAGATCTCAAATTAAGATCCAACCTTTAATCGTGTTTAATGGTTACACACACATAGAAGATAACACACACTTGTATCAAGTAAGATAAGTAGAAAATTGCATGCTCACAAAGATTTCTAAAACAATCAAAATGAGCTTAATCCAAAATCAAGCAAGCAAATCAACTCACCCATTAAGCGTAACCCATCAAATTAATTAAGCACCGATAAAAATTTTGATCTCAACCCTTCTTATATGGCCTACACACTAACCATAGGGTTGACTCCATAAGAAGGTTTCATCATACCTAACACAATTAAATATCAAACATCAAAAGAAGATACTAAATCTTACAGTGTTTGGATACCAAAAGTTTATCAAAACAGACTGAAATGCTTAAAAAGTTGTCCCTTCAAAATTGCTTTCTTGTTTCTGCGAAGGAAGTGACCTCAACCAGATAGGATGATTGTGCATTTCAGATAAAGCTTGAATCTCCGATTCTCCACTTTGGGTCATTTTAATATCAATGGCAGCCACTACCTCCATTAAAATACACCTCAACATGCCCTCACTATCTTATTAATCCTAAATGAAAAAAATTGGGCGTAGGACCGGACATACTTTTCAGAAAACTAGAATGTATTTTAGATCTAATATTTTCAAAAAAAAATCAATTTATAGGCAAAAAAAGGGAGATATAAGAGCATAACCTATTAAATTTACCTTTTTACCTTGGATGCTTGAACTTGAAGATCATCAATATTGATCTCACTTGAAACTGTCTCAACATACGGATGAAGAAAAAAATTGATTTCTCAAAATCCACATTGTGTGCATGCGTGTTGCATACATTAAAAAAATGCAAAGTTGAGTTACTGAAAAAGGTTACTCTTTCAGTTTCTTAAGCGCCTATATATACACCTACCTGAATGCTATAAATTGCAAAAATTCAGTATCAATCTAAGAAAAAAATAAGATGCAAAAAAAGGTTATTTTGATCCTTACCCCAGTTTCCTCTTTCACTTCTCTTGCAGCTACCGTGAAAATCTTCTTGGACTGGCATGGAAAAAAAGTTACCGTTCTCACTTCTTAGATTTTACATGATTACTTCATTTTGCTGAAAATTCATTTGTGTCTGAAAAGGCAAGGCAGGGTAAATCCGGTGTTCCACTTACGTGTTGTAATAGCATCAAATCAAATCTATTAGTTTGTCAGTAGTAATCATGAAACAATTGGTGAATAGGTGGTTTTAGTATATAAACAAAAAAAGATACCAAGCAATAAAACATTTCAATTCTCATGAGATACAACCCAAAATAAAAATTGTTTGAACTTTCATTGGAACAACATAGATTAGAAGACGTACTTTGATCAATTACTCTTCTTGTCATCAACTTATAGATATCAGGTACGTTTTCCCCCTATTTAATTTAGCAAAAATGGAACTGCAATATCATAGAAGAGTAGAAGACACGAACAAAAAAGATATGGGGTTATTTCCCCCATAGCTATCTAATGAGGCTATAAGTTAATTTGGATAGCACTGTATGAGGGAGAAAATCTGTAAAAAAGTTTACCAGTCATCGACTTCATTGTAGAATCCCAAACCTTTCCCTATCGGAGCCATGGAAGGATGATTTTCTGTATACCTTAATGCTCCTGTAATCATAAAAGCATCATCGAATACGACTAAAAATGTGATTTCAGACAACCGTAAAACCATTAGAAAACTTGGATAAGAATACGTGATTTCAGACGACCGTAAAACCATCAGAAAACTTGGATAAGAGAAATAAACTGGATTCAATGTGGATAAGATGGGATCAGCCATACCTGAGGGCTGATTGCGGAGAGGATTAGAAAACGCTGATAGTTGGTTTGGTGGTCTGGTCATGATTTTTTCAGCCATTGTCACCGATAAAAACCATAGGCAAAAACAACGATGGTAAATACCCCTGGATTTTGAACAAGTCTCCTCCTCCACACCGTAAGAAAAATGAAGCAGATGAATAAAAACCATTTCGAATAGAAATCAGACATGAGGAGGGAGAGATAGTGGAGAAGGAGACCAGAGGAAGAGGTCGTGGGGATAAACGAACTAGGAGAGAAACTGATTTCAATTCTGCCTTACTGTTGATCCAAACCCTCGGTGATTTGATAATGACCCTGAGAAACACTTAGTGAAAATTGTAAGTAGACAATATGTATTAATGTTTTGTCATCAAAGAAAATATACTAAGTCTGTTTAGTATCGCTGATGAAAAACATACGCTTTAAATTTATACTTCAGCGAACACTGTACATCAGTGAGCCCTAAGCATGTTCAGTCTCACTGATGATCGCTGATAATTTATGTTGTTTACTTATGATCCCTGAAGACAAGATTCACTTCAACTATGTTCTACGCTGAAGTCGAAGATCAAGCCAAAGAACCAGCGACTAAGTCTACTAGTAACCTGATGCGGATATCAGTGAAGCTAAGACTTGTCCATCTCACGTGAAGTTTCAAGTAGAAGACTTCAGCGAATGCTGAACTTTATCCTTCACTAATAAAGAGTCATTCAGTGAACGCTGATCATAAAGCCTCCTCTACAAGGAACTATGTCTTATCCCCTTGCATGCTTTTTGTACGATTTGTCAGAAAAGACATCCTTTTGTCCAGAATTGTACAACCAACTCTGCTCCTACACTGTTCACCATGCGGCCAATAAGATGTTTGCTAAAGTCAAATCATGCAACCAACCAGAGGCTGCCACGTGTAAAGGTATACTGACTTGAATTAAATGCATGCAGTATATAAAGGAACCCCTACTTCATTTTGAAGAAGCTCGGACATTCCTTTCTCGTTGAACTACTGTGTGAAAGAAAATTATCCTTAGTTTTCTTAATCTTTTTTCTCTCTTATTTCTAGTGCAAAAACTCTGTGTTCTCATAGTTTGTTTAGATTAGGTTTATTCCTTAATTTTGTTCCGCAACAAACTGTAAATTGTTTGATACATATCAATAAACAATTTAGAAAGATAAAAATATGTGTTTGTATTCAACCCCCCTTCTACAAACTTGTATAACCCTTTGGGACCAACAAGTGGTATCAGAGCTGTTTGTTTAATATATTAAACAAGATCTTGCTTATACTATCTCTTTTTCTCTTCCTTGCTATTTTCCATAATGGCTAACACCACAATGATAATGGCTCTCTTGCCAAACCTCCTCGATTCTCCAAAGATAACTTCAATCTCTGGAAAAATCGAATGATACTCTTCCTGGAAGGTGTAGATCCTACTATACCTTATTACATAGAAAATCTATATTCCACATATGATCCAGGCTTCTGTTCCAGCCACTGCAAATACTCCTGCCATTCCTGAAAGACTAATCCCAAGAGAAGTCCCTCAGTGGACTGATGAGGACAAGAAGAAGGTGGCCATCGATACTAGAGCCAGATCTATCATCTCTATGGCTCTACCTGATGAAGTCTACCACTCCATCATGAACCTGAAAAGTTCAAAAGCCATGTGGGACACTATATGTGTTCAATATGAAGGTACTGCTGAAGTCCAGGACTATAGAAGAATCAACCTGGTAAGGAAATACGAAAGTTTCATTTGTGGTAAGACTGAAAACACTCTCTGAAGTACACCAACATTTTAACTATTTAATCATTGATTTAAAGACTGTTGGTAAGACCTACTCTAACTCCGAGATCCTGACTAAATTCTTGGATTGTCTTCCTAAAAGCTGGGACAACTATACTATGTGTCTTAAGCTGTCAAAGGATCTGAAATTTATGACCCTTGCTACCTTATTTGGCACTATGCTCAATCATGAGAAATTGTGTCAACTTACGAACAATCTTGTAAAAGATTCCAAAAGCACACCTGTTGCTTTACTCTCCTCAGAGTTGGTACCCACTCAGTGTTCAACTGTCACTATCACTGAGTTGGAATCTAACTCTGATGATTCATCAGACGCTGATCCTTCTGAACTTGATGAATCTCTGGAACTCTTGACAAATTCCTTCAGAAGATTCGCGAGAAAGAGTAACTTCAAAAGAAATAAACCTCTTTCCCTCACTGACAAGCCCAAATAGGACACTTTGCTCGTGAATGCAGGTCAAGGAAAGTCTTCAAACCTTCATCTACTTCCTACAAGAAATCCTCTAACCCCAGGGCTAGAGATGACAAATACCAGAAGTTGAAAGAAAAATATCAAAAGCTGAAAGGCTTCAAAAAGAAAGGAAAAAGCATGATCGCTGAGATCATGACTGGGCCAAAACTGATGAAGAATCATCTGATTCAGATGACGATAAGGCTAACCTCTGCATCATGGATCAATTAGGAAAAGAGGAAGAAAAAGCTGGAATTCCCTCCACTTCTACCTCTACCTCTCAAGTATCAATCTCTTTTATCTCTACTTCAGCTGATAATGGAGCTGATAAGCTTCGGACCATCGATCTATTGACTTTTGATTTATATGATGCCATGAATGGCAAGACCAAAGCTGAAAAACTGAATCTAGATTTAGCTGAACAACTTAAAAATTGTTAGCTGAAAATTCAAGAGCTTTCTAACGTAGAAAATAATCTAAAAGATCAGGTCTACGTAAATCAAATCATTAGTATTGAGCGAGAACATGTTATCGCTGCATTAAAGGCTTAAAACGCTACTGTTGAAGGATGGTGTAAATCCTCAACAAAGACCACTGAGATAATAGGTGCTCAAATCCCTCTAAGTGATAAATGTGGTCTTGGTTACAAAGATGACGCTGAAGAACCTACCACTGACCGTTCTATGCTTAAGTTTGGAATGTTCGTGTCATCTATCCCTGAAACCTCTTCGTCTCAGTGCTCGCCTTCTAAAAATCCCATCCCTGAGGATAAACCTACCTTAATTTCTAAAGGTAAAGAAAAAGAAATTCAAAAACCTCAGAAGGATACCAAAGTACCTAAGCTGAAAGCTTCTAAAACTTCAGTGAGCCATCCCTCTACTTCTAGGACCAAGATCCCTGAATTTATTCAGCGATCTACTCCTAAAATAAGAGTGGATGTAATTGGTAAGAAATCCAAAGAACTGATAGTTCCTCCAATTTCCAATGCCAAAGGTATTCTTGGTGCTGGCCCTGCCCATTTAAAAATCTCTGCTAAGTATGCAAATGGTCCTAAAGCTACTTTTAGCTTTAGAAAATGTTATCACTATAGACTTACCGATCATATTTCTAGTAAGTGCCCTACAGCTACCAAGGCTGAGAAATTAGCCAAGGTAAAGAATACTGGCCCCAAGGCAAAGAAGATCATCCCTGACAGAAATCAGGCCAAGTTGAAAGACACTACTGAGGTTAAGAAATTAACCAAAGTGAAGAATGTCATTGACGCTGAATCTTCAAATGCTGCGAAGATTGCTGAACCTTCCACTTCCTCTACCACCACTGACAAATGTGACCCATAGTAAAATGGCTACCTGTTGATCCAAACCCTCAGTGATTTGATAATGACTTTGAGAAACACTTAGTGAAAATTGTAAGTAGAAAATATGTATTAATGTTTTGTCATCAAAGAAAATATATACTAAGTCTGTTTAGTATCGCTGATGAAAACATACGCTTTAAATTTACTTATTCAGCGAACACTGTTCATCAGTGAGCCCTGAGCCTGTTCAGTCTCACTGATGATCGCTGATAGTTTAAGTTGTCTACTTATGATCCCTGAAAAAAAGTTTCACGTCAACTATGTTCTAAGCTAAAGTCGAAGATCAAGCCAAAGAACCAGCGACAAAGTCTACTAGTGACCTGATGCGGATATCAGCGAAGCCAAGACCTGTCCACTCAACGTGAAGTTTCAAGTAGAAGACTTCAGCGAACGCTGAACTTTATCATTCGATGATAATGAATCATCCAGCTGACGCTGATCATGAAGCCTCTTCTACAAGTAACTTTTGTCTTATCCCCTTGCATGCTTTTGTACGATCTGTCAGAACGGACATCCCTTTTGTCCAGAATCGTACAACAACCTCTGATCTTACATTGTTCATCATGCGGACACTAGGTTGTCTACTGAAGTCAAAACATGCAACCAACCAGAGACTGCCACGTGTAAAGGTATACTGTTGTGCATTAAGTGCATACAGTATATAAAGGAAACCCTACTTCATTTGTGAAGTGCTTGAACCTTTCCTCTCGCTGAACTTACTGTGTGAAAGAATACTCTCCTTAGTGTTCTTATTTTCTTAATCTTTGTTTCTAGGGCAAGAAACCTTAGTGTTCTCATCGTTTGTTTAGATTAGGTTTATTCCTTAATCTTGTTCCTCAACAAACTGTAAATTGTTTGATACATATCAATAAACAATTTAGAAAGATAAAAATCGTGTGTTTGTATTCAACCCCCCCTTCTACAAACTTGTATAACCCCTTTGGGACCAACAAGTGGTATCAGAGCAGTTTGTTTAATCTAATAAACAAGATCTTGCTTATACTAGTCTCTTTTCTCTTCTTTGCTATTTTTCAAAATGGCTAACCCTACAAACACAAACTATATCGATATTGGATCTCTTGCAAAACCCCCTAGATTCTCCAAAGATAACTTCAATCTCTGGAAAAATAGGATGATGCTCTTCCTAGAAGGTGTAGATCTCACTATTCCTCACTATATCGAAAATGGACCATGTGTTCCTTTCATGATTGACCATGTCGTTCCTGCTACTGCTAATAGAGCTGGTATTCCTGAAAGAATCATTCCCAGGGAAGTCACTCATTGGACTGAAGAGGACAAGAAGAAGGTTGCCATTGATACTAAGGCCAGATCCATCCTTTCTATGGCTCTTCCTGATGAAGTCTGCCACTCCGTCATGAACCTGAAGAGTTCTAAAGCCATGTGGGACACTATATGGGTTCAATATGAAGGTACTTCTGAAGTCCATGATTCGAGAAAGATCAACCTGGTAAGACAGTACAAAAGTTTCATTTGTGGTAAGAATGAAATCTCTCTGAAGTACATCAACGGTTTAACTGTTTAATCATTGACTTAAAAACTGTTGGTAAGGAATATTCTAAGTTTGAGATCCTGACAAAGTTTCTGGAAAGTCTTCCTGAAAGTTGGGACAGTTATTCTATGTGTCTTAAACTCTCAAAGGATCTGAAATCAATGACCCTTTATACCTTATATGGCACTATGCTCAATCATGAGCAGTCGTGTCATCTTAAGAAGAATCTTGTAAAAGATTCTAAAAGCACACTTGTTGCTTTACTCTCTTCAGAGTTGGTGCCTACTCAGCGTTCCTCTGTCAATATCACTGAGTTGGAATCTAACTCTGATGAATCATCAGAAGCTGATCCTTCAGAAATTGATGAGTCACTGGCCCTCCTGACTAATTCTTTCAGGAGATTCGCCAGAATGAGTATCTTCAGAAGAAATAAACCTCTTTCCCTCACTGATAAGCCAAAATCTTCAACCCCTGTAGATAAGGCAACTGCCACTTGCTATAACTGTGAAAAG
Organism: Saussurea involucrata; assembly: GCA_033807775.1. Taxonomy (NCBI): domain Eukaryota; kingdom Viridiplantae; phylum Streptophyta; class Magnoliopsida; order Asterales; family Asteraceae; genus Saussurea; species Saussurea involucrata. The sequence goes on along the minus strand of CM066322.1, from coordinate 146,165,646 downwards.
ATAGGTCACTTTGCTAGTGAGTGCACGTCAAAGAAAGTCTTTAAACCTTTATCTTCTTCCTACAAGAAATTCTCTCACCCCAGGGCTAGAGATGACAAATACAAGAAGCTGAAAGAAAAATATTCAAAGCTGAAAAGCTTTAAGAAGAAAGGCAAAGGCATGATCGCTGAAGATCATGACTGGGCTCTTTCTGATGAAGAATCATCTGACTCTGAAGATGATGATGAGGCTAATCTCTGCCTCATGGCCAAAATAGAAGAAGAGGAAGAAACAGCTAAAATTCCCTCTACTTCTACCTGCACCTCTCAGGTATCAAATCTTTCCACTGATACTTCTACTTCAGCTGATAATGACGCTGATAGACGACGAACCGTCGATCTTTTGACTATTGATTTATATGATGCCATGAATGGCAAGACCAAAGCTGAAAAACTAAATATTGATCTCGCTGAACAGCTTAAAAATTGTCATTTGCAAATTGAAAAGCTTTCTAAAATTGAAGAAAATTTGAAATATCAGGTCTGTATATAAATCAAATCATTAGTATTGAGCGAGAAGAAGCTATCGTTGCATTAAAAGCTGAAAAAGATACTGTTGAAGGATGGTGTAAATCCTCAATAACGATCACTGAGATAATTCGTGCTCAGATTCCCCTGAGTGATAAAAGTGGTCTTGGTTATAAAGCTGATACTATAGAACCTACCACTGATCGTTCCATGCTCAAGTTTGGAATGTTCGTATCCTCAATCCCTGACACTTCTTCCTCTCAGTGTTCTTCTTCAAATACTCCCATTCCTGAGGAAAAACCTACCTTAATCTCCAAAGGTAATGGTAAAGAAAAAGTTTTTAATCAAAAACCTCAGAAGGGTACCTTTGTACCTAAGCTGAATGTTTCTAACCATTCAGTGAATCATCCCTCTACGTCTAAGACCAAGATCCCTGGATTTATTCAGCGATCTACTCCTAAACTGAAAGTGGATGTATTTGGTAAGAAATTCGAAGAACTGATAGTTCCTCCAATTTCCAATGCCAAAGGTATACTTGGTGCTGGCCCTGCTCATTTAAAAATTTCGGCTAAGCATGCAAATGGTCCTAAAGCTACTTTTAGCTATAGGAAATGTTATCACTATGGACTTACCGATCATATTGCCAGTAAGTTCCCTACAACCACCAAATCTGAAAAGTTAGCTAAGGTGAAGATCACTGCCCCCAAGGCAAAGAAGACCAATCTTGGTTCAAATCAGGTTAAGGTGAAAATAAGCACTAAGGTTAAAAAATTAACCAAAGTGAAGATTGTCACTGAAGCTGAATCTTCAAATGATGCGAAGATTGCTGAACCTTCAACTTCCACAACCACCACTGAGAAATGTGGGCCCACAGTAAAATAGGTGCCCAAATCAAACTAATCTTCCTTTGATTGCAGGTCCGGATGGGTATCTGGTATCTCGATAGCGGATTCTCTAGACACATGACTGGCAAAAGGAACCTGCTCACTAAATATAAGGAAGAATAAGGTCCCTCTGTGATCTTTGGTAAGAACGGAAAAGGCTATACCCGAGGGTTTGGTATACTCTCTAATGGTACAACAACCTTCAGAAGAGTCGCATACGTCGAAGGGCTGAAGCATAATCTTCTGAGCATCAGTCAGCTATGTGATAAGGATTACAAAGTGTGTTTCACTAAGGAATCTTGCTTTGTCACTGACAAAAAGGAGAAAATCGCTCTCAGCGGATACCGTTTGGAAAATGTTTATGTTATAAACATGGACTCGACAACCACTGAGAATTCTTGTTTCTTCTCCAAAACCTCATCCGATGTCAACTGGTTATGGCATAAGGGGCTCTCTCATCTAAACTTCAAGACACTGAATACTCTTTCTTCAAAAGAGTTGGTTACTGGTCTTTCTCAACATTCGTACGCTAAGGAATCGTTATGTTCAGCATGTGAAAAAGTGAAACAAACCAAAGCTAGCTTCAAGTCAAAGCAAGTTTCCTCAGTGTCATCTCCACTTCAACTTCTCCACATGGATTTATTTGGCCCTGTCAATGTTCAATCCATCGTTGGAAAGAAATATACCCTAGTCATCGTAGACGAATTCTCTCGCTACACCTGGGTCATGTTTCTCCGTGCTAAAAGTGAAACCTCAGAAGAACTGATGTCTTTTGTCAGGAAAATGGAAGTCCTGAATAACCTCATTGTTCGCTCAATAAGAAGTGATCATGGGACTGAATTCAAAAACAGTTCCCTTCAAAATTTCTTTGAAAGTAAGTGTATTTCTCACAACTTTTCTTCAGTGAGAACACCGCAACAAAATGGAGTCGCTGAAAGAAGAAATCGAACGATCATCGAAGCTGCTCATTCAATGCTCAGTGATTCTCATCTACCTACTCAGTTCTGGGCAGAAGCTGTCAACATTGCTTGTTTTACTCAAAACAGGTCGCTGATTGTCAAAAGCTTCAAGAAAATAGCCTACAAACTTTTCCATGGGAGAAAGCCTTCAATTAGCTTTCTTCACATCTGTGGATGTCAGTGTTTCATACTAAACAACAGCGATGCCCTAGGAAGGTTTGATCCCAAGGCTGATGATGGAATATTTCTTGGATACTCCTCAGTCTCCAAAACCTTCAGAGTCTTCAATCGTAAAAGACAACTAGAAGAAACAATCCACGTCACTTTTGACGAATCCCGTTCAGCGAACTCAAGACCTTCTGCTGATACTGAAGAACTCAATCAATAGATGTTTTCTCATCTTGGGGACTCGGAAAATATTCCCAATCCTCAGGTCAACATCCCTACCGCTAAAGATGATGATCCTACTATCATCCCAAGCATGCAGACAAGTGAAGCTGAATCGTCATGGGTTTCAGCTGTTCCTCTCAACACTGTGCCTGCTTCTGAACCATCTACCTCAGATATCCGATCTACTTCTCAACAATCAGTGAATGAAATGACATCTGAATCTCTTCCTCTTATGCCAGAAGTACCTGCAGTGGTTGAAGCTTCTTCTTCAGTTTCTCTAGAAGTTCAAATTGAGTCATTGAATCATGCTCCGTCTCAGCGATGGACTATTAATCACCCCATTGATCAGATTCTTGGTGATCCAAACGCTGGTGTGCAGACTCGACGAGGTTCAGGTAACATTTGTTTATTTGTTAACTTTATTTCTCTGATTGAACCAAAGAAAACAGATGATGCCCTCAGAGATCCAAACTGGGCCAGCGTTATGCAAGAAGAGCTGACAGAATTTGAAAGAAACAAAGTTTGGAAACTCGTTCCAAGACCATCAGACAAGTCAGTGATAGGCACTAAATGGGTCTATCGAAACAAGTTGGATGAACATGGAACTGTAACCCGCAACAAGGCTCGTCTTGTTGCTTAGGGATATTGTTGATCCAAACCCTCAGTGATTTGATAATGACCCTTTCTTATACTTAGTGAAAATTGTAAGTAAACAATATGTATCAGAGTTTCACTATCGCTGATAAGTACTAAGATCTTCCAGTACCGCTGATAGGAACTCTTTGTTGTTTAAATTAAACATTCAGCGAAACTGTTCATCATTAATGCTCTGAGTCGGTTCAGTCATTATGATGATCGCTGATAAGTTAGTTGTTTTACTTATGAACCCTGAAGACAAGTTTCACGTCAACAAAGGTTCTACGCTGAAGTCGAAGATCAAGCTCAAGAACCAGCGACAAGTCTCCTAATGAACTGATGCGGATCAGCGAAGACTCAGATTTGTCCACTCAACGTGAAGTATCAAGTACAAGACTTCAGCTATCGCTGAACTTTATCATTTGCTGAATAGTAAATGATAATCGCTGAATCAACGAAAGCTGATCATGAAGTCCTCCGTACAAAGTACTTTTTCTTAACCACCCTTGCACGCCTCCGTACGAAATGTCAGAAAAGAACCTCCGAAAATCTGAAATCGTACAACCACTCTGATACTACACTGTTCATCCTTACAGCTACTAAGGTTGTCAACAAAAGTCAATGACATGCAACCAACCAGCTAATGACACGTGTAAAGTATATACTGACTTGCATTAAATGTATGCAGTATATAAAGAGATGAACTCACTTCATCTGAAGTAACTTGCTAACTCTGGACAAGTTCAAATCTCTTATCTCAGATAGGTTATTATTAGTAATTTCCTTATCTCTCTTAGTGAAAGAAACCTTAGTGTTCCAACTTGTTTAGATTTAGGTTTATCCTTAATCTTGTTTCCGCAACAAGCTGTAAATTGTTAATGATTTATCAATAAACAATTTAGAAAAGTAAAATCTGTGTGTTTGTATTCAACCCCCCCCCCCCCCCCCCCCCTTCTACAAACTTGTATAGGCCTTCGGGACCAACAAGTGGTATCAGAGCGGATTTGTTTAATCTCATAAACAAGATCTAATCTAAGATATTTCTCTTCCTTGCTATTATCTGAAAATGGCCACCAATACAAACACAAATTATATAGACAATGGTTCTCTTGCAAAACCCCCTAGATTTTCCAGAGATAACTTCAACTTATGGAAAAATAGGATGATACTCTTCTTAGAAGGTGTAGACCCTACTATGCCTTACTATCTTGAGAATGGTCCATTCATCCCTGTAACTATTGACCCTGCAGTTCCAGCCACTGCAAATAGACCTGCTATTCCAGAAAGGCTGATTCCTAAGGAAATCTTTCAGTGGACCGACGAAGATAAGAAGAAAGTGGCTATAGATACAAAAGCCAGATCCATACTATACATGGCCCTTCCTGACGAAGTCTACCATTCCGTCATGAACCTGACAACATCAAAAGCCATGTGGGACACAATATGTGTTCAGTATGAAGGAACGTCTGAAGTCCAGGACTCAAGAAAGATCAACCTGGTAAGACAATACGAAAGCTTCATTTCTGGTAAGAATGAAACTCTCTCTGAAGTTCACCAACATTTTAATTGTTTAATTATAGATCTGAAAACTGTTGGTAAGGAATATTCTAACTTTGAAGTGCAGACAAAATTTCTAGAATGTTTACCTGAAAGCTGGGACAATTATTCCATGTGTCTCAAGCTGTCAAAGGATCTAAGATCAATGACCCTTGCAACCTTATATGGTACATTGCTGAATCATGAGCAATCGAGCCATCTTAAGAAGAATCTTGTAAAAGATTCCAAAAGCACCCATGTTGCTTTAATCTCAGAGGAATCTTCTACTCAGCGACCTTCGGTCACTATCACTGAGTTAGAAAATAACTCTGAAAGGTCATCAGACTCTGATTCTTCAGATGATGATGAATCCTTGGCTCTCTTAACTAAAAAGTTCAGGAGATTCGCCAAGAAGAAAATGTTTAGAAAGAACAAACCTCTTTCCATAACTGACAAGCCTAAATCATCAGCTTTTGTTGATAAGGCTACTGCTACTTGTTTCAACTGCTAAAAGACAGGTCATTTCGCTAACGAGTGCAGGTCTAAGAAAGTTTCTAGACCTTCAGCTTTTACAAAGAAATCCCTTGTTCCAAGGAATAAAGATGACAAATACTCAAAGCTGAAAGAAAAATATGCGAAGCTGAAAAGATTTAAGAAGAAAGGAAAAGGCCTGATGGCTGACTATGATTGGGCTGCTTCTGATGAAGAAGCATCATCATCTGACTCTGAAGATGATGAAGCAAATCAATGTCTCATGGCCAAGATTGAAGAAGAGGAAGAAAGTTCAGACATTCCCTCTACTTCAACCTCTGCTATTCAGATATCACCTTCTTTCTTTACCAATATTGCAAATATTGATGAAGATGATAGTCTCCGCAAAATCGATCTACTGACTAGAAGTTTATAAGAAGCCATGAACGGCAAAACTGTGGTTGAAAACCAAAACCTTGATCTCGCTGAAAAGCTTAAACACTGTCATCTTCAAATAGAAAAGCTTTCTAAAATTGTAGAAGATTTTAAAGATCAAGTATATTTAAATCAGCTAGTTAAAATCGAACGAGCAGAAGCTATCGCTGCATTAAAAGCTGAACAAGCTACTGTTGAAGGATGGTGTAATTCCTCAACAAAGATCACTGAGATAATTAAGGCTCAGATTCCTTTGAGTGATAAACGTGGTCTGGGTTATAAATATGATACTTCAAAACCAACCACTGAGCGTTCAATGCTTAAATTTGGAACGTTCGTATCCTCAGTCGTTGATACTTCATCTTCTCAGTGCTCCTCGTCCATTACACCAATCCCTGAGGAAACTCCTACCTCCTCAAAAGGTAAGGAGAAAATGGTTTATTCAAAACCTACCTCTGTCTCTAAAGACAAAGGTAAAGGAATTGTTATTTATCAAAATCCTCAGAAGGGTACCTTAGTACCAAAGCTGAATGCTTCTAAAGCCTCAGTGACCTACCCCTCTGGATCTAGAAAGCTGATCTCTGGATCTATTCAACGATCTACTCCTAGACTCAGATTGGATGTCCTTGGTAAGAAATCTGAAGAACTGAACGTTCATCCCATTTCTAAAGCCAATAGTTTACTTGGTGCTGGTACTTCTAATTCTAAATTAAAAGCTCAGCATACAAGTGGTCCTAGAACTACTTTTAGCTATAGGAAATGTTATCACTGTGGACTCACTGATCATATTGCTAGTAAGTGCCCCATAGCCACCAAAGCTGAAAAGATAGCTAAGGTGAAGATTGCCCCCATGGCAAAGAAGACCAACCCTGGTGCAAATCAGGTCAAGGTGAATTCTACCACTGAGGTTAAGAAATTAACCAAAGTGAAGAAAGACAAAGCTGAATCTTCAAATGCTGCGAAGACTGCTGAACCTTCCATTCCAACTACTTCCACTGACAAACGTGTATACATGTTTAAGTGGGTACCTAAGAAAAACTAATCTTCCTTTATATTGCAGGTTAAGAAGGGTATCTGGTATCTCGATAGCGGATGCTCTAGACACATGACTGGTAAGAAAAGCCTGCTCGCTGAATACAAGGAAGAGAAAGGTCCCTCTGTGACTTTCGGTGGAAATGGAAAAGGACATACCCGAGGGTATGGTGTACTTTCAAATGGTACAACCTCCTTCAGAAGAGTCGCATATGTTGAAGGTCTGAAGCATAATCTTCTAAGCATCAGTCAGCTCTGCGACATGGATAACAAAGTGATTTTCACTAAGGAATCCTGCTTTGTCTCTGACAAAAAGGAGAAGATAGCTCTCAGCGGTTATCGTTTGGAAAATGTTTATGTAATAAACATGGACTCAACAACCACTGAGAACTCCTGTTTCTTCTCAAAGGCATCTTCTGATGTTAACTGGCCATGGCATAAGAGGCTCTCGCATCTAAATTTCAAGACACTGAATACTCTTTCCTCCAAAGAGTTAGTCACTGGTCTACCTCAGCATTCATACGCCAAAGAGTCTTTATGTTCAGCGTGTGAAAAAGGGAAGAAGACCAAGGCAAGCTTCAAGTCAAAACAAGTCTCTTCAGTGTCATCTCCTCTACAACTACTCCATATGGATTTGTTTGCCCCTGTTAACAAACAATCCATCGCTGGAAAGAAATATACGCTGGTCATAGTTGATGAATTCTCTCGCTTCACTTGGGTAATGTTTCTCCGTTCTAAGAGTGACACCCCTGAAGAACTCATCACCTTTGTTCGGAAGATGGAAACCCTGAACAATCTGACCGTTCGCTCAATAAGGAGTGATCATGGGACTGAATTCAAAAACAGTTCTCTTGATTCCTTCTTTGAGAGTAAGGGTATTTCTCACAACTTTTCATCAGTGAGAACACCGCAACAAAATGGAGTCGCTGAAAGAAGAAATAGAACAATTATTGAAGCTGCACGTTCAATGCTCAGCGATTCTCACCTGCCTACTCAGTTTTGGGTAGAAGCTGTCAACACTGCTTGTTTTACGCAAAACAGGTCGCTGATAGTTAAAAGATTCAAAAAGACAGCCTATGAACTCTTTCATGGGAGAAAGCCTTCAATCAGCTTTCTTCACATCTTTGGATGTCAATGTTTCATATTGAATAACAGAGATGCCCTTGGAAAGTTTGATCCTAAGGCTGATGATGGAATCTTTCTTGGATACTCCTCAGTTTCCAAAGCCTTCAGAGTCTTCAATCGAAGAAGACAATCTGTAGAAGAAACTATTCACGTCACGTTTGACGAATCCCGTTCAGCGAACTCTAAACCGTCCGCTGATACTGAAGAACTGAATCAATGGATGTTTTCTCATCTTGGTGATTCAGAAGAAGTTCCCACTCCTCATGCTCACACCGTAGAAAATGATGGTCCTACTATCATTCCAGATATGCAGAATAGTGAAACTGAAACATCTTGGGTCTCAGCTGTTCCTATAAACACTATACCTGCAGTTGATACAAATGTCTCAGAAATTCCATCTATTTCTCAGCAATCAGTGAATGAAGTGACAAATGCAAACATTCCTCTCTTAGATGATAATCCAGAAGTAGCTGAAGCTTCATCTTCAGTTTCTCCAGTTCAGACTGAGTCAGCGACGTATGCTCCGGCTCAGCGATGGACTGTAAATCACCCAATCGATCAAAATATTGGTGATCCAAACGCTGGTATTCAGACTCGTAGAAGTGCAGGTAATATTTGTTTATTTGTTAATTTTATTTCACTAACTGAACCAAAGAAAATAGATGATGCCCTCAGAGATCCAAACTGGGTCAGCGCTATGCAAGAAGAGCTGACTGAATTCGAAAGAAACAAAGTTTGGAAACTCGTTCGTAGACCAACTGACAAAACGGTGATAGGCACTAAATGGGTCTATCGAAACAAGTTGGACGAACATGGTACTGTAACTCGCAACAAAGCTCGTCTTGTTGCTCAGGGATACAGACAAGAGGAAGGCATAGATTATGACGAAACATTTGCTCTAGTAGCAAGACTTGAATCTATTCGTCTTTTCTTAGCATATGCTGTACACAAAAACTTCACTGTACATCATATGGATGTTAAGTCAGCGTTTCTGAATGGAAAGCTGAATGAAGAAGTTTATGTGGAACAACCTCCAGGATTCTCAGATCCTAAGCATCCAGGTTATGTTTATAAACTGGACAAGGCACTTTATGGCTTAAAGCAAGCTCCACGTGCTTGGTATGACACTCTCTCTACTTATCTCCACAACGAACAATTTGAGAGAGGTAAGATTGACAAAACTCTATTTTTTAGAAAAGTGAAAGGTCATATCATTCTAGTTCAAATATATGTTGATGACATTATATTTGGTTCTACTAACCCTGAGCTTTGTACTCGTTTCGCTGATAGAATGAAAGATGAGTATAAAATGAGCATGATGGGTGAACTAACATATTTCCTCGGTCTTCAGATAAAGCAAACTGAAAAAGGAACTTTTATTAATCAGGGAAAATATGTTAAAGATATGCTGAAGAAATTCGACTTAACTGAAAGTTCAGCTATGAAAACCCCTATGGCACCACCGCTGACACTTGATAAGGACACAAAGGGTGTTCCTGTCAATGTTACGTTGTACCGTGGGATGATCGGCTCACTATTATACCTTACAGCTAGCCGACCCGATATTATGTTTGCAACATGTCTGTGTGCACGATATCAAGCTAAACCTAAGATATCTCATATGAAAGCTGTAAAGCGAATCTTTCGATATCTTAAGGGTACAGCGAATCTAGGCCTTTGGTATCCCAAAGACTCAGGATTCGATCTAACCGCCTATTCAGACAGTGATTTTGCAGGTTGCAAAATGGATAGGAAAAGCACCACAGGAGGATGTCAGCTCCTGGGTGGAAAGCTGGTAAGTTGGACAAGTAAGAAGCAAAACTCAGTGTCCACTTCCACAGCTGAAGCTGAATATGTAGCCGCTGGAAGCTGTTGTTCTCAAGTCTTGTGGATGAGAAATCAGCTACTAGACTATGATCTTCAGCTCTCCAAAATTCCAATCTATTGCGACAGCACCAGTGCCATCGCTCTAGCCAACAATCAAGTGCTACACTCAAAGACAAAACACATCGAAATCAGATATCATTTTATCAGAGATCATGTGATGAATGGTGATATAGAACTTTATTTTATTCCAACTGATTATCAGTTAGCTGATCTGTTTACCAAACCTCTTGATGAGACAAGATTCAACTTTCTCATCAGCGAGCTTGGAATGCTGAACTTTGAAGGATAAAATCTTCAGGGGTTCACATTGATCAGCGATAGGATAAAATCAACTTGTATAATCCATTTCATCATCTTCTCTCTGAATAAACTTGATTCGCTGATATCAAGGTATGTTTTCTCTCTCTGACATATCGCATGTAAATGCAAGATTTCAAAATAAATTGCATCGCTGAATATCTCTTCCTTAACAGCGATTTTTTGAAATTTCTTAAAACCTTCACTGATATCTCTATTTAGTGCTTCATGTTTTCAAAGAGTCCCTGAGTTTTTTCAAAACCTCAGAGACAACCAAGAATATGAAAGGACAGTTGTGACGTCATTGCAACGGATAACACCAGGCACGATTTCTTTCTGACACACGTTTGCACGTTTCGTTCAAACTTCCAATCAAATGCAAACACGTGTCCGTGTCATGATGAAAATCTTTTCCCGCTCAAAGATTTTCTCTTTCTAAAATCTCTATATAAACAAATTCTTGGTTTATATTTGTTTTTTTACGCGATCAAATCTTCCTCCGCAAGAAAGAATCCTCTTTTGCATTTGTGCTCTCAAAAACCTCAAGAACTGTTCATCATCTTCTTCATCAAACATCAAGGTTAATATGTTCTTATTTATTACCAAATGCGTATAACTTGTTTCTGATCTTCTCATTGTTTTAACAAGATCAAACAAAAGAACTTTGTAAAATGAAATCATTTCTTTCATGGTTTTATGAACACAACCATTTCATGGTTGTTCTTCAAGTTTAAATGCAAAAATCTTAAACTTGTTCTTCTTTCGTTTCCAGAATCTAATTTCTTCATAGAAAACTGGATAACAAGATTCAATGGGTGTTACATTTCTGTCAAAAATCAAGAAAAACCCTAATCTTCATTAAGACATTTTTGTCTGAATGAAATGGATAAAATTCGAAACATCTTAAATGGAAACTTCTTTCCACATTAAGATAATTCTTATTTGTTAACATCTTTGGTTGAACTGATAATACAGAGAAATGGCAACTTCAAAGATCAATGTTACCGCTGAGAACTTCTCCACTGAATCTGAGGAAGTGGAAATCATCAAAGCCCCTAAGGTTAAGTTCACGCTGGATCAACTAGATTGGACCAAGGTCAACAACCTCTCTGCGCTTCTCGAGTTTCCTCCTCGAAAGCAAGTCACACATCTGGATGATGCTGTGAATTTCCTGAAAAACTGCTGCATTTCAACAGCCCTGACCATCACACCTCCTGCAAGTCAGCTACTACTATCCCAGTTCTGGTACTCTGCCAGACACACTCAGCTACCCTCCGCCAAAGATGCATCCAAAACCATCGATTGCATACTCAGCGATACTGAGTATGGCACAATTAAGATAACCCCCGCAATTATTCGAAAAGCCCTGAACCTTCCCAATGCTATCAAAGAAAAACCTTTTGTTCCATTCCCTGACCATAAAAAGCACGCTGACAAAGAAGCTCTTGTTGCATTTTTTGATGCAATGGGCTATGTTTGGGAAACTAGAAGGGACAAGAAGCCCGAGAAGAAGCTGACGCTGATAAAGAAGTCCAAAATGCCCAGCGAGATGAATTTCATCTTCGCACACCTGATCAGCTGCATGACAACGAAGACCGGCTCCTCTGATCAAGCCGCTCAACCTCAGCAGGCTATGGGATACGCACTGCTGAAAGGTCTACATATTGACTGGGCATCTATCATTTATGATGACCTAGTAGAAAGAGTAGATTCTGCTGCTGACAGACCTGCATGGGTTCCATACCCAAGATTCATCAGCGCCATCTTTCAATATGGCCTGAAGGACAGCTACCCGAAAGAGGGTGACCTGAAACTCTCTCAGGTTGGCCCTAAGGTGCTCGATTTCAAACCTGTCGACAATGAGGTACGTCTTTCTACCCTTCTTACTCTTCTTAACCCTAATTCTTCGACTTCTGTGGCTCCTTCAGCGACAATACCCATCGCTGATACCCCGGCCACACAATCCTCTCCTTCTAAGAAAAGGAAACACTCTTCAATCCAACTTGGTTCCAAAAGGATCAAGAAAACCAAGGAGCAGCCCCAGCAATCTCTTGCTGAAGACTCCTCAGCTCTTTCTGCAGAGCTGAAGGAAAGTTCTGTGGTACGCTCTGCCACACCCATTCAAACCATCCCTTCAATCCCGGCTTCAGCGTCTCTAAACGCTGAGGTTAGAAACTTGGAACATACCCAACCTCCTTCAGTCTCTCCAAAGACTGATGAAGTGATTGTCAGCGATTCCAACGCTGAACTCAGTACCCGAACCCCATTCTTATCCTTCGCTTCTCCCTCTGCTCACTTGGACTCTCCTCCAAAGAATACTGGAGATGCCATCATTCCAGAAGCCTCCGCTGACGCTTCTCAAAGAATGATGAAGACTGGACCTGCAAAGATCATCATTCCTCATCGAACTTTTGAGGAAGATATGGAACATTCCACAGGAATCCCCACCTTTGACGAGTTCGTCAACCCTCCTGCAGGTACAAATCATCCCATATACACTGTAACTAAACCTGAAACTTCTGAGCTTTCCTTTGTTCACAAGTACTTATGTGTTACAGGTCCTAATTTGGGAGATATCAACGCTTCTCTGAAGTCCGTGGAAACAAAGCTGACAGATCTCACCACCACACTCTCCAACAACTCTACAGATGTAACCACCGCTGGAGAAAATTTGTTAAAGCTGACAACGGTGGTGGAGAAGAAGGCTTCCTCAGATGACTTGAAGCAAGTTGATAAGACTCTCAGCGATTTCGCTAAGGTGCTCGCTGATATCTACACAGACTACACCTCACTCAAAAGCTCAGTTTCCTCCATGTCCGGCGAAGTAACAACGCTGAAGACATCGGTTGGAGCACTAGAGGGTGATATGTCTGATGTGAAGACAAACGTCCAAAGTCTGACAACTGACTTAGGCTCTGTAAAGACCGATGTTAGTTCGATAAAGACAATGGTCGAGCAGCTGCTGAATAAAGCCAATACTCCTGATCCTGCTCCTGCACCCGTCCCTGAAACTGAAAACTTCACAGCGGCGGATCGCACAGAGCTGAAGAAGATCAATCCTGCTATTTCTGGCCTTGAAGACAGATTAGCTAAGATTGAAGTTCGCGTAGGTCTCTCTGGCCAAGAAGACAGAGAACCTACCCATGCTGCTGAATCTACCCATTCCTCTTCCAGTCATCATGAGAAAGAGGGGGAGAAGAGCGCTGAACATACCGGAGAGAAGAGCGCTGAGGATCTTGAAAAGAGCGCTGAAGACCTTTCCCATGATGAATCTATCAGGGGAGAGAAGAACGAAGACCTCACCTTCGCTGAAGAGGGTGAGAAGACTATTGAAGCGGAAGCAGCCGCTGGACCTCAGGGAGATGAAAACCCTGAGGGAACCGAGAAGCTCGCCTCTGTATCTGAGGGGGAGCAACTCGAAGAAGAAGCTGAAGAATCCGAAGCAGAAGATGATGAAGCCGTCGACATCTCTGATGCTGAACCATCCTCCTCTCCAAGGAATGATGATGATGATGACGAAGATGACGATGATTTCTTTATCGTCAAACCTGCCCCAAGGATCAAAGCTCTTATGGGAATCTCGATAAATGAACCTACAGGGGAGCGGACAAAGACAAAGCCCTCAGCCTCTGGAGCTGAGAAAGGCAAAGGCAAAAGCGTCGCTGAAGATGACAATCTGACGATCTTGCTTGAAAAGCTGGTTTGTCAGGTACACTAACCATCTCTTACTCCATCCCTCCTCTATCATACACTATCAGTTCCTCTACCCAAGCCTATACACTTAAACCAATTCTCTCTATCTGTTTCTACCCAAGTTCTTACTTGTAAGATCGTTGTGTTTCAGCTAGTCCTCTCCCCTGTTTGAGGATATCGCTGAAGGGTTTGCGACTTCACCAAAAATACCAGCTGCCGCTGATGAAATAATCCCAGTCTTGGATTTGATCTCTGAGACTGATGAACCTGAAGAACAGACTCTCTCACACAGACACAGACCTTCCTTAGCTCCTCAAAAGGTAAGAGAAGAAGAACATAAGGAAAGAGAGGAAATAATAAAGCGATTCGAGGATCAGCGAATCATTCTAAGGCGTGATCAACTGCCTTCAGTTCCTCCAAAGTTCAGAATCTCAAAAGCTGAATACAAGGAACACCTCAAAGCTGAACGCCTCATCGCTGAAAGAAAGGAAGCTGAAGAAAAAGACAGAGAATACGCCATCAAGCTTACTCAAGAATCTGTCAAAGACCCCAAGCTGAAACGTGTTCCCATTCAAATCCAACGAAAGCTTTGGGAAGAAGCCCAGAAGATCGTGGAAAAGAAAACTGAAGTTTCTCAGACCACCCTGATCTGGTGTAAAGAGAAAATACACTTCAGATATCGTCCAGCGAAGATCAACAAGGTATTCATCTCTGGAAGAACCTCTATCGGAGTACCTATTGTTGACATCAAACTTTTCAGAGAAGATGGCCAAACTGAAACCTTTCGCGCTGACACTGTAAAAAGGTATGGTCTCTCTGAATGGCTGGAGATGAGGTTAGCTATCCAATCGTCACAATCTAAGTACAAGGATCATTTCGAAAAGCTGATAAACAGACAGATCGACTTGATATCTTCTTGTGTGGACATTCCTTCTCTTCCTGATCTTAAGCTGAAAAGAAAAAGGGCCTCTCCAAAGAAGAAACGTCAAGATTCAAACTCAGGTCCTGTCATACGAAATGAAACTGGAATTGGTTTCTCTCGCGCTGAAGTTCTTGGTCCTGACCCTGATCTATCTGCCCTTGACATTTCTTTGCCACCATGTGAACTTTTCGTCCCTGGTAAAGTCATCAGTAATCCTTATGGAATATTCTTTCTCGACTACGACGGACGTAAATGTTTTCAACGGATCGCTGAGCTTCCAATCACTCCAATCGAACAGCTCAGAGATCTCATCTACTGGTGTGACTTCAGAAAAGACATTCAGGCACGACACCTAAAACCTTTAATCTTTGAAGAAGCGCTGAACAAAAGAAAACGAGGTGTAACGGTTCCTGACTTGATGATCCCCACTGAAAAGACCCTTGATGAACTTCTCATTAAGGAAGAACCTCTGTAAACTGATAAAATCGCCTTTTTCATCTATTTTATCAGTTATCCTTTTGTACTTGTAAATTATTTCGCTCGTACTTTTAATCTTTCTGTTCTTCATTGTAACCTGTTTCAAAGTTTTAAAGAAAGATTTCAGCGAATGTACTTTACTCCATCAGTACTGAAAAGATCCCAGAAAACAGTAAAAGGGACAAATATTTTATGAGTTCTTTTTATCCTTATGTTTTCATTAAATAACAATTTTCTTTGTTGCTATGTCATAATCAAATAGGGGGAGATTGTTGATCCAAACCCTCAGTGATTTGATAATGACCCTTTCTTATACTTAGTGAAAATTGTAAGTAAAAAATATGTATCAGAGTTTCACTATCGCTGATAAGTACTAAGATCTTCCAGTACCGCTGATAGGAACTCTTGGTTGTTTAAATTAAACATTCAGCGAAACTGTTCATCATTAATGCTCTGAGTCTGTTCAGTCATTATGATGATCGCTGATAAGTTAGTTGTTTTACTTATGATCCCTGAAGACAAGTTTCACGTCAACAAAGGTTCTACGCTGAAGTCGAAGATCAAGCTCAAGAACCAGCGACAAGTCTCCTAATGAACTGATGCGGATCAGCGAAGACTCAGATTTGTCCACTCAACGTGAAGTATCAAGTACAAGACTTCAGCTATCGCTGAACTTTATCATTTGCTGAATAGTAAATGATAATCGCTGAATCAACGAAAGCTGATCATGAAGTCCTCCGTACAAAGTACTTTTGTCTTAACCACCCTTGCACGCCTCCGTACGAAATGTCAGAAAAGAACCTCCGAAAATCTGAAATCGTACAACCACTCTGATACTACACTGTTCATCCTTAAGGCTACTAAGGTTGTCAACAAAAGTCAATGACATGCAACCAACCAGCTAATGACACGTGTAAAGTATATACTGACTTGCATTAAATGCATGCAGTATATAAAGAGATGAACTCACTTCATCTGAAGTAACTTGCTAACTCTGGACAAGTTCAAATCTCTTATCTCAGATAGGTTATTATTAGTAATTTCCTTATCTCTCTTAGTGCAAGAAACCTTAGTGTTCCAACTTGTTTAGATTTAGGTTTATCCTTAATCTTGTTTCCGCAACAAGCTGTAAATTGTTAATGATTTATCAATAAACAATTTAGAAAAGTAAAATATGTGTGTTTGTATTCACCCCCCCCCCCCCTTCTACAAACTTGTATAGTCCTTCGGGACCAACATATATAGGCTAGAGGAAGGCATAGACTACGACGAAACTTTTGCCCCAATAGCTAGACTGGAAGTTATTCATCTATTCTTAGCTTACGATGTTCACAGAGACTTCAAAGTATATCAGATGGCTGTTAAATCAACATTTCTTAACGGAAGGCTGAATGAAGAAGTCTATGTTGAACAACCTCCAGGATTCACTGATCCTAAGCATCCAGGTTATGTATATAAGCTGGATAAGGCACTCTATGGCTTAAAGCAAGCTCCTCGTGCATGGTATAACACTCTCTATACTTATCTCCATGTTGAAAAATTTGAGCGTGGTAAAATCGATAAAACTCTATTTTTCAGGAAAGTAAAAGGTCATATCATTCTTGTTCAAATATATGTCGATGATA
This sequence comes from Saussurea involucrata, assembly GCA_033807775.1. Classification (NCBI taxonomy): domain Eukaryota; kingdom Viridiplantae; phylum Streptophyta; class Magnoliopsida; order Asterales; family Asteraceae; genus Saussurea; species Saussurea involucrata. Next base: position 146,148,771 of record CM066322.1, on the reverse strand, counting down.
TTATATTTGGTTCTACTAACCCTGACTTATGTACTCGTTTCGCTGAAACAATGAAAGTTGAATATAAAATGAGTATGATGGGTGAACTGACATATGTAAAGCCCGTATCCCAGTATGTATTTTCTCTTTATTAATTCTTTTCTTTTAAGTTTGATTTAATGTGGTTTCCGTTAACGGGGTTAGTCGAGTTGGACCTAATCGTTAAAATGTCGGAATTTTTGGTTAGTTGCGAGAAGGTTTTTAGTTGAGGGACCATTAGTGTTAAAGGGCCAAAGATTATGGTTCGGCCCATGTAAATTCATAAACCGAAACCCATTTTGTATTTTGTTTGTGTGTTGTGGCGTGATCAGCAAACCAAAGAGAGAAGAATAGAAAAAGAAAACTAAACCCTAAGTCTTCTTCCTTCTCCCATCGTGAACGCCAGCCGTGAGTAAGAGAGAGGGTCGCCGGGGTAAGAGAGAGAGAGAGTCGCCGGAGAGAGAGGGAGAAAGTTCGCCGGAAAGAGGGGAGAATCGCCGTCGTTTCTGCCGAAAAGGGTGGAGGAGAGGTCGCGTCAAGTAAGTTTTCCGTTCGTTTTATTTAAGGTTTTCTCGTCGGAAAATGGTGAACCGCCACCACCACCGCCGCAGCCACGGCTGCCGGCGGTGGGGCTGCTGCTGCACGCCGCCGGGTGACGGCAGGGGGGGGTGCGTGTATGTGCGGGTGTGTGGTTGTGTGCGGGTGTGAGTTTGCGGGTGAGTCGGGATGGACGGTGTTGTGAGGTTTCGCCGGAAGGGTTACCGTAACCATCATCGCCGCCGCCAACCACCACCGCTGCCGGAGGCAGATGTGGGTGGTGCTCGGTGGTTGTCCAGCCTAGTATTACCTTTCCCCAGTAAGCTTGTAGGCTGTTCGGGTCTGTTTGGGTTAAGCTATGGCTTAATGGGTTAAGTTTTTAAGATAAGCATTGTTTGTCATTTTATGTGAAATTGGCAGTTTCTGCCACTGTTTTGGGAAAGCCATAACTTTTTATAGGAACGTCTTATTGGGGTGAAACCAGTGCCAAAAGCTCCCATTTTGAGTCTAGTAAGTTTCTTATGTTTTGCGGAAAAACCAGTTCGGACCATAGCTAGTGTCAAACTGCTGTTTTGTACTGAAAGGTACTGTTTTTCGCTGTGCAGCAGGTTGGTTTTGTAAAATCCATAATAAATTGTAGAAAAATCGTTAGAGCGCGTGCGATATGTCCCTGGAACCCTAAGACGTGGGACTTTGTGTTTATGGAAAAATATTTCTGGTTTAATCAGTTTATATGGGGTTAAACAGGTCCCGAACAGACCTGTGTGTTGAGAGTAAAAAACTGGAAAGATGTGTTTTAAAGTTAGTAGTCGTGGTTTTGTTTTGGGGCGTCACTTTGACAATTGTTAACGCTTATTTAGGTGGAACAAGGTGAACTGGTGTTGGCCGGTTCGTGTTGCGGTTGAGGTCATAAGCTGTGCGTTTGAGGTGAGTTCTCTCACTGTGTAGTTAGGGGTTGTATGCATGTCATAGTAGTTTGTATGTACTACTGTCTTTGTTGTGTGTGGTGTGTAATATTTGATTGGTTTAAATGCTTAGTATAAATGTGTTACATTACAACTCGGTGGGACCGAGGAAGTGGAAAGAAACGTTGTGGGAACTCGGTGTGACGAGTGTGTTACATTACAACTCGGTGGGACCGAGGGCTCGGTGGGACCGAGGAGGTGGAAAGAAACGTTGTGGGAACTCGGTGTGACGAGTGTGTTACATTACAACTCGGTGGGACCGAGGGCTCGGTGGGACCGAGGTGTTGGATACATAATTACTTGTAGATGTTTACTCATTTTATGTAAATGTGATGTTGTTGCTTATGTGCGGATAGGGGTGATGTATATATAATTCCTATCTGCGCATGTGATGGAATTCACTAAGCTTCATGCTTACCCCTTCCCAATATCTTATGATTTCAGGTGCGAGTAGCAGTCGGGCATGACGGTACACACGGGCGCAAGGCGAAGGCTGTTTAAGTTTAACTTTTTAAATGGGGATTTAATTATATAACTTTTCCGCTGCTTAAATTTCATTTGACGATTTTAATTAACGACGTTTATTTTTATTGTAATGGGATTTGTTAACTTATGGTTTGATCGTAACGAAATGCATTATTTTTAAAATTTTAAAATTCTTTGTAATTTTTGGGACGTTACAACTTGGTATCAGAGCACAGCTTGAGTGAATCAAACACATCTCGGTGTGTTTGGTCTCAAGTTGCGGCTATGAAGTTTTAAACTCTTTTACTAAAATCTTTGAGAATAAAGGAAAAAGGAAAATCCGTTTGGGAAACGGTGATCGAGGGCGCAGTGTGTACAGTCAGCCAACGCTATGTGGGAAGGTACAGTACTTAGTGTATTTATCGCTTTCTAGATCATAGGGTATGCATGCTAGATTGCCTATGTGGTTTGAACTGTACTGTATGATGATTGCTTGCTAGTAGGAATCAATGCTAGTTATAGTAGGTTGTTAAGTGAAGGCCCTATAGGTTGTATGCAGTAAGAATCATATAGCCTTAGAATATTTGATTTAGTTCTATTGCGCATCTCTTGTTTGAGTCCAACCGTTCTAGGATAGGATCTTGTATTCGAATGTCTATTTGATTCACGCTGCATGCGACTGGGTATTAGCGAGGCAACTCGTTATGGCTAATAGGGATTCCGTTGTAGCAAGGGTAGTGGGATGAGATGAAATTCCTAGTGAGCTGGTAAGAGTGTTTACATATGAGTATGTATGCTAGATTGCTTTCTAGAACATAGGAGTATGTATGCTAGATTGCTTGGTGCCTTATTACACTGTACTGCATGTTTGTTGCTTGCTAATAGGAGTTTATGCTAGCCTTGATAGGTTGATAAGTGAATGCACTATAGGTTGTATGCGGTAGGAACCGAATAGCCTTAGGATGTCGGATTTAGTTCTATTGCGCAGCTCTTGTTTGAGTCCAACCGTTGTAGGATAGAATCTTATATTCGAATGTCTATCTGGTTTTACACTGTGTGCGACTGTGCATTCGCGAGGCGACTCGTCATGACTAGTGGGGATTTCGTCATAGCAAGGGTGGTGGAATTGGGTGGAATTCCTTGGGAGCTAGGAATAGTGTGTACATATGCCGGTGCGGGCATATGTGTATAGTGTTTTGGCAAGGAACTACTCGGACACATCGGATGGAACTCGGAACGAGTGATGATAGGTGTGGAAGGTAGTAGTAGAGCTCCTACTATCGGAAACACAGGATCAATGCTCGAGTCGGGGAAAATCACGAGGAATCCAAGGAGTTGAGCGTGAGCGTTGTTAGTGCAAGTTATTATGTGCTAATAACTCGTTGTAATATCTACCCAGAATAGCCATCACAAGGAGGAACGACTATAGTAAACCTACTAGTACAGGTGTGTACTTGATTTGCTTTGATAGGATGATCATTGGGGTAGTGACGAAGGTTATAAATTAGTAGTCGTTGGAATAAAAGGACGATTCTAGTACTAATCACTTGGAGTGACGATGAGGATGATGTTTGTTTCGGGCCAAGATGGATGATTGTGCTAGAATCATAGGCTTATGGAGCCGATTTTGTTTTGAGGAAAAATCGTAGGGATTATTTGACGTAATTTCCCAACTTGCATAAGAGGTTAAAATGTCCGGATGACGTTAGTGGATCGGAGAGATTTGGAGGAGTAGGAGTCGAGGCGTAGAATGCCGACTGAGTTATGCACAAAGTTTGATTTTGAAATAGATTGCATTAACAAATTCTTGTGTTTCAAATCATTTTATGGATGGTGTTTTGGAATTTTGGGAAATGTTTAGCACACACACAAGATTTTGAAACAGGGTTTTGAAAGTGTATGAAATCGTTTTATCACGGGAGTGCAAACTTTGTTAGAATTTGTCTCATTTCGTTATTTTTCCAACGGTTCTTTCGGGTAAGATGATATCCGTGTTTTGTGGTGTTTAAAATGTTGTGCAAGTGACTACGACTTGTGACTTTAACATTGGAACTCCTCCACATATGTTAGAGTTGAGACGAAAAGTTACATTCCACGATGTCTGTATAAAGCTATTTGAGTGAGTTGGTTAAAATAAGTTTTGTTTTACGGCATGTTGAGTCGTGTGGGTTTAATTTCACGAGGTGCATATCTTATTTGTTTATGTGACCATTTGGGGGAATCTTGGAAATCAGTTTAAAGAACCCCACATTTTGAGATTTTATGAGATTTTAGTCGATATTTTCAAATGATGGAAACGGATTTGTTTTTAAATTTAAGTTGAAACTTACACGAGACAGATGTGTTTTAACAAAAATATATTTGTAAACCGTTTCATCGTTTTGTATGACTAGCCGACGCGCGTAAGATTTGTTGGTGAACCCTGTGCCACGACATTTTATGTTGAAAAAGAGAAATTTTGGGGTCAAATGTCGTGGAACTGATTTTGAAATTATGTGCACACTTTTGTCGCACCCGGTGAAAGGTCGAGCGGTTACTTTAAATACATGTCATGAGTCAATTCATACTAGAACCGTGACGGTTCATTTTCAAAGAAATTATTTATTTCGCTTTACGTTTTGTGAGTAAACTAAACTGCAATGAAATGATTTTCAACATGATTTTTATATGTGGGACGAGCGTGTCCATTTTTGCGTAACTACCGACCTGGTAATAGTAGTTTTATTGCTTACGGTCTTTTTGAAATGAAAAATCTTGACGTTGAAAATATTTTGTAAATGATTTTGTAAACCATTTGGGAAGTGCGCTTATAAGTGTTATGTGTCATTTTGAGAATTTTAAGGGTGTGAGTCCTTTTGGAAAACTCTTTTGTTTAACCCGTGTCGAGGTTGGGACTAATGTTGATTTTAGTGTATTGCTTGCTTAAACTTTATTTAAACGCGTTTTTGACCGACTTATGGGTCTAGCAAGCGTGGAGCATTTTGCTCGGTTTTGACTTTGAGATAGTCATGGGTCAATTGCACAGTTTTGCACTTATTGCACGTTGAGTATTTACATGTTGGGTGAGTGAGTCATTCCAGGATAGGCATGTTGTTAGTAGACTGTTTTGCATTGGATCCTTGGTCACGTCAGTCAGTCGTTGGTAATGGTCGGTTGGGTATCTCGGGGTGGGACCCCGGTATCCATGTGTTATGACCTTGACTTTCCAATAGGCACTGGGGGGATATAGTCTTGGGCACCTACCTGGGAGGTAGTCCCGATATGCCGGGCCTTGAGACGTACCTGGGAGGTAGACGTTAAGGTGTATCTTGATGCGGTGTAACTAGGCTTCGTAGAGCGAGTGTGGAGGATAAGTAGACAGTGGAAGGTTGGGTATTCCACGCGTGTTGGTAAGGTAGGCCGAATAGTATTGGTTAAGGGAATGAAGCCCTTTGTAATTAAAAACATGAATGTGCAGTAACCTTTTTGAGGTAAATAGTATATTTAGGTGTCGACTTTTGGGCTTGAGGCCAAACACCTTTAGTGTAATCGGAGATTTGTAGCCGTTTTTTTAAAATAATTATGGTGATGGTAGTAGTAACCATGAGATGCTTAATTGTGATGAATGGTTATGGTGGAATGACCTTCGTGGGTGATTATAAGTTTACTGGTTTGACGATTCGCGTGAAATAAATTTTGGGAGCCTATAGAACTCGTGGAAGTAATCGGCAGTAATGGTAGGAATGATCGGATTCGAGTATCCTATAGGGTATATTGGTGAGTACCTTTAGAATGATTAGAGCTTGAAAGTTGAATCGGGATGTATGGAACATCTAAGGTTGGGAGGCAACCGAAGTCGTTTGGCTAGGAATGAATCCAGTTGTTGGAGTGTTCTTCCGGTCATAATTTTCAGTGTCCTTGAAAGAGTTTTGTTAGTAAGAAAAGTATTCGAGAAATTCTTGACGGGGTGAGAAATTTAGATTCTAGTTGAGGAAAGTCCAGTGGCAGCACCGAAGGGGTTCGAGTGGACGTGGGAACCCGAAGCGGAGATGCGCAAGAACTATTCCGAGTTATTCGCTAGCCTAGACTTCGAGGACGAAGTCTAATCCAAGTGGGGGAGAGTTGTAAAGCCCGTATCCCAGTATGTATTTTCTCTTTATTAATTCTTTTCTTTTAAGTTTGATTTAATGTGGTTTCCGTTAACGGGGTTAGTCGAGTTGGACCTAATCGTTAAAATGTCGGAATTTTTGGTTAGTTGCGAGAAGGTTTTTAGTTGAGGGACCATTAGTGTTAAAGGGCCAAAGATTATGGTTCGGCCCATGTAAATTCATAAACCGAAACCCATTTTGTATTTTGTTTGTGTGTTGTGGCGTGATCAGCAAACCAAAGAGAGAAGAATAGAAAAAGAAAACTAAACCCTAAGTCTTCTTCCTTCTCCCATCGTGAACGCCGGCCGTGAGTAAGAGAGAGAGGGTCGCCGGGGTAAGAGAGAGAGAGAGTCGCCGGAGAGAGAGGGAGAAAGTTCGCCGGAAAGAGGTGAGAATCGCCGTCGTTTCTGCCGAAAAGGGTGGAGGAGAGGTCGCGTCAAGTAAGTTTTCCGTTCGTTTTATTTAAGGTTTTCTCGTCGGAAAATGGTGAACCGCCACCACCACCGCCGCAACCACGGCTGCCGGCGGTGGGGCTGCCGCTGCACGCCGCCGGGTGACGGCAGGCGGGGGGTGCGTGTATGTGCGGGTGTGTGGTTGTGTGCGGGTGTGAGTTTGCGGGTGAGTCGGGATGGACGGTGTTGTGAGGTTTCGCCGGAAGGGTTACCGTAACCATCGTCGCCGCCGCCAACCACTACCGCTGCCGGAGGCGGATGTGGGTGGTGCTCGGTGGTTGTCCAGTCTAGTATTACCTTTCCCCAGTAAGCTTGTAGGCTGTTCGGGTCTGTTTGGGTTAAGCTATGGCTTAATGGGTTAAGTTTTTAAGATAAGCATTGTTTGTCATTTTATGTGAAATTGGCAGTTTCTGCCACTGTTTTGGGAAAGCCATAACTTTTTATAGGAACGTCTTATTGGGGTGAAACTAGTGCCAAAAGCTCCCATTTTGAGTCTAGTAAGTTTCTTATGTTTTGCGGAAAAACCAGTTCGGACCATAGCTAGTGTCAAACTGCTGTTTTGTACTGAAAGGTACTGTTTTTCGCTGTGCAGCAGGTTGGTTTTGTAAAATCCATAATAAATTGTAGAAAAATCGTTAGAGCGCGTGCGATATGTCCCTGGAACCCTAAGACGTGGGACTTTGTGTTTATGGAAAAATATTTCTGGTTTAATTAGTTTATATGGGGTTAAACAGGTCCCGAACAGACCTGCGTGTTGAGAGTAAAAAACTGGAAAGATGTGTTTTAAAGTTAGTAGTCGTGGTTTTGGTTTGGGGCGTCACTTTGACAATTGTTAACGCTTATTTAGGTGGAACAAGGTGAACTGGTGTTGGCCGGTTCGTGTTGCGGTTGAGGTCATAAGCTGTGCGTTTGAGGTGAGTTCTCTCACTGTGTAGTTAGGGGTTGTATGCATGTCATAGTAGTTTGTATGTACTACTGTCTTTGTTGTGTGTGGTGTGTAATATTTAATTGGTTTAAATGCTTAGTATAAATGTGTTACATTACAACTCGGTGGGACCGAGGAAGTGGAAAGAAACGTTGTGGGAACTCGGTGTGACGAGTGTGTTACATTACAACTCGGTGGGACCGAGGGCTCGGTGGGACCGAGGAGGTGGAAAGAAACGTTGTGGGAACTCGGTGTGACGAGTGTGTTACATTACAACTCGGTGGGACCGAGGGCTCGGTGGGACCGAGGTGTTGGATACATAATTACTTGTAGATGTTTACTCGTTTTATGTAACTGTGATGTTGTTGCTTATGTGCGGATAGGGGTGAAGTATATATAATTCCTATCTGCGCATGTGATGGAATTCACTAAGCTTCATGCTTACCCCTTCCCAATATCTTATGATTTCAGGTGTGAGTAGCAGTCGGGCATGACGGTACACACGGGCGCAAGGCGAAGGCTGTTTAAGTTTAACTTTTTAAATGGGGATTTAATTATATAACTTTTCCGCTGCTTAAATTTCATTTGACGGTTTTAATTAACGACGTTTATTTTTATTGTAATGGGATTTGTTAACTTATGGTTTGATCGTAACGAAATGCATTATTTTTAAAATTTTAAAATTCTTTGTAATTTTTGGGACGTTACAACATATTTCGTTGGTCTTCAAATCAAACAGAATGAAAAAGGTACTTTCATTCACCAAGGTAAGTATGTTAAAGATATGCTGAAAAAGTTTGATTTAACTCAAAGCTCAACTATGAAAACCCCAATGACACCGCCGCTGACACTAAACAAGGATCCTTCAGGGAAACCTGTTAATGTCACAACGTACCGTGGGATGATCGGCTCTCTTCTGTATCTTATAGCTAGCCATCCTGATATTATGTATGCAACTTGTTTGTGTGCACGATATCAATCTGAACCTAAGGAATCTCATTTGATCACTGTAAAGCGTATTTTTCGATACCTTAAGGGTATTCCTAACCTATGTCTTTGGTATCCCAAAGACTCAGGGTTTGATCTAATCGCCTATTCAGATAGTGATTTTACAGGATGCAAATTGGATAGGAAAAGCACCACAGGAGGATGTCAGCTCCTGGATGGAAAGCTGGTGAGTTGGACAAGTAAAAAGCAAAATTCAGTGTCCACCTCAACTGCTGAAGCTGACTACGTAGCCGCTGAAAGCTGTTGTTCTCAGGACTTATGGATGAAAAATCAACTATTGGACTATGACCTTCAGCTCTCCAAAATTCCAATCTATTGCGACAGCACTAGTGCCATCGCCATTGCAAACAATCAAGTGCTACACTCAAAGACCAAACACATAGAGATCAACTATCATTTTATCAGAGATCATGTGATGAATGGTGATATAGAACTTCATTTTATCCCAACTGATTTTCAGTTAGCTGATCTGTTCACCAAACCTCTTGATGTGACAAGATTCAACTTTCTCATCAGCGAGCTTGGAATGCTGAACCTCGAAGAGTAAAATCTTCAGTGGTTCACATTAGATCAGTGATAAAATGAACTTGTATACCCCTATTAATCATCTTATTTTTGAACAAATTGATTCACTGATATCAAGGTATGTTCTCTCTCTTAATCGCTGACATTCGCCTCAGCATTCAAGATTTCAAAATAACTTACATCGCTGAATATCTCTTCCTCTCAGTGATTTTTTTGAAACTCTTAAATCTCACTGATATTTCCAATCAGTGCTTCTTATTTTTAAAATGTCCCTGAGCTTTTCAAAACCCTCAGAGACACCTTAAAATTTTGAAAGGATGTGTGTTACGTCCTCACAACAGATAAACCATGGCACGCCTTTTCGTCTGACACACTCGCCCGTTTCGTTTTCTTGTCCAATAAGATTTAAGGGACGTGTCACGTGCCATCATGAAAAACTTTTCCCGCTCTTAGTTTTTCTCTCTCTACTCTCACTATATAAACCCATCGAGTTTATATTTTTACCATTTACGCGAACTTACTCTCTAAAACAAGAACTCACTGTTGCATTCGGATTATTTTCTCAAGAACCTCTTTATCATCTTCTACATCACGAAACAGGTTAACATCTCTTTTATTTTCCATCTTATAAACTTGTTTTTGATCTTATTATTGTTTTTAAAAGATCAAACAAAATAACTTTTTTCAAAATGAAATCATTTTCTTCATGATTTTATGCACACAATCTGTTTAGAGGTTGTTCTTCGAGTTTACAATCAAAAATCTTAAACTTGAATCATTCCATATGTTTTTCCAGAATCCTTTCCATAAAAGGAAACTGGTAAACACATTTTCTTACTAGTTTTGCATTCTTTATCAAAACTGGAAACTGGAAAACCCTTTCCCTTATTTCCCATTTATGGAAACTGGAAAACCCTGAAAATATCATTATGGAATCTTTTTCCATTTTAAGAAAGTTTCTTCATCTTCTTCATCTTTGTGTGTTATAAACAACAATGGCAACCACTGATAGTACAAGCACTGCATCTCCTACCATATCTGATAAAGCTGAACTAACTAGAGCTCCAATGATGAAACTCTCAATGGACCAGATCACATTCCATTCAAACAATCCCTATGCCTTACTGGAATTTCCTCCAAAGAATATGGTCACTCATCCAAACGATGCAGTAAACTTCATCAAAATTTGTCCTCTGGCAACAGCTATGACTATCAAGCCCCCTGCTCACAAAAACCTCTTAGCTCAGTTCTGGTACACGGCTCATCGTACCCAAGTCTCCTCTACCAAAAACCCACACAAAAAGATTGATGTCATCACCTTTGAAACTGAACTAGGCGAAGTAGACATCACCCCTGCAGTTATCAGACATGCTCTGAATCTTCCCTCCAGCTCAAAGGACAACAAGTTCGTTCCTTTCCCTGACCCCAACTCCAACGAAGGAAAAGCTGATATTATCGCATTCTTGGACGCGATGAACTACAAATGGAACACAGGGAGAGATGACCTCCCTGAAAAGAAGATAACCACCGTGCTGAAGAGTAAGATGCCCAGCGAGTGAACTTCATTTTTTCTCATCTTATAAGTTGTATGTCAGCAAAAGTCGGGTCGACTGATCAGGCCTCGAAGACCCAATCTGTTATGGGTTGTGCACTGATGAAAGGCCTGCACGTGGACTGGGCACGCCTTATTTTTGAAGATCTGATGGAAAATATCGAACTTCCAAATCGCCCAGCGAACGTTCCATACCCGCGATTCCTCAGCGCCCTATTCATGCATGGGCTGAAAGACAGGTATCTGACCGGGGGAGACCTGAGACTTTCTCAGGTTGGCCCTAAAGTGCTCGACTACAAATCAATCGCCAACGAGGTACGTATCTCTACTCTCTTATCTCTTCTTCGCTCCTCTACTTCTTCTACTTCTGCGGATACCTACCACTCCATCTCGAAAGAGAAAACAATCTGAATCCTCACTTGGCATCCATAAGTCCAAGAAGACCACAAAGGAGCAACCCAAGCCTTCCCAGGCTGAAGACTCCACATCCGTCCCTCTGCAGACGATGATGGAAGAATTCGTGGTACACTCCGCCACATCTGTTGAACCATCCACTTCTCTACCAATTTCAGTGCCTCATTATACTGAAATTCCTTTGGATATGCACCCCCAATCCTCAGCGCCTCTAAGCGTTGCGGAGGCTTTCCTCAGCGGATCCAACGCTGAATCTGCTTCCCACACCCTCTTCTCAACCATTGTTTCTTCACCTCATTCTTTGATCTCCTCTACATTTATTTTCCCCACTGCATCGCCATCAGGCGTCTTCCATCTGGATGACCGCTCTGCCGCTGAGCTAGAACGAATGATGGATCACAATAAAGGACCTGAAGGCGCTTCCAGTCAACGAACGCAGGAAGATGACATGGAACATCTGTCAGGATATCGTGACTTCAACACCTTTTCCAACCCGCATCCAGGTAACCTAAACACTACTCACCCTGGACCCCAAACTTCTAAGCTTTCCTTTGTTAAGAAGTTATTTTCTGTTACAGGTCTTAATCTGGGGACTATTAGCAACTCCCTCACGGATCTTGCTAATAAAGTGGAAACTCTCACCACCTGCATCAACACCAACTCCACAGCGGTTACAAACGCTGGGGAGACTCTGAAGAAACTGGCCGACGACGTCAAAGACAATGCCACAACCGCTGATGTCTCTACACTTGCCGGCGGTTTATCGAGTGTCGCAGAAACTCTCAGCACCAACTCCTCAACACTCAGCGATCTCAACAACACCAACACCGACCTCTCCTCCAACTTCAAAGCCCTGTCCAGCGAGGTCACAACGCTGAAGACAGAGGTCTCAAATCTTAAGGGAGAGGTGGGTTCCCAGAAGAATGATATGAGCAATCTTGCTCAAAAGGTCGGCTCCTCAAATGAACTAATACAACAACTTTTGGACCGCCTCAACGCTCCCACGGTCCCTCCATCCCACTTCTATCAGGAAGATCGGGAAAAGGTGGAGATGGCAGTGGACTTTATCATCAATAGTACCCGTGCTATTTCTGGCCTGGAAGCCAGAATGGCAGCGGTAGAAACATCTCTTGGGATCCCTGGCCACGAAGACAGGGAGCCTAAGAACGCTGTTGCTGCCACCACTACCTCCCCCATCCAACATGTGGAAGAGGGTGAGAAGGATACAGAATGGATAAATGTTCTGATCTCATGACCTCCAGTAAAAATATTTCTTTGATATTTTGAAGAAATTCAAAATGAATAAGTGCACTACAATTCGCACTCCGATGGCTCATGGTGCGAAGATTGGTTTAGATCCAGATGGAAAAGCAGTTGATGTTCGAACCTATCGAGGGATGATTGGATCATTAATGTACTTAACTGCTGTTAATGCCAAAAATCGCACAAAAGGGACAACTTAAGGTCGATGTGGACTTAATCAACTAAAGAAAGGATCTTTCGACGAGACGTGCGATGAGACGTGATGACGTAGGAAAAACCTCAATCGAGGAAAAAACCTGCGGATGCAAGGGATGTCGTCGCTGCACTATGGTCGCCAATCAGGGGCGACGTCTTTGGTACCAGCGTCGGTCGTACGATGATTACAATACAAATGAAGGAAATACTTCGAAATGTAAAGTACAAGTGTTTGAATGTGAAAACAGGTGTTTGTCGTGTTTGAGTACAAAGTGTAATCAACTGTTGGTCAAAAGTTGCTGCCGTGCGTCGAGAGCGATACTTGAGCTTTCCTCCGAGTGTCCTTGAGTTCGCTATAAGGTTCTGGCTTTCAGTACTTGATCTCCAGAGTTTGAATGTTATTTGCTATGATTTTGGATGATTTTCTCTACTGCTTGGTGATGTTCGCTAATGTATATCCGATGTTAACTGATGTCCCCTGAAATGAGGCTTTAGCTTGGTATTTATAGTCTTTGTGCCATTGATTAGCTTCATTAATGATTTGATCAACGGCTGGAAACGGTCGCCGGAGTGATTATCCATAATGCTCTTCGTCCGTTACGGCTGCTTGTTGTTAATGGCTTTGACTCCTGCATTAAATAATTAACAAACGTAACAGTCAAGGTTAACGTTAGCTTTGGTCGAAGGTGCAATGATCTTACACGATGGTCGTACGGGTCGGGCGATGCTATGGTCGAGCGTCATGGGAGACGTACGACTTACCTTTTACGGGAGACGACGGATGTTTTCTGGGTTCTTGTCGAGACCTTATCTTAATACAAGATTTGGACTATAACGTGCGTCTTACCTGCTCTGGTCGTGGTCGTACGACGTAATTTTTTGCCCAAACAGTTTGCCCCTAAAATTTGAGAATTGAATGTCAAATTTAAGTTTTAAATTTTGCTTGTCGAATGCTTAGGCGCGTGACCGGGGTTGAGGGACTTACCTGGTTGTCGTGGAACTAGACCGGTTCGCCTTTAACTGAACGAGAAGTTGAAAAGGGAACGAGGTCGTGACGTCATACTGACACACGATGATGCTTACTAGCTGTCGAGGACAGGTGTCGAAGATCCGGGCGGGCATGCGAGAGGACGGGGATGCGTGGCGATCATCCAGGGATTCGACTTGATGCGATCGTTTGTATAAATAAAGATCACGACGGATCTTTTCTTGCCATACTTTTGAAGTGTTTATTTGGGAAGAGATTTCGCCTTGATTCCTTTCCATTCTTCGTCCGAACTTACTCGAATCGTTGCAAATCTTCAAACCGCAGTTGAGAGCGTTTATATAAGTCCTTGTTCTGTCCTTTGATTCATAATGTCGACGGAGCCTGCTAGTCTTATCATGAATCACATAGACTTAGATGCTTTTAGGAGTTTAGCAAAAATTCTTGCAAATGTAGAGTTGTGGTGTCCGAGGATTGTTCGTTCTAAGGATTGCCCTGAGGGATATCTCGTTTTGTACGAGTATCCTTTTAAGATAGGGTTTCAATGGCCGTTTTCGGGTCTAGCCAAGTCGTTCATGCAGGATTTCGATGTGTTGCCGGGACAATTGATGCCCCAACTTTGGCGAGTTTTGCTGGTTATTGAGCGAGCATCCGCGAAATGGGAGTCTCCTATGATCATGAATGATTTCTTGGCGGCGTACCAAGTTAAAAAGGATAAGAACTGGCGTTATAGTCCTTATTCCAAGTTCAAGGGTGATCGTGCCTTGGTTTTGGGAACTGGCGTCAATGATCGAGGGTGGAAGTCGAGGTATGTATTTGTTCTTACCGAGTCATTGGATTCCAACAGTAATTGGATGCGGTCAGACTGGAATAAGACAGGTATACTTTGTTGCTTCTTAGTTTCATTTATTTTTGTGACTTTTACTTATCATTCTCCTGCTGTTGCCTTCAGAGATTCGGTTCGACGAAGTGAAGCCGAATGTGGATTCCCAGGCTAAGATTAACAAGTTCTTAAGTCTTAGCGTTGACGACCGATCTTTCGTTACGTGGCAATCGGCGGTCGAGGACGAGGTTGTGATAGAAGGTTCTGAAGAAGAAGATGAGGGAGATGAGGACAATCAGGAAGAGGCGACTGGTGAGCACACCGTAGTCTTTATTTTATTTTGTTTATTCTGTCTGTCTGACGCTTCATGTATTTCCTGATCAGTGCCAACCGAGAGGAAATCGGTTTCTAGGGCGAGAGGAAAGCAGGTTATGCACGCCCTTCGGGGTGAAAATGCTCCGACAGCTGGGTCGAGCCAGAAGAGAACCAAGAGGGCAGTCCTGAGGGAACCGTTGTTGAGGGTTGACAACTCATCGGGAGTTGTTCTGCCTAAGAAGGCGAGGGCGTCATCTAGCCGTCCTGGCGTGATGGACGCGACACCAGCAAGTTCTGCGCTTCCGGCGACGGTGACGAAACCGGTGTCTCAAGTGTCGATCCCGATGTCTGCCGACAGGGGCGAGGGATCATCGGCCGAAGTTATGACGGTCAATTTTACATTGCCGTCTAACTTTATGGCGGATGGTGTCCTAGACGGGACGGCGTCGTTCCCTCATCTGGGGAAGTATTTGCTCCCGTCTTTCGGGAAGCGTTTTCGTGGAGTTCCGGCCGGAGAGATTGGATCTCCAGTTGCCAATCTGGCGTTCACGGTGAGTGTCAATCTTTCATGACTTGTCTCATTCGTTTAGTCGTCTAATATTTTCTTGTGTTATTTGTCAGACGTTCCAGTCGTCTTTGGCATTGCACGCTGGGATGTCGAAAGTTGAAGGGTTGATGGCGTCTGCCCTTGAAAGAGAAGTTGCGGCGTTGGAAAGAGAGAAGGCGACTTTAGATAGGGAGAGGATTGCCTTGGCGCGTGCTGACGAGCTAGCCATCCAGCTTTTCGATGCTCAGTATGTACTGCAGGAGATTCGTGCAGGAGGGGTGGCAGATGAAGGCCCTCAGGTCGGGACTTCGAGCAGGGATACGACCGATGCTCCCCCTGTCGTCTAGAATTTTTTCTTTCTTTGTTGTTTTTGCCACTTGGCCTATCGGGGGTTGAGTATGTATATGATGGTTTACTCAACGAATATATCTTTTGCTTTGAATCTTATGCTTTATTCAAATCATATTTGTTGTGAATTTGATCATAAAATACATATGAAATCATGCGACTAAGGCATTTATTGTAATACGATGATAAGAACGTAAAACAAATATAAAAACACGCGATTAAAGCATCCATTCAGGGTATAAAAGCTAAGAGTTATTTTAGGCTTTGCGATTATACGACCAGATCGTACAGTGAGTTTGTGTCGTATGCCCCTATGGAGGGATGGTCAGGAAAGAAAATCCTGATATCGTGCGATTCTGCGAATTTAAAGTCATCTAGTAGACTTAATGCTTATTGTCGTGCGATTCTGCGATAAAACGATGTCGGGGTTTGGTCGTTGGCTAGCCAACGACCCTCCGATGCTTAAGTCAATAAACGTTTTGTGAGAAAAAATCATATGAAAAAGAGTTAGAGAACGTACCATTTTAGACTCTCTCTATCTGCCCCGTGTCATTTATTACCTTATTCTTTCTGGCAAGAAAAGATAGGTTTTAAATGACAGAACGACACGGCGATCCTGTGAAATATTGTCCTGCGGTCGACTATGTTGTCGTGCGACCGGGCACCATAGTAGACTTATCTCTGTGAAAAAGATATTAATTTAGGGATAGAGGAACGAACCTGTCGAGAGCCTGATCTTGTGACTTTGGTTTATTTTCGCGGCTTCAAGGTAGACTTGTAGCACTCACGAGCGACTTTTGGCTCACTCTTAATCTCCTGGATTCCCCATGGCGTAGGGAATTTCAACATTTGATGATATGTCGAAGGAACGGCTTTCATCTCGTGGATCCATGGTCGACCTAAGATGATGTTATAGGCCGACGCACAATCGATGACACTGAACTTGGTCTGCTTGTTGACTCCTCCGGCGTAGACGGGCAATATTATCTCTCCAAAGGTGCTTGTCACTTCTCCATTGAAACCGACCAAAGTCGTCGAACATCGGGTGATTTCCGAGCGATCGATTCCCATGGCTTTGATGGTGTTGAGAAAAATGACATTTGTTGAGATGCCCCCGTCGATCAAGACTCGACGCGTTAGGCAGTTACCGACTGTGAGCTGAATGATTAACCCGTCATGATGCTTCTGATACGAGTCGCCAAGGTCGACGTGGTCGAACACAATCTTCATGACTTCTAGCTCCAAATCTCCTTTGGGTCTAGACGAGCGAGGGATAGGCCGATCGTCGGGTGCCTGACTGGCATGACGCTTGGCCGCGGAATACGTCAGACCACATACGTATGAACCACCGGTGATGCAATTGACGACTTTCGCGTGCTCGGGGGTCAACGGTCGATGTCCATTAGCTGGAACAGCGACACCGTCGATGATGTCCTTGAGGTTTCCTTTCGGGAAATGATATGCTAGTTCTTTCTTCAACGCGATACAGTCGTCTTTCGCATGACCATGATCGGCATGGAAGTCGCACCACTTTGATTTGTCTTTCTTAGCATCGTTCAGGTCAGACTTCTTTGGCCATCGGATGGTAGCTTGGGTACCTTTCAGAGCTTCGACCAATTCCTTAGCAGATCCTTTGAATCCGTAAGATGATATCTTGGGGTACTGAGTGAACTTAGTCGCGGTCTTGGCCTCTGCTTTCGTCTTGAAACGAACATTTGAAATTTGGCGCACTGGCTTTATTCTGGAGACAGCCTTTGTCTTGAACTCTGGCTTTCTGACGCCTAACGACTTCTTGTCGTCAGTATGCTTGCGACGAAAGGAGGCATCATCTTCTACTCTCATATATGCTAAGGTTCGAGCTCGGACGTCTTTGAAAGTCTTTGGGGGATATTTGGTCAGGTCGGTGTATAGACCCGAACTATCGTCTAGACCACGCTTATAGGCTTCGATCGCGGTTTTGACGTCGCAATTGTGGATGCTGATCATTTCGGCATTGAATCTATTGAAATAACTTCGAATAGACTCATTAGCTTTCTACGCAATGTAATATAAGTCGCTGGTCTGCTTCTCCATCTTACGACTGCTGGCGAATTGCTGGGAGAATTGGTTAACCAACTCAGCAAACGACCCGATGGACTCGGGTTTGAGATTGATTAACCATTGGAGAGCTGGACCAGTGAGAGTTGCTCTGAAACTCTTACACATGCATACTTCCTGGTACATAAATGGGATCGAGATTGTCCACATGAGCTGCTTGTACTGCGCGACGTGCTCAGTCGGATCAGTCACACCATAATATTTAGGTGTGAAGGAAGGAATGTTATACTTCTTTGGGACCTCGACGGTGGCGATCTCGTCGATGAAGGGTGACGCCTGATACCCCGAGCGAGGCTCGACGTCGACAGGCACAGCTGCCCCAGGCAACTTGACGAGCAAGGACAGGACACACTCATTTTGGTCTTCTAACATCTTCAAACGCTGGGCGACGGGATCGTTAAGATCAGGATTTGGCCCTGTCGAAGGATTGGTCCCTGGACTAGTGCCATTACGATGCGACGAATCATTGGTGCCCCCATTGAACGGGACAAAATATGGCTGTGACCCATAGTGGAATTGCTGCGGTCCATTCTGAAATGGCTGCGATCCTTGCTGAAAAGGCTGCGATCCACCGTGGAGTGGCTGAAATTCACCTTGAGGTCCATTCTGAAATGACTGCTGAAATGGTTGCGACCCCTGCTAGAAAGGCTGCGACCCTTGTAATGGCTGAGACCCATTATTCACGGGTGGTGGCCTTATGTGCTGAGGAGGAACTGTCCCAAACTGAGGATTTGGGTTGAACGACCCTGGCTGTTGATTCTGCATGAACGGGACTGGATGCTGATTCTGCGTGGATGAACCTGGATTCGTGACAAATGGTCTTGGGCCATTCTGGTCGAACGATCTTGGAATTGGGTTCTGCACGAACGGCCTAGGACCATTTTGAGGCCCAGGAGGATTTCTTAACCGCGCGATCTCCTCAGCTGCTCTGTGATTCTGCTATGCCATTGCATTGAGCTGATTCCTGGCGACTTCGAGCTCCTGATACATCTGAGAAACAGCTTGCTGCGGATTTCCAAGGGCTGCCATTGTTCCTGTAATAGAGATGAGAGAAAAACTCCAAGAAACTGTTAGTAGGGTGCACGTTCGTCGAGGATTTTCTCTAGATGAGGTCCCACGGATGGCGCCAAACTGTTAATGCCAAAAATCGCACCAAAGGGAGAACTTAAGGTCGATGTGGACTTAATCAACTAAAGAAAGGATCTTTCGACGAGACGTGCGACGAGGGAAAAAATAAACGAGACAAGAGATTTGATGATGCAGGAAAAACCTCAATCGAGGAAAACACCTGCGGACGACAAGGGATGTTGTCGCTACACTATGGTCGCCAATCAGGGGCGACGTCCTTGGTACCGGCGTC
This sequence comes from Saussurea involucrata, assembly GCA_033807775.1. Lineage (NCBI taxonomy): Eukaryota > Viridiplantae > Streptophyta > Magnoliopsida > Asterales > Asteraceae > Saussurea > Saussurea involucrata. Next base: position 146,129,850 of record CM066322.1, on the reverse strand, counting down.
GGTCGTACGATGATTACAATACAAATGAAGCAAATACTTCGAAATGTAAAGTACAAGTGTTTGAATGTGAAAACAGGTGTTTTTCGTGTGTGAGTACAAAGTGTAATCAACTGTTGGTCAAAAGTTACTGACGTGCGTCGAGAGCGATACTTTTGCTTTCCTCCGAGTGTCCTTGAGTTTGCTGTAAGGTTCTGGCTTTCAGTACTTGATCTCCAGAGTTTGAATGTTATTTGCTATGAGTTTGGATGATATTCTCTGCTGCTTGGTGATGTTCGCTAATGTATATCTGATGTTAACTGATGTCCCCTGAAATGAGGCTTTAGCTTGGTATTTATAGTCTTCGTGCCATTGATTAGCTCCATTAATGATTTGATCAACGGCTACAACGGCTGGAAACTGTCGCCGGAGTGATTATCCATAATGCTCTTCGTCCGTTACGGCTGCTTGCTGTTAATGGCTTTGACTCCTGCATTAAATACTTAACAAACGTAACAGTCAAGGTTAACGTTAGCTTTGGTCGAAGGTGCAATGATCTTACGCGATGGTCGTACGGGATGGGCGATGCTATGGTCGAGCGTCATGGGAGACGTACGACTTACCTTTTACGGGAGACGACGGATGTTTTCTGGGTTCTTGTCGAGACCTTATCTTAATACAAGATTTGGACTATAACTTGCGTCTTACCTGCTCTGGTCGTGGTCGTACGACGTGATTTTTTGCCCAAACAACAACTAGTAGGCCAGATATCAGGTTCTCAACATGATTGTGTGCCAGATTTCAGGCTAATCCCAAAGAATCTCATCGGACGGCAGTTAAACGAAATTTCAGATATCTGAAGGGAACTCCATATCAAGGTTTGTGGTATCCAAAAAGTTCAGATTATAAACTAACTGCTTTTTCTGATGCAGATTATGGTGGAAGTCAAATGGACCGGAAAAGTACATCGGGTCATGTACAATATCTAGGAGATAGGCTGATTAGTTGGGCGTCAAAGAAACAAAACTGTGTGTCAATTTCAACGGCTGAAGCAGAATATGTTGCCGCCGCCAGTTGCTGTTCTCAAGTTCTTTGGATGAAAACACAGTTACAAGATTATGGACTGATGTACAAGACAATTCCGATATATTGTGACAGTAAATCAGCAATTGCTATTTCGGTCAATCCGGTTCATCACACAAAGACTAAACACATCGACATGCGATATCATTTCATAAAACATTATGTGGAGAACGGTACAATCGAATTATATTTCGTACCTACTAACTATCAACTTGCCGATCTTTTCACCAAGGCATTGGATGAAAAGCGTTTTAATTTTCTTTTATCAAAACTCGGCATGTTGAACTTGAAAGTTTGAACCTTAACAAATTTAATTCAATGAAGTGAAAATATTTCTATTTTCATTCAATGAATAAAATGTGTGTCAAGGGTGATTTTACAAGTAGTTTTGTGATATCTGAGTTTTATTTTCTTCAACTTTCGCTTCTAAAATAAATCGAAAGGTCAGCAAAACATGAATGGAATTTTGATATATGCGCAAAAGTGTGTAAATCTAGACTTATATAGAATACGATGCTCACAAAGCCTAATTGTCAGAATGAAGAATGGAAATGAAAATATGAGGGAAGCACAAAGTTTTATAACCAAGTGATTGAGATGCAATAAAAAAATCATTAGGTTTGAAAGTTTGTGCCTGTGGCCTATCTGGTTTGGGAGATTAAGTCCCAAGGGGTACTCGTTACCTAGCCCCTAAGATCAACTGGTCTGGGATTGGCTGACCCAAATCCTGCTATAGAACCAGATAGAAAGCCATGTCCTATTGGTACAGATGGGATTAGGATATATCGATGTAGCCTTTATGGTTTGGGAGAGTAAGTTCCAAGGGGTGCTCGACACCTAGCCCCTAAGGCCAACTAGTCTGGGATTGGCTCATCCAAATCCTGCTATAGAACCAGATAGAAAGTTACGTTTACGGTGTATCTTAGTCTTAATAAACCTTTTTGATAAAAAGATGTCAATGTGCACAAAATAAAATATGCCAATGTGCACAAAATAAAAGATGCCAATGAGCATACATCTCTTATATCTTGGGGAAATTACAATGTCGCGATAAACTTATAAATTTGTGGAAATTCTGATTTCAGTCATATAGTGTGAGTAAGAGCAAAGTATTCTTATAGGTTTCAGAAGTACATTTGATTGTTGCAAATCATATTTCGCATGCTAGCACACCAAATAGATTTAATAAGAGGTTGAAACTGAACAAATTGTAACTTGATATGCAAGCATGACTTGTTTCTGAATCCAAAAGCATGCATTTGATGTCATTTGCTTGAAAAACATGTCTACTTTCACTGAGTTGAATTTTATTTGTTCGGTGTTCAAACATTCTATAGTTAGTAGTTATGTTATATAATTTAATGTATTTCAGTTTCCATTACTGATGTTTTACGTGAAATTTTTCATACTGTGATGTGTGGAGTTATGCTGATTTTGAGGGGGAGCGATTTCAAAAGTTAAGCTGATTTTAAGGGGGAGCGATTTCAAAAGTTAAGATAATGTTGAGGGGGAGAGAGTTCATGAGTTATTATTTTGAAGGGAAGAAATATCATAGGTTCTCTATTTGAGGGGGAGCACACTCTGCTGAATGGTACGTATCTGTCAGTACAAAGATTGAGCAGGTATGGGTTTCTGATATTTTCTTCAGGAAAGTTCTCCAAATGCTATTTTAATCTAAGGTTATCTAATGCATTTGTGTAGGGGGAGGGAAAGGAGTCTAAAATGAGAAAACTCATTTTTTTGAAAAATCCAAAAATACTTCAAGTATAATTTGCGCTTCCCTTTGTGGCGCAAATCAAGATTTACACGACCTTAGGTGGCGCAAATCAAGATTTACACGACCTTAGGTGGCGCAAATCACATTAATTCAGTATTTTTGAATTTTTTATTAAAAACGGTTTTCAAAGGGTTTATAAAGGGGTTTTGACCATTTTGACTCTTTTCAATTTCATTTCGAATAATCTCTTGACCTTCTTCGATTCAGATTTTTGATTATTCAGTGTTCATCGATTCCAGGTATGATTTCGAACCTTTCTTTCTTGTTATTCCATCATTTCATAATCGATTTCATCCATAGTTACACACATTTCTATCGATTTGTGAAGATTTATAGAAAAGGATTTGTGTCTACTCGTTTAAATCGATTCATAGATATTAGGTTTTCATGAAATTAGGGTTTACTAAGTGTTGGTTTAGGGTCGATTTATACTTACAATGTGTTTAATTACTGATTCGATGCCTATAACTATTTCTAAAATGCCTAATTTTTGATTTGTTTCGATCTGATGAACATCGCGTTTTTTGAAATCTGTTTCAAGTGAGAATTGCGCCTTTGTATTTAGCGCAATTCCCACTTTGCGCCACAACTGGTAGCGCAATTCACATTTTGCGCTGGTGCTTATGGCGTTTTTCTTCTGATTTTTGTCTATCTCAGCTTTGAGCTACAGCCTATGGCGCATTTCTTGCATTGCGCTACTGCCTTTGGCGCATTTTTGACTTAGACATTTTTTTTCTTCAATTTTTTTTTGTTTTCTATTTTCTTTCATAGTGTTTCTTGCTTATGTTTTATACTTTGTTTGCATATTTCTTAGGGGATATATGGATTCAAATGATGATCAGAATCCTCAAGTTCGGGAAGTTGAGAATCAACCATCGGATCATGCTTCTCGAGATAAACCTCTTCCATCAGCTCGTTCTTCGGGAGCTGATTTGTCTGCCAGAAGGAGTTCTCCGGAAGATGTTTTCCCACTCAAATTATATATTTTGCCTTACAAGCCAAACAATTATTTTGTCAATCTTGACAGAGTGAGAATTCATCCGATTATACGTGCTATTCTACGAGGTCATCCAATTAATTATGCACTTTCGGGACGTCATGGAGTTCTTGAGGTTTATCTGCAACAAGCCTGGCATACAATCAGAAAGATTGATAATATTTCCTATCCTCGATTCGAGATTCAGATTGATTAGTTCGAGACTTTTCTGGATTATCATCGTCTTCGGTTATGACTTCGTCTACCAGAAGCTGATTCAAGACCGGGTCGTACAGAATTTGATGATTATCCTCCAGAAGAAGATATATTGGCTGGAATTCGAGCACTGGGATATGTTGGTCCTTTGACTATGGTTAGTCAATTTGAAAAGTCACGTCTTCCACCAGTATGGTATGCTTTGAGCTCAGTTATCAACAGATGTTTGACATCCAATCATTCTGGTACCGATAATTCAAGTCTGCATTACTTACGACTTTTCCACGCAATTATATATGATTTGCATGTGGATTATGCTCTTATATTCTGGACCGAATTGTCTGAGCTTGTGTATGCCAAAAGTACGAACAAAGATCGCAAGTTCGTGCCATTCATTCGATTCTTGGAGCTTACTGTCTGGAGCATGCTTAGGAGTAATAAAGACATTCCAAGAAGACATAACTGGGTTCTAGCTCCTGATTATGAAATGGGTTACATCAACAGGCAGAAGCGTTCGTTTGATAATTTTATGCCTATTCCTCCAGAGCTGATTCAGAATTATGCAGATCCAGAAGATGAAGCGGTAATTGATTATTGTGAAGAGCATGGAATAGAAATTCAAGAACAGAATGTTCAAGAAGAGACTGAACAAGAAGAACAACAAGCACAAGGTAAAGATGATGCTGACTCAAGTAGTTCTGAAAGTGATGATGGTGATGACGGAGTGGATGATACAGATAATGATGATGATGATGATAATGGTGGAAATGATGCTAATATGAATTTTGGAGAATCTGTCTTAAGAGAATCAGAAGTGGAGACCACACATGTTTCTGAAAGATTGTTTTCGGAAAGTAATACGGTTGACACTTCGGATACCGTTCCGATAAACACCAATGTGGCAAATATTGAGGTAGATGAACTTGATCTTCGTTTTGCCAGACCATCTACAAGGAATGTAGATACTCAGGTTTCAGCTCCTTTGATTTCTTCTGGTGTAACAGTTCTAGAAGCAACTACGACAGTTCCTTCTACAGTCGTTACATCTGAATCTCTCAAAACGTCGGATTCAATGTCACTTGATGAGCTATTGAAGACGATGAATGACCGAATGGATGCCGAAAAGAATGAGCAATTACTCAAAATGAAAGCGATGCTGAAGGGTAAAGGGAAAGTAACGGATATTCCTAAGATTCCAGCTGAGATTCCATTTAGAAGACCTATGGGTGTTATTATTCGGGAGCCTTCAAGTCGACCAGTTTCTCAACCGCCAACTCAACCGCCAATTCAACCGTTCACTACAGTTCGATCTCTACCGTTGCCTTCCGCACACGTTCCACCTACATCGCAACAGGGTATTCAAGATATTCCGATTTCAGAACTTTCTGATATGCTCTACGCGCGATTATTATCTATGTCGCCTCCGGAGCATCAAGATAAAGATCTTATTTCTCTGCTTCGAAATTTTCAATCGACTCCGCCTCCGGTTTCTACTCCTTCTCCGGTGTCAGTCCCTGATTCTCGTGTATCTTCGTTGGTGAATGAGCTACAGTCTTTCAGGACTGAGGTTCGTAATAATTTTTCTAAAATTCAGCAAGGTTTAAAGTTGATGACAGATGCTATTTCTACGCTTTCTGAAAGAGTGGCTAGACATGAAGAAACTTGCCAATCTGCCGCCGGTTCGTCTCTTAAGCGTAGACATGACGAAGATGATACGGGTCATCAAGGTCATGAGGGGGAGAATTCTAATAGACGAAGAGTTGAAGAAAGTGTGAATGAAGAATCTACTGAAAATGTCAATGAAGAAAGGCAAATGAGGGAAGAGCAAATGAAGAAAGAGATGAAGAAGTTGATCCGAAAAACTTAGTTGGTGATTTGTTGAATGAAGTTGTTTTGACGGCTATGGCTTCGGAGATTAACTATGTTCAGCCCGGGAATGCGAACAATATGCAACTAGTTGTTTATGTTGACCCAGATTCTGCACCTGTTTCAACTGGATGTCCGGAGACTTCCAATATGCATGAGTCTGAAGAATTTGAAGATATGCGTAACTTCTTTTCTAACTATGTTGAGATTGATTCATATGATGATGTTCAAAGAAAGTTTGATAAGTTCTGGAAGATTAAAGAAGAAGATCAAGATGATATTGTAGTTATATCTGATACAGAAGTTGAAGTTGAAGTAGATGAGAAAGATATTGAGGTTGTCAACATGCTTTATGGAGACATATCAGATAATGAAGATATTGGTCATCAATCTCCATTACCACATTCTCAATTTCAAGAACCAGAAGTTCCAGTCCAACAAAGTCCTCCGGTTGTTCCTATTGTTCCAGCTCCGACCACCATTACTACTGAAAGTACGTTTGTTCAGGGTGAGTCGTCTAGAGCTAACTCAGAGGTTCCTGATCCAACTCTGAATATTTCATCTAGCATTTTACAACCAGGTCCCGCATTGGATAGACAGCAAAGAATGGAGAGGCTTGAAGCAAGATACCAGGTTACCAGAATGAGTTCCGCTATTCTTGAAGACACTAAACGAAATTTCTATGTCAAGAAAAGAAGAAGAGTGAATATCAATGCTATTCTGGGGATTGAAAAGGAACCTTCTTGGTATCAATATGAGTACCTGATGTTTATTAAGTGTCTACAACAAGGAAGATATCTGGTATTTTCTAAGCACGGCATTGTAAGGGTACTTAAGGTGGAAATAGCCAGTTTTGTCAGAATTTGGTATCCGGTATTCTATGTGGAACGTCAGGATTGTCAGACTTATCGGTTTACTGAAGCAGACTTCAATGAACTTTCTATCGATGACTTTAAGGTAATTTATCATCAATTTCGAGATATGCCTATTCGTACTGATGATATCCTCAGGGCTTTGGAAGTAGTCAAGCGTTTCTTACGAAGACAAGTTAGATTTTATTGATGCTTTGACTTCCAGCTTGCTGTTGAGAGCTTCCAGCATGTAGTCAATGTGAGAAGACCAGATAGAGAATTGCCAAACATTGACATCTATCCACTATTTTCTATTGTAGAAGACCCTTATGGGATTGTGTATAGAGATCAGTCAGGTGTCAGACGATTCCTCAGATTTGATGAAATCGGTAAATATTCTGATGGTACTTTGAAGATCATCCGATTTCAGCTAGATCACAGACTGAAGGAAGCTATGAAGAAGTTATTGGAAACAAGGAGAAGTCTTTACCAGGTCTATAATGCTGAGATCAGACTCTTGAGGAGAGCAATAGAGACAATCGACACAAGGCTGAACTTCCGGAAAACACTAAGACGCTTGGAGATCTTAATTGGCAAGAATCGTCAACACAGAAGATTCGAGCGCCTGACACGGGGTTTTCACACCCCGCGTATCTTACCGCAAGCGTACGGGTCGAAGTCAAGTAATAGTACTTGGAGAAGTACGAGTATCGAATCATGGGGAACTAGGAACTAAGTATCACAATTACTATAGGCTCTATTAACTGGACTGTCGGATTTAGAGATGGTTGGTTTTAAACTAAATTCTAGCAAATCACAACTTAAACACAAACAAAGCAAAGAATAAATTAGGAACTTCGATAGAGAGAAAAGTTGAGGGTTGGAAATCCTCCGGTTCTACACATGCACACAAACAACTTAAACAGCTACCAGTTAATCCCCTTTATGATTCCCAAATCTTTTAAAGTCATCGTTGTTCTCTTTCAAGCCACAACGGGTTTTACTTTGAAAATGATAAGTTTAATCTCTCGATCTCACCTATGAAAATGATAAGTACTCGATTTATGTTAAATTGGCTAGATTTTCTCTCGAAATCAATCTAACGGGTTAATTGGGACTAAGACTTATTCAGTATATCTCTATCACTGATTTATCGTCTTAGGCATGCAATTCCTAGTTCTATTTAACAGTTAATTCTCTCGAACTCAACTGAAAATAATAAATCAATTAAAAGCTAGCTAGACTTTCAAAGGCATTAAACACAAAATCACATGCTTCATTAATCAAGGAAAAACCAATAAAAGTTCAAATCATCTGGTTACATGCTTTATAAACCGAATTCATTCCAACCCCCAACACGAACCGGTTAGTTCATGTCGGTGGTGGATTCAAAAACAAGAGAGAAAGATACGAAAGTGTATGTAAACATGGTAACGCGTAAAAGATGAAATCGTAAAGAATGTAATGGTAACTCCCTTCAATCGTGCTTGTATCTACGTTCCGTGATGATTGTCTCCGTGATTGGCCCTCTAACGTGACTCCGAAAGCCCCGAAAAGTCGCCGGAAATCGCCCCAAAATCGCCCCTGGTCGTCTGCCGAAAGTTGGATCCCCTTGAATGACCTAAAACCCGGAATAAAAAGCTGAAAATCGCGAAACAGTGACTTACGCGACTTGCTGCGCGACTTGCAAGTCGCGTGGCAGGTCGCGCGTATCCATTTTGCTGCGTGGGTCGTTTTCCGGTTCGCTGTTCGGGTCCTGGTTCGGTCGTGGGTCTTGGGCTTGACTCGTGGGCTTCCGTTAGGCTTCGTTTGGACTCGTTTTGGACTCTTTTTAGCTTCTTTTCTCGATGATTGCCGCCTTTTAGATTACCTGCACATTCCACTCGATAAACCATAAAATACTCGCCTTTTTTTACTTGAACACAAGCCAATCTCATTGGTTTGAGAACCAAAAATAACGCCAAAAAGTGGCGTTATCAACAACCCCAAACCGAGCGTTGCTTGTCCCCAAGCAAATTAGCGACAAAATAGAATAAAAGCACATCTCGGTGAAATAATAACTGCACAATTATCAATCGGTACCAAGTGATGCAACGGTGATTTCCCATACCCATGAATGTCTATCTCACTCTCGCCTTATTCTTATTTCGTTTGACCTATGACTTTCCATTGGGAGTTGAACTCGTGACTGTTCCGATCACATCATGGTTAGACCAAGTCTGAACATACTAGGGAAAACATTTCGCCTCGACCCTACCTCACGGGATACTCTCATTTCGCTCGAACCTAGCTTATCGCTCGTGTTGTCATGTTTATGGAAGTTATGTACAAAAATACTCGAAATATTACATGACAACTCTAAAGAAAGACGCACAAATGTCCAAACTTTTGATCTCAGAAGGAATCAAATAACAAGACAAGGAATATCGGTAAAGGTGGTTATAGACTCTAATCACGTTTTCCAGAAGATCATCCAGGTCTTTATAACGGTTGTAACAGGGTTAAGGTTAAGGCTAAGAAACGAAGGGTAAAAGGATAAAAAATCCTCGGCGTGTCAATCATTTGCAATTCTGAACTCTCGTTGCCTCACATTAGCTCACTTGGTCCTTTCTCGTCACTATTGGAGTCGCTTTGACTCACTTATTATGCAGCTCTACTAGAGACTATCTAACTAACGGTATTTTTTTTTTGGGACTTCATTGGTCCTTCTTATTTGATTGGGGCATCATTGGCCCTCTTTTCTATTTCTTGACTAGCCTGATTTCTTTCTTTTCCACTCTATCTCTCTAAGTTCATTACTTCTTCCGATTGACACACTTTCAGATTGGGTTGGCTAAGGCTTATGGCTAAGGGTTTAATGATGGGTTTAGAAACGAAAAGGTGAGTGGTTGGCTGCAAAGGGGCTAAGGGTACACGCAGAAGGGTAAAAGGTACGATAGCTAAAAACAGGTTAAATAAAACACACAATGCCTGGAATCATATCTTAAGGTCCACACGATATGGTCTACTATACCCTTGCCTAATATCCCGACGTTCGTCTTTGCTACTCAATGCAATAATGTAGCGAGATCATTCTACATTCACGACAAGGAATTCGAAAAAGTGTATATGAATTTAGTGTATGAATCCCTCGAAATGAAAAACGTCTTTTCAAGGCTCAAAACTCACTATTGGGTGGTCTCCACTAATGTCCCTAGTCATGTCCTTTCCCGGTCTTTCCCTAACGGTCACGTCACTATCACAAGATTCTTCCCACAATGGTCGGTCTCAATCATTCAAAACAAAAAATTTAGCTACTTTGATCTAGACACTCAGAAGTGTAGGAATTCTACGTGCATAACTTGGGCCTGATTGGGCAACCCCAAACCTTACCCACACATTGTCCCCAATGTACAAGTAAAATCGCAGGCGATGCGACGCAGTCATTGTGCAGTTATTAAGAAGAGCAGGCAAGGCATCATATAGCATAGCATAAAAAGACTACCCAAAGTTTCAAAAAATAGGCACCCCAAACCTAGGCCGTGGCCTAGGTTTGCCAAATAAAAGGCAACCCCAAACCTCGGTAAAACCGAGGTTTGCACAGGGTCTAATGTGAGGGTGTAGATGGTTTAAAAATGAGGCACCCCAAACCTAAGTGAAACTTAGGTTTGTTGCATCTCGTGCAATTAAAATAGAACAACACATCAAACACCACTCTTTTAGCAGAGAAATGATTAGAACATACCTGTTTTGCCCGGCCAGACGAGATTCTTGAAAGATTGAGCATTTGGCGAAGGAGGGGAGAGCACGCACACACAAAAGAAACAAACAAACGACGAAAGAAAAACAAGAAAACAGAAACACACAAAGCAAGAAAGGAATAAAAACTGCACGAAAAACGAAAAACGAGGCAAATGGGACTCCCGCGGTTTAGCCCGCGACTTGCAAGTCACGTGGCAAACCGCGTAACCCTCTGTTTCAGAAAACCAACAGAGGACCCCGCGACTTGCTGCGCGGTATGCAAACCGCGTGACAAGTCGCGTATGTCCCTGTTTCAGCTATTTTTGACTTTTTCGATTTTTCGATTTTTATGGCTTTTTCATAATTTAAACACACTCAAAAATAAAAATAAAAATAAAACTAAGCACGCAAATAACAATGAAAACAAACCTTGGTGGGTTGCCTCCCACCCAACGCCGTATTTAAAGTCGTGGCGCGACTATGTGGTTTCAGCTCGGTTTAGTATCCGCGGAATTTGATCGCCCACACATACGGTTCTTCGCGGTCTCTTTTACTTTTGGCCCTCCATGACCAGCTTCGGATCCTTCATCTCTTCTAACTCTTACCTTCTCGAACATCTTGAAGATTTCGCTTTGGCCGCCGACTCGAGAGGTTATCTCGCCTTCTTCCATGTCAATCACAGCTCGGCTCGTAGCCAGGAAGGATCTCCCCAGAATTAACGGGACCTCTTCGTCTTCGTCTATATATATGACTACGAAGTCTACGGGAAAATAGAACTTACCTACTTTGATGAGCACGTCCTCGACCACTCCATACGGGTATCGGATTGATCTATCCGCGAGCTTCAGAGTCATGTATGTCAGGCTTACCTCACCCAGGCCAAGTTTCCTGAAAATAGAAAGATGCATCAGATTAATACTAGCCCCTAAATCACATAAAACCTTATTAAAAGTAAACTCCCCAATCTGAATAGGGATAGAGAAAACTCCCTGGATCTTTAAGCTTCAAGGGAGGCTTATTCTGAAAAATCGCGATGCACTCTTCAGTGAGTGCAACGGTGGACTGGTGATCAAGTGTCCTCTTCTTCGATATAATCTCCTTCATGAACTTAGCGTAAGAGGGCATTTGTGTAAGCGCATCTGCAAAAAGGATGTTGATAGTTAGCTTTTTGAAAACATCAAGAAATTTTGAAAAATTGACATCATCCTTTTGCGCTTTCAATCTGCTCGGGTAAGGCACTTTTGGTCTTTCCAACTTGGCCGGTGGTTTGATTTCTTTCTCTTTCGGCTTCTTGCTATCTTCAACCACGACCTCTTCTTCATTCTTCTCGTTTTCTTCATTCGAACTCTCTCTATCGGCCTCCAACTCTTCCACATCTACCATTTCAAACTCTTCTTCGGCTTCCTTTGGTGAAGACTTGCTTACCGGATCTCTGGTCAACTCCTTACCACTTCTAAGGTAGATGGCATTGCAATGTTCCCGGTTTTGTCGTTCGGGTTGACTCGGAAAAGTACCGGAAGGTCGGTTGTGTAGGGCCTCGGAGATCTGCCCCACTTGCCTTTCGAGGATCTTTATTGCAGCCGTATTTTGATCAGTGGCGGTTTTGACTGTGTTGATTGTGCTCGCTAATCCCTTGACTGTGCTGTCCATCTTTGTCATGAACTTCATCATCATCTCTTCTAGGCCCGGCTTCTTCTCCCCGGATGGTCCTTCGTTTCTTTGCTGGAAACCTGGAGGACGGTACACATTATTAGTTTGAGCAGAATTAGAAGAGTTAGAAAAATTACCTGACTGTGGTTGATCGGGCTGATTCCATGAAAGATTGGGATGCCTTTTCCACCCCTCATTATAAGTATTCGAGAAAGGATCGTTTCTCGGTTGGTTCCGGTTTGACACAAATTGAACTTGATCAGGTTCTTGAGGGTTTCCTCCATTCAGCCGATTCGTGATGACGGCCAGTTGAGCTTTCAGTTCGTTCAGCTCGTTACTCTCTTGGACATTTGCAACTCGTCTTACTGCTGATCTCGGAGTGGAGAAACTGTGTTCGGCCAAGTTCTCAATCAGCTCGCACGCTTCCTCATACGACTTGTCCATTAGTGCTCCACCCGCGGCAGCAGTGATATCATTTTTGAATTGTGGGTGGAGCCCACTAAAGAAGGTCTGGATGATGACCCAGCCTTGTAGCCCATGATGAGGACACTTCTTGATCATGTCCTTGTAACGTTCCCATGCCTCATATAGCGTTTCTTGATCTCATTGAGAAAAATGGGTGATCTCCGCCATTAGTTGGGTGGTTCTGCTCGGTGGGAAAAACTTTTGGAGGAAGGCTACTTTCAACTGTGCCCAAGTAGTGATCTGATCTGATGGTAAGCCTTCTATCCATATTTCAGCTCGACCTTTTAATGAAAAACTGAACAGCCTCAGTTTGATTGCGTTCTCCTCCATCCCGTTGATCTTGAAGGTGCTACAAATGCGCTCGAAAGCCCGTAGGTGAGCGTGAAGATCTTCGGTCGATGCTCCTCCATATTGATTTTGCTGCACCATTACGATGGTGCTCGACTTTATCTCGAAATAGTTAGCCGCAGTGGTAGGCGGCTGAATACCTATGTGGGCCGCTGCCACATTCGGGTCGGCAAACGACCGCATAGGCACCCTTTCCGGAGGTGGTGGTGGATTGTTGCGGCGAGGTGGTCTCTCGTCGTCGAACATCTCGAATTTCAGATTTCTTTTGGCTTTCGCTTCCTTACGCAGCCGACGAGCGGTTCATTTCTTAAATCTCCGGATCAAATTGTTCGATCTCTTTTCCTCGGGTTGTCCTTGGCATAAACCAAGTGGTACCTGAAAAGGAGAAAGCAACGTCAATAATCCAAAAACTGAAAGTGATGAAAAAAAAATAACAAGAAACGAAAATGCCCAATCTAATAGCGCGTATAGATGGTAGTGCTATTAGCTACAACTAGTTCCCCGGCAACGGCGCCAAAAACTTGACACGGGGTTTTCACACCCCGCATATCTTACCGCAAGCGTACGGGTCAAAGTCAAGTAATAGTACTTGGAGAAGTACGAGTATCGAATCACGGGGAACTAGGAACTAAGTATCACAATTACTATAGGCTCTATTAACTGGACTGTCGGATTTAGAGATGGTTGGTTTTAAACTAAATTCTAGCAAATCACAACTTAAACACAAACAAAGCAAAGAATAAATTAGGAACTTCGATAGAGACAAAAGTTGAGGGTTGGAAATCCTCCGGTTCTACACATGCACACAAACAACTTAAACAGCTACCAGTTAATCCCCTTTATGATTCCCAAATCTTTTAAAGTCGTTGTTGTTCTCTTTCAAGCCACAACGGGTTTTACTTTGAAAAGGATAAGTTTAATCTCTCGATCTCACCTATGGATTCCAAAACACATTAAGTACTCGATTTATGTTAAATTGGCTAGATTTTCTCTCGAAATCAATCTAACGGGTTAATTGGGACTAAGACTTATTCAGTATATCTCTATCACTGATTTATCGTCTTAGGCATGCAATTCCTAGTTCTATTTAACAGTTAATTCTCTCGAACTCAACTGAAAATAATAAATCAATTAAAAGCTAGCTAGACTTTCAAAGGCATTAAACACAAAATCACATGCTTCATTAATCAAGGAAAAACCAATAAAAGTTCAAATCATCTGGTTACATGCTTTATAAACCGAATTCATTCCAACCCCCAACACGAACCGGTTAGTTCATGTCGGTGGTGGATTCAAACACAAGAGAGAAAGATACGAAAGTGTATGTAAACATGGTAACGCGTAAAAGATGAAATCGTAAAGAATGTAATGGTAACTCCCTTCAATCGTGCTTGTATCTACGTTCCGTGATGATTGTCTCCGTGATCGTCCCTCTAACGTGACTCCGAAAGCTCCGAAAAGTCGCCGGAAATCGCCCCTGGTCGTCTGCCGAAAGTTGGATCCCCTTGAATGACCTAAAACCCGGAATAAAAAGCTGAAAATCGCGAAACAGTGACTTACGCGACTTGCTGCGCGACTTGCAAGTCTCGTGGCAGGTCGCGCGTATCCATTTTGCTGCGTGGGTCGTTTTCTGGTTCGCGGTTCGGGTCCTGGTTCGGTCGTGGGTCTTGGGCTTGACTCGTGGGCTTCCGTTAGGCTTCGTTTGGACTCGTTTTGGACTCTTTTTAGCTTCTTTTCTCGATGATTGCCGCCTTTTAGATTACCTGCACATTCCACTCGATAAACCATAAAATACTCGCCTTTTTTACTTGAACACAAGCCAATCTCATTGGTTTGAGAACCGAAAATAACGCCAAAAAGTGGCGTTATCAGCGCCCTTGATTACAAAGGGGGAGATTGTTAATGCTAATTTTAGTGTTGTAATCAAGGCTTATCTATTTTAAGCTTGTAATAAGTCTAGTTTGACTTTCTCTAGTCTAGGGTATATAAACCCTTGTGTTAGCTTTTGTAAACAACAGTTCACATTTTGAGAGTAACACAGATGGCATATTTCTCTCACTAGATTCTCTCTCTCTAATCTTGATAGATCTTGGTTTATCACACTGAATACTCTTTCTTCAAAAGAGCTAGTCACTGGTCTTCCTCAACATTCATATGCTAAGGAGTCTCTATGTTTAGTATGTGAAAAGGGGAAACAAACCAAAGCAAGCTTCAAGTCAAAGCAAGTTACCTCAGTGTGATCTCCTCTACAACTCCTTCACATGGATTTGTTTGGTCATGTCAACAAACAATCCATCGCTGGAAAGAAATATACACTGGTCATTGTTGATGAATTCTCTCGCTACACCTGAGTTATGTTCCTCCGTTCTAAGAGTGACACCCCTGATGAACTCATCGCTTTTATCAGGAAAATGGAAGTCCTGAATAACATGACCGTTAACTCAATAAGAAGTGATCACGGGACTGAATTTAAAAACAGTTCCCTTGAAAATTTCTTTGAAAGTAAGGGTATTTCTCACAACTTTTCTTCAGTGAGAACACCTCAACAAAATGGAGTCGTTGAAAGAAGAAATCGAACGATCATCGAAGTTACACGTTCAATGCTCAGTGATTCTCATCTTCCTACTCAGTTCTGGACAGAAGCTGTCAACACTGCTTGTTTTACTCAAAACAGGTCGCTGATTGTCAACAGATTCAAGAAAACAGCCTACGAACATTTCCATGGGAGAAAGCCTTCTATTAGCTTTGTTCACATCTTTGGATGTCACTGTTTCATACTAAACAACAGAGATGCCCTTGGAAAGCTTGATCCCAAGGCTGACGATGGAATATTTCTTGGATATTCTTCAATCTCTAAAGCCTTCAGAGTCTTCAATCGTAGAAGACAAACTGTAGAAGAAACAATCCACGTCACTTTTGACGAATCCCGTTCAGTGAATTCAAGACCTTCTGCTGATACTGAAGAACTCAATCAATGGATGTTTTCTCATCTTGGGGACTCGGAAAGCATTCCCAATCCTCAGGTCAACATCCCTACCGCTGATGATGATCCTACCATCATCCCAAGCATGCAGAAAAGTGAAGCTGAATTGTCATGGGTTTCAGCTATTCCTCTTAACACTATGCCTGCTTCTAAACCATCTACCTCAGATATCTCATCTACTTCTCAGCAATCAGTGAATGAAATAGCATATGAACCTCTTCCTCTTTTGCCTGAAATACATGAAGTTGCTGAAGCCTTATCTTCAGCTCCTCCAGAAGCTCAAATTGTGTCAGCAAATCATGCTCTGGCACAGCGATGGACTATTAATCACGCAATTGATCAAATTATTGGTGATCCAAATGCTGGTGTTCAGACTCGACGAGGTTCAGGTAACATTTGTTTATTTGTTAACTTTATTTCTCTGATTGAACCAAAGAAAACAGATGATGCCCTCAGAGATCCAAACTGGGTCAGCGCTATGCAAGAAGAGCTGATAGAATATGAAAGAAACAAAGTTTGGAATCTCATTCCAAGACCATCTGACAAGTCAGTGATAGGCACTAAGTGGGTCTATCGAAACAAGTTGGATGAATATGGAACTATAACCCGTAACAAGGTTCGTCTTGTTGCTTAGGGATACAGACAAGAGGAAGGCATAGAATACGACAAAACATTTGCCCCAGTGGCAAGACTTGAAGCTATTCGTCTATTCTTAGCATACGATGTTCTCAGAGACTTCAAAGTATATCAAATGGATGTGAAATCAGCATTCCTTAATGGAAGGCTGAACGAAGAAGTCTATGTTGAGCAGCCTCTAGGATTCATTGATCCTAAGCATCCAGGTTATGTGTATAAGCTGGATAAGGCACTCTATGGCTTAAAGCAAGCTCCTCGTGCATGGTATGACACTCTCTCAATTTATCTCCATATTGAAAAATTTGAGCGTGGTAAAATCGATAAAACTCTATTTTTCAGGAAAGTAAAAGGTCATATCATTCATGTTCAAATGTATTTCGATTATATTATATTTGGTTCTACTAACCCTGAATTATGTACTCGTTTCGCTGAAAGAATGAAAGCTGGATATATAATTAGTATGATGGGTGAACTGAACTATTTCCTTGGACTCCAAATCAAGCAAAATGAAGACTTCAAAGTATATCAAATGGATGTGAAATCAGCATTCCTTAACGGAAGGCTGATCGAAGAAGTCTATGTTGAGCAACCTCCAGGATTAATTGGTCCTAAGCATCCAGGTTATGTATATAAGCTGGATAAGGCACTCTATGGCTTAAAGCAAGCTCCTCGTGCATGGTATGACACTCTCTCAATTTATCTCCATATTGAAAAATTTGAGCGTGGTAAAATTGATAAAACTCTATTTTTCAGAAAAGTAAAAGGTCATATCATTCATGTTCAAATATATTTTGATTATATTATATTTGGTTCTACTAGCCCTGAATTATGTACTCGTTTCGCTGAAAGAATGAAAGCTGGATATATAATTAGTATGATGGGTGAACTGAACTATTTCCTTGGACTCCAAATCAAGCAAAATGATAAGGGTACGTTTATCCACCAAGGTAAGTGTTTGGGCAAAATTTCACCAGTCTCGACCACGACCAAAGTACTAAGAACATTTATTACACTTTTCTCATGTTAAAGTCAAAACGTAAACATTTTTGTCCTCTGACCAAGGCCAAAGTCGAACGTACCTCCCGACCTCGACCGTCGTGTAGAAACACACGACCTCGACCAACTAACGTATGATTCTTCTGTTATGTTTTCCTCATTTAATGCAGGTCAAACGACATTTATGGCCAACGGACGAAACCGGCAGAGCAATTATGAGCATTAAACTGCGAATACCGTTGCGACCGTTACGGGAGGAATTCATGGACTCAGTAAATGCATTCGAAGACTATAAATACAAAGGCAAAGTCATCATTGGAACATCATCGAACTTTGAACTACACACTGCATACTCAAGAACACACAAAACAAAGAACTCTCTCTCGAAGAATCACTCTCGACGCACGACATCCGCACACGATGCACGCTGTTTTTTATTCAAAACACTTGTTACTTTACATTTAAAGTATTTCCCTTCATTTGTATTGTAATCTCTGTACGATTGACACCAGTAACAAAGGACATCGCCTCTGTTTGGCGATCATAGTGCAGCGACGGCTCCCATAGTAGTCCGCGGGTTTTTTCCTCGTTGAGGTTTTTCCCGCGTCACCAAAATCCTTGTCTCTTTTACATATTTTGTCTTTAACGCACCGTCTTGTCGAACGATTCCCTTCTTTAGTTGTTAAGCTCCACAATCAACCTTAAGTTATCCTTCTGGACGATTTTTGGCATTAACAGTTTGGCGCCCACCGTGGGGCCCCATCTAGAGAAACTCTTCGATAAACGTGCGTTTTACTAACGGTTTCTTGGAGTTTTCTCTGTTTTTTGTTTCAGGAAAATGGCAACCCCAGGAAATCAAGGACAAGACCTTGCCCAGATGTACCAGGAGATGGAAGTTGCGTGAAATCAAATCAACGCCATGGCTGAGCAGAGTCGGAGAGCAGCTGAGGAAATCACGCGACTGAGGAATCCTTTCGGACCGCAGAATGGTCCACGACCATTCGTCCAGAATCCAGGCCAAGGATCGTTCAGTCAGAATCTAGGGTCTGCTCCATTTGTTCATAACCCTGGTTCATCCCCATTCGTCCGTAATCCAGGACCAGGTCCATTCATGCAGAATCAGCAGCCGGGTCCCTTCATGCAGAACCAGCAGCCGGGGGCGTTCAATCCAAATCCCTAATCTGGGCATGTGCCTCCTTATCATATTAGGCCTCCACCCATGCAGAACGGGTCGCAGCCGTTTCAGAACGGGTCGCAGCCATTTCAGAATTGGTCGCAACCATATTTCGTCCCTTTCAACGGGGACGCCAATGGCTCGTCGTATGGTAATGGCACCAGTTCAGGTGTTGACCCCATGACAGGTGCTAATACCGATCCTAACGATCCTGTCGCCCAGCGATTAAAGATGTTAGAGGATCAGAATGAACGTGTCCTGTCCCTACTCGCTAAATTGCCTGGGGCAGCCGTACCCGTCGATGTCGAGCCTCGATCGGGATATCAAGCGTCACATTTCATCGACACAATAGCGACCGCTGATGTCCAGAAGAAGTATAACATCCCCGCCTTCACGCCCAAATATTCGGGGATAACAGATCCAACAGAGCACATCACGCAGTATAAGCAGCTCATGTAGACGGTCTCGATCCCACACATGTATCAAGAAGTATGCATGTGCAAGAGCTTTGGGGCGACTCTCATTGGTCCTGCCCTCCAATGGTTGATCAATCTCAAACCCAAGTCTATCGGGTCGTTCGCTGAGTTGGTCAATCAATTCTCCCAGCAGTCGCAAGATGGAGAAGCAAACCAGCGATCTATATTATGTCATTCAGAAGACCGGAGAATCCATCCGGAGTTATTTCAATAGGTTTAACGCTGAGATGATCAGTGTCTGTAACTGCGATGTCAAGACCGCGATCGAGGCCTACAAGCGCGGTCTCGACGATAGTTCGGGTTTATACACCGATCTGACCAAATATCCCCCGGAGAATTTCGAAGATGTCCGAGCCAAAACCCTTGCTTATATGAGGGTAGAAGACGATTCCGCCTTCCGCCATAAGCACACCGACGACAAAAGGGCATTAGGTGTAAAGAGGCCAAAGTTCAAGACCAAGGCGATTTCCAAGGTAGAGCCCGCGCGCCAAATCTCCAATGTCCGATTCAAGACAAAAGCTGTGACAACCGTCAAATTCGCGTTCAGGTTAGAACTGCACTAAACATATCAGATACTGATACTATATGTCACATTGTCCAATTTTAGCAGTCAACCCGGTACAGTAGGAAAATTTGAGAATTTTTGCCTAAAACCCCTCAAATTATGGAATTATCCATATATCTCATAAAATGTCAACCAAAAATATCTTAAATACATACATATATATATAAACCATACTAAAATAATACTAGTAAAGTTAACTAGTAACCTTACAACTAACTAAATTATTGTGTTAAATAATTCAAACAATTAAAATAAAAATAAAATTTAAAAAAGAAATAAAAGACACAATTATTTTATACAAAACCACACTCCACACTCTCTCTCTCCCCTCTCCAAAACTGCCCCCCCCCCCTTATATACCCCCTCAATCTCCCAAAATTTGCTACTCTCTCATTATCATCCCTCTCTCTTTTCTCCCAACAATTTCTCTCTTTATTCCTCACTAAAACACACCCAAAGTCCAGCCATTTTCACTCAAGAACATCAAGTGTTCAAGTCTTCACAAAGGTAAAAATAACATGTAGTGCAAAGCCTACACCTTTCTTTGTTATTGTTCTTTCATTTTATTTAGATTCCTTCTTCTACACTAGTTGCATGTTGTTTTACTTTATCAATATCTTTGGATCTTGATGTTTGGGAGCTTCATCACCATAACATCTTGAATGTTACTAAAATGGGGATGAATCCAGGACCAAACCCATGTTAAGACCAAAGAAGGACTTTTACAATGTTCTAACAAACATGCATGTGTTCTTCATCAAAACAACCCTTTAATCTCTAAGAAATTTTATGAACTACTCTTTAAATCCACTAAAAATATGTTTGAACTAACATGCATGAGCTAAAAACTCACTATTATAAGTTGCATGAAGGTGTTCTTGTCATAAACACCCAAGAACCATAAAAAATAACCATTTTCAAGTATTTGCCAAAAAGGAGTTTTATAAATAAATTGCATGTATTGTAAATGGCTGAGAAATATATTTTTAAACTGAAAATATATGTATGGGGATGTGTCAAATCGGATTTCATGCAAAAAGAATAAGAATATTGGTAAAAGACAAAAATGAGTGCACATGCATAAAGGCTTGTTTTGACCGCATGCTGCCAGATTTTTCTTCTCTCTTTGAAAAGTCATATCTCACTCAATAATACTCCAAATTAAGTGATTCTTTTTGGGAAATTCTATCCCTACCCCCTGCCACATTTTGTATACCCCCTCCCTCACACACTTTTTTTTATTTTGTATTTAAATGTTACATTTTACACCCCTGTACTTAATTAATTAATTTACTTTATACCTTTTAGTTTTTTATTTTTCATTTTACACTTTCATTATATTAACACATATAATCATATACTAACTAAAATACGTTCAAAAAATACTTTTTAATTTTAACAAGTTACACCGTTATATTCGTCTCATCGATACCTTCGAAATGAGCCTAACATTGAATTTTTTTGATTTAATTATATTATTATGCGTCATACGTTTACGTTCTTTTTTTATATTGTTATTCGTCGATACCTTCTTATTTTTTTATTTAATTATATTATTTCGAAATGACCTCAATATTAACTAAAATACGTTAAAAAATACTTTTTATTCCAAGAAATTCCAACTTTGATTACTCATTTAAATCAATATAATCACGAGTACGAGTATGCTCTATATATTCTGTATACATATCTAATCTACGTCTGTATGGGTCGATCCATGTACTTGCACCTTGAAATCGACAACGTGCCCAATGGGGTGTGAGTATGGGCATTGGGTATTCTCCGTTTAATACCACTTTTATGTAATGATTACCATTAACATGCACTATTGCAATTGACACGTGTTAGGATGGTGACGGCGGTGGTGTCCTGAATGGTAAGTATGTCACATTACATGCCATATTGAGAACATGTAGTATGACATTGAACCTTGAAGCAGCTAGAATTCCCATTTCAGGCATAACGATCCAATGCATAGGTGGTGCAAAGACGTCCTTCTGGAAAAAATTCAACGCTTCGTTAATTCTTTGACACTCGTCGCTGCCAATCACAAAAGAGTAATACGGTTGATACTCAATTAGTTCAGCAATTAACTCTCTGCGGATATCGTCTCATTGGTCTTCATGACCACCCAGACAAGTAGATATGGCTCGAAATCCACAATTTCCATCGCCCAATACATCTTGTATTTGTGTGATGTATGGATGAAATAAACTCGGGATTTGATTAAGATATGGATTTGGGGGGTGGGTTGTCGTGGGAAGTAGGAGCTATGCCTCGCTGATTCTTGATGAGCAAAACCTTCAGGGTTGATAAATGTCGGCGCGTTAGAACAACTGCGTCTACGAGAGTCTTCAGGAATCTTTTTCTGTAGAGCTTAATTCTTTTGAGGAGGACGTCCACGAGTGGTTCTATGAGCCGAGGGTTCATCAAACAACGGTTTTGATGGCATTATAATATTTTTTAACCTTTTTAGCAAGGTTTTACGACCAGAAATTGATTGTTTATTAAAATTTTCTCTAAACATCTATACTTCGTCTTCACATTGAATATCATCATCTTGTGCGGACGCACATGGTGAGAAATCAAGTTTTTTCCAAAATACGTTGATCGCATCAAGTGGAATGGATACGTCTTGACATGTATATAGTGCTTGTTCATGCGCACATGGTAATCCATGACTTGTTCGCATTATACAACCACAATTTTCAGAAAATACGTTAGTCTCGAAAGACCGCATATATTCTTTGTTTTATAGGTGGCATCGATGACCAACACTTGTGGGAATACACGCCGAAGCTCCAATGATTTTGGATGAATGAAGAATAAATCTTCCAACTCGTTTGTTTCGTCATTTACACGAGTCTCAAAATCATAAGTATTTTCCTTAAAAAAATCCAAAATAACCTGCATTTTTGGTCTT
The DNA here is from genome assembly GCA_033807775.1 of Saussurea involucrata. Taxonomy (NCBI): domain Eukaryota; kingdom Viridiplantae; phylum Streptophyta; class Magnoliopsida; order Asterales; family Asteraceae; genus Saussurea; species Saussurea involucrata. Next base: position 146,107,169 of record CM066322.1, on the reverse strand, counting down.
CCTGCATCGTTTTTTGTCTTAATCTTTTGAACTTCAATGTATATTGTTTTTGACGTAGATGCATTTTCCACATTTCTACCCTTTAACGTGGATAAAATGTATCGTGGCTTGACATGTTGGGCTGATAAATCTTCAACTAGTTGAAGTTCACCCTCGTTTAGCTGCATTGCATATGCGTGGCCCTCCATATGTTGTGGAAGGGCATGATTATGTGTATCACATACAACCCTCAACGTCCACCAATTATGCTTAGCCGAACGTAGCGCTATCAACTCAAATGGGCAATTAAACTTTCTTGTTCCAGTATCACGACTGGAAGCTTTCTTACTTTTGTAAACCCCACCATGTTCACACATAAACACGACTTTATAAACAACGTCATTTGGATAAGACTTTGATCTTTTGGTAATAACAACACAACCAACCGAACGTCCCACATTGTGCACCCATGTAGTAATTTCTTCTCGAGAACTGAACACCTGAAATTATTATATTTTGTTATAACTTTCACTTGTCCACGTAAGTATTAATAAATCTAAATGTTAGTTATCATAATATTGTACCTGGTCGGTGACAAATTCTGGTGTTCGTGTAAAATCTTCTCCCATGTTTGTCATCTGCAACTTTGATATATATGTATATATATTTTCGAATGATATATAGAGGGAGAGAGTTAGAGTGAGACAGGGAGAGAGTGAGAGTGAGAGAAGAAGATAATGAAAATGGATGAAAATCGAATGAACGATTCGTTCGATTTATAATGAATTATTTTTACTTTATTTCAAATCAATAACTTTTCTTTATTTCAAATCAAATTATTTATCGGGTACAAACCAACTAGTTTGTACAAACCCGTATAAACTCAATCTACCTTCATGAAGCCAAATTTTATATTCATGAAACCAAAATATAGATTCAATAAGCCAAATTAAAAAAATTGCAAATTCATGAAGGTAGATTGAGTTTGTACGGGTTTGTACAAACTAGTTGGTTTGTATTTGATACCCAGCCTATATATATATATATATATATATATATATAAAGAGTTTTTTAAAAAACTGAACCCAACAACACTAACCCGAGGCAAAAAAACTCAAACCGAGCCAACCCGATGTATAATCGATACTATTTTTCACCAACCCGCATATATTGGGTTGATAACGGGTTAACCCCAAGCCAAACCGACCCAACCCGATGTATAGGGGGGTAAAATGTAAATATAAAATTTATATTCGGTTTGTGAGAGGAATTCGATTGGGGGACAAAAGTTGCAGGGGTTGCAGGGGATATGAATTGTGCATGGTAGGAATAGTATCACCCATCTTTATTTCAAATCAATAACTTTTCTTTATTTCAAATCAATAACTTTTTATTATTTCAAATCAAATTATATATATATATATATATAAAGAGTTTTTTTAAAAACTGAACCCAACAACACTAACCCGAGTCAAAAAACTCAAACCGAACCAACCCGATGTATAATCGATACTATTTTTCACCAACCCGCATATATTGGGTTGATAACGGGTTAACCCCAAGCCAAACCGACCCAGCCCGATGTATAGGGGGGTAAAATGTAAATATTAAATTTATATTCAGTTTGTGAGAGGAATTCGATTGGGGGACAAAAGTTGCAGGGGGTATGAATTGTGCAGGGTAGGAATAGTATCACCTATCTTTATTTCAAATCAATAACTTTTCTTTATTTCAAATCAAATTATTTATCGTTCGATATATATATATAGAGTTTTTTTAAAAACTGGTTTTTTTGTATATATAACAATTGTACACAATATTCAAAACACTTAAGATAAAAACTGATTTTTTTTGTATATATAATAATTGTACACTCTAACATTTTTAGAGACAAAATACTTAAAAGATAAATATTTTACTTATAAAATAATATAACAATTTTATTTTCATTCTAAAAATATTAAGATTTCGTTCTAAATATTTATGTAGTATATATGATATATAATAAAATAATTAAATCAGAAAATATTTAATCTTAGGCTCATTTCGAACGTATCGAAGAGACGATTATAATGGTGTAATTTGTTAAAATTAAAACGTATTTTAGCTAATATACGATTTTATGTGTTAATATAATAAAGGTATAAAATGAAAATTAGAAATGTAAAAAGTATAAAGTAAATTAATTATATAACTTCAGGGGTATAAACTGTAAATATGTAATTTAAATTGGGTTTGTGAGAGGAGGGGGTGGCCGACAAATTTGGCAGAGGGGTATGCATAGTAACACCCATTTGAATTGGGTTTGTGAGAGGAGGGGGTGGCCGACAAATTTGGCAGGAGGGTATGCATAGTAACACCCTTCTTTTTCTTTTTCTGGAGTTCACTTTTATGAGTTATGAATCAAACCCAACTGGAATCATTGAAAAATATTAAGATTTCGACCTTCAAACATTTTTCACAAAGACAGTGCGCAAACAACAATGTTCTCTGTCGCAGTTTACGTCAAGAATTATTTTATGTACTTAAACCACTCTAAAAATCATGAATCTTATATCAAATATTTCGTAACACATTTAACAAACTGGTCATAAAATATCATGACCTAAATGTCTCTGGAAGTTATCCAAAAACGAACCGAAAGTGACTACATATTCTGGACAACAACTGACTATATTCTATTATAGCTATAAGCTAACTCTTGAACCCGTTTCATCATTCTTGTGATGAAATTGTGGAATATGTATATATACTATATGATTATGCATTTTACTATAGCTAAAAGCTAACTCTTGAACCCGTTTCATCATCTATATGATGAAATTGTGGAATATACCTTTATATATTACGAATACACATTTTATATACTCTAACTCCTAACATCATATATATTATATATATGACTCCTAGTTATAGACCCTTTTCGTCACTCGTTATGACGAAATTGCGGTAATCTCAAATTATCATATGTAATGTTATAGATATTAACTACTAATATCGACGAACTTATTATAACATACAAACTAAATCTCAACAAAGGCATTTTATGTTGATTTGGATAATTACACGATACCAAGGACTAAGGTTTAGAACATAAAATCTTACTAGTGTCCTTGCATTCGTAGGATCGACGTAAGATCGTGTTACGGATCGCATTACGCACCACTTGGGAACAACTACGTTTATCACCGTGAGTTTTCGCAGCCCCTTTTTACTATTTTATACATTTTGGGGTGGAAAGCATGTTACAAATTCTATTTCACATCATTATTTTGTTACTGAAATACTACAAATATTTGATGCTCTATGGTACGTGTGCACATGTTAAAGATTCTGAGTTACTCTATCGCACAAAAGTCCCCAACTTGTTTTTACATTACCTATTTAACTCACGAGTGTGAGCCATGGTAATTATGGATAACGTTATTTGGTTGACCGCCCACTTACTGTGATGTGAGTGCATAATTACTACAGTGCCATGTTGACGATAGAACATAATGAACGGGGAAAACTAATACTATGGTCAGGAGGTTTGGGTAATGGCTCAGTATGCTACCTCTAAGGCAACACACTTATATACCTTGAGCAAAACAGAACGCAAAAACGAAACTTTTACAACCGAGAGTTGTACTACAATCTTTTGAAAGCGCGAATGCTATCAACTTGCATTAAAACTTTTAGTGCATACGCAAACCTATGAACTCACCAACTATTTTATAGTTGACACTCTCCTTTACATACTTTTCAGGAAACATCAAGTAAGGATGAGTTCTAGAAGGCACTACACTTAGCAGCATCCAACTTTATTTCATCATGTCAAGTCTCTTTTTGCTTTGGACAATTTGTACTTCACAAACATGTTGTATTTTGTAACCTTGATGATATGATGATTGTGTGTTGTCTTCAACCTTGTGCTTTTGAAACATTAAACTGCGACATCACGTGTTTCCGCTTTAGCGGGGTGTGACAGAAATGGTATCAGAGCCGAAGGTTATAGAGATTACCGGTCTTTCATTTGAAAAAACCAAATATAACCAAAGTCCAAAACTGACATGAAAATAACTAAACCTACTACTAGTATAACTAAGTCTAGAATGGCATTAACAGACTTTAATTAAACATAGCCTGATCACCTATGTTCGATTTAGGAAGGTTAATGCGAGACTAGAAATGGTTATAGTAGGAATATGTCAATTTTACGTACACTCTCTAGAAGCATGCTTAGTGCATAGACATTGTATAGGATAGACATATCACTTATGCGATTAGTTACTAAGTACACTTTTGCTTCAGTTTCACTATGTCATCGTCGTCACCATCCTACACTCCTGAATCGTACTCGGCCGATGTATCGGGATACGTCACCGGGCGACCACAAGTTAACCCACCCGACAACCGAGAAGAAGAGGATTACAGTAGTATGGAATCGGAACCCGAAGTGTCCAGCGAGCGAGACCCCTATGATAGACCTAGAGTATCACCAACCACGGTTTTACCCCGACCCACTCCAGTGATTGTTCAACCACATCCCGGAGGACCTCGTGTTAGGAAAACGGCAAGGAAGAATGTTCCAATCCCAAGGAGAGTCACGCTATCAACACCACGTCCGGAGGCACCGGAGCCATCAAGAGTGGTCACCGGAGTGCCGATTGGGCGAATGGCCGAAATGACCTTGGCGAAAAATCAACATATCAGGGCAATGACAACCGAATTGCATGGGTGTCAAGTTAGGGTAACCCATCAAGCTCAACTCTTAACGGAACTTGTAGAGCTAACACACCAATTGGCCGTCGTATCAACTCAAGCTCGGGATGGCGCAAGGATGGCTAGAGAAATGGCAACAAGGGCTCAAGCGGCAAGCTTGGTAGTGGGAATGGTGTTGTTGTTACTAATGTTCTTGCTTGTGATCGGGGCATACTTGGGATAGTACGGATATGAAGGCGGATGGATTGTAGCGTGTGGGAGGATCTTTTAAAAAACACCTTTAATTGCTTGTCATTTTAATTCACGTATTTCTAAGTTGTATTTCCATTTAAACAATGTGATACTACAAGTCCTTCATGTCCTGTAAGCCCAAAGAGTTCTACGGAAAGGAATGTGCCATAGGATTGCTTTCTTGGATTGATAGCATGGAGTCGGTACTCCATATTAGCAAATGCTCGGAGGACCACAAAGTGGAATATGCTACATGTCAACTCCAAGGCAGGGCACTAACATGGTGGAACATCCAGGTTCAAACCCGTGGAAGGGAAGATGCATACAGACTCACATGAGAGGAGTTCAAGAAGTTGCTCATTGAGGAGTATTGCCCTAAGAGTGAAATTCAGAAACTAGAAGCTGAATTCTGGAATCATGCCATGATCGGAGCCGACATAGACCGATACACAGCTCGCTTCCACGAACTCGCAAAACTGGTACCTCACATGGTCACTCCCGAGAGCAAGAGAATCGATCGATACTTATGGGGATTAGCAACGGAAATCCGAGGAATGGTCACCTCGGCAAATCTGACCACCATCCAAGCTTTTGTGGCCTTGGCAACTACTTTAACCAACGATGCGGTAAGATAGGGAACTCTGACATCGGGAAGTGCCAGCAATAAGAGGAAGCCAGAGCATCAGTCAGGAAAGAAATCCTTTAGTAGTGCAAGCAAGGATAGGAACATCATGAGAAACTTCGGAGTAAAGACACAGGACCCAGGGCAATACAAGGGTTCACTCCCTAAATGCAACAAGTGCAACCGTCATCATGAGGGAGCCTGCGTTGTTTGTGACAACTGTAAACGGCCAAGTCATCTCACCAGGTTCTGTAGAAGTGAAAAAGGGCCTAATGAAGGGAGAAGAGCATGTTTTGAGTGCGGAAGTCCGGATCACTACCGGAACATGTGCCCGAGGTTTGGTAGGACACCGAACAATAACAATAATGGGAATCAGGTAAGACAAGCCAACCAGGGGAATCAAGGAGGTCAGGCTCGAGGACGGGCATTTATCACTGGAGCTGACAAAGCACGTCGCGACCCTAATGTGGTGACAGGTATGTTTCTCCTAAACAACCACTTTGCATCAGTATTATTTGACACTGGAGCGGATAGAAGTTTTGTTTCATTGGAATTTAGGCCACCAATTAACTTGGAATCTAGGAGAATGTCGGATGCTTATATTGTTGAGGTTGCTAATGGTCATAAATTTGAGGCTAAAGATGTAATTTTAGATTGTACCTTGAATCTAGCCGATAAGTTGTTTAGCGTTGATCTTATTCCTATCGAATTGGGGAGTTTTGACATACTTATAGGCATGGATTGGTTATCCAAGAATCGAGCGGAGATTTGTTGTTTTGATAAGTCGGTTAGAATACCGTTGCAAGACGGAAAAATCCTCGTGATACAAGGAAACAAAGTTGGAAGAAGCCTAGAGATGGTGTCAAGTATTAAGCTTCATAAGTATTTGAGGAAGAAGTGTGTTGCATTTTTGGCACTCATAGTTGAGAAGAAGTCCGAGGAAAGGAGAATCCAAGACATTCCCGTGGTAAAGGATCACCCGGAAGTGTTCCCCGACGATTTTCCTGGACTGCCCCCGTCTAGACAAGTTGAATTCCAAATTGACCTCATACCTGGAGCAACACCTGTAGCTAAGGCACCGTACCGCTTAGCACCTGCCAAAATGCAAGAGTTGTCAAGTCAACTCCAAGAACTTCTGGACAAGGAATTTATTAGGCCAAGTTCCTCACCTTGGGGAGCTCCAGTCCTATTTGTCAAGAAGAAGGATGGATCGTTTCGAATGTGCATCGACTATAGGGAATTAAACAAGTTGACAATCAAGAATCGATATCCTCTCCCTCGAATAGATGATTTATTCGACCAATTGCAAGGTGCAACATATTTCTCAAAGATTGATCTTCGATCAGGTTATCATCAGTTAAGAGTCCGTGAGGAGGACATTACTAAGACAGCTTTTAGGACACGTTATGGACACTACGAGTTTTTGGTTATGCCTTTCGGTTTAACCAATGCACCAACTGTGTTCATGGATTTAATGAATAGGATATGCCGACCCTACCTTGACATGTTTGTGATCGTGTTCATAGATGACATTTTGATCTACTCCCGAAGTAAAGAGGATCACGAGCAACATTTGAGGGTAATTCTAGAACTTCTTAAGGAACATAAACTGTACGCCAAATTCTCTAAGTGCGAATTTTGGATTAGAGAAGTACACTTTCTTGGTCACGTGATTGGATAAAAAGGAATCCACGTGGATCCGGCTAAGGTAGAAGCTGTTAAGAAATGGTAAGCTCCAAAGACACCGACAGAAATTCGTCAATTTCTGGGTTTGGCAGGATATTATAGGCGATTCATCGAGAACTTCTCAAAAATTGCTAAACCACTCACAACACTGACCCAAAAGGATAGTAAATTCCTCTGGGGAGAACCACAAGAAGAGGCGTTCCAGCTATTGAAGAAAAAGTTGTGCAATGCACCAATTCTGGTGTTACCGGAAGGAACAGAAAATTTTGTGGTGTATTGTGACGCGTCGCATCAAGGTTTAGGTTGTGTATTGATGCAAAGGGACAAAGTGATAGAATACGCCTCACGACAACTAAAAGTTCATGAGAAGAACTATACCACGCACGACTTGGAGCTCGGAGCCGTAGTATTCGCTTTAAAGATTTTGGAGACATTATTAGTACGGCACTAAGTGCACCATCTTCACCGATCATAAAAGTCTTCAGCATATTCTAGACCAGAAAATGCTCAACATGAGACAAAGAAGGTGGGTAGAGTTACTCAGTGATTACGATTGTGATATTCGTTATCATCCAGGTAAGGCCAATGTAGTGGCTGATGCCCTGAGTAGGAAGGAAAGGACAAACCTTCACGTGTACGAGCAATGGGAGCGCTTGTACAAACAAGTTTAAAGACTCGAATTCTTGAAGCGCAGGCCGAAGCAATGAGAACGGAAAACTTGAAGGACGAAACCCTTCACGGCATAGAAAGCAGATTTGAAACTAAAGTTGATGGAGTACGTTATTTCAAGGACAGAGTTTGGATTCCAAAAGCTAGCAAAGTACGGGAGACAATCCTGAATGAAGCCCACAAGTCACGATATTCAATACATCCTGGTGCGGATAAGATGTATAAGGATTTAAGGGAATATTATTGGTGGCCAGGAATGAAGAAGGATATTGCCCTATACGTAGGAAAATGTGTAACTTGCTCAAAGGTCAAGACTGTATATCAGAAACCATCTGGTTTGCTACAACAACCAGAGATTCCCCAGTGGAAATGGGAACAAATAACCATGGATTTCATAACCAAACTGCCGAGAACTGCCAAAGGGCACGACTTGATTTGGGTTATATCTGCACATTTCTTACCGATTCGAGGAGATTATAAGATGGAAAAGCTGGCTCAGATATACATCAAGGAAATTGTTACGCGACATGGAGTCCCGATTTCTATCATATCAGATAGAGATAGCCGTTCACATCTCGGTTTTGGCAGTCACTTCAAAGAGCATTGGGGACACAATTGAATTTAAGTACTGCCTATCATCCCAAACAGACGGCCAAAGCGAGCGAACCATTCAAACATTGGAAGACATGCTTCGAGCATGTGTAATAGATTTCGGAGGAAGTTGGGATAACCATTTACCGTTAGTCGAGTTTTCCTACAACAATAGCTATCACACCAGTATTAAGTGTGCGCCATATGAAGCACTGTATGGACGCATGTGTCGATCACCCCTTTGTTGGTTGGAGATTGGAGATAGACAGTTGTCTAGTCCAGACATTGTACAAGAAACCACCGACAAAATTGCAATCATCAGGATAGACTTAAAGCAGCTCAAGATCGTCAAAAGAGCTATTCGGACAATCGTAGGAAGCCTTTAGAGTTTAGGATTGGAAATAGAGTTTTTCTAAAAGTATCCCCTTGGAAGGGAACCGTCCGATTTGGAAAATGAGGAAAGTTGAACCCTCGATATGTTGGACCATTTAAAATCACCGAAAGAATTGGACCAGTAGCATACAGACTGGAGTTGCCAACAGAACTAAGTGCTATTCATGACACGTTTCATGTGTCAAACTTGAAGAAATATCTAGCCAACGAGGAGATAATCGTGCCTCTGAAAGAAGTCAAAATAAATTATAAGTTGCACATCATAGAAAAACCAATTGAAATACTTGACCGAGAGGTCAAGCGTCTTAAGCAAAGTAAGATTCCATTGGTAAAAGTCCACTGGAACACAAGGCGTGGACCTGAGTACCCATGGGAACGGTAGGACTACAAGAAACATAAGTATCCTCACTTATTTGCTAAACAAACGGTTATAGACGAAAGTTCTTGAATTTCGGGACGAAATTCTTTTAACCGGGGGAGACTGTGACAACCGTCAAATTCGCGTTCAGGTTAGAACTGCACTAAACATATCAGATACTGATACTATATGTCACACTGTCCAATTTTAGCAGTCAACCCGGTACAGTAGGAAAAATTGAGAATTTTTGCCTAAAACCCCTCAAATTAGGGAATTATCCATATATCTCAAAAAATGCCAACCAAAAATATCTTAAATACATACATATATATATATATATATATATATATAAAACATATTAAAATAATACTAGTAAAGTTAACTAGTAACCTTACAACTAACTAAATTATTGTGTTAAATAATTCAAACAATTAAAATAAAAAGAAAATTTTAAAAAAGAAATAAAAGACACAATTATTTTATACAAAACCACACTCCACACTCTCTCTCTCCCCTCTCCAAAACCGCCCCCCCCCCCATATATACCCCCTCACTCTACCAAAATTTGCTACTCTCTCATTATCATCCCTCTCTCTTTTCTCCCAACAATTTCTCTCTTTATTTCTCTCTTTATTCCTCACTAAAACACACCCAAAGTCCAGCCATTTTCACTCAAGAACATCAAGTGTTCAAGTCTTCACAAAGGTAAAAATAACATGTAGTGCAAAGCCTACACCTTTCTTTGTTATTGTTCTTTCATTTTATTTAGATTCCTTCTTCTACACTAGTTGCATGTTGTTTTACTTTATCAATATCTTTGGATCTTGATGTTTGGGAGCTTCATCACCATAACATCTTGAATGTTACTAAAAAGGGGATGAATCCAGGACCAAACTCATGTTAAGACCAAAGAAGGACTTTTACAATGTTATAACAAACATGCATGTGTTCTTCATCAAAACCAACCCTTTAATCTCTAAGAAATTTTATGAACTACTCTTTAAATCCACTAAAAATATGTTTGAACTAACATGCATGAGCTAAAAATTCACTATTATAAGTTGCATGAAGGTGTTCTTGTCATAAACACCCAAGAACCATCAAAAATAACCATTTTCAAGTATTTGCCAAAAAGGAGTTTTATAAATAAATTGCATGTATTGTATACCCCCTCCCTCGCACACTTTTTTTTATTTAAATGTTACATTTTACACCCCTATACTTAATTAATTAATTTACTTTATACCTTTTAGTTTTTTATTTTTCATTTTACACTTTCATTATATTAACACATATAATCATATACTAACTAAAATACGTTCAAAAAATACTTTTTATTTTTAACAAGTTACACCATTATATTCGTCTCGTCGATACCTTCGAAATGAGCCTAGCATTGAATTTTTTTGATTTAATTATATTATTATGCGTCATACGTTTACGTTATTTTTTAATATTGTTATTCGTCGATACCTTCTTATTTTTTTTATTTAATTATATTATTTCGAAATGACCTCAATATTAACTAAAATACGTTAAAAAGGTACTTTTTATTCCAACAAATTCCAACTTTGATTACTCATTTAAATCAATATATTCACGAGTACGAGTACGCTCTATATATTCTGTATACATATCTAATCTACGTCTGTATGTGTCGATCCATGTACTTGCAACTTGAAATCGACAACGTGCCCAATGGGGTGTGAGTGTGGGCATTGGGTATTCTCCGTTTAATACAACTTTTATGTAATGATTACCATTAACATGCACTATTGCAATTGACACGTGTTGGGATGGTGACGGCGGTGGTGTCCTGAATGGTAAGTATGTCACATTACCTGCCATATTGAGAACATGTAGTATGACATTGAACCTTGAAGCAGCTAGAATTCCCATTTCAGGCATAACGATCCAATGCATAGGTGGTGCAAAGACGTCCTTCTGGAAAAAATTCAACGCTTCGTTAATTCTTTGACACTCGTCGCTGCCAATCATAAAAGAGTAATACGGTTGATACTCAATTAGTTCAACAATTAACTCTCTGCGGATATCGTCCCATTGGTCTTCATGACCACCCAGACAAGTAGATATGGCTCGAAATCCACAATTTCCATCGCCCAATGCATCTTGTATTTGTGTGATGTATGGATGAAATAAACTCGGGATTTGATTAAGATATGGATTTGGGGGGGTGGGTTGTCGTGGGAAGTAGGAGCTATGCCTCGCTGATTATTGATGAGCAAAACCTTCAGGGTTGATAAATGTCGGCGTATTAGAACAACTGCGTCTACGAGTCTTCAGGAATCTTTTTCTGTAGAGCTTGATTCTTTTGAGAAGGAGGTCCACGAGTGGTTCTATGAGCCGAGGGTTCATCAAACAACGGTTTTGATGGCATTATTATATTTTTAACCTTTTTAGCAAGGTTTTACGACCAGAAATTGATTGTTTATTAAAATTTTCGCTAAACATTTGTACTTCGTCGTCACATTGAATATCATCATCTTGTGCGGACGCACATGGTGAGAAATCAAGTTTTTTCCAAAATACGTCGATCGCATCAAGTGGAATGGATACATCTTGACATGTATATAGTGCTTGTTCATGCGCACATGGTAATCCATGACTTGTTCGCATTATACAACCACAATTTTCAGAAAATATGTTAGTCTCGAAAGACCGCATATATTCTTTGTTTATTAGGTGGCATCGATGACCAACACTTGTGGGAATGCACGCCAAAGCTCCAATGATTTTGGATGAATGAAGAATAAATCTTCCAACTCGTTTGTTTCGTCATTTACACGAGTCTCAAAATCATAAGTATTTTCCTTACAAAATTCCAAAATAACTTGCATTTTTGGTCTTCCTGCATCGTTTTTTGTCTTAATCTTTTGAACTTCATTGTATATTATTTTTGACGTAGATGCATTTTCCACATTTCTACCCTTTAACGTGGATAAAATGTATCGTGGCTTGACATGTTGGGCTGATAAATCTTCAACTAGTTGAAGTCCACCCTCGTTTAGCCGCATTGCATATGCGTGGCCCTCCATATGTTGTGCAAGGGCATGATTATGTGTATCACATACAACCCTCAACGTCCACCAATTATGCTTAGCCGAACGTAGCGCTATCAACTCAAATGGGCAATTAAACTTTCTTGTTCCAGTATCACGATTGGAAGCTTTCTTACTTCTGTAAACCCCACCATGTTCCCACATAAACACGACTTTATAAACAACGTCATTTGGATAAGACTTTGATCTTTTGGTAATAACAACACAACCAACCGAACGTCCCACATTGTGCACCCATGCAGTAATTTCTTCTCGAGAACTGAACACCTGAAATTATTATATTTTGTTATAACTTTCACTTGTCCACGTAAGTATTAATAAATCTAAATGTTAGTTATCATAATATTGTACCTGGTCGGTGACAAATTCTGGTGTTCGTGTCAAATCTTCTCCCATGTTTGTCATCTGCAACTTTGATATATATATGTATATATATACGAATGATATATAGAGAGAGAGAGTTAGAGTGAGACAGGGAGAGAGTGAGAGTGAGCGAAGAAGAGAATGAAAATGGATGAAAATCGAATGAACGATTCGTTCGATTTATAATGAATTATTTTTACTTTATTTCAAATCAATAACTTTTCTTTATTTCAAATCAATAACTTTTCTTTATTTCAAATCAAATTATTTATCGATATATATATATATATATATATATATATATATATATATATATATATATATATATAAAGAGTTTTTTTAAAAACTGAACCCAACAACACTAACCCGAGGCAAAAAACTGAAACCGAGCCAACCCGATGTATAATCGATACTATTTTTCACCAACCCGCATATATTAGGTTGATAACGGGTTAACCCCAAGACAAACCGACCCAACCCGATGTATAGGGGGGTAAAATGTAAATATTAAATTTATATTCGGTTTGTGAGAGGAATTCGATTGGGGGACAAAAGTTGCAGGGGTTGCAAGGGGTATGAATTGTGCAGGGTAGGAATAGTATCACCCATCTTTATTTCAAATCAATAACTTTTCTTTATTTCAAATCAAATTATTTATCGTTCGATATATATATATATATATATAAAGAGTTTTTTTAAAAACTGGTTTTTTTGTATATATAACAATTGTACACAATATTCAAAACACTTAAGATAAAAACTGAATTTTTTGTATATATAATAATTGTACACTCTAACATTTTTAGACAGAAAATACATAAAAGATAAATATTTAACTTATAAAACAATATAACAATTTTATTTTCATTCTAAAAATATTAAGATTTCGTTCTAAATATTTATGTAGTATATATGATATATAATAAAATAATTAAATCAGAAAATATAAAGTAAATTAATTATATAACTTCAGGGGTATAAACTGTAAATATGTAATTTGAATTGGGTTTGTGAGAGGAGGGGGTGGCCGACAAATTTGGCAGGGGGGTATGAAATGTGGCAGGGGGGTATGCATAGTAACACCCATTTGAATTGGGTTTGTGAGAGGAGGGGGTGGCCGACAAATTTGGCGGGGGGTATGCATAGTAACACCCTTCTTTTTCTGGAGTTCACTTTTATGAGTTATGAATCAAACCCAACTGGAATCATTGAAAAATATTAAGATTTCGACCTTCAAACATTTTTCACAAAGACAGTGCGCAAACAGCAATGTTCTCTGTCGCAGTTTACGTCAAGAATTATTTTTTGTACTTAAACCACTCTAAAAATCATGAATCTTATGTCAAAAGTTTCGTAACACATTTAACAAACTGGTCATAAAATATCATGACCTAAATGTCCCTGGAAGTTATCCAAATATGAACCGAAAGTGACTACATATTCTGGACATCAACTGACTATATTCTATTATAGCTATAAGCTAACTCTTGAACCCGTTTCATCATTCTTGTGATGAAATTGTGGAATATGTATATATACTATATGATTATGCATTTTACTATAGCTAAAAGCTAACTCTTGAACCCGTTTCATCATCTATATGATGCAATTGTGGAATATACCTTTATATATTACGAATACACATTTTATATACTCTAACTCCTAACATCATATATATTATATATATGAATCCTAGTTATAGACCCTTTTCGTCACTCGTTATGACAAAATTGCGGTAATCTCAAATTATCATATGTAATGTTTTAGATATTAACTACTAATATCGACGAACTTATTATAACATACAAACTAAATCTCAACAAAGGCATTTTATGTTGATTTGGATAATTACACGATACCAAGGACTAAGGTTTAGAACATAGAATCTTACTAGTGTCCTTGCATTCGTAGGATCGACGTAGGATCGCGCTACGGATCGCATTACGCACCACTTGGGAACAACTACGTTTATCACCGTGAGTTTTCGCAGCCCCTTTTTACTATTTTATACATTTGGGGGTGGAAAGCATGTTACAATTCTATTTCACATCATTATTTTGTTACTGAAATACTACAAATATTTGATGTTCTATGGTACGTGTTCACATGTTAAAGATTCTGAGTTACGCTATCGCACAAAAGTCCCCAGCTTGTTTTTACATTACCTATTTAACTCACGAGTGTGAGCCATGGTAATTATGGATAACGTTATTTGGTTGACCGCCCAATTACTGTGATGTGAGTGCATAATTACTACAGTGCCATGTTGACGATAGAACATGATTAACGGGGCAAACTAATACTATGGTCAGGAGGTTTGGGTAATGGCTCAGTATGCTACCTCTGAGGCAACACACTTATATACCTGGAGCAAAACAGAACGCAAAAACGGAACTTTTACAACCGAGAGTTGTACTACAATCTTTTGAAAGCGCGAATGCTATCAACTTGCATTAAAACTTTTAGTGCATACGCAAACCTGTGAACTCACCAACTATTTTATAGTTGACACTCTTCTTTACAAGCTTTTCAGGAAACATCAAGTAAGGATGAGTTCTAGAAGGCACTACACTTAGCAGCAACCAACTTTATTTCCTCATGTCAAGTCTCTTTTTGCTTTGGACAATTTGTATTTCACAAACATGTTGTATTTTGTAACCTTGATGATATGATGATTGTGTGTTGTCTTCTACCTTGTGCTTTTGAAACATAAAACTGTGACATCCCGTGTTTCCGCTTTAGCGGGGTGTGACAGAAGTGGTATCAGAGCCGAAGGTTATAGAGAATACCGGTCTTTCATTTGAAAAACCCAACTATAACCAAAGTCCAAAACTGACATGAAAATAACTAAACCTACTACTAGTATAACTAAGTCTAGAATGGCATTAACAGACTTTAATTAAACATAGCCTGATCACCTATGTTCGATTTAGAAAGGTTAATGCAAGACTAGAAATGGTCATAGTAGGAGTATGTCGATTTTACTTACACTCTCTAGAAGCATGCTTAGTGCATAGACATTGTATAGGATAGACATATCACTTATGCGATTAGTTACTAAGTACACTTTTGCTTCAGTTTCACTATGTCATCGTCGTCACCATCCTACACTCCTGAATCGTACTCGGCCGATGTAATGGGATACGTCACCGGGCGACCACAAGTTAACCCACCCGACAACCGAGAAGAAGAGGATTA
Organism: Saussurea involucrata; assembly: GCA_033807775.1. Lineage (NCBI taxonomy): Eukaryota > Viridiplantae > Streptophyta > Magnoliopsida > Asterales > Asteraceae > Saussurea > Saussurea involucrata. The sequence continues at coordinate 146,091,295 of CM066322.1, read as the reverse complement.
CAGTAGTACGGAATCAGAACCCGAAGTGTCCAGTGAGCGAGACCCCTATGATAGACCTAGAGTATCACCAACCATGGTTTTACCCCGACCCACTCCAGTGATTGTTCAATCACATCCCGGAGGACCTCGCGTTAGGCAAACGGCAAGGAAGAATGTTCCAATCCCAAGGAGAGTCACACTATCAACACCACGTCCAGAGGCACCGGTGCCATCAAGAGTGGTCACCGGAGTGCCGATTGGGCGAATGGCCGAACTGACCTTGGCGAAAGATCAACATATCAGGGCAATGACAACCGAATTGCATGGGTGTCAAGCAAGGGTAACCCATCAAGCTCAAGTCTTAACGGAACTTGTAGAGCTAACACACCAACTAGCCGTCGTATCAACTCAAGCTCGGGATGGCGCAAGGATGGCTAGAGAAATGGCAACAAGGGCTCAAGCGGCAAGCTTGGTAGTGGGAATGGTGTTGTTGTTACTGATGTTCTTGCTTGTGATCGGGGCATACTTGGGATAGTGCGGATATGAAGGCGGATGGATTGTAGCATGTAGGAGGATCTTTTAAAAAACACCTTTAATTGCTAGTCATTTTAATTCACGTATTTCTAAGTTGTATTTCCATTTAAACAATGTGATACCGGTGTACGATAAACACCGGAAATTTTGTAAACTTCGGCATTTAATGGAGACCCATTGGGGGAAATTTTAGCCAATCAATCTATTTACCATGTACTTAACTTTACTGTTTCAAAAATTCGAATAAAATTATAAACCTTTGGAAAATATGAGTTCGAGAATTTGTACAAATTTTAACCAAAACGATTTTTGCAAATGTGTTTTAGAATCATGCCTCCAAGAAGATCTACACGCCACACGGAAGATACCCCTGAAAACCAAACGCCCGACATAGCGCGAATCATCGCACAACGTATCCAAGAAGCCATACCTAACATCGTCACACAAGTAACTGTTGGCATCAATGCTAACCCCGGGACTCAAGGAGGCAGTGGTGGAAATCTGGGAAGTAACAGTACCGGATGTAACTACAAGTCCTTCATGTCCTGTAAGCCCAAAGAGTTCTACGGAAAGGAAGGTGTCGTAGGATTGTTTTCTTGGATTTATAGCATGGAGTCGGTACTCCATATTAGCAAATGCTCGGAGGACCACAAGGTGGAATATGCTACATGTCAACTCCAAGGAAGGGCACTAACATGGTGGAACATCCAGGTTCAAACCCGTGGAAGGGAAGATGCATACAGACTCACATGGGAGGAGTTCAAGAAGTTGCTCATTGAGGAGTGCTGCCCTAAGAGTGAAATTCATAAACTAGAAGCTGAATTCTGGAATCACGCCATGATCGGAGCCGACATAGACCGATACACGGCTCGCTTCCACGAACTCGCAAAACTAGTACCTCACATGGTCACTCCCGAGAGCAAGAGAATCGACCGATACTTATGGGGATTAGCATAGGAGACCGAACAATAACAATAATAGGAATCAGGCAAGACAAGCCAACCAGGGGAATCAAGGAGGTCAGGCTCGAGGACGGGCATATTTCATTTGAGCTGATGAAGCACGTCGCGACCCTAATGTGGTGACAGGTACGTTTCTCCTAAACAACCACTTTGCATCAGTATTATTTGACACTGGAGCGGATAGAAGTTTTGTTTCATTGGAATTTAGGCCACTAATTGACTTGGAATCTATCAGAATGTCGAATGCTTATATTGTTGAGGTTGCTAATGGTCATAAATTTGAGGCTAAGGATGTAATTTTAGATTGTACCTTGAATCTAGCCGATAAGTTGTTTAGTGTTGATCTTATTCATATCGAATTGGGGAGTTTTGACATAGTTATAGGCATGGATTGGTTATCCAAGAATCGAGCGGAGATTTGTTGTTTTGATAAGTCGGTTAGAATACCGTTGCAAGACGGAAAAACCCTCGTGATACAAGGAAACAAAGTTGGAAGAAGCCTAGAGATGGTGTCAAGTATTAAGGTTCATAAGTATTTGAGGAAGAAGTGTGTTGCATTTTTGGCACTCATAGTTGAGAAGAAGTCCGAGGAAAGGCGAATCCAAGACATTCCCGTGGTAAAGGATCACCTGGAAGTATTCCCCGACGATTTGCCTGGACTGCCCCCGTCTAGACAAGTTGAATTCCAAATTGACCTCATACCTGGAGCAGCACCTGTAGCTAAGGCACCGTACCGCTTAGCACCTGCCGAAATTCAAGAGTTGTCAAGTCAACTCCAAGAACTTCTGGACAAGGAATTTATTAGGCCAAGTTCCTCACCATGGGGAGCTCCAGTCCTGTTTGTCAAGAAGAAGGATGGATCGTTTCGAATGTGCATCGACTATAGGGAATTAAACAAGTTGACAATCAAGAATCGATATCCTCTCCCTCGAATAGATGATTTATTCGACCAATTGCAAGGTGCAACATATTTCTCAAAGATTGATCTTCGATCAGGTTATCATCGGTTAAGAGTCCGTGAGGAGGACATTACTAAGACATATTTTAGGACACGTTATGGACACTACGAGTTTTTGGTTATGCCTTTCGGTTTAACCAATGCACCAACTTTGTTCATGGATTTAATGAATAGGATATGCCGACCCTACCTTGACAAGTTTGTGATCGTGTTCATAGATGACATTTTGATCTACTCCCGAAGTAAAGAGGATCACGAGCAACATTTGAGGGTAATTCTAGAACTTCTTAAGGAACAGAAACTGTACGCCAAATTCTCTAAGTGCGAATTTTGGATTAGAGAAGTACACTTTCTTGGTCACGTGATTGGAGAAAAAGGAATCCACGTGGATCCGGCTAAGGTAGAAGTTGTTAAGAAATGGGAAGATCCAAAGACACCGACAGAAATTCGTCAATTTCTGGGTTTGGCAGGATATTATAGGCGATTCATCGAGAACTTCTCAAAAATTGCTAAACCACTCACAACACTGACCCAAAAGGATAGTAAATTCATCTGGGGAGAACCACAAGAAGAGGCGTTCCAGCTATTGAAGAAAAAGTTGTGCAATGCACCAATTCTGGTGTTACCGGAAGGAGCAGAAAATTTTGTGGTGTATTGTGACGCGTCGCATCAAGGTTTAGGTTGTGTATTGATGCAAAGGGACAAAGTGATAGCATACGCCTCGCGACAACTAAAAGTTCATGAGAAGAACTATACCACGCACGACTTGGAGCTCGGAGCCGTAGTATTCGCTTTAAAGATTTGGAGACATTATTTGTACGGCACTAAGTGCACCATCTTCACCGATCATAAAAGTCTTCAGCATATTCTAGACCAGAAAATGCTCAACATGAGACAAAGAAGGTGGGTAGAGTTATTCAGTGATTACGATTGTGATATTCGTTATCATCAAGGTAAGGCCAATGTAGTGGCTGATGCCCTGAGTAGGAAGGAAAGGACAAAACCTTAACGTGTACGAGCAATGGGAGCGCTTGTACAAACAAGGTTAAAGACTCGAATTCTTAAAGCGCAGACCGAAGCAATGAGAACGGAAAACTTGAAGGATGAAACCCTTCACGGCATAGATAGCAGATTTGAAACTAAGGTTGATGGAGTACGTTATTTCAAGGACAGAGTTTGGATTCCAAAAGCTAGCAAAGTACGGGAGACAATCCTGAATGAAGCCCACAAGTCACGATATTCAATTCATCCTGGTGCGGATAAGATGTATAAGGATTTAAGGGAATATTATTGGTGCCCAGGAATGAAGAAGGATATTGACCTATACGTAGGAAAATGTGTAACTTGCTCAAAGGTCAAGGTTGTATATCAGAAACCATCTGGTTTGCTACAACAACAAGAGATTCCCCAGTGGAAATGGGAACAAATAACCATGGATTTCATAACCAAACTGCCGAGAACTGCCAAAGGGCACGACTCGATTTGGGTTATAGTAGACCGATTCACGAAATCTGCACATTTCTTACCGATTCGAGAAGATTATAAGATGGAAAAGCTGGCTCAGATATACATCAAGGAAATTGTTACGCGACATGGAGTCCCGATTTCTATCATATCAGATAGAGATAGCCGTTTCACATCTCGGTTTTGGCAGTCACTTCAAAGAGCATTGGGGACACAATTGAATTTAAGTACTGCCTATCATCTCCAAACAGACGGCCAAAGCGAGCGAACCATACAAACATTGAAAGACATGCTTCGAGCATGTGTAATAGATTTCGGAGGAAGTTGGGATAACCATTTACCGTTAGTCGAGTTTTCCTACAACAATAGCTATCACACCAGTATTAAGTGTGCGCCATATGAAGCACTGTATAGACGCAAGTGTCGATCACCCCTTTGTTGGTTGGAGATTGGAGATAGACAGTTGTCTAGTCCAGACATTGTACAAGAAACCACCGACAAAATTGCAATCATCAGGGATAGACTTAAAGCAGCTCAAGATCGTCAAAAGAGCTATGCGGACAATCGTAGGAAGCCTTTAGAGTTTAAGATTGGAAATAGAGTTTTTCTAAAAGTATCCCCTTGGAAGGGAACCGTCCGATTTGGAAAACGAGGAAAGTTGAACCCTCGATATGTTGGACCATTTAAAATCACCGAAAGAATTGGACCAGTAGCATACAGACTGGAGTTGCCAACAGAACTAAGTGTTATTCATGACACGTTTCATGTGTCAAACTTGAAGAAATGTCTAGCCAACGAGGAGATAACCGTGCCTCTGAAAGAAGTCAAAATCAATTATAAGATGCACATCATAGAAAAACCAATTGAAATACTTGACCGAGAGGTCAAGCGTCTTAAGCAAAGTAAGATTCCATTGGTAAAAGTCCACTGGAACACAAGGCGTGGACCTGAGTACACATGGGAACGGGAGGACTACATGAAACATAAGTATCCTCACTTGTTTGCTAAACAACCGGTTATAGACGAAAGTTCTTTAATTTCGGGACGAAATTCTTTTAACCGGGGGAGACTGTGACAACCGTCAAATTCGCGTTCAGGTTAGAACTGCACTAAACATATCAGATACTGATACTATATGTCACACTGTCCAATTTTAGCAGTCAACCCGGTACAGTAGGAAAAATTGAGAATTTTTGCCTAAAACCCCTCAAATTAGGGAATTATCCATATATCTCATAAAATGCCAACCAAAAATATCTTAAATACATACATATATATATATATATAAACCATACTAAAATAATACTAGTATAGTTAACTAGTAACCTTACAACTAACTAAATTATTGTGTTAAATAATTCAAACAATTAAAATAAAAATAAAATTTAAAAAAAGAAATATAAGACACAATTATTTTATACAAAACCACACTCCACACTCTCTCTCTCCCCTCTCCAAACCCCCCCCCCATATATACCCCCTCACTCTCCCAAAATTTGCTACTCTCTCATTATCATCCCTCTCTCTTTTCTCCCAACAATTTCTCTCTTTATTCCTCACTAAAACACACCCAAAGTCCAGCCATTTTCACTCAAGAACATCAAGTGTTCAAGTCTTCACAAAGGTAAAAATAACATGTAGTGCAAAGCCTACACCTTTCTTTGTTATTGTTCTTTCATTTTATTTAGATTCCTTCTTCTACACTAGTTGCATGTTGTTTTACTTTATCAATATCTTTGGATCTTGATGTTTGGGAGCTTCATCACCATAACATCTTGAATGTTACTAAAAAGGGGATGAATCCAGGACCAAACCCATGTTAAGACCAAAGAAGGACTTTTACAATGTTCTAACAAACATGCATGTGTTCTTCATCAAAACCAACCCTTTAATCTCTAAGAAATTTTATGAACTACTCTTTAAATCCACTAAAAATATGTTTGAACTAACATGCATGAGCTAAAAATTCACTATTATAAGTTGCATGAAGGTGTTCTTGTCATAAACACCCAAGAACCATCAAAAATAACCATTTTCAAGTATTTGCCAAAAAGGAGTTTTATAAATAAATTGCATGTATTGTAAATGGCTGAGAAATATATTTTTAAACTGAAAATATATGTATGGGGATGTGTCAAAACGGATTTCATGCAAAAAGAATAAGAATATTGGTAAAAGACAAAAAGGAGTGTACATGCATAAAGTCTTGTTTTGACAGCATGCTGCCAGATTTTTCTTCTCTTTTTGAAAAGTCATATCTCACTCAATAATACTCCAAATTAAGTGATTCTTTTTGGGAAATTCTATCCCTACCCCCCTGCCACATTTTGTATACCCCCTCCCTCACACACTTTTTTTTTTATTTTTTATTTAAATGTTACATTTTACACCCCTGTACTTAATTAATTAATTTACTTTATACCTTTTAGTTTTTTTTCATTTTACACTTTCATTATATTAACACATATAATCATATACTAACTAAAATACGTTCAAAAAATACTTTTTAGTTTTAACAAGTTACACCATTATATTCGTCTCGTCGATACCTTCGAAATGAGCCTAACATTGAATTTTTTTGATTTAATTATATTATTATGCGTCATACGTTTACGTTATTTTTTTATATTGTTATTCGTCGATACCTTCGTATTTTTTTTATTTAATTATATTATTTCGAAATGACCTCAATATTAACTAAAATACGTTAAAAAATACTTTTTATTCCAACAAATTCCAACTTTGATTACTCATTTAAATCAATATATTCACGAGTACGAGTACGCTCTATATATTATGTTGGTGATTTTAGTGTCATCAATCATTTTGGTGTAATTGTGATTTAATTGAGATCGATTAAGACGATAAGGCAAACATACGTAAGTTAGGAGGTGCGGAGTGCACTCTTACAAGTTTCCGTTATCATCTTAGATCGCCTTAAAGCGGTGTCGAAGTTCGAAAAGACTAGAATTTTCTCTAAAAAGCTGTCGCTGAAGATCACCTTCAGCTTGTGAAAGTTGTCGCTGAAAGCTGAAAGCTAAGAGCTGAGGGCTGTCGCTGAAAGCTGAAGGCTGAAACCTAACAGATGTCGCTGGAATCTGAAAGCTGTCAGCTATCGCTGAAAGGCAGCCATCGCTGAAAGATTAGCCATCGCTGAAAACCAGCCATCGCTGAAAACCAGCTATCGCTGAAAACCAGCCATCGCTGAAGGCTGTCAGCTGTTGCTGAAAGCTGTCAGCTGTTGTTAAAAGCTATCAGTTGTCGCTGATAAGTGCTGTCAGCTTTTGATCAAATTTTCGCTGGAAAATATTATTGTTCAGAACTTAAAGTTCGGTTGTAGGTATCTTTTGGCCTTATCCATTAATAGTTATAACCGTTTTACAACTGTTTAACCGTCTATAACCGTCGATCTCTTATTTAAATATGTAATTGAGAATCTGGGTATAAATCAATCTTATATCATAGCCTTTGGTGTAAGAAAAATCTTAAGAATTATCCCAATACAAAGTTCGTGAACCCAAGGCTTATAGGGTCGAATTGTTGTATTCGGAAAGTGCCTTTCCAACACGATTCTTAAGATTATCTGGTCTCGACACCATCATATAATTACACAATTTCTAACATTCGAATACAACAATTTCTGTTTGATTAACGATGGCAAATCGAGAGGAATCCGTTCGTGATATGACTTCGAAATTTGGCAAACTAGAGAAGTTTCTAGGAAACGATTTTCATAGGTGGCAAAAGAAGATGCACTTCCTTCTCACCACTTTGAAGGTTGTGTATGTTCTTAGCACCCCCATGTCGGAGATCGATGAAGATTCAACTTTGGAGGCAATCCGACGTAAAAACAAATGGGAGAACGACGACTACATATGTTATGGGCATATTCTTAACGGTATGTCTGATGCTTTATTTGATGTTTACCAAAATGTAGAATCATCAAAAGAATTATGGGATGTCTTGGAATCGAAATACATGGTCGAGGATGCTTCGAGTAAGAAGTTCCTTGTAAGTAACTTTAATAATTACAAGATGATCGATTCCAGACCTGTAATGGAGCAATAAAACGAATTGCTCCGGATCTTTGGTCAATATACTCAACACCATATGCATATGGATGAATCCATATCGGTGTCGAGCATAATTGACAAGTTGCCACCATCATGGAAAGACTTCAAACACACACTTAAACACAAAAAGGAAGAACTTTCCTTGGTGCAACTTGGGAGCCACTTACGTATTGAGGAATCACTACGTGTGAAAGAAAGTGGTAAGACCAAGGATAAGGATATCCCAAGTTCATCCAATGTCAACATGGTTGAGGAGCGTAAGAACACGACCAAGAAGAAATTCGACAAAGGTAAAAAATGGATGTTCGACAATCCCAAACATGGACCCAACAAAAAGTCAAAAATGACTTGTTGGATCTGTGGTCGAACAGGACATTTCAAACGAGATTGTCAAGTTGGTAAAGGTAACAAGAATGGAGCGAGTACGAGTGGTGCGGGACAAGGGTCGAACGACCAACCTCCAAATCAAGGTCAAAACTCGATCATTTCTAATAATTCAAGTAAGAATTATGTACCACTAACTTCCTATGCATTTTATGTACATGATGATGATATTGCGTGGTGGATAGACTCGGGTGCCACGAGTCACGTGTGCAAGGATCGAAGATGGTTCAAGAAGTTCGAACCGGTGGAAGATGGATCGGTCTTGCATATGGGCAACGAGTCTAGTGCTCCAATCTTGGGTCGTGGTTGTGTGGATTTGATGTTTAGCTCTGGGAATTTGTTGAAATTAAACAATGTTTTATTTGTACCTAATATCCGGAAGAATCTAGTCTCCGGAAGTGTGTTGAACAAATTAGGTATTAAACAAGTATTTGAAAGCGATAAGTAGGTACTATCGCGGTGTGGTATGTTTATTGGATTTGGTTACTACAATTCTGGGATGTTTATGTTAAATATAATAAATGAATTTGGTTGTGAAAATTCTGTTTGCATGGTAGATAATAGCAATCTGTCCTTTCTTTGGCATGCTAGACTTGGACACATGCATTACAAAAGAATTCATGAAATGTCCAAGGATGGCATGATACCTTCCTTTAATTTAAATTTGGAAAAGTGTAAGACTTGCATGCTTACAAAAATCACACATCAACCTTTTCCTAAAATTAAAAGATCATCTATGGTTTTGGATTTAATCCATAGTGATCTGTGTGACTTGCATGCGACTCCTTCACTTGGAAATAAAAAGTATTTTGCTACATTTATAGACGACGCTTCGAGATTTTGTTATATTTTTCTACTCCATTCGAAAGATGAAGTTTTAGAAAAATTTAAGATTTATAAAACCGAAGTGGAATTGCAGCAAAATATTTTAATTAAAAAGTTGAGAACCGATAGAGGTGGTGAATATTTTGATCCTCTATATTTCCAATCTATTGGAATTATACACGAGACCACGGCACCGTATACACCTCAGCAAAATGGTGTTGCGGAACGAAAGAATCGAGTTTTAAAAGAAATGGTTAACTCGATGTTATCCTACTCCGGTCTTAGTGACGGATTTTGGGGTGAAGCCATGTTGACGGCTTGTTATGTTTTGAACCGGGATACCAAACAAAAGGAGTAAGGATACAGCTCGGCAACCCCAAACTCGTAAATAATTTAAGTTTGGTTTCTTCTTGAACCAAAACAGATCCCAAAAGAAAAACTTTGGGAGAAACAGGAATCGATTGTATATTCATCGGATATGCCGAGCATTCAAAGGCATATCGGTTCTATGTTATTGAACCCAACGACTCTATTTCGGTTAACATCGTTATAGAATCAAGGGATGCAATATTCGATGAGAATCGATTTACCTCGATTCCAAGACCGAAAGATATGATTCCAAGTTCGAGTGGAATCGAAGATAGTGGAAAAGGAAAAGAAATTTCTTTGGAAATTCCCGAACCTCGAAGAAGTAAACGAGGAAGGATTGAGAAATCTTTTGGTTCCGACTTTCAACTATACTTAATTGAAGGTTCACGAGATGAAATTGAATCTCAATATGCTTATTGTTATAGCATAGAGGAAGATCCAAGAACCTATGATGAGGCTATGAAGTCTCAAGACGTCGCCTTTTGGAAAGAGGCAATAAATGATGAGATGGAGTCTATCATGGGGAATAACACATGGGTGTTGGCCGACTTACCACCGGGTTGCAAACCTTTGGGTTGCAAGTGGATTTTCAAGAAGAAAATGAAAGTCGATGGTACTATCGATAAGTTTAAAGCCCGATTGGTAATTCAAGGATTTCGGCAAAAAGAAGGTATTGATTATTTCGATACCTATGCATCGTTTGCTCGAATTTCCACCATTCGATTATTAATAGCGTTGGCAGCTATTAATAATTTGGTAATTCACCAAATGGATGTCAAGATGGCATTTCTTAATGGTGATTTAAAGGAGGAGGTTTACATGAAGCAACCGGAAGGCTTTGTGATGTCGGGGAATGAACATAAAGTATGTAAATTGATTATATCACTTTATGGTTTGAAGCAAGCCCCAAAACAGTGGCATCAAAAGTTTGATGAAGTGGTTTTGTCTAATGGTTTTCATTTAAACCAATCGGACAAATGTGTGTATAGCAAATTTGACGATTCCGGTAGAGGCGTCATAATTTGTTTATATGTTGACGACATGTTAATCTTTGGCACGGACCAAAGACAAGTCGACTTGACAAAAGAATTTTTGTCATCCCAATTCTCGATGAAGGATTTGGGGGAGGCCGAAGTGATCCTCGGGATAAGGATTAAATGGGAGAACAAAGGTTTGGCCATAACGCAATCTCACTATGTCGAGAAAGTGTTAAAGAAGTTTAATATGTTAAATTGTTCGCCCGTGAGTACTCCAATGGATCCAAGTGAAAAGCTTATGCCTAACGAGGGTGAAGCCGTTTCACAATTAGAATACTCTAAGGCAATCGGGTGCTTAATGTATGCCATGATAAGTACACGTCCGGACATTGCCTATGCCGTTGGTAGGTTGAGTCGGTTTACTAGTAGACCGAGTACACATCATTGGCAAGCGGTAAGAAGGGTATTCAAATATTTGAAGGGAACCATGAATCATGGTATAACATATATTGGGTTTCCTTCGGTGATCGAAGGCTACACGGATGCTAGTTGGATATCCAATATAGAGGATCATTCTTCTACTAGTGGATGGGCATTTTTGCTCGGTGGAGGTGCCATCTCTTGGGCCTCAAAGAAACAAACATGTATCACAAATTCAAACATGGAATCTGAATTTGTAGCTTTGGCGGCCGCCGGTAAAGAGGCGGAGTGGCTAAAAAATTTAATTTACGAGATTCCTTTGTGGCCGAAGCCGATATCACCTATATGTATTCATTGTGATAGTGCTGCAACTTTGGCTAAGGCATATAGCCAAATATATAATGGAAAGTCGAGGCACTTGGGAGTGAGACATAGCATGGTTAGAGAATTAATCATGCATGGGGTGATATCCGTAGAGTTCGTTAGAACTCATAACAATTTAGCCGACCACTTAACAAAGGCATTGGCTAGGGACTTAGTGCACAAGTCCGTGATCGGGATGGGTCTAAAGTCCATATAGATCTTTATTAATAAGATACACAATTCCCCTTTAATATAACGTTAAAGGTTGAATTCAATGTGGAAGGATTATTGATAAAATTGAAGCACATAATATTATCATCCCAAGGTATGTGCTTAGACCTGCAAGTGTTGTAAGGCTGAAAATTTTATTTCTTAATGATATTTTTGAAAAATTGCATATGCAGGTGCAAGATGTAAAAGAATCACCTAAGTGGACGTGAAGTGTGGCCGCTTCAAGAAAGTTTTCGACTTGGCTTTCTATACGTTCATGAATGGATAAGGACACAAGGCCTTTACAAATGTGTCAAGTTGTGTTATCTAGATTTGTACGAACATATGTGTATATTATCTTCATGTATTCAAATGGGTTGAAGGGTTCAATTCTTAGAACACCCCGATTCTCGAATATTTGGAATGTGTAATATACTAAAATGGAAATTCAATCTTCGTGACATTTTCATTTATGCGTCTGTTTGAATTTTACATATTTATAGTACGTTGTAAATCAAAGGATTACACTAAAATGGGGAGGAATGTTGGTGATTTTAGTGTCATCAATCATTTTGATGTAATTGTGATTTCATTGAGATCGATTAAGACGATAAGGCAGACATACGTAAGTTAGGAGGTGCGGAGTGCACACTTACAAGTTTCCGTTATCATCTTAGATCGCCTTAAAGCGGTGTCGAAGTTCGAAAAGACTATAATTTTCTCTAAAAAGTTGTCGCTGAAGATCACCTTCAGCTTGTGAAAGTTGTCGCTGAAAGCTGAAAGCTGAAAGCTAAGAGCTGAGGGTTGTCGCTGAAAGCTGAAGGCTGAAACCTAAGAGCTGTCGCTGGAATCTGAAAGCTGTCAACTATCGCTGAAAGGCAGCCATCGCTGAAAGATTAGCCATCGCTGAAAACCAGCAATCGTTGAACATCAGCCATCGCTGAAGGCTGTCAGCAGTTGCTGAAAGCTGTCAGCTGTTGTTAAAAGCTATCAGTTGTCGCTGATAAGTGCTGTCAGCTTTTGATCAAATTTTCGCTGGAAAATATTATTGTCCAGAACTTCAAGTTCGGTTGTAGGTATCTTTTGGCCTTATCCATTAACAGTTATAACCGTTTTACAAATGTTTAACCGTCTATAACCGTCGATCTCTTATTTAAATATGTAATTGAGAATCTGGGTATAAATCAATCTTATATCATAGCCTTTGGTGTAAGAAAAATATTAAGAATTATCCCAATACAAAGTTCGTGAACCCAAGGCTTATAGGGTCGAATTGTTGTATTCGGAAAGTGCCTTTCCGACACGATTCTTAAGATTATCCGGTCTCCACACCATCATAAAATTACACAATTTCTAACATATTCTGTATACATATCTAATCTATGTCTGTATGGGTCGATCCATGTACTTGCAACTTGAAATCGACAACGTGCCCAATGGGGTGTGAGTGTGGGCATTGGGTATTCTCCGTTTAATACCACTTTTATGTAATGATTACCATTAACATGCACTATTGCAATTGACACGTGTTGGGATAGTGACGGCGGTGGTGTCCTGAATGGTAAGTATGTCACATTACCTGCCATATTGAGAACATATAGTATGACATTGAACCTTGAAGCAGCTAGAATTCACATTTCAGGCATAACGATCCAATGCATAGGTGGTGCAAAGACGTCCTTCTGGAAAAAATTCAACGCTTCGTTAATTCTTTGACACTCGTCGCTGCCAATCACAAAAGAGTAATACGGTTGATACTCAATTAGTTCAGCAATTAACTCTCTGCGGATATCGTCCCATTGGTCTTCATGACCACCCAGACAAGTAGATATGGCTCGAAATCCATAATTTCCATCGCCCAATACATCTTGTATTTGTGTGATGTATGGATGAAATAAACTCGGGATTTGATTAAGATATGGATTTGGGGGGGGTGGGTTGTCGTGGGAAGTAGGAGCTATGCCTCGCTGATTCTTGATGAGCAAAACCTTCAGGGTTGATAAATGTCGGCGCGTTAGAACAACTGCGTCTACGAGAGTCTTCAGGAATCTTTTTCTGTAGAGCTTGATTCTTTTGAGAAGGACGTCCACGAGTGGTTCTATGACCCGAGGGTTCATCAAACAACGGTTTTGATGGCATTATTATATTTTTTTAATCTTTTTAGCAAGGTTTTACGACCAGAAATTGATTGTTTATTAAAATTTTCTCTAAACATATGTACTTCGTCGTCACATTGAATATCATCATCTTGTGCAGACGCACATGGTGAGAAATCAAGTTTTTTCCAAAATACGTCGATCGCATCAAGTGGAATGGATACGTCTTGACATGTATATAGTGCTTGTTCATGCGCACATGGTAATCCATGACTTGTTCGCATTATACAACCACAATTTTCAGAAAATACGTTAGTCTCGAAAGACCGCATATATTCTTTGTTTTATAGGTGGCATCGATGACCAACACTTGTGGGAATGCACGCCAAAGCTCCAATGATTTTGGATGAATGAAGAATAAATCTTCCAACTCGTTTGTTTCGTCATTTACACGAGTCTCAAAATCATAAGTATTTTCCTTAAAAAAATACAAAATAACCTGCATTTTTGGTCTTCCTGCATCGTTTTTTGTCCTAATCTTTTGAACTTCATTGTATATTGTTTTTGACGTAGATGCATTTTCCACATTTCTACCCTTTAACGTGGATAAAATGTATCGTGGCTTGACATGTTGGGATGATAAATCTTCAACTAGTTGAAGTTCACCCTCGTTTAGCCGCGTTGCATATGCGTGGCCCTCCATATGTTGTGCAAGGGCATGATTATGTGTATCACATACAACCCTCAACGTCCACCAATTATGCTTAGCCGAACGTAGCGCTATCAACTCAAATGGGCAATTAAACTTTCTTGTTCCAGAATCACGACTGGAAGCTTTCTTACTTTTGTAAACCCCACAATGTTCACACATAAACACGACTTTATAAACAACGTCATTTGGATAAGACTTTGATCTTTTGGTAATACCAACACAACCAACCGAACGTCCCACATTGTGCACCCATGCAGTAATTTCTTCTCGAGAACTGAACACCTGAAATTATTATATTTTGTTATAACTTTCACTTGTCCACGTAAGTATTAATAAATCTAAATGTTAGTTATCATAATATTGTACCTGGTCGGAGACAAATTCTGGTGTTCGTGTCAAATCTTCTCCCATGTTTGTCATCTGCAACTTTGATATATATGTATATATATATATATACGAATTATATATAGAGGGAGAGAGTTAGAGTGAGACAGGGAGAGAGTGAGAGTGAGAGAAGAAGAGAATGAAAATGGATGAAAATCGAATGAACGATTCGTTCGATTTATAATGAATTATTTTTACTTTATTTCAAATCAATAACTTTTCTTTATTTCAAATCAAATTATTTATCGATATATATATATATATATATAAAGAGTTTTTTTAAAAACTGAACCCAACAACACTAACCCGAGGCAAAAAACTCAAACCGAGCCAACCCGATGTATAATCGATACTATTTTTCACCAACCCGCATATATTGGGTTGATAACGGGTTAACCCCAAGCCAAACCGACCCAACCCGATGTATTGGGGAGTAAAAAGTAAAATTAAATTTATATTCGGTTTGTGTGAGGAATTCGATTGGGGGACAAAAGTTGCAGGGGTTGCAGGGGGTATGAATTGTGCAGGGTAGGAATAGTATCACCCATCTTTATTTCAAATCAATAACTTTTCTTTATTTCAAATCAAATTATTTATCGTTCGATATATATATATAAAGAGTTTTTTTAAAAACTGATTTTTTTGTATATATAACAATTGTACACAATATTCAAAACACTTAAGATAAAAACTGATTTTTTTTGTATATATAATAATTGTACACTCTAACATTTTTAGAGAGAAAATACTTAAAAGATAAATATTTTACTTATACTACAATATAACAATTTTATTTTCATTCTAAGAATATTAAGATTTCGTTCTAAATATTTATGTAGTATATACGATATATAATAAAATAATAAATCAGAAAATATTTAATCTTGGGCTCATTTCGAACGTATCGAAGAGACGATTATAATAGTGTAATTTGTTAAAATTAAAACGTATTTTTTAACGTATTTTAGCTAATATACGATTTTATGTGTTAATATAATAAAGGTATAAAATGAAAATTAGAAATGTAAAAGGTATAAAGTAAATTAATTATATAACTTCAGGGGTATAAACTGTAAATATGTAATTTGAATTGGGTTTGTGAGAGGAGGGGGTGGCCGACAAATTTGGCAGGGGGTATGAAATGTGGCAGGGGGTATGCATAGTAACACCCTTCTTTTTCTGGAGTTCACTTTTATGAGTTATGAGTCAAACCCAACTGTAATCATTGAAAAATATTAAGATTTCGACCTTCAAACATTTTTCACAAAGACAGTGCGCAAACAACAATGTTCTCTGTCGCAGTTTACGTCAAGAATTATTTTATGTACTTAAACCACTCTAAAAATCATGAATCTTATGTCAAAACTTTCGTAACACATTTAACAAACTGGTCATAAAATATCATGAACTAAATGTCCTTGGAAGTTATCCAAAAACGAACCGAAAGTGACTACATATTCTGGACAGCAACTGACTATATTCTATTA
Source organism: Saussurea involucrata (assembly GCA_033807775.1). NCBI lineage: Eukaryota > Viridiplantae > Streptophyta > Magnoliopsida > Asterales > Asteraceae > Saussurea > Saussurea involucrata. The sequence continues at coordinate 146,075,098 of CM066322.1, read as the reverse complement.
TAGCTATAAGCTAACTCTTGAACCCGTTTCATCATTCTTGTGATGAAATTGTAGAATATGTATATATACTATATGATTATGCATTTTACTATAGCTAAAAGCTAACTCTTGAACCTGTTTCATCATCTATATGATGAAATTGTGGAATATACCTTTATATATTACGAATACACATTTTATATAATCTAACTCCTAACATCATATATATTATATATATGACTCCTAGTTATAGACCATTTTCGTCACTCGTTATGTGGAAATTGCGGTAATCTCAAATTATCATATGCAATGTTATAGATATTAACTACTAATATCGACGAACTTATTATAACATACAAACTAAATCTCAACAAAGGCATTTTATGTTGATTTGGATAATTACACGATACCAAGGACTAAGGTTTAGAACATAGAATCTTACTAGTGTCCTTGCATTCGTAGGATCGACGTAGGATCGCGTTACGGATCGCATTACGCACCACTTGGGAACAACTACGTTCATCACCGTGAGTTTTCGCAGCCCCTTTTTACTATTTTATACATTTTGGGGTGGAAAGCATGTTACAAATTCTATTTCACATCATAGTTTTGTTACTGAAATACTACAAATATTTGATGCTCTATGGTACGTGTGCACATGTTAAAGATTCTGAGTTACGCTATCGCACAAAAGTCCCCAACTTCTTTTTACATTACCTATTTAACTCACGAGTGTGAGCCATGGTAATTATGGATAACGTTATTTGGTTGACCGCCCACTTACTGTGATGTGAGTGCATAATTACTACAGTGCCATGTTGACGATAGAACATGATGAACGGGGCAAACTAATACTATGGTCAGGAGGTTTGGGTAATGGCTCAGTATGCTACCTCTGAGGCAACACACTTATATACCTTGAGAAAAACAGAACGCAAAAACGGAACTTTTACAACCTAGAGTTGTACTACAATCTTTTGAAAGCGCGAATGCTATCAACTTGCATTAAAACTTTTAGTGCATACGCAAACCTGTGAACTCACCAACTATTTTATAGTTGACACTCTCCTTTACATGCTTTTCAGGAAACATCAAGTAAGGATGAGTTCTAGAAGGCACTACACTTAGCAGCATCCAATTTTATTTCATCATGTCAAGTCTCTTTTTGCTTTGGACAATTTGTATTTCACAAACATGTTGTATTTTGTAACCTTGATGATATGATGATTGTGTGTTGTCTTCTACCTTGTGCTTTTGAAACATTAAACTGTGACATCCCGTGTTTCCGCTTTAGCGGGGTGTGACAGAAGTTGTATCAGAGCCGAAGGTTATAGAGAATACCGGTCTTTCATTTGAAAAACCAAACTATAACCAAAGTCCAAAACTGACATGAAAATAACTAAACCTACTACTAGTATAACTAAGTCTAGAATGGCATTAACAGACTTTAATTAAACATAGCCTGATCACCTATGTTCGATTTAGGAAGGTTAATGCGAGACTAGAAATGGTTATAGTAGGAGTATGTCGATTTTACTTACACTCTCTAGAAGCATGCTTAGTGCATAGACATTGTATAGGATAGACATATCACTTATGCGATTAGTTACTAAGTACACTTTTGCTTCAGTTTCACTATGTCATCGTCGTCACCATCCTACACTCCTGAATCGTACTCGGCCGATGTATCGGGATACGTCACCGGGCGACCACAAGTTAACCCACCCGACAACCGAGAAGAAGAGGATTACAGTAGTACGGAATCGAAACCCGAAGTGTCCAGCGAGCGAGACCCCTATGATAGACCTAGAGTATCACCAACCACGGTTTTACCCCGACCCACTCCAGTGATTGTTCAACCACATCCCGGAGGACCTCGCGTTAGGCAAACGGCAAGGAAGAATGTTCCAATCCCAAGGAGAGTCACGCTATCAACACCACGTCCGGAGGCACCGGAGCCATCAAGAGTGTTCATCGGAGTGCCGATTGGGCGAATGGCCGAACTGACCTTGGCGAAAGATCAACATATCAGGGCAATGACAACCGAATTGCATGGGTGTCAAGTTAGGGTAACCCATCAAGCTCAAGTCTTAACGGAACTTGTAGAGCTAACACACCAACTAGCCGTCGTATCAACTCAAGCTCGGGATGGCGCAAGGATGGCTTGAGAAATGGCAACAAGGGCTAAAGCGGCAAGCTTGGTAGTGGGAATGGTATTGTTGTTACTGATGTTCTTGCTTGTGATCGGGGCATAATTGGGATAGTGCGGATATGAAGGCGGATGGACTGTAGCGTGTGGGAGGATCTTTTGAAAAACACCTTTAATTGCTTGTCATTTTAATTCACGTATTTCTAAGTTGTATTTCCATTTAAACAATGTGATACCGGTGTACGATAAACACCGGAAATTTTGTAAACTTCGGCATTTAATGGAGACCCATTGGGGGGAATTTTAGCCAATCAATCTATTTACCTTGTACTTAACTTTACTGTTTCAAAAATTCGAATAAAATTATAAACCTTTGGAAAATATGTGTTCGAGAATTTGTACAAATTTTAACCAAAACGATTTTTGCAAATGTGTTTTAGAATCATGCCTCCAAGAAGATCTACACGCCACACGGGAGATACCCCTGAAAACCAAACGCCCGACATAGCGCGAATCATCGCACAACGTATCCAAGAAGCCATACCTAACATCGTCACACAAGTAACTGCTGCCATCAATGCTAACCCCGGGACTCAAGGAGGTAGTGGAGGAAATCTGGGAAGTAACAGTATCGGATGTAACTACAAGTCCTTCATGTCCTGTAAGCCCAAAGAGTTCTACGGAAAGGAAGGTGTCGTAGGATTGCTTTCTTGGATTGATAGCATGGAGTCGGTACTCCATATTAGCAAATGCTCGGAGGACCACAAGGTAGAATATGCTACATGTCAACTCCAAGGCAGGGTATTAACATGGTGGAACATCCAGGTTCAAACCCGTGGAAGGGAAGATGCATACAGACTCACATGGGAGGAGTTCAAGAAGTTGCTCATTGAAGAGTACTACCCTAAGAGTGTAATTCAGAAACTAGAAGTTGAATTCTGGAATCACGCCATGATCGGAGCCGACATAGACCGATACACAGCTCGCTTCCACGAACTCGCAAAACTTGTACCTCACATGGTCACTCCCGAGAGCAAGAGAATCGACCGATACTTATGGGGATTAGCATCGGAGATCCGAGGAATGGTCACCTCGGCAAATCTGACCACCATCCAAGCTGTTGTGGCCTTGGCAACTACTTTAACCAACGATGCGGTAAGATCGGGAACTTTGACATCGAGAAGTGCCAGTAATAAGAGGAAACCAGAGTATCAGTCAGGAAAGAAATCCTTTAGTAGTGCAAGCAAGGATAGGAACATCACGAGAAACTTCGGAGTAAAGACACAGGACCCAGGGCGATACAAGGGTTCACTCCCTAAATGCAACAAGTGCAACCGTCATCATGAGGGAGCCTGCGTTGTTTGTGACAACTGTAAACGGCCAGGTCATCTCACGAGGTTCTGTAGAAGTGAAAAAGGACCAAATAAAGGGAGAAGGGCATGTTTTGAGTGCGGAAGTCCGGATCTATACCGGAACACGTGCCCGAGGTTTGGTAGGAGACCGAACAATAACAATAATGGGAATCAGGCAAGACAAGCCAACCAGGGGAATCAAGGAGGTCAGGCTCGAGGACGGGCATTTGTCATTGGAGCTGACGAAGAACGTCGCGACCCTAATGTGGTGACAGGTACGTTTCTCCTAAACAACCACTTTGCATCAGTATTATTTGACACTGGAGCGGATAGAAGTTTTGTTTCATTGGAATTTAGGCCACTAATTGACTTAGAATCTAGGAGAATGTCAGATGCTTATATTGTTGAGGTTGCTAATGGTCATAAATTTGAGGCTAAGGATGTAATTTTAGATTGTACCTTGAATCTAGCCGATAAGTTGTTTAGCGTTGATCTTATTCCTATCGAATTGGGGAGTTTTGACATAGGCATGGATTGGTTATCCAAGAATCGAGCGGAGATTAGTTGTTTTGATAAGTCGGTTAGAATACCGTTGCAAGACGGAAAAACCCTCGTGATACAAGGAAACAAAGTTAGAAGATGCCTAGAGATGGTGTCAAGTATTAAGGTTCATAAGTATTTGAGGAAGAAGTGTGTTGCATTTTTGGCACTCATAGTTGAGAAGAAGTCCGAGGAAAGGCGAATCCAAGACATTCCCGTGGTAAAGGATCACCCGGAAGTGTTCCCCGACGATTTTCCTGGACTGCCCCCGTCTAGACAATTTGAATTCCAAATTGACCTCATACCTGGAGCAACACCTGTAGCTAAGGCACCGTACCGCTTAGCACCTTCCGAAATGCAAGAGTTGTCAAGTCAACTCCAAGAACTTCTGGACAAGGAATTTATTAGGCCAAGTTCCTCACATTGGGGAGCTCCAGTCCTGTTTGTCAAGAAGAAGGATGGATCGTTTCGAATGTGCATCAATTATAGGGAATTAAACAAGTTGACAATCAAGAATCGATATCCTCTCCCTCGAATAGATGATTTATTCGACCAATTGCAAGGTGCAACATATTTCTCAAAGATTGATCTTCGATCAGGTTATCATCAGTTAAGAGTCCGTGAGGAGGACATTACTAAGACAGCTTTTAGGACACGTTATGGACACTACGAGTTTTTGGTTATGCCTTTCGGTTTAACCAATGCACCAACTATGTTCATGGATTTAATGAATAGGATATGCCGACCCTACCTTGACAAGTTTGTGATCGTGTTCATATATGACATTTTGATCTACTCCCGAAGTAAAGAGGATCACGAGCAACATTTGAGGGTAATTCTAGAACTTCTTAAGGAACAGAAACTGTACGCCAGATTCTCTAAGTGCGAATTTTGGAATAGAGAAGTACACTTTCTTGGTCACGTGATTGGAGAAAAGGGAATCCACGTGGATCCGGCTAAGGTAGAAGTTGTTAAGAAATGGTAAGCTCCAAAGACACCGACAGAAATTCGTCAATTTCTGGTTTTGGCAGGATATTATAGGCGATTCATCGAGAACTTCTCAAAAATTGCTAAACCACTCACAACACTGACCCAAAAGGATAGTAAATTCATCTGGGGAGAACCACAAGAAGAGGCGTTCCAGCTATTGAAGAAAAAATTGTGCAATGCACCAATTCTGGTGTTACCGTAAGGAACAGAAAATTTTGTGGTGTATTGTGACGCGTCGCATCAAGGTTTAGGTTGTGTATTGATGCAAAGGGACAAAGTGATAGCATACGCCTCGCGACAACTAAAAGTTCATGAGAAGAACTATACCACGCACGACTTGGAGCTCGGAGCCGTAGTATTCGCTTTAAAGATTTGGAGACATTATTTGTGCGGCACTAAGTGCACCATCTTCACCGATCATAAAAGTCTTCAACATATTCTAGACCAGAAAATGCTCAACATGAGACAAAGAAGGTGGGTAGAGTTACTTAGTGATTACGATTGTGATATTCGTTATCATCCAGGTAAGGCCAATGTAGTGGCTGATGCCCTGAGTTGGAAGGAAAGGACAAAACCTTCACGTATACGAGCAATGGGAGCGCTTGTACAAACAAGTTTAAAGACTCGAATTCTTGAAGCGCAGACCGAAGCAATGAGAACGGAAAACTTGAAGGACGAAACCCTTCACGGAATAGAAAGCAGATTTGAAACTAAGGTTGATGGAGTACGTTATTTCAAGGACAGAGTTTGGATTCCAAAAGCTAGCAAAGTACAGGAGACAATCCTGAATGAAGCCCACAAGTCACGATATTCAATTCATCCTGGTGCGGATAAGATGTATAAGGATTTAAGGAAATATTATTGGTGGCCAGGAATGAAGAAGGATATTGCCCTATACGTAGGAAAATGTGTAACTTGCTCAAAGGTCAAGGCTGTATATCAGAAACCATCTAGTTTGCTACAACAACAAGAGATTTCCCAGTGGAAATGGGAACAAATAACTATGGATTTCATAACCAAACTGCCGAGAACTGCCAAAGGGCACGACTCGATTTGGGTTATAGTAGACCGATTCACGAAATCTGTACATTTCTTACCGATTCGAGAAGATTATAAGATGGAAAAGCTGGATCAGATATACATCAAGGAAATTGTTACGCGACATGGAGTCCCGATTTCTATCATATCAGATAGAGATAGCCGTTTCACATCTCGGTTTTGGCAGTCACTTCAAAGAGCATTGGGGATACAATTGAATTTAAGTACTGCCTATCATCCCCAAACAGACGGCCAAAGCGAGCGAACCATTCAAACATTGGAAGACATGCTTCGAGCATGTGTAATAGATTTCGGAGGAAGTTGGGATAATCATTTACCGTTAGTCGAGTTTTCCTACAACAATAGCTATCACACCAGTATTAAGTGTGCGCCATATGAAGCACTGTATGGACGCAAGTGTCAATCACCCCTTTGTTGGTTGGAGATTCGAGATAGACAGTTGTCTAGTCCAGACATTGTACAAGAAACCACCAACAAAAGAGATAGACTTAAAGCAGCTCAAGATCGTCAAAAGAGCTATGCGGACAATCGTATGAAGCCTTTAGAGTTTCAGATTGGAAATAGAGTTTTTCTAAAAGTATCCCCTTGGAAGGGAACCGTTCGATTTGGAAAACGAGGAAAGTTGAACCCTCGATATGTTGGACCATTTAAAATCACCGAAAGAATTGGACCAGTAGCATACAGACTGGAGTTGCCAACAGAACTAAGTGCTATTCATGACACGTTTCATGTGTCAAACTTGACGAAATGTCTAGCCAACGAGGAGATAACCGTGCCTCTGAAAGAAGTCAAAATCAATTATAAGTTGCACATCATAGAAAAACCAATTGAAATACTTGACCGAGAGGTCAAGCGTCTTAAGCAAAGTAAGATTCCATTGTTAATGTAACGTCCCAAAAATTACAAGGAATTTAAACCTTTTTTTTATAAATAACATCTCATTAATTAAACTCATTAAATCATTCAAAACGTTTCGTTTGCAACTCAATAATAAATATTCTCTAGAAACAGTAAACAGCGTAATAAATGGTTTAAAAATGATAATCGTAAATCTTAATAACAATCAGCTCTTCACGCGCGCCAGTGTGTACTCGTCACGCCTTGGAACCACTCGTACCTGAAACCACAATTTATTGGGAAAGGGTAAGCACGAAGCTTAGTGAATTCAACCACCATAATTAACACAGTTATTCAACACTACCCCTAAAACAGATAGTTGCATATAAACAAGCATACAAGTCTACGAACAAATCATAAACATGCATACCTACACCATCCCACCCAAAAGGCATACGTCGGTCCCACCGACCACACGATAACCGTGCAAGCATTACCCGGTCCCACCGAGTTTCTACGCCACCCGCGTATACAATTTCGGCCCCACCGAGCTCCTACGCCACCCGCGTATACAAACTTCGGCCCCACCGAGTTCCTACGCCACCCGCGTATACAAACTTCGGCCCCACCGAGTTCCTACGCCACCCGCGTATACATGACAATAAAGGTCCCACTAGACACCCCACTATCTATTCCCACATCACAATTAAATAAAGCTACCACACACGTGCTACCGTAATGTAAAAGTAACCGATATTAAAAATAGTGAGAGAACTCACCTCGTAAGCGCGCCTAGCTCACAAACAATAATTCAAGCTCCACAAATCCAAGATCACTTCCCGACACCTAAACGAACGTTAAAACGTATCAACACGAGGCCCAGACCCTAAAACATGACGCACGATTAAACTGTCGCTAAAACGACTTTTTGGCCTAGAAAACCAGGTTTGTTCGGGACCTGTTTCGACCTCCTTAAACCCAGAAAATCCTCAATTAAAATTAACTACCCGCTAGGTCCGGGTCTTAGCTTTCCAGGGACGTATTACACGCGTCCTAACGATTTTTCTATAATTTAATATGGATTTTACAAAAACGATTTGCAGAACAGCGAAAAACAGGATCTTTCAGTACAAAACGACGATTTGACACTAGCTAGGTTCCGAACTGGTTTTTCCACAAAACAGAGAAAAGTTACTAGACTCAGAATGGGAACTTTTGGCACTGACTTCACCCAGATCCGATGTTTCTAACAAAAGTTACGGCTTTAGCAAAACGGTGGCAGATTAAGAGAATTTCACATGAAATCATAAGACGATTTTGAGATTTGGTTTAACGGTGTATGGTTTAGACCAGAGGTGGTTTTAGGGTTCCGCCACGGGCACCACCTACAGCCACTTCCGGCAGTGGGGACACGGCGGCGGCGGCGGCGTTGTCCGGCGGCACTCACACATACGCACACACGCACCACCCCACACCACCGTCTCTCACTCTCTTGGCTGTCCAAACCCGCACACACCCGAACGTGTACAACCACGACCGCCCCCGCACGACCACCACAGTGGCGGCGTACGGCGGTGGTTGCTTGGCCGGAAAAGAAAAGAAAAAGGAAAAGGAGATGAGGACATACCTTGCGACAAAACGACGACGTTCTCTAGCCCTCTCTCACTCTCGCCCTCCTTCCTCGACTCCGGCGTAACTCCGGCGGCAGCAGCAGTGCCGGCAGCAGCAGCGGTGGTCGGTGGTTCTTCTTCTCAACTCTCGCCGGCGACGAACACTCCCTCTCTCTCGGTTCTTCTTTCCGGCCGGTGACAACAAGAACAACCCAAACGAAAAGATGGAGCCGTAGGGTTTTGTGATTTCTTCTTCTTTTGTTTGTTCCTCACGGCAACAATACTCTCACACCAAATGGGTCTCGACAAATCCTGCATGGGCCGAACCCATGCGGGGGGGGGGGGGGGGGGGGGGGGGGGTTGGCTTTTGACGCAATTAGCCCCTCAACTTGCAAGCCTCTAGCCATTAACCAAAAATTTCCGATACTTTGACGATTAGATCCAACTCGACTAACCCCGTTAACGGAAACCACAAAAAATCAAACTTGAAAGAAAATAATTAATGCAAGAAATTACATACCGGGGTACGGGCTTTACAACTCTCCCCCACTTGGATTAGGCTTCGTCCTCGAAGTCTAGACCGGCGAATAACTCAGGATAGTTTTCGCGCATCTCCGCTTCGGGCTCCCACGTCCACTCTGAACCTTTCCGGTGCTGCCACTGAACCTTCACCAATCCAATGACCTTGTTGCGCAGGTTCTTCATCTTTCTCTCAACGATGGCTATCGGCTTCTCCACGTAGTTGAGTCTTTCATCAATCTGAATGTCCTCGAGAGGGACCACGGCAGACTCGTCTACTACACACTTCCGTAGTTGAGAAACGTGGAAGGTGTTGTGGATCAAACTCAGCTCATCCGGTAACTCTAAACGGTAAGCTACCTTTCCCACTCGAGGAATGACCTTGTAGGGTCCAATGTAACGGGGCCCCAACTTTCCTCGTTTGCGAAACCGAATCACCCCTTTCCAGGGCGAAACCTTCAACAACACAAAGTCGCCCACCTGAAACTCTAGATCCGATCGTCTCTTGTCGGCGTAACTCTTTTGCCGACTCTGTGCAGTAACTAGCCGCTCCCGAACCATTTGAATCATCTCAGTCGTCCTCAGTACGATGTCGGTGCTCCCCAACACCCGCTGACCAACCTCGCCCCAACAAACGGGCGTCCTGCATTTCCTACCATACAACAACTCGTACGGCGGCATGCCAATACTAGAGTGGTAGCAGTTGTTGTAGGAAAAATCCGCTAGAGGAAGGTACTGATCCCAGCTACCTCCAAAATCGATAACACAGGCTCGAAGCATATCTTCGAGGGTCTGAATAGTCCGCTTACTCTGCCCGTCCGTCTGCGGATGAAAAGTCGTGCTAAAGTGTAGCCGTGTACCCATCTCCGACTGAAACTTCTCCCAAAACCGGGAGGTAAAACGAGTATCCCTGTCGGAGACAATCAAAACTGGCACCCCGTGCCTGGCCACAATCTCTCGCACAAACACCTCTGCAAGCTTCTCCGCCGATGAACTCTCCCTGATGGCCAAGAAGTGAGCGCTCTTAGTCAGACGATCCACAACTACCCAGACAGTATCATTCCCCCACTGAGTTTTGGGAAGCTTCGTGATGAAATCCATCGTAATCTGCTCCCACTTCCACACTGGAATCTCCAACGGCTGTAACTTTCCATGCGGTCGTTGATGCTCTGCTTTGACCGTTCGACAGGTCAAACACACTTCAACACATTTGGCGACATCCCTCTTCATGCCGGGCCACCAATAATCTTCTCGTAGGTCTCTGTACATCTTAGTAGCTCCCGGATGAATCGAAAACTTGGACTTGTGCGCCTCGTCCAACAGTATCTATCGGTTCCCACCAGTGAAGGGAACCCAGACTCTACCGTACCGAGTCACTAAGCCTCGACTATCACGGACAAAATTCGGGATTTCTCCCGAAACTCTCTCGCGTTTGGCATTCTCTTCCAGAATTGCCACTTCCTGGGCGCTACCTATTGATTCAAGAAGAGGTGCTACAACTGTCAATCGCTGACACAAACACCTCAATGGTTCGCCAACCGGATGTCGGCTAAGGGCGTCGGCGACCACATTTGCTTTACCGGGGTGGTAAAGTATCTCACAATCATAATCCTTGACCACATCGAGCCACCTTCTCTGACGCATATTCAGATTTTGCTGGTCCATCAGGTATTTGAGGATCTTATGGTCAGTGTAGATCGTACACTTAACGCCATATAAATAATGCCTCCAGATCTTTAAGGCAAAAACCACTGCTCCCAACTCTAGGTCATGAGTCGGGTAGTTCGCCTCATGAGGCTTCAGTTGCCTCGAAGCGTAAGCTATAACCTTGTCGCGTTGCATAAGCACGGCACCCAGACCTTGGTGTGAAGCGTCACAGTACACCACCAAGTCTTACATGCCCTCGGGCAAGGTTAACACCGGAGCCTCGCACAATCGTCTGCGTAGCTCCTCAAAAGCCCTCTGCTGCTCTTCTCCCCAGCTAAAAGCAGCAGACTTCTTCGTCAAACGGGTCATGGGCAACGCGATCTTGGATAAATCTTGGATGAATCTCCGATAATAACCTGCCAAACCTAGAAAACTTCGTACTTCGGTGGGAGTCTTCGGCACTTCCCACCGCATCACCGCTGAAATCTTGGCCGGATCGACCATAATACCGTTCTGATTCACGACATGTCCTAGGAATTGGACCTCTCGTAACCAGAATTCGCACTTGGAGAATTTAGTATAAAGCTTTTCTCGCCTCAGAACCTCTAAAACTTCCCGCAAATGCATCTCGTGCTCTTCTTTTGTCTTTGAATACACGAGAATATCGTCGATGAACACAATCACCGATCGATCCAACATTGGGCTGCATACCCTGTTCATAAGATCCATGAACGCTGCTGGTGCATTAGTGAGCCCGAAAGGCATCACCACAAACTCATAATGGCCATATCGTGTGCGAAAAGCCGTTTTCTCTGTATCTTCACCCCTCACCCGCATCTGGTGATACCCCGACCTCAAATCAATCTTAGAGAACCACGAGGCTCCCTGAAGCTGGTCGAACAAGTCGTCAATCCTAGGCAGAGGATAACGATTCTTGACCGTAAGCTTATTCAACTCGCGGTAGTCTATACACATTCGCTGAGACCCGTCCTTCTTCTTCACAAACAGAATCGGGGCTCCCCACGGTGAACAACTCGGTCTGATGAACTCCTTTTCAAGAAGCTCCTGCAATTGAGTGTACAACTCCTTCATCTCCGGTGGAGCAAGGCGGTAAGGTGCCTTGGCTACCGGAGCAGCACCTGGAACCAAATCGATACGAAACTCTACCTGTCGTTCGGGAGGTACCCCCGGTAGATCATCGGGAAATACATCAGCAAACTCACGTACAACTGGCACGTTCTCCGCAGTCTTCGTCTCTTCCTCAACGCGCGTATCTATCACATACGCTAGAAATCCCTGCCCACTATGCTGAAGGTATCTCCGAGCTCTCGCAGCTGAACATATCGCCGAAGTCCGTCTCGGCGAGTCTCCCTGAACCAACAGTTCTCCCCCACTTGGGGTTCGAACCCGCACTTGTTTGTGACGACAAACAATCTCCGCATCGAACGTATCCATCCAATACATGCCCACGATCACACACAGCTCACGCATCGCAATTGGAATCAAATCGATGGGAAATCTCACGCCCGAGATTTCCAACGTGCATCCCCGATACACATCCGTGACCGTCAAGGTCCTACTATCCGCCACCTCAACCACAAGAGGACACGCTAACCTTCCTACTACCCGGCCCAAACTCTCGCTGAACGCGCGAGACACAAACGAATGAGTAGCCCCGCTATCAAACATTACAACCGCAGGCACTGAGTTAACTAGAAACGTACCTAACATACAATTTAACAACATATAAATACATGGCATAGAAAGGAAAGAATAAAACAAGAGGGTTATTAGATGTACCTGTCACCACTTTAGGCGTCGCTTGCGCCTCTTCCACCTTCAGCTGGTGGACTCTACCTCGGGCTGCCTCCGTCCCCGGCTGACCCGCTCGACCGTCGGTGATGCGCAGTGGGGCATTTGCAGGAGCCCTCTGTGCACCACCCCCATCAGCTACCCTCGCGTTCGGACAATTGGCCTTCACGAGGCCCGTCTGCTTGCAGTTAAAGCAGACCATCAACAGCAATTTACAATCCCGGCTGAGATGACCAGACTGCCCACACTTGAAACATCCATCCGTCCACTTCCCACTAGCATTCTTGGGTTTAAACCCACCGCTCCTCGAACTTGCGCGCGAATCTGTGAACTTCGATTTCTTTGGCACCGTAGAGATTGGCGTCACCGTCTGTGCTGCCTTTCTCTTCTTTGCTTGGGTCTCCAACTCCAGTTCCCTCCTCCGGGTCGCGTCCATCATCGCTGATAAAGAAGCATATTGCGTCGTGCTTACGAATTCCCTAATCTCGGTACGCAGCATGTCCTTGTACCGAGACATCTTCATGTCCTCCGAGGCGGCATACTGGGGACAAAACAATGCCATCTCGGTGAACTTCTTATTCATCTCCTTCACCGTCTCGGCTGTTTGCGTGAGCTCCAGAAACTCCTTAGCAATTCGCTCCATCTCCACTGGAGGCACGTACTCGGCACGAAAACGAGTGACGAACTCCTCCCAGGTCAAGGTAGTGCGCTCGGCAAGCGTCAACGCCGTGGCACACCAATCCTTCGCCCCGTCACGAAGTAAGTTCACTACAAAGCGGACCTTCAGATTATCCGGGCAGCCACTGGTCAGAAAAGCGCACTCCATGTCGGATATCCAACGCATACTGACGATCGGATTCGGGTCTCCCTTGAACTCAGGTGGAGAACAGGCAGAGAGATCCCGATACTGAAACTCTCGAGTACGGGGCTGTCCCCCAGCAGGCGGTGGAATCGCTGCAATCCGCTCCTCCATCAGAATTACCACCTCATCTCGGATGGCAGTGATAATCTCGGGGATCGCCTCCCCGATCGCATGTGCTACCTCAGCAGCAATCATCTCTCTAATCTGCTCCTCAGTGATCCCCGCCTCAGCCCGTGGCTCGGCCGTGTTGTTTCTTCTAGTGATGGCCATTCTAGGAAAAGAATTTACAATGAGTTATTAGCACATAATAACTCATACTAACAACACTCACGCTCAACTCCTTGGATTCCTCGTGACTTCCCCGACTCGAGCATTGATCCTGTGCTTCCGGTAGTAGGAGCTCTACTACTACCATCCACACCTATCATCGCCCGTTCCAGGTTCCATCCCAAGGGGTCCAAGTAGTTTCTCGCCGAAACTATACACATATGCCGCACCGGCGTACGTACTCACTCTTCCTAGCTCCCTAGGAATTCCATCCCAACCACTACCCTTGCTACAACCGAATCCCTACTAATCATAACGAGTGGCCTCGCGAATACCCGATCATATGCAGTGCGAAACAAATAGACATTCGAATACAAGATTCTATCCTAGAACGGTTGGACTCAGACAAGAGCTGCGCAATAGAACTAAATCAAATATTCTAAGGCTATAAATCTATTACTGCATATAACCTAGAGGGCATCCACTTAGTAACCTATCATAATTAGCATAAATTCCTAATAGCAAGCAGTACAGCATACAGCATAGTGTCAACAACAGGCAATCTAGCATGCATACCCTATGATCTAGAAAGCAATACAACACTAAGTAATGTACCTTTCCCCTTTGGCTCCGGCTGACTGTACACACTGCGCCCTCGATCACCGTTCCTCAAACGGATTTTTCCTTCTTTTTATTTCCCAAAAACTTTAAAGAAAATTTTATAGCCGCAAACTTGAGATCAAACACACCGAAATGCGTTTGATTCACTCAAGCCGTGCTCTGATACCAAGTTGTAACGTCCCAAAAATTACAAGGAATTTAAACCTTTTTTTTTAAAATAACATCTCATTAATTAAACTCATTAAATCATTCAAAACGTTTCGTTTGCAACTCAATAATAAATATTCTCTAGAAACAGTAAACAGCGGAATAAATGGTTTAAAAATGATAATCGTAAATCTTAATAACAATCAGCTCTTCACGCGCGCCAGTGTGTACTCGTCACGCCTTGGAACCACTCGTACCTGAAACCACAATTTATTGGGAAAGGGTAAGCACAAAGCTTAGTGAATTCAACCACCATAATTAACACAGTTATTCCACACTACCCCTAAAATAGATAGTTGCATATAAACAAGCATACAAGTCTACGAACAAATCATAAACATGCATACCTACACCATCCCACCCAAAAGGCATACGTCGGTCCCACCGACCACACGATAACCGTGCAAGCATTACCCGGTCCCACCGAGTTTCTACGCCACCCGCGTATACAATTTCGGCCCCACCGAGCTCCTACGCCACCCGCGTATACAAACTTCGGCCCCACCGAGTTCCTACGCCACCCGCGTATACATGACAATAAAGGTCCCACTAGACACCCCACTATCTAGTCCCACGTCACAATTAAATAAAGCTACCACACACGTGCTACCGTAATGTAAAAGTAACCGATATTAAAAATAGTGAGAGAACTCACCTCGTAAGCGCGCCTAGCTCACAAACAATAATTCAAGCTCCACAAATCCAATATCACTTCCCGACACCTAAACGAACGTTAAAACGTATCAACACGAGGCCCGGGCCCTAAAACATGATGCACGATTAAACTGTCGCTAAAACGACTTTTTGGCCTAGAAAACCAGGTCTGCTCGGGACCTGTTTCGACCTCCTTAAACCCAGAAAATCCTCAATTAAAATTAACTACCCGCTAGGTCCGGGTCTTAGCTTTCCAGGGACGTATTACACGCGTCCTAACGATTTTTCTATAATTTAATATGGATTTTACAAAAACGATTTGCAGAACAGCGAAAAACAGGACCTTTCAGTACAAAACGACGATTTGACACTAGCTAGGGTCCGAACTGGTTTTTCCACAAAACAGAGAAAAGTTACTAGACTCAGAATGGGAACTTTTGGCACTGACTTCACCCAGATCCGATGTTTGTAACAAAAGTTACGGCTTTAGCAAAACGGTGGCAGATTAAGAGAATTTCACATGAAATCATAAGACGATTTTGAGATTTGGTTTAACGGTTTATGGTTTAGACCAGAGGTGGTTTTAGGGTTCCGCCACGGGCACCACCCACTGCCACTTCCGGCAGTGGGGACACGGCGGCGGCGGCGGCGTTGTCCGGCGGCACTCACACATACGCACACACGCACCACCCCACACCACCGTCTCTCACTCTCTTGGCTGTCCAAACCCGCACACACCCGAACGTGTACAACCACGACCACCCCCGCACGGCCACCACAGTGGCGGCGTACGGCGGTGGTTGCTTCGCCGGAAAAGAAAAGAAAAAGGAAAAGGAGATGAGGACATACCTTGCGACAAAACGACGACGTTCTCTAGCCCTCTCTCACTCTCGCCCTCCTTCCTCGACTCCGGCGTAACTCTGGCGGCAACAGCAGTGCCGGCAGCAGCAGCGGTGGTCGGTGGTTCTTCTTCTCAACTCTCGCCGGCGACGAACACTCCCTCTCTCTCGGTTCTTCTTTCCGGCCGGTGACAGCAAGAACAACCCAAACGAAAAGATGGAGCCGTAGAGTTTTCTGATTTCTTCTTCTTTTGTTTGTTCCTCACGGCAACAATACTCTCACACCAAATGGGTCTCGACAAATCCTGCATGGGCCGAACCCATGAGGGGGGTGTTTTGGCTTTTGACGCAATTAGCCCCTCAACTTGCAAGCCTCTCGCCACTAACCAAAAATTTCCGATACTTTGACGATTAGACCCAACTCGACTAACCCCGTTAACGGAAACCACAAAAAATCAAACTTGAAAGAAAATAATTAATGCAAGAAATTACATACCGGGGTACGGGTTTTACAGTTAAAAGTCCACTGGAACACAAGGCATGGACCTGAGTACACATGGGAACGGGAGGACTATATGAAACATAAGTATCCTCACTTATTTGCTAAACAACCGGTTATAGACGAAAGTTCTTGAATTTCGGGACGAAATTCTTTTAACCGGGGGAGACTGTGACAACCGTCAAATTCGCGTTCAGGTTAGAACTGCACTAAACATATCAGATACTGATACTATATGTCACACTGTCCAATTTTAGCAGTCAACCCGGTACAGTAGAAAAAATTGAGAATTTTTGCCTAAAACCCCTCAAATTAGGGAATTATCCATATATCTCATAAAATGCCAACCAAAAATATCTTAAATACATACATATATATATATATATATATATATATATAAACCATACTAAAATAATACTAGTAAAGTTAACTAGTAACCTTACAACTAACTAAATTATTGTGTTAAATAATTCAAACAATTAAAATAAAAATAAAATTTAAAAAAAGAAATAAAAGACACAATTATTTTATACAAAACCACACTCCACACTCTCTCTCTATCTCCCCTCTCCAAACCCCCCCCCCCCCCCCTCCCATATATACCCCCTCACTCTCCCAAAATTTGCTACTCTCTCATTATCATCCCTCTCTCTTTTCTCCCAACAATTTCTCTCTTTATTTCTCTCTTTATTCCTCACTAAAACACACCCAAAGTCCAGCCATTTTCACTCAATAACATCAAGTGTTCAAGTCTTCACAAAGGTAAAAATAACATGTAGTGCAAAGCCTACACCTTTCTTTGTTATTGTTCTTTCATTTTATTTAGATTCCTTCTTCTACACTAGTTGCATGTTGTTTTACTTTATCAATATCTTTGGATCTTGATGTTTGGGAGCTTCATCACCATAACATCTTGAATGTTACTAAAAAGGGGATGAATCCAGGACCAAACCCATGTTAAGACCAAAGAAGGACTTTTACAATGTTCTAACAAACATGCATGTGTTCTTCATCAAAACCAACCCTTTAATCTCTAAGAAATTTTATGAACTACTCTTTAAATCCACTAAAAATATGTTTGAACTAACATGCATGAGCTAAAAATTCACTATTATAAGTTGCATGAAGGTGTTCTTGTCATAAACACCCAAGAACCATCAAAAATAACCATTTTCAAGTATTTGCCAAAAAAGAGTTTTATAAATAAATTGCATGTATTGTAAACGGCTGAGAAATATATTTTTAAACTGAAAATATATGTATGGGGATGTGTCAAATCGGATTTCATGCAAAAAGAATAAGAATATTGGTAAAAGACAAAAAGGAGTGCACATGCATAAAGTCTTGTTTTGACAGCATGCTGCCAGATTTTTCTTCTCTCTTTGAAAAGTCATATCTCATTCAATAATACTCCAAATTAAGTGATTCTTTTTGGGAAATTCTATCCCTACCCCCCTGCCACATTTTGTATACCCCCTCCCTCACACACTTTTTTTTATTTTTTATTTAAATATTACATTTTACACCCCTGTACTTAATTAATTAATTTACTTTATACCTTTTAGTTTTTTATTTTTCATTTTACACTTTCATTATATTAACACATATAATCATATACTAACTAAAATACGTTCAAAAAATACTTTTTAATTTTAACAAGTTACACCATTATATTCGTCTCGTCGATACCTTCGAAATGAGTCTAACATTG
Organism: Saussurea involucrata; assembly: GCA_033807775.1. Taxonomy (NCBI): domain Eukaryota; kingdom Viridiplantae; phylum Streptophyta; class Magnoliopsida; order Asterales; family Asteraceae; genus Saussurea; species Saussurea involucrata. The sequence continues at coordinate 146,056,944 of CM066322.1, read as the reverse complement.
AATTTTTTTGATTTAATTATATTATTATGCGTCATACGTTTACGTTATTTTTTTATATTGTTATTCGTCGATACCTTCTTATTTTTTTTATTTAATTATATTATTTCGAAATGACCTCAATATTAACTAAAATACGTTAAAAAATACTTTTTATTCCAACAAATTCCAACTTTGATTACTCATTTAAATCAATATATTCACGAGTACGAGTACGCTCTATATATTATGTATACATATCTAATCTACGTCTGTATGGGTCGATCCATGTACTTGCAACTTGAAATCGACAATGTGCCCAATGGGGTGTGAGTGTGGGCATTGGGTGTTCTCCGTTTAATACCACTTTTATGTAATGATTACCATTAACATGCACTATTGCAATTGACACGTGTTGGGATGGTGACGGCGGTGGTGTCGTGAATGGTAAGTATGTCACATTACCTGCCATATTGAGAACATGTAGTATGACATTGAACCTTGAAGCAGCTAGAATTCCAATTTCAGACATAACGATCCAATGCATAGGTGGTGCAAAGACGTCCTTCTGGAAAAAATTCAACGCTTCGTTAATTCTTTGACACTCGTCGCTGCCAATCACAAAAGAGTAATACGGTTGATACTCAATTAGTTCAGCAATTAACTCTCTGCGGATATCGTCCCATTGGTCTACATGACCACCCAGACAAGTAGATATGGCTCGAAATCCACAATTTCCATTGCCCAATACATCTTGTATTTGTGTGATGTATGGATGAAATAAACTCGGGATTTGATTAAGATATGGATTTGGGGGGGTGGGTTGTTGTGGGAAGTAGGAGCTATGCCTCGCTGATTCTTGATGAGCAAAACCTTCAGGGTTGATAAATGTCGGCGCGTTAGAACAACTGCGTCAGGAATCTTTTTCTGTAGAGCATGATTCTTTTGAGAAGGACGTCCACGAGTGGTTCTATGAGCCGAGGGTTCATCAAACAACTGTTTTGATGGCATTATTATATTTTTTAACCTTTTTAGCAAGGTTTTACGACCAGAAATTGATTGTTTATTAAAATTTTCTCTAAACATCTGTACTTCGTCGTCACATTGAATATGATCATCTTGTGCGGACGCACATGGTGAGAAATCAAGTTTTTTTCCAAAATACGTCGATCGCATCAAGTGGAATGGATATGTCTTGACATGTATATAGTGCTTGTTCATGCGCACATGGTAATCCATGACTTGTTCGCATTATACAACCACAATTTTCAGAAAATACGTTAGTCTCGAAAGACCGCATATATTCTTTGTTTTATAGGTGGCATCGATGACCAACACTTGTGGGAATGCACGCCAAAGCTCCAATGATTTTGGATGAATGAAGAATAAATCTTCCAACTCGTTTGTTTCGTCATTTACACGAGTCTCAAAATTATAAGTATTTTCCTTAAAAAAAATCCAAAATAACCTGCATTTTTGGTCTTCCTGCATCGTTTTTTGTCTTAATCTTTTGAACTTCATTGTATATTGTTTTTTACGTAGATGCATTGTCCACATTTCTACCCTTTAACGTGGATAAAATGTAACGTGGCTTGACATGTTGGGCTGATAAATCTTCAACTAGTTGAAGTTCACCCTCGTTTAGCCGCATTGCATATGAGTGGCCCTCCATATGTTGTGCAAGGGCATGATTATGTGTATCACATACAACCCTCAACGTCCACCAATTATGCTTAGCCGAACGTAGCGTTATCAACTCAAATGGGCAATTAAACTTTCTTGTTCCAGTATCACGACTGGAAGCTTTCTTACTTTTGTAAACCCCACCATGTTCACACATAAACACGACTTTATAAACAACGTCATTTGGATAAGACTTTGATCTTTTGGTAATAACAACACAACCAACCGAACGTCCCACGTTGTGCACCCATGCAGTAATTTCTTCTCGAGAACTGAACACCTGAAATTATTATATTTTGTTATAACTTTCACTTGTCCACGTAAGTATTAATAAATCTAAATGTTAGTTATCATAATATTGTACCTGGTCGGTGACAAATTCTGGTGTTCGTGTCAAATCTTCTCCCATGTTTGTCATCTGCAGCTTTGATATATATGTATATATATATATATATACGAATAATATATAGAGGGAGAGAGTTAGAGTGAGACAGGGAGAGAGTGAGAGTGAGAGAAGAAGAGAATGAAAATGGATGAAAATCGAATGAACGATTCGTTCGATTTATAATGAATTATTTTTACTTTATTTCAAATCAATAACTTTTTTTTATTTCAAATCAAATTATTTATCGATATATATATATATATATATATATATATAAAGAGTTTTTTTAAAAACTGAACCCAACAACCCTAACCCGAGGCAAAAAAACTCAAACCGAGTCAACCCGATGTATAATCGATACTATTTTTCACCAACCCGCATATATTGGGTTGATAACGGGTTAACCCCAAGCCAAACCGACCCAACCCGATGTATAGGGGGATAAAATGTAAATATTAAATTTATATTCGGTTTGTGAGAGGAATTCGATTGGGGGACAAAAGTTGCAGGGGTTGCAGTGGGTATGAATTGTGCAGGGTAGGAATAGTATCACCCATCTTTATTTCAAATCAATAACTTTTCTTTATTTCCAATCAATAACTTTTCTTTATTTCAAATTAAATTATTTATATATATATATATATAAAGAGTTTTTTTTTTAAACTGAACCCAACAACACTAACCCGAGGCAAAAAAACTCAAACCGAGCCAACCCGATGTATAATCGATACTATTTTTCACCAACCCGCATATATTGGGTTAATAACGTGTTAACCCCAAGCCAAACCGACCCAACCCGATGTATAGGGGGTAAAATGTAAATATTAAATTTATATTCGGTTTGTGAGAGGAATTCGATTGGGGGACAAAAGTTGCAGGGGTTGCAGGGGGTATGAATTGTGCAGGGTAGGAATAGTATCACCCATCTTTATTTCAAATCAATAACTTTTCTTTATTTCAAATCAAATTATTTATCGTTCGATATATATATATATATATATATATAATGAGTTTTTTTAAAAACTGGTTTTTTGTATATATAACAATTGTACACAATATTCAAAACACTTAAGATAAAAACTGATTTTTTTTGTATATATAATAATTGTACACTCTAACATTTTTAGAGAGAAAATACTTAAAAGATAAATATTTTACTTATAAAACAATATAACAATTTTATTTTCATTCTAAAAATATTAAGATTTTGTTCTAAATATTTATGTAGTATATATGATATATAATAAATAATTAAATCAGAAAATATTTAATCTTGGGCTCATTTCGAACGTATCGAAGAGACGATTATAATGGTGTAATTTGTTAAAATTAAAACGTATTTTTTTAACGTATTTTAGCTAATTTACGATTTTATGTGTTAATATAATAAAGGTATAAAATGAAAATTAGAAATGTAAAAGGTATAAAGTAAATTAATTATATAACTTCAGGGGTATAAACTGTAAATATGTAATTTGAATTGGGTTTGTGAGAGGAGGGGTGGCCGACAAATTTGGCAGGGGGGGTATGAAATGTGGCAGGGGGTATGCATAGTAACACTCTTCTTTTTCTGGAGTTCACTTTTATGAGTTATGAATCAAACCCAACTGGAATCATTGAAAAATATTAAGATTTCGACCTTCAAACATTTTTCACAAAGACAGTGCGCAAACAACAATGTTCTCTGTCGCAGTTTACGTCAAGAATTATTTTATGTACTTAAACCACTCTAAAAATCATGAATCTTATGTCAAAACTTTCGTAACACATTTAACAAACTGGTCATAAAATATCATGACCTAAATGTCCCTGGAAGTTATCCAAAAACGAACCGAAAGTGACTACATATTCTGGACAGCAACTGACTATATTCTATTATAGCTATAAGCTAACTCTTGAACCCGTTTCATCATTCTCGTGATGAAATTGTGGAATATGTATATATACTATATGATTATGCATTTTACTATAGCTAAAAGCTAACTCTTGAACCCGTTTCATCATCTATATGATGAAATTGTGGAATATACCTTTATATATTACGAATACACATTTTATATAATCTAACTCCTAACATCATATATATTATATATATGACTCCTAGTTATAGACCCTTTTCGTCACTCGTTATGACGAAATTGCGGTAATCTCAAATTATCATATGTAATGTTATAGATATTAACTACTAATATCGACGAACTTATTATAACATACAAACTAAATCTCAACAAAGGCATTTTATGTTGATTTGGATAATTACACGATACCAAGGACTAAGGTTTAGAACATAGAATCTTACTAGTGTCCTTGCATCCGTAGGATCGACGTAGGATCGCGTTACAGATCGCATTACGCACCACTTGGGAACAACTACGTTTATCACCGTGAGTTTTCGCAGCCCCTTTTTACTATTTTATACATTTTGGGGTGGAAAGCATGTTACAAATTCTATTTCACATCATTATTTTGTTACTGAAATACTACAAATATTTGATGCTCTATGGTACGTGTGCACATGTTAAAGATTCTGAGTTACGCTATCGCACAAAAGTCCCCAACTTGTTTTTACATTACCTATTTAACTCGCGAGTGTGAGCCATGGTAATTATGGATAAGGTTATTTGGTTGACCGCCCACTTACTGTGATGTGAGTGCATAATTACTACAGTGCCATGTTGACGATAGGACATGATGAACGGGGCAAACTAATACTATGGTCAGGAGGTTTGGGTAATGGCTCAGAATGCTACCTCTGAGGCAACACACTTATATACCTTGAGCAAAACAGAACGCAAAAACGGAACTTTTACAACCGAGAGTCGTACTACAATCTTTTGAAAGCGCGAATGCTATTAACTTGCATTAAAACTTTTAGTGCATACGCAAACCTATGAACTCACCAACTATTTTATAGTTGACACTCTCCTTTACATGCTTTTCAGGAAAGATCAAGTAAGGATGAGTTCTAGAAGGCACTACACTTAGCAGCATCCAACTTTATTTCATCATGTCAAGTCTCTTTTTGCTTTGGACAATTTATATTTCACAAACATGTTGTATTTTGTAACCTTGATGATATGATGATTGTGTGTTGTCTTCTACCTTGTGCTTTTGAAACATTAAACTGTGACATCCCGTGTTTCCGCTTTAGCGGGGTGTGACAAAAGCGGAAGCCAAAACCGCGGCCAAATTTCCTCAGTACCCCAAGATATCCTCATACAGATTCAAATGGACCACTAAAGACTTGGTCGAAGCTCTAAAGTCCGCCCAGGCGACCATCCGTTGGCCGAAAAAATCTGATCAAGATGACGCCAAGAAAGATAAATCGAAGTGGTGTGACTTTCATGTCGACCACGGTCACCTAACGGACGATTGTATAGCCCTCAAAAAAGAGCTAGCATACCATGTCCCGAAAGGTAATCTAAAAAGTATCATCGACGATGTCGTTACTCCAGCTAACAACGCTCGACCGCCAACTCCCGATCACACGAAGGTCGTCAATTGCATAACTAGCGGGTCTGACGTATGTGGTCTAACGTATTCCGCGGCCAAACGTCATGCTAGCCACGCACCTGACGATCGACCTATCCCGCGTTCATCGAGACCCAAAGAAGATCTGGAGTTAGAAGCCATGAAGATTTCATTCGACCAGGATGACCTTGGAGATTCGTATCGCAAGCATCATGACGGATTGATAATTCAACTCACGATTGGTAATTGTTTAACCCGGTGAGTCTTGGTCGATGGAGGCAGTTCAGCGAACGTTATCTTCCTTGACACCATCAAGGCCGTGGGAATCGATCGATCGGAAATCACCCGACGTTCGACAACCTTGGTCGGTTTCAGTGGAGAAGCGACGAGTACCTTTGGAGAGATCATCTTGCCTGTCTATGCTGGAGGAATCAACAAGCAGACCAAGTTCAGCGTCATTGATTGCTCGTCGGCCTATAACATCATCTTAGGTCGACCGTAGATCCATGAAATGAAAGTTGTTCCCTCGACGTACCATCAGACCATGAAATTCCCTACGCCGTGGGGGGTCCAGGAAATCAAAAGTGAGCCGAAAGTCGCCCGGGACTGCTATAAGACCACCCTGAAGCCACGGAAATAAGCCGCCTAGCAGTCATAGGCCGAGGAAATCATCCTGTACCGAAGCAAGCATGATCATAAGGATCATGTCAAGTGTTTTTTCCTGGTCGCATGTTACATCTTAAATTTTCATCAATAGTATTTTAATGAGGATTGGGATGTATTTGTATTTTGTGTAAACCTTGAATTATATGGAAATTTTATAATTCAATAGGGTTACAATACAAGAGATTAAAGTTTGGTGTTACTTTTGAGAAATAATGGAAACTTGGAGGTGTAAGTGGTCTTTTGTGAAAAGTGTGTTTGGATAAAGTAGATGGAATCAGATTGTTATCTGATTTCTTATTTTGGGTCGGTCAAGAGGTAGAGAGAAAGAGAGAAAGAAGAGAAAAGAGAAAGAAGAGAAGAAAAGCAAGATTTTGTCTTCAAATTGGTAAGAAATTGGTTTTGATTTCTGATTAAACTTGTTGTAGATGTATGTTTGTAAACGAATATGTGTATTGAAATAGATTTCAAAATCATTATCAACAGATCGGAATCAGATTTGTGTAGGAAGTGGGTTTTGCAAGTTTAAAGGTGAGTTCATTTGTTCCTTGCTTAAATCAATGTTTTCATGCTAAATTAAACCTTGAAATAGCTGTATAAATTGGTTATGAACTGTATGGGATGGTTTGGAATGAGCTGAATCGAACAGACATGAAAATGGATCGAATTTTAGGCTGTAGAACCGAGTTTTCCGGATAAATCGTCGTATCCGGATACCTCTGATGATGAATGTTTCCGGACGCAATAGAAACCGGGTAAAGTATTATTTTATTGTAAGAATCCGGATGAATATAGTTACCGGATGGTATCCGGATGGTTTTAGTATCTGGATGTCGTCCGGATTAGAAAAGTATCCGGAAAGTTTAGTTGTCCGGAAAATCCAAGTTACCCGGAAAACCCCTGTTGTCCGGACACTTTTGTGAAATTGAGAATGTTAGGTTCTGATGTCTGGATGCAGATTCTAAATGTTTTGTCTGGTTAAGTTTTAAAAAAAATAACTAGGGGCGCTTCCCCCAGACCCTGCAAGGGTGTTGCCCCTTGACCCCATCCGCTAACCGGGTAGCGGAACCCCCGTGCTAAGTCGCCGAAGGGGGGCATTTGAGGATGAAGATACGATAGGTTATCTAGTATTCTTAGATTTGAGAATATGATATGAGCTGTAATATGTTGTTATGCATATACGTTAGTAAAGTGTAATGGATCTATAGGCACTAGTGTTTGGTAATCACATGGAATAGGCGTGTGGTAATAATCGTTATTCCAGTGATGTGTGTAGTACTAATGGTTATGTGCACGTGGAATAGATGAAGTTAGTCATTATTCTGATGTGTGTAGTACTAATGGTTATGTGCACGTGGAATAGATGAAGTTAGTCATTATTCTGATGTGTGTAGTACTAATGGTTATGTACACGTGGAATAGATGAAGTTAATCATCATTCTGATGTGTGTGAGAAACCCTGGAATAAACGTAATTCCCGGTTTCTAAGGAAGAAGAGGGATTGACATACGTAATTGTGATCTCTACTTCCTTTTCTAAGAAATGGGCATGTGCATATTGCGATTTCTTAGGTGGGAGCATTAATCTAGAATCTGAGAAAGATTCGTAGTGCGACTCTGGAATAGGATATGAATGGAAATGGGTATGTGTATATTGCGATTTCTGGAATAAGAGTATTAATCTAGAATCAGTGAAGATTCGTAGTGTGGCTCTAAGACATGATATGATGATGGAATGTGTGTCAGTCATATTCATAGGATTGGATGAAATCGTGTAATGGAATAGAGTTACACGTACGGTAAGAAAATGAGTAATCAGGTTTGTTGTAACTTGTTTACATTGATTTTGCAAATATTATTGTGGAAACGAATGTTCTCACTAGGCGTTGGCCTAATCGTTTCAAATGATGTTTTCTTACCAGGTACCAGCTCGGGAAAATAAAGGGTTGTGGGACGAGCGTTTTGGAATAACAAGGAAGTCAATTAACAGAAGGAGATTTTGAGGGATTGCTTAGATAACTTAGTTAATCTGATTATAGTGACATAATTAGATTAATAGGTTATTTGTAGAATCATGTATCTGTAAAGGTACTCTTGATGAATAATTCACTTGCTATTTATGTAAGTTTGAATTTTATATTATCATAACTTGTGGAAATTTGAGGTTCAAATTAGCCCGGAATTTGGGGCGTTACATCGCATGATAAGGTCGACGTGTCTACTGTGGCGACTCACGGCGACATATCCTAGATTTCGTATATCGTCTTAAAAGTCGCCACAGGGGGGAAAGATGGTATCAATAATCAAGACATCCCACACAGCTGGGATGTGACGCACTAGAAAAGGTATGTTTTTTAAGTTCTTTCCTATTTCTCATACGATTTTTTACAACGACGATTACTGACTTAAGCATCGGAGGGTCGTTGGCTAGCCAACGACCAACCGCTGACTTTGTTTTATCGCAGATCGCATGACCTCGTAAAAGTCCGCTATACGACTTTAAACTCGCAAGGTCACATGACATAAGTATTCAAATCTGTGACTTGCTTATTCTGTCGTAAAGATAGGATGCACGATCCTGAAGCGTCGTACGACCTAATAATACGATCGTAGAGTCCCACGCTCACTTGATTTAAGTCTTTGGACTTAGAAAATTTTGTATGTTCTGGATGAACATATCGATTACATATGTTTTCTAATACGATTTGAATGTATGACTTATGTTTTAGTCGTTATATTTGCAATGAAAGCCTCGGTCGCATATACTCGTGTTTGCCAATATGATCTCAAAGCATAAAAGCCTTATACCTTATGAGCCAATCTTCTGTAATCACAAAGGATGCCTAAGTCGCACGATTCCTTGTTTAAACTATACGAATCTCACAGTTGATGGTATATCTATCTATGGCAAATGCGATACAGCAGAAAAACAAAATTTCATTCATAAATGAACGATTACATCTAAAAATGACTCGACCACCAACGGTCGAGCATTCAAAATCATTCAAAAACAAATTCTTTAAAGATTAGAAGGAGCGTCAGCAGCATCCTTGCCCAAAGCTTCGACCTGAAGGCCCTCGTCCGCAGCCTCTTCTTCCTCAGCCTCCTCATCATCGGAGTCAAGCTCCCTGTCGGTCCCGACCCTGGCTTGGAAAAAGGCTAGCTCCTCAGCTGCAGACGCGAGGGGATTTTTCCCCGACAAATGCTGTCGCATGATCGCCGCCCGAGATGTTAGACGAGCAAGGGCAAAGGTAGACGCAGCCTCATCTTTGAGCTCCCTCACCTCCTTCTCCAGAACTGCCACCTTGGAATTAGATTCCTCGACCTCTTTCTCCTTCATGGTCAAGGACGCTTACATCTTGTCCAGCTCCTCTCTCTAATTTGCAATTACAGAGTAGTACTCCTTCAGACGAGAATTCACGTCGTCCCTCGCATGACTGACGGCTTCTAGCTGGTCCAAAGCGTCGTCAAGTTTTACCGACATTTCCTCGACGCGCGCCAGGGCAGACTTCTCCCTCACCAACGCCGCATCCTCTCTCTTGATGGCGGAAGACACCAGACCGTCCATCTTCATCGTCTCAGTCTGCAGGGCCAGTGAAGACTGAAACGTCTAAAAAACATATAAAAACTCGTTAGTAAAAACATATGACAACGACACCGACACCGACAATGATAACAACAACGAAAAACGAAGTCTTGAAAGATAGACTTACCATAAATGCCATTCCGGCGACATAGGCCCCCGAGCTCTCGATAGAGCACCCGTTGAAACGCTCCCTGAAAGAGGGGAGCTGAAATTTATCCAAATGAGGGAACAAACTCGTCCCGTCCAGGACATTGTCCGTCATGAAATCCGCCGGTAACGTAAAGTTCACCGTCGTTTCCTCTCCCCTCCACGCGCCCTTGTCCTGGTCGGCCGACGCGGGGCCTGGCACGGCAGCAGGAGATCCCGTCGACTTTGCCGGATGCGCAGGATCGACGGGTGTCGTGTCGACCGAGTCGGGAGTCTTCTCGACAGGTGCAGTCGACACCTTCGCCTTCTCAGACGAGACGACTCCCGATAAGCTGCACGTCTTCGAAGACGGTTCCCTCCGGACGGACGTCCTCGTCCTCTTGAGGACTCCCGACCCAGTTGTCGGAGCCTCTTTTCTCTTAAGGACCCCCGACCCAGCTGTCGATGTTTCCTTCCTTCTTTCCTCCGCCTGGCGAGCCAATTCGGCCTGAGCCGCCCTCTTAGCCATCGCAGACGACATTTTCGGTTGCGACTGTTGGGGTTTCTGCTGGGATTCCTGTTGAGATTCTTGTTGGGGTTCTCCTATGAAACGAAGAAAAGACAATTAGGCGACTGAAGCAATGGAAGAAGCATGTCGAACAAAGTAAGGTACACTTACCAGTCATCTCTACCTCTGTCGACTCTTCCTCCTTCCCTTCTTCCTCAGTCTTCTCCTCTTCTTTTTCTTCTTTCTCCTCCTCCTTTCGACCTATCCGTAGCCTGTCGCTCAGGAAAATCGTGTCATCGTCCTCGTCGACCAAATGATGTGTGACGAACGATCGATCGTCGGGATTAATCTCCAGAAACTTTTCGATTTTAGTCCCGGAATCGTCGTTAGGCTGTACCGCGTCAAAATTAATATTTGAAAAAAGAGGAGGTCAGTCGAAAAACAAAGCGATAACACAAAAGACGATTGACCACAGCTAAAATGTAATAACTAAAAAAAACACATTTGATATGCTTAGGGACCTTATATGTAAATCATGAGAAGTGTGAGATTTATGGTTGCAATTATTAAAAACTTGGCATGCATATGGAAGGTCATAAACGGCCATTGAATTAACTCAACCTTGGCTCTTCATATAAGCAAAACCGTCAATCCACCATCTATATAAAGGGGGTTAGGTCTATAAGCATAGGTACAAAAAGCAATCGACAGAAGAAGTTCATATAAAAGAAGTGAAGAACGACAACGATTTAGCGAAGCATAAAGAGTTCGATACATTTTCGGTAAGTCATTTTGTATCTCTCGTCTCGAAAATCCGTTTACTATGTGTTTGCACTACACGTGTGATTATTCGGGTGGGTTCCCGTAAGGTAACGGTGGTCGGCGATCACCGCTAACACTCGCACCGTTCTTTACAACGGTAATCTCGGTGACACCGGGCTGTTTAAAAGTGACCCTCGTGTCGGTTTTAAAGATATATACTTTGAAGTTCGTGTGGGTATCGGTCAATATATTTACATAACGGATGGCCCGGCATTTCGCCGTTATGATGGATCGAAGGATACATTGAGAAATTGATGTGTTTAAGGCTTTTTAGGCAAATATTAAGTTCGCTGGTCACTATTTTTATAGAGAAAATAAAATGAAAATGAAACAGTAGGTTAAATTATATGAAGACGTAGTAGGGAATAAAATTGCATATAAAAGTTGTAAGATGAATATATATAGATATATATATTTTTGCATGCAATAAAGATAATTGAATGAATGATACATATATGTTCTATGCATGCAAAACAGAAGGTTGTTCGTGGACATACATATGTATATATGATATTTGTGCACATACATATGTATATATAAGTATGTATGCATGTAAATATATGACGTATAAGTTGAAATAACATGGAAACGAAGAATCTCGGCCATTGAGCGATAAAAATAGATAGCGTCACGGGACCATTCGATCATTACTAGGGGTTTCGTATTTATTATTAGAGCTAAAGTTTATGACATTGGATTTGTAGGGGAGACGCTAGCCACACTACTACAGAATGTCAGATAACACCCTCTAAATAGCACCCGGTTAACTAAGAAACCGGGTGCTATTTGTCACATATTCGATTTGTACCCGTCTCCGTTTAACAAGTCGGGTTGTATTGCGCCTGGAATAAAGGGATGCTAATAGTACCCGGTTGTTTAGAAGAAACGGGTTCCATTGAGTTAAATAATACCCGTCCATTAACCGAACCGGGTAATATCAGATGGGTTTCATTTGATGCGGGTTTTTTTTGAAATCGTACCCGGTTCCATAGAAGAGACCAGGTACTATTCAGGTGGGTTGAAATATAACAGCAAATCGGATAACCCTATTTTATTTTATACATTTTTAATTAATGATTTGGCCCAAATCCCGCTAAAACCATCGTCGCCAAACCCTCCCCAAAATTCAGAACATTTGCATTCTCCTCTGTGCTCGACCAGGAACCGTCGATTGGCTTCACACTGCCTTCTCCTCTCCCGGTAAAACCTATCCCGTCAATTGGCTTCACCTTCCTCTCTGCTCGGCGAACACAAACCCTCGGATTCTACACTTTTAGGCCGTGTAAGTTCATCTCCGGATCAGACGCCTCATAGCAACGCAGCTCTCAGCCAGATTAAACCATTGTAATCGTAGGTTTGCATTATTTTCGTTCATCGATCTCTTATGGAAATCATACAACTTTAACATTATTTGTTCCCTACTTTGAATCATTCATTTGATTACTCGTAAAAAGCTGTTTTTCGATGTTCAACCTAGTATTTGTAAAGAATGCAACATCCACGAAACGAAAATAAATCAATGGCTATAAGTTAACAAATTTATGCTTTGCAGATATGCTTGCACAATTGCATACGCTTGTCTTCTTTCTGTATGACTTTTTTGCTGTTTGTCTGGGTGGGGCTTACATGGTTTGGTATGGAGATTAGATTACTATTGGATGGACGATTAATAGTTCTTCTGTAACCTTGTATGGACTTGTTATCTATGTGTCTTTTTTCCAACTTAAGCTTGGCTAAAAACATTACACTACTTCCAATTTTCTATATTTGATACCTAGCTCCATTGATTTTTTGACCTTATTTGTATAAGAGGAACATACTTGAAATTGCATGAGTCGATATTGGATTAAGTGATTGTTGTGACTATTGTTCCTAGGAAAACACAAAACATCTTTTTGGTAGCTTCCTGTTTTAGTTTGGGTGTTTTGCTTGGTCCATGTACTTTGGTTTTCTTCATTTAAGCTTATAATCGATGTTGTATCTTGTAATTTATTTATTTTTGTTTCGTTTCGTTTCTTGTCTTTTTCTTAGTATCAGTTAGTACTCTTAGCCATGACTTGCATTATGTAAAGTAGATGCTTATATATATGGTTAGCCTTTCTTTCACATTTGTTGATTTTTATTTTGTCCAGCCATATATATTTTTAGTTGTTATGGGGTACACTTTTGTAATTAATTACCTGATTAATGTCAAAATCAAACTAACGATTGCATTTCTTTTTTTCTGTTAGGCTGTTAATTGGCTTTTTTAGGTTCTCTTTGATCCTTCTAATCTTAATGACAATGGGTTTTACTTTAGTTACATTTCATGGGACTTGTCTTAGAACTCTTGCTTGGGAAGGGATGAGTTTTTTTGTTTATAGTATTCAATTTTAAAGTTTGTATGTTTTAAATTCAAAGTTGATAGGAACTTCTCGAAGTTATGTAAACCCACAATGTTTAATTCAGTTTTGCAAAATTTCTTTTATATTTGTCCACATTAATTGCAAACGTTTTTCTGTAAGCACAAAACTCTAAGCAATCTTTTTTCTGGTAATTGTTTTAAATGCATAAATTAGAATAAAATATAGCTTATTTTTAAACTAGAAAAATACCTCTTTGCAGATATGTCAGACGACAGTGGCCCATCAATACCCATGGAGTCCGATTCATAACCAAGCAACACAGATGGAAGCCATGGTTCACTGCCAAGTAACACAGAGGTGCCATATGAAAACATCATTTTTATTTTAATGCTTACGGTTTATCCATTCTTTATTTATACCGGTTTTAAACATTATCAACGGCCATTGGAGCTTGCTTTTGATCTTTCCTCGCCGTCACATTGCCTATATATTGGATCCGATAATGTCTAAAGAAAAGACGGTGGATTTCTACAAGGTTAAAGAGCACGTGGAAGGGTAAGCAATTTTTAAATTTGTATAGAATTGATCTATATTTCTATGAATTTAAACATTACTATTTCTTATGTTTCTTGTAGTGCTGTTAGAAGATATTATGAAGATGGAGGGCCATGCGATACCAATAAATCGATGCCATTTAGATGGGAAATCTCAAAGGTAATTCATCTTACTATACATCCACAAAACTTACTTACGTAGTTGGTTTTGTCTTTAGATATCTTCTTTTGCCAATTTAGTGTAATCAACAAGTATCAAGCTGAGAGTGTGGATACTATATAATGCACTTCATGTTCACTTTTGTGATGGATCAACAATCACAATTCCCAAACAAAGTACGTATTTATTAACTATGTATTAATTGCATCTATTGTACATAACCTTGTGAACAAATAACAATTTTGGTTTTGATTTGCATCTAGATACCATGGCACGACATGACTGCCCTGACAGAAAAAATGTTGGACAATATAGCTGTGACGTGGGCTAAACACTTTTCGAGTACTTATCTGAAAATTTTGAAGGCTTGATATCGGTTAGTTTCTTCTTAGGCCTTGGCCACCGACTTTATTGCTTAGTTCTTTTTTTTTCTGTTTGGGACCATTCAAGTTGTTTTCTGCACAACAATAAAAAATAACTTACGGAATACACATTATATTAACCTTTGACTTGACATGTAGTTTTTTGCAAATTTTATGTTGTCTAGTTTTCCAAGTTGCCATTACTTTTTATACCTGGATTGGGTCTTTTGTTTTTGTTGCAATGGTTGGTTGGGTTTGCCATCGCTATTAATTTACTTATGTTTAATAATTGTCTAAAGTAATTACATTTACAGGCATTTTGACGCTTGTATATCATTGCTATGGAAGCTCGTTTGATTCAAACAATTGATGTGGATACCGGCCTGCCGTTTGAACATTTTTGGCACCACTTGACCTTGCAATTAAGGAAACTTTATGTTATTGATAAACAAGTTTTTTGAGGTCATTTTTGTAAGTTGCACTCTTATTCTCATACAAGATTTGAACTTTTGTGCTTATTTTGGTAGTCCTTAAGATACTCTTGACTTGTATGACTATGGATTGATCATGTTGTCTATTTTCATACGTTTCATGTAATTCTTTCAAGTTAATTGGAATATGGATCTGCTGATTTCCATCTGTGTTGATATTGCATCCGATTTTATTTATGTTTATTCATTCAGGTAGCAAATAAATATATCGTGATATTAAAAAAAAGTCAAATTGTACCCGGTTTTTTAAAAAGAACCGGGTTCTATTTGATTCCCCTTTTTGGTGAGTACTTGGCAATAGTACCCGTACAATAAAGGAACCGGGTAGCATTGTATAAATCGCACCCGGTTATTACAACCGGGTACTATTACATAGCCTAATTGTACCCCCTTGAATAGTACCCGGTCGTATAACCGGGTACCATTAGTTTTAGCAACCGGGTACCATTAGTATTTCTGTAGTAGTGCCACTTCAAAGATCGGTTTGGGCTACGACGAGTACTGTGAGTTAACGTGATTTTTAAACGGTTGCATACTTTTATAAAATTGCTTAATGTTCTCGAGAATTTTATTATGTCGTTTATGCAATAAATCATGACATGTTTTATGATATATATGTGAAAATTTGTTTGGTAATGGAGGTGTACTATGGTAAGACGAGCATGCTGGGTGAGCTTGTCTAAAGCCGTAAGCGCGGACATGCTGTGTGAGTCCGCCAGGCAAAGCTGTGTGAGTTAGGCACCTTCCATGATGCCGATGGCTTTGTGAGTTGTATTGTTTTACCGTATGCATGTTAAACTATGATGTTTTGTGAAAATTGTTATTGATATTATCATCATGCATAAAACCGTGAATTCACTGGGCCCTAGGCTCACCCAACTCCTTTTCAAAATAACTATGCAACCAGGTCGTTACTCACTCGGGAGTAGTAGCAAGGGGAAGGAGAAAATCTAGAACCGGGTTGGCGTTGGAATAAAGGCATGATGAAGAATGCTTCAAGACTTAGACAAGTTTTACTTTGTTATTTAGTAACTAAAAACCTTCCGTTGCGTTGAACAATTAGAATTGCGGTTTATTATATATGGATGTTTTATATATTATTATGTTTTAAGAAAAAAAAATGGGATGTTACAAGTGGTATCAGAGCAAAGTTTAAGCGAACTAGGTTAGTGTAAGCCTAGACTTAAACCGAGAATGGAATGTTTTTATTCTTGACAAGATGTAGGACTAAATATTGATTTATAGCGATAAGAGTAGTGGTTTAAATTAATTTGATGTTAGTCTTAAACTAGATCAAGCATAGAAGACATTAAATGTCTTGACGTAATTGGAAACAATGACATTAATAGAGATGTGACTAAATGATTGAAAGATGCATTGTATGATGAGATAGAAATATAGAGGTGGAGATAAAAAGGGGATTTAAAGGAATAAAGTTTGGTGATAAACTCCCACTAATTTTCTCGAGTGAGAAAAAAAATATGTTAAGCTTTTAGAATAAAAGGAACTTATGGTATTGATGATACAATTAGTTGATCCAATCCATATTTGAGAAAGATGGGGAACATTTCTTATATAAATTGGTTGGAAGAATAATCTAACATGATATTATCAATGACGTCATTAGTGTTATCAATGATCGTAACCGATCCATGGTAAGAACCGATGATATTGATTGGAGGAAAGCTTAGTTGAAAGATTTTACGAACAAAAGTTGGAAAACCGGGATTATATGTAAACACTATGGGAAGATTTAAGGGTTCTCACAAGAAAAGACATCGTATATGTGTGTGAGGATATGGTTAATCGGTCATATTAGAAACTAGGGCTTTATTATCCTCCATGTACATCTTGAGAGTGATTTGGGGTATGATTTAACTTATTTGATTTGATGAGAGTGACAATTTCTATTAAGTATGTGTGGCTTTGAGCAAGGTATGAAGGCGAGAAGGTGATTGTAATCATGTATCTCGTGTAGTAAGTATGAAGTAACTTATTCTTAAATGGAAAGTTATCCACGAGTATGCCTTCTAAGTCATAAATTAGCTAGAATTCATGCGTCTTGATATGAAAATCAGGGCAATAAAATTATGTCCATGGTTAAAGCAAGAAAGGCACCATGCTAGAATATTGCAATTATGCATGAGATGTTTGGCATTTAGCGAGATCAACATAAGCTTTGATACATGTTGAAGAGGATGAAATAATTAAGGATGTGTAGTTAGGAACATCAAGTTTACGAATGATGCACAATATCCTAAATGTCGACAAGAATGTAAATGGTCATTATCAAGAGTCTTGCTTAAGAATGACTAGTAGATGATAAGTATAGAATTGGATCATGAGAAACAAATGGAGGCATGTGTTATGAAAGGGGAGTTAACTAATTAGTTAGTAAAACAAGTTGTGAAGCTGACTAATGGTACATAATTGTCGTCAAATGAGAGTTGTGACTAGACTCTAGGATGAACGCAATGCATGATATAAAGAATTTTCTTTTTGGAAGATGCGTTAAGTTAAAACTCTATGGTCGCACAAGGATGAATTCGAATATGAATTTGGCAAAATATTAAAATAACTCAAGGGTTGGTAGTCGACTAGTGATTTGGTCAAAGCTAATGATGAACATTGCGATGTTTAATCATATCACACAAATGTGAAGTCATAAAGGGATATTGAGAATCTTAAAGATGACAACGATACCATACAGATTAATGCATCTCGGCATAAGTAATATGCCCTACTAGTAAGAAATATCCAGTGTGATGAAAGAAAGTATGGGCACTAGGAATCAACAAGAGAAGACTATGATCAGAACCCTTCAAAGAATGCTTGACATGTTTCAGATGTTGCAAGAAGATGTGGAAATGAATATTAGAGGTAAAACTTAAAGTGAGGATAGTTGAACTGATAGAAGGTATTGTAGAAAGCAATATGGAAAGATAAGAACTTACCTAGTGAACATCAGCATCTCAATATCTATGATTACTAATGAGCATGATCTGAAAGTGCTAAATTTGAAGCAAGACGAATAATGTACTTTGAAAGACTGAATTTACATCAACTATTAGGAAGTATGTAATGTCACTATACGATTAATATAACTATATGATATCATCGGACTGGAAGTAATATGCCAGAGATTGAAAGGAAGACCAAGAAGTGCTCTTAGAGGGTCTATACTAGATTAGACAAGTATTTTGGTATACGATGATGCTCCTATGTTGTATATTGGTGAAAAGGAGAAATGTAGTATGAATGGCAAGTTAATTGAAAATATATGAATACAAATATTCAACTTTTGATGTGAAATTAATAGCAAGGGTAGTTGAGCCTAAAATATGGAGGCATTATCTACAAAGCGGATTGTGTAGTTTATACTTGATAACTAAGACATTTTGGTGTCAAATATGCACAAATGCATAAAAAGGTTTGATGTTGGATTCATACTTGAGTTGCAACAGAATTTGCAACAAATATGGTGGATGTTTTCATGCACGTTGCCATAGTTTGTAGATAAGAAAGACAAAGTAGTAGCTATGTGGGATAACCTTTAATGATGGTTGGAATAACCAGTTAGCTTTGAAAACATTCACCTAAGTTAATGGTTATCAAAGAGTATTCAAACAGAGAAACTTGAAGAGTTATAATACAAATGTTAATCGGTTTGTGGAACTAACATTAAAAAGGCGGAGAGACAGAATGTAGACCAGACCATCACTGGTTAGAAAATATTGCTCAAGTTGGGATTTATTGAAGATCTCCAAGACAAGAAAATGAGTTATTTACAGAAATGGAAAAGATGTTTAGAGCTTCAGAAAATAAACGAGTTGGTATAGTGGGATTTGTGACATAAATTGTCTAATTTCTAGAAGTGTTTGGTAGATAAAAAGGAAGTGGTAAATTTTAAGGATGTGAAGAAAAATAAACAGTTAAGAAACAAAGGGTTTCTCGCATGAAAGTGCAATGACTACGTCATAACGGGACATAAACAATTTGGGAAGCGATATCCAACGCATGACTTGGAATTGGCAGCGGTGGTGTTTGCATTGAAAATCTGGAGACACTACTTATACGGGGTGAAGTGTCAAATCTATACTGATCACAAGAGTCTAAAGTATTTGCTCGGTCAAAAAGAACTGAACATGAGACAACAAAGGTGGATGGAGTTGCTGAAAGATTATGACTGTGAAATTTTGTATCATCCCGGGAAGGCAAATGTGGTGGCTGACGCACTGAGTCGCAAAGAAAGGAGTGATCGGATAAGGATTAAAGCAATGCGGATGGAGGTGATTCCTAGTTGGATTGATGAACTCAAGAAAGTACAGGAAAAAGCCTTAACAGAAGAGAACTTGAAGGCTGAAAGAATGGTAGGCGTTGTTCCGCTTCTTGAAGTTAACAATCAAGGATTAAACTGCTATAAGGGTAGAATTTGGATTCCTCACTTGGGCGACTTTCGTAACCAAGTGTTAGATGAAGCTCATAAATCCCGGTATTCTATCCATCCAGGAAACAATAAGATGTATCGAGATATTCGTCAATCTTACTGGTGGCCAGGGTTGAAGAAGGACATAGCTCATTATGTCGAAAGGTGCTTGACATGTCTGAAAGTTAAAGTTGAACACCAACGACCGTATGGTAAGTTGCAACCCTTGGAAATTCCTACGTGGAAGTGGGACCAAATCACAATGGATTTTGTAACAAAGTTGCCAAGAACACCAAAAGGGTATGATGCTATATGGGTAATCGTTGATAGACTCACCAAGTCAACACATTTTTTGCCAATTAAGGAGACATACTCGATGGAGAGACTAGATAAATTCTATATAGATGAGATTGTGACTCGGCATGGTGTTCCATCATCAATAATCTCTGATAGAGACAGTCGGTTTACCTCTAGATTTTGGCAAAACTTTCAGAGGGAATTGGGTTCACAAGTAAAGCTAAGTACAGCATATCACCCGCAAACGGATGGTCAAAGCGAGAGGACCATTCAAACCCTAGAGGATATGTTGCGAGCATATGCTATCGACTTTCTAGGTTCATGGGAGAGTCATCTTCCATTGATAGGGTTTGCCTATAACAACAGCTATCATGCTAGCCTCCAAGCTGCACCATATGAAGTTTTGTATGGAAAGAAGTGTCGAACACCATTGTGTTGGAATGAGGTAGGCGAAAAACAATTGGCTGGACATGAGATAGTTCAGCAAACTACCAATAAGATACACCAGATAAGGGAAAGGTTGAAGATAGCTCAAGACAGACAAAAGAGTTATGCTGATAGAAGACGAAAGCCGATAGAATTTCAAGTTGGGGACAAGGTTATGCTCAAGACCTCACCATGGAAAGGTGTGGTTCGTTTTGGAAAGAGAGGAAAGCTAAGTCCTCGTTATATTGGCCCTTACAAGATAACTAGAAGAGTAGGTGAGGTTGCCTATAAGTTGGAGCTTCCTGAAGAACTTCAAGGCATTCATAACACGTTCCACGTGTCAAATCTAAGGAAGTGTCTGGCTGATGAAAGTGCTGAGGTAACTCTTAAGGATGTAAAGGTGGACAAAACCTTAAGCTACATTGAGGAACCGGAAGCTATCGTTGATAGAAAAGTAAGGAAACTAAGAAATAAAGAGATTGCCCTAGTTAAAGTTGAATGGAGACATCATAAAGGGCCAGGAGCCACTTGGGAACTCGAGAAGGAGATGAGGTTGAAGTGCCCTCATTTATTTGCATAGGACAAATTTCGAGGACGAAATTTTGTTAAGGGGGGAAGTTTGTAATAATTAAAAAAACACATTTGATATGCTTAGGGACCTTATATGTAAATCATGAGAAGTGTGGGATTTATGGTTGCAATTATTAAAAACTTGGCATGCATATGGAAGGTCATAAACGGCCATTGAATTAACTCAACCTTGGCTCTTCATATAAGCAAAACCGTCAATCCACCATCTATATAAAGGGGGTTAGGTCTATAAGCATAGGTATAAAAAGCAATCGACAGAAGAAGTTCATATAAAAGAAGTGAAGGACGACAACGATTTAGCGAAGCATAAAGAGTTCGATACATTTTCGGTAAGTCATTTTGTATCTCTCGTCTCGAAAATCCGTTTACTATGTGTTTGCACTACACGTGTGATTATTCGGGTGGGTTCCCGTAAGGTAACGGTGGTCGGCGATCACCGCTAACACTCGCACCGTTCTTTACAACGGTAATCTCGGTGACACCGGGCTGTTTAAAAGTGACCCTCGTGTCGGTTTTAAAGATATATACTTTGAAGTTCGTGTGGGTATCGGTCAATATATTTACATAACGGATGGCCCGGCATTTCGCCGTTATGATGGATCGAAGGATACATTGAGAAATTGATGTGTTTAAGGCTTTTTAGGCAAATATTTCTTGTTAGTAAGTTCGCTGGTCACTATTTTTATAGAGAAAATAAAATGAAAATGAAACAGTAGGTTAAATCATATGAAGACGTAGTAGGGAATAAAATTGCATATAAAAGTTGTAAGATGAATATATATAGATATATATATATTTTTGCATGCAATAAAGATAATTGAATGAATGATACATATATGTTCTATGCATGCAAAACAGAAGGTTGTTCGTGGACATACATATGTATATATGATATTTGTGCACATACATATGTATATATAAGTATGTATGCATGTAAATATATGACGTATAAGTTGAAATAACATGGAAACGAAGAATCTCGGCCATGGAGCGATAAAAATAGATAGCGTCAGGGGACCATTCGATCATTACTAGGGGTTTCGTATTTATTATTAGAGCTAAAGTTTATGACATTGGATTTGTAGGGGAGACGCTAGCCACTTCAAAGATCGGTTTGGGCTACGACGAGTACTGTGAGTTAACGTGATTTTTAAACGATTGCATACTTTTATAAAATTGCTTAATGTTCTCGAGAATTTTATTATGTCGTTTATGCAATAAATCATGACATGTTTTATGATATATATGTGAAAATTTGTTTGGTAATGGAGGTGTACTATGGTAAGACGAGCATGCTGGGTGAGCTTGTCTAAAGCCGTAAGCGCGGACATGCTGTGTGAGTCCGCCAGGCAAAGCTGTGTGAGTTAGGCACCTTCCATGATGCCGATGGCTTTGTGAGTTATATTGTTTTACCGTATGCATGTTAAACTATGATGTTTTGTGAAAATTGTTATTGATATTATTATCATGCATAAAACCGTGAATTCACTGGGCCATAGGCTCACCCAACTCCTTTTCAAAATAACTATGCAACCAGGTCGTTACTCACTCGGGAGTAGTAGCAAGGGGAAGGAGAAAATCTAGAACCGGGTTGGCGTTGGAATAAAGGCATGATGAAGAATGCTTCAAGACTTAGACAAGTTTTACTTTGTTATTTAGTAACTGAAAACGTTCCGTTGCGTTGAACAATTAGAATTGCGGTTTATTATATATGGATGTTTTATATATTATTATGTTTTAAGAAAAAAAAATGGGATGATACATAAAACTTACCCGCCATGTTCCATCCAGACCTAATCCAGTTGCTGTCAGAGTCCAGCGTCGCTACCCGTACAAAAACGTACCTGGTCTTTCATTTGCGATCATTGACCGCAGTTCTTAGGACCAGAGTACGATCGCCCTTATGCTTTGAAAATAAGTTGTAGCGACGATATGAGTCCGACTTGACCTGGTAAGCGGTCAAGAGATCTTTTACGTTCATCGGCGACTCCCAGTGCGAAGTAAGTCGCTCGATGACCAGAATCACACGCCAGAACTGGGGCATTAGTTGCCCTGGCGATAAGTCGAACCCACACATAAACGCCTTAGCTAAAGGCGAATATGGACAGTGGAATCCTATCTTGAAAGGGTACTCATATATCACAATGTACCCCTCGGTACACATCTCCGGTCGAATATTCCCGGCCTTACTCACAGTAATCCCCGCAGGGATTTTTGCTAAAACCCTAAAGTCATCTAGAGCATCCTGATCCTGGATGGTACTCCTAGGCTCCGTCGACATCGATAAACCAGTTAACAAAATTTGACGCTCTGAAAAACCCCAGATATCCCAGTTCTTCCTAGGTTTCCTAGCGATTGACTTACGACGCATACAAAGATTGGAAAGTCGTACCTTATATAGGCGTTCTAAACCTCGAAATCTCTAACTCGGTCGAAGATTCTTGTAGGTTTTGATAAGATTCGACGAAGAATAGCAAGAAATCAGGGAAAATCTCTCTTGAAATTTCTGCGAAATCGTAAAAGGAAAAGATCCGTCGAAGGTCTCTATTTATGCAAATAGTCGTGTCAGGTCGAGCCTCTTGATATTCGACATGTGTCCCCGCCTTTTCGAAAGCTCAACAGATCGTCGACACCTGACATTTACAGCTATTGTACACTATCGGACGTCAGCATGACGTCACGACCTTATCACCTTTTCGACTTCTTCTTTAGTTAGAATTGGACCGACCCAGTTCCAAGGCAACTGAAAAGACTTTTTTGACACATGTCACGACCCTAGACGTCCGACTAGCAAAATTTAAAATCCTTTTGAAATTTAAATTTGCCACTCCACTTTTTCAAATTTTGGGGGCAAACTGTTTGGGCAAAATTTCACCAGTCTCGACCACGACCAAAGCACTAAGAACATTTATTACACTTTTCTCATGTTAAAGTCAAAACGTAAACATTTTTATCCTCTGACCAAGGCCGAAGTCGAACGTACCTCCCGACCTCGACCGTCGTGTAGAAACACACGACCTCGACCAACTAACGTATGATTCTTCTGTTACGTTTTTCTCATTTAATGCAGGTCAAACGACATTTATGGCCAACGGACGAAACCGACAAAGCAATTATGAGCATTAAACTGCGAAGACCGTTGCGACCGTTACGAGAGGAATTCATGGACTCAGTAAATGCATTCGAAGACTATAAATACAAAGGCAAAGTCATCATTGGAACATCATCGAACTCCGAACTACACACTGCATACTCAAGAACACACAAAACAAAGAACTCTCTCTCGAAGAATCGCTCTCGACGCACGACATCCACACACGACAAGCAGTTTCCACACACGACGCACGCTGTTTTTTCATTCAAAACACTTGTTACTTTACATTTAAAGTATTTCCTTTCATTTGTATTGTAATCTCTGTACGATCGACACCAGTAATAAAGGACATCGCCCCTGTTTGGCGATCATAGTGCAGCGACAGCTCCCATAGTCGTCTGCGGGTTTTTTCCTCGTTGAGGTTTTTCCCGTGTCACCAAAATCCTTGTCTCTTTTACATTTTCTGTCTTTAACGCACCGTCTTGTCGAACGATTCCCTTCTTTAGTTGTTAAGCTCCACAATCAACCTTAAGTTATCCTTTTGGACGATTTTTGGCATTAACAATAAGTATGTCGATATGCTGAACAATTTTGATTTAACTCAAAGCTCAGCTATGAAAACCCCTTTGGCACTGCCGTTGACACTTAACAAAGATCCTTCTGGGAAGCCTGTTAATGTCACAGCGTACCGTGGGATGATCGGCTCTCTTCTTTATCTTACAGCTAGTTGTCCTGATATTATGTATGCTACTTGTTTATGTGCACGATATCAATCTGAACCTAAGGAATCTCATTTGATCGCTGTAAAGTGTGATTTCAGATACCTTAAAGGTACTTCCAACCTAGGTCTTTGGTATCCCAAAGACTCAGGGTTTGATCTAATCGCCTATTTAGATAGTGATTTTGTAGGATGCAAATTGGATAGGAAAAGCACCACAGGAGCCTGTCAGCTCCTGGGTGGAAAGCTGGTGAGTTGGACAAGTAAAAAGCAAAACTCAGTGTCCACCTAAACTGTTGTTCTCAGGTCTTATGGATGAGAAATCAACTATTGGATTATGACCTTCAGCTCTCCAAAATTCCAATCTATTGCGACAGCACTAGTGCCATCGCTATAGCAAACAATCCAGTGCTACACTCAAAGACCAAACACATCGAGATCAGGTATCATTTTTTCAGAGATCATGTGATGAATGGTGATATAGAACTCCATTTTATCCCAACTGACTTTCAGTTAGTTGATTTGTTCACCAAATCTCTTGATGAGACAAGATTTAACTTTCTCATCAGCGAGCTTGAAATGCTGAACCTTGAAGAGTAAATCTTTCGGGGTAAAGTATTGGATCAGTGATAAATAAATTTTATTCACTCATTCCTCATCTAATCTCTGAACAAAACAGATTCGCTGATATCAAGGTATGTTCTCTCTCTTTAATCGTTGAAGTTTACTTCAGCATGCAGATTTTCTAAATAAACTACATCGCTGAATATCTCTTCCTTTCAGTGATTCTTTTGAAAATCTCACTGAAGTTTCTAATCAGTGCTTCTATATTTTGAAAATGTCCCTGAGTTTTTTTAAAACCCTCATAGATAACTTAAAATATGAAAAGACGTTTGTGACGTCATCACAACGGATAAACCCTGGCACGACCTTTCATCTGACATGTTCGCCCGTTTCGTTTTCTTGACCAATAAGATTCAAGGGACGTGTCACGTGTCATCATGAGAAACTTTTCCCGCTCATTAGTTTCTCTCTCTACTCTCACTATATAAACCTTTCGAGTTTATATTTTTACCCTTTACGCATTTGAACTCTCTTAAGGCAATAGAACTCCCTTGCATTTGGATTTTTTCAAGAACTTGTGCTCTTCACCTCGAATTTCAACAAAACAGGTTCACTTTTTCTTATCTTAATCCATTCATTAACTTGTTTTTTATCTTATTCTTGTTCTTTAAAAGATCAAACAAATGAACTTTCTAAGAACATGAAATCATTTCCTTCATGATTTTATGAACACAACTTGTTTACGAGTTGTTCTGTAAGTTTAAAATCAAAATCGTAAACTTACTTTTCATACGTTTTTCCAGAATCCTTCCTTAAAGGAAACTGGAAAACAAGAAATTTCACTAGTTCTTAAACTTATTTTAAAACTAGAAAACCCTAGTTCACCATTTCATTCCCAAAATGGAAACTGGAAAACCCTAAAACCCCTTTTTGGAAACTTTTTCCATTTTAAGTTTTTGTCTCATCTTCTTCTACATCTTTTGTTATTCTGAACAGAAATGGCTTCCACTGATGTTGATGCAACCACTGCTCCCTCTTCCCCTCTCTTTGAAAGGGTTGCCAACATGAAGCTCTCAATGAGCCAGATCACATTCCAATCCAACAACCCTTACCCTCTCTTGGAATTCCCCAAGAAAAGGATGGTCACACATCTTGATGATGCAGTCAACTTCATCAGGACATGTCCTCTTTCAACTGTCATGACCAATAAGCCCCCAGCTCACAAGAGGCTCCTACAACAATTTTGGTACACATCGCATCGTACCACTATCACCTCAAAGAAAAACCCTAACCGCAAGTACGACGTTATCGCTTTCGAAACCGAACTTGGCGAAGCCCAAATCACCCCTGGAGCGATACGCTCAGCCCTGAACCTTCCCAGTGGTAAAGCTAATCCGTTCGTCATGTTCCCTGATCCCAACTCTCCACAAGGAAAGGCAGAAATCATTCATTTCCTCGACTGCATGAGGTACACATGGAACCCTGATCGTGAAGGCATCCCTGAGAAGAAGCTCACTATGATCCTCAAGAACAAGATGCCCTCTGAGCTGAATTTCATTTTTGCTCATGTCATAAGATGTATGACTGCCAAGACGGGCTCTACGGATCAGGCCTCCAAACCTCAGACTGTCATGGCATACGCCTTGCTAAAGGGTCTTCACGTCGATTGGGCCAAAATGATCTTCGACGACGTGATGGAGAGAGTGGAGATGCCTGAAAGATCAGTCGTGGTTCCTTATCCTCGCTTTCTCAGCACCATTTTTGCTCATGGCTTGAAAGATGAATACCCCAAGGTTGGCGACCTGAAACTTTCTTAGGTTGGCCCGAAGGTACTTGACTTCAAGCCTGTCTCCAATGAGGTACGTCTCTATACTCTTTTTACTCTTCTCCGCTCTCCTTCTTCTTCTTCTGCAGCTACCTCCACGGCAGCTGACGGGTGTCGAATCCGACAAATAATAAGTAGTTTATATGATTAGCCTATTATCTCTTAAACACAATAAATTGCGATAATGATAAGTAGGGTCGTTTCCTCAGGGACTCGTTGTTAATTGTATAACCAAAACATATTCATGTAAGATCGGAATTCTAAATAAAATGCAAAATGGGGGGTTTTGAAGTTGTTGATTAATACTAGACACGAAATTGAATTGAGATGAGATAATAATGAGAAAGGTCCTAGTGATAAGTATAACCAATCTTTTGTTGAAATCTTATATCATTGATTTGAATAGAAGTACATTTGTTACCATTAATTTCAGATCGGTCGTAAGTGTTTGACATGCGTCATACACTCCGTTTGTCTTAAGAATAAACTATCATGAGAAGCTCGATGTAGTTCCTAATTGACTAAGGTTAGTTTGGTTACGAACTCAAATTTATCTTGTCAATTGCAATATAATCAAACAAACACCAATCCTAACTAATGATCGGAAGCCCAATCATTGAAGTTAGATTATACAATCCCATAATACATCAATTGATTAACACAATTGATGTATTATCTTGCTACTTAAAATGAGATTAAGAACGATTACGTATTCCAAATCTTAACTAGCGATTCAAGATTAGATGTAAGATTTAAGTGATCATTCTTAAATCAAAGACCTAACAAATGAAGAACATGCTTTAGACAAGGTTTATATAAATGAAATTAGATAGATAACAAAGGTAGATCAAACCTCAACAATATTCATAAAAAGAAATAGTTACAATCTCATCACTAGGAAAGAAAGTTTAACTACTCATAACTTAACTAATGTAAACTTGAAAAGAGATTACCAAAATGTAAGATACAAGGCTGGAAGAAACTGCTCTGTTTTGCTCTCTAAAACCAAAAATCTCCAGTCCAAATGATCAGTCCAGCCCTAGAACTATATTAGAGAGATTATAAAGGAAGAGGAGTTGAGATATTATCTCTAAACTACAACTAATATCTATTTATGGGCCCAAGATTCATCATTAGAAGGACCAAGTATGCCTCAATTTGCAGGGATAATCAGCTCCAAAAGCAGCGTAAGTCGGCCTCAATTTGCAGAAAGAAAAGCCCTGCAGCCATTTAAATCAGCCTTTCATTCTGCTTTCACACAGGTGTTCGGCGCCGATTGCTCCGCGCCGATGCATCGGCGCCGGCTTCTGTTCGTTTTGCAACGTTTTGCCGTTTTTTGCTCGTTTCTCTGTTTCGCGATCCCGTTTTTCGACGTGCACATCCTTTTCTCATAAAAAACACCTATAAAGCACATTTATACAAATAAACGCAATCACAAGTAATAAAATAACAAACTTAACGAAATGGGGTTCTTTGAGTATCAATTCTTGCAAAATGATGGGGAAATTGACGTATAAATATATATGAAATTGGCACTTATCAAATACCCCCACACTTAGATCATTGGCCGTCTCGGCAATGTCTTGAGTTAGCACGTCGTGATAAAAACAAATCAAACGAGAATGTAAATACGTATAGCATATCATGAGATTGAGATTTGCAATCAAGCATCAAAAATTTAGCACACACAACCAAGTAGACACAAGCTAATCACGAGAACTCTCACGAATGGGATAATCAAGATAGAACTCAATTCACTCCTTGGGGTTAAAAGTGTATCGCTCAAACCGTCACTACGCTAGTATGCACCTACCATAAGCTTGAAAAATCTCTCACTCTCCACTACTCGGATAAATTACATGCATATAAATCAAAAGGACTTTTCGGGCGTAATGAACTAAGGCTTTGGTTAAGGTAGGGATTTATTTGGGCAAAGTGGCTAACGACCGTACACCAATGGAGAAATCGATTCTTTGACAATGAAAATTCCTTTCAACTAAGGGATTTACGTTTTTATCTTGAAGCACATTTCCCTTTCAATGATATGGGATAAAGATTAAACGCTTATAATCAACCATATCATAAATTTATTTATATATATATATATATATATATATATATATATATATATTTTCACATATTTCTTTTGATTTTCTTTTTCGCTCTTTCTTTTCTTTCCCAACATATAATTCTTTCGAGCATATGGGATATCGGAATCGTTCCATTGGTGATTGGTCGGGTGAGTCGTGTTTGGTTTGGTTTAAGATGTGGGTGGCAAAGAACATAGGCTAAGGCTCAAAGTGGTGTGCAAAAAGGATAATAATAACATAAAGGTAGGCTTAAGTCTAGTGGGTTAACAAAATGAGCAAACGATGGCCTTTATCATCTTTATTAGCATGTAATATCCTGTAATCTTAAGGAGAGACAAATCAAGTTCTAGAGGTGCGTAACTATGCATGACGTAATCACGCAAGAAATGAATTAGAGACTAGCATAAGATGTTTAGTCTAATAGGCTCGAGTCTCACGGGGTTAAGATAGTTCAAGAGATTAGCAATAGTCTACTTTTGACCGGTATACACCACTAATTGACTCTAAGTGCTATCAATCAAACTCAATCATGCTATACATGCGTCAAAACTCATCATCATCAATCATTTAAGCTCATTAAAACATGCTAACACATTTCCAAAACAGACAACAATCTACATTTAGGCACAAAATGTTTGGAAAAAATTACCCCCAAAAAGCATTTATAACCCAAAACAGGCCCAAAAACAATTTATAACCCAAAACAGGCCCAAATCATGCAAATGACATTAAAAAGTCGAAATTATCCTACCCCCACACTTTGATCCAACATTGTCCTCAATGTGTGTGTATAAAGCAAAGGACATTCAAAACAGTTAATAATTGAGGGAAAACAGTAAACTCCCCTTGTTTGGTGAAATGTCCTCGAATGTATGGATCGTTGGAGTTTGATGTATCAAGGTTTTTCCGAGCTCACTGTCATTCATTCCTTCTTCTTCTCTGTTATCGTGCGGGTCTTGGGTTAGATGGACATGCATCATCAGGTGTGGGAATGCGTCATTCGGCACCGGTTGTCCCCTAATCAACAAAGATAGGTTGTAAAACCCTCGATTCATATTGGCCTCTAGCATGCTTATGCGAGCAAGTATCCGAGGGTCCTTGGGCTCCTCTTCTGCTGCCGGGTCGTACTCCACGTCAGCACCCTCCTCGTCAGATATCAAAACATCCTCCTCTTCTTCACCAACCCTTGTACGTCGAACCTATTAACGGCCCTTATGTGCGCACGATATGTCGCTCGATCAAATGGTGGTGGTGGGGGAATTGTTGGTCCAATCCTCACTCCCGCGTCCCTACATAGCTTAGTTATTAAGCTTGGGAAAGGAAGTATACCTGCAGACCGCTCGGCCGCGGTGTCCATCATATGGAGGACGATGATGTGCCCGATATCTAGGAGCATGCCATTCTGGAGGCAATATAGGATGCGCGCTACATACCAATCGACTGTTGAGTAGTGCGTTGAAGGTGCTAGACGGCACTTGACAAATCTCAACCACATGGCAATTTCTGGCCGAAGTTCCATCTTCTTTATCATGTCCTGTTTAGGGACCCAATCGTCACGACCACTTCGCCTTAAAGTTGCTGCAATGATTAGACTGTATTGCTCGTCTTGAGCAACATTTGGGATTGGTGGAATGCCATATGTACGGTCAAGATTTGCGCGTCGAGGCACATTGTAATTATGACATATATCGTCCATTGAAATTTGTACTCTTACGCCTCTTACGACGACCATGGACCACTTGCCAAATACGGGTGGTACCATTGCGGCATAGAATTCCTTAACCAAATCGGGATCATATGGCTCAGGTTCTCCGATGAAATGCTCCCATCCTAGAAAATTTGCAATATCGCGTAATCGTTGGTTGAACATTTCATCAATATTCATCCCTTGTTCGGGATGGATTTTTCTGCTCCTGTTTTTCACGATCCGTTGTTCATAATCCCGGTTTGGTGCCCTTGACAATTGACGTCTTTGTGTCGTGTTTAATTGATAATATTTTGTCCACCTCCCTGGAAGATCAGGTCGAGTATGTACCATGATTCTGCAAAAATTTAAATGAGTTAATTAGTTATGAATGATTAAGACAAACTACCCCAAAACATAGTCAAAGACTAGATTTGTGGTTTAACTCATGTTCATATCAAAGGATAAGAATAATATTACAAACGTTGGCAGAGTTAAGACAACCTTTTAGATACACAAGAAATCAGTGACTTAAAAATTAAGCACTGTCATTAAGCACTTCTAAAAGTATACAAATTTTAGCATACCAACAACAAGATGTTACCAAAAATTTCAACCCTTAGGGAGTTTATGCTCTCTACAATACACAAATATAGAAAGTGCTTAACAAAATTTTTGATAAAACTTTCTCTAACACTTTCTTCACATTCAAATCCTAAGTGGAAGAACACTATCACATTGTTGGCAAACCCTTCTATGGTAAACAAAATCACTAAAAATGTACAAACATGCTTGAAAATTTTGAAGAAGAAAGTAAAATATGCATACCTTGGATTTCTCAAGAACAAACCATGAAAGGTGAAATTGGAACAAGGAATCATACCTTTAATTGATGAAACACACAAGGCTTGCAAGAAATTTGGAGAAGATCGGCCCAACAAAATCGAATTTGGGAGTACTTGGTTGTTTGGTGCCGATAGAGTGTATTAGGGTTTGAGGGATTGGAAGTAAAATGAACAAAAAAGGGGTATTTATTTCCGTCAGGTGTTCGGCGCCGATTGCTCCGCGCCGATGCATCGGCGCCGAAGCATCGGCGCCGAAGCATCGGCGCCAGACTCTGTTTGTTTGTTACTTTTTCGTCTAACTTTCTTCGTTTTTCGCCGAATCTCTCCGTAATACATCTCTAAATTCCCAAATATATCCAAAACACGCTAAAAATAAAAAAATAATAAAAAAAAAGTAACGGAAAAAAAAACGAACCTACCATGGGTTGCCTCCCATGTAGCGCCTTTCTTTACCGTTTTTGGCTAGACCCAATTCCGTTTATTCATTGTAGCTTGGTGTGTCCAAAGCTACTTTCTCTAGGTCCCTTCCATCAAAGCCTTCATAGAACGGCTTTAGCCTATGACCATTAACTTTAAAAATCTGTCCAGTGGAAAGACTCTGAATTTGGACTGCACCATGCTCAAAAACATCAATAACCACAAAAGGTCCTATCCATCTGGACCTTAATTTTCCAGGAAATAATTTCAACCTAGAATGGTAAAGGAGAACTTTCTGACCTTTTGTAAATGACTTACGTGATATACGTGAATCATGGAACGCTTTAGTTTTTGCTTTGTATATGCGAGCGTTCTCATAAGCGTCGTTTCTTATTTCTTCCAACTCTAGGATTTGAAGCTTCCTATGTGACCCCGCTTCATCCAAGTTCATGTTACTTGTCCTCACTGCCCAATAAGCCTTATGATCTAATTCTGTTGGTCCCGAAAGGCTTAAACAAGTTTGTAGAAGGGGGGGGGGGGGGGGTTGAATACAAACACACTATTTTACTTTTCTAAATTGTTTATTGATAAATCATTAACAATTTACAGCTTGTTGCGGAAACAAGATTAAGGATAAACCTAAATCTAAACAAGTTGGAACACTAAGGTTTTCTTGCACTAAGAAAGATAAGGAGATTACTAATAAAATCCTATCTTGAGAGATTTGAAGTTGTCCAGAGTTAGCAAGTTACTTCAAATGAAGTGAGTTCATCTCTTTATATACTGCATGCATTTAATGCAATCCAGTATATACTTTACACGTGTCATTAGCGGATTGGTTGCATGTCATTGACCTTTGATGACAACCTTAGTAGCCGCATGAATGAACAGTGTAGTGTCAGAGTGGTTGTACGATTTCAGATTTTCGGAGGTTCTTTTCTGACATTTCGTACGGTGGCGTGCAAGGGAGGTTAAGACAAAAGTACTTTGTACGGAGGACTTCATGATCAGCTTTCGTTGATTCAGCGATTATCATTTACTATTCAGCAGATGATAAAGTTCAGCGATAGCTGAAGTCTTGTACTTGATACTTCACGTTGAGTGGACAAATCTGAGTCTTCGCTGATCCGCATCAGTTCATTAGGAGACTTGTCGCTGGTTCTTGAGCTTGATCTTCGACTTCAGCGTAGAACCTTTGTTGACGTGAATCTTGTCTTCAGGGATCATAAGTAAACAACTAACTTATCAGCGATCACCATACGGACTGAACAGACTCAGCGATATGGTGAACAGTGTTCGCTGAATGTTTAATCTAAAAGTGCGAGAGTTCCTATCAGCAGTACTGTAAGATCTTAGTACTTATCAGCGATAGTGAAACTCTGATACATATTGTTTACTTACAATTTTCACTAAGTATTTAAGATAGGGTCATTATCAAATCACTGAGGGTTTGGATCAACAATCTCCCCCTATTTGATTATGACATAGCAACAGAGAAAATTGCTATTTAATGAAAACATAAGGATAAAAAGAACTCATAAAATATTTGTCCCTTTTACTGTTTTCTGGGATCTTTTCAGTACTGATGGAGTAAAGTACATTCGCTGAAATCTTTCTTTAAATCTTTGAATCAGGTTACAATATGAATAAGAAAGATTACAAGTACAAGCGAAATAAATTACAAGTACTGAAGGATGACTGATACAATAGAGAAAATGGTGATTGTTGTCAGCCTTCAAAGGGTTCTTCCTTAATGAGAAGTTCATCAAGGGTTGTCTTTTCAGTTGGAGTCATCCAGTCAGGAACCTTTTCTCCTTTATTCTTTAGCTTCAGAGCAGCTTCAAAAATCAAGGGTTTTAGGTGTCGTGCCTGAATGTCTTTTCTGAAGTCGCACCAGTAGATGAGATCTTTGAGCTGTTCGATTGGAGTGATTGGAAGCTCAGCGATCCGTTGAAAGCATTTACGTCCGTCGTAGTCAAGAAAGAATATTCCATAAGGATTACTGATGACTTTACCAGGGACGAAAAGTTCACATGGTGGCAAAGAGACATCAAGGGCAGATAGATCAGGATCAGGACCAAGTACTTCAGCGCGAGAGAAACCAATTCCAGTTTCATTTCGTATGACAGGACCTGAGTTTGAATCTTGACGTTTCTTCCTTGGAGAGTCCTTTTTTCTTTTCGGCTTTAGATCAGGAACAGGAGGAATATCCACACAAGAAGATATCAAATCGATCTGTCTGTTTATCAGCTTTTCGAAATGATCCTTGTACTTAGATTTTGACGGTTGGATAGCTAACCTCATCTCCAGCCATTCAGAGAGACCATACCTTTTTACAGTGTCAGCACGAAAGGTTTCAGATGAGTCATCTTCTCTGAACAGTTTGATGTCAACAATAGGTACTCCGACGGAGGTTCTTCCAGAGATGAATACCTTGTTGATCTTCGCTGGACGATATCTGAAGTGGATTTTCTCTTTACACCAGATCAGGGTGGTCTGAGAAACTTCAGCTTTCTTTTCCACGATCTTCTGGGCTTGTTCCCAAAGCTTTCGTTGGATTTGAATGGGAATACGCTTCAGCTTGGGGTCTTTGACAGATTCTTGAGTGAGCTTGATGGCGTATTCTCTGTCTTTATCTTCAGCTTCCTTCCTTTCAGCGATGAGGCGTTCAGCTCTGAGATGATCTTGGTATTCAGCTTTTGAAATTCTGAACTTAGGAGGAACTGAAGGTAGTTGATCGCGCCTTAGGATGATTCGCTGATCCTCGAATCGCTTTATCATTTCTTCTCTCCTCTTTTGATCTTCTTCACTCAGCCTTTGAGCAACTGAGGAAGGTCTGTTTCTGTGCGAGAGAGGTTGTTCTTCTGGTTCATCAGTCTCAGAGATTAAATCTAAGACTGGGATTATGTCTTCAGCGTTAGCTGGAATTATTGGTGAAGTCGCAACAGATCTTTCAGCGATATCCTCAAACAGGGGAGAGGACTAGCTGAAACGCAGCGATCTTATAAATAAGAACTGGGTAGAAGAACTTGGGTAGAAAAGATAGAAAAAAAATGTGGATGTGTATGGTGTTTGTGGAATGGATAACTGATTTTTCATAGATGATCAGGGAAGGAAAAATAAGTTTAGTGTACCTGACAAATCGGCTTTGCAAGTAGGATCGCCAGATTATCATCTTCAGCGATGCCTTTGTCTTTGCTTTTCTCAGCGCCAGAGGCTGAGTGCTTTGTCTTTGTCTTCTCCCCTGAAGGTTCTTTTATTGAAATACCTTTAAGAGCTTTGGTTCGAGGAGCAGGTTTGACAACAAAGAAATCATCGTCATCTTCATCATCATCATCATCGTTCCTTGGAGAGGAGGATGGTTCAGCTTCAGGGATGTCGAAGTCTTCGTCTTCTTCTGCTTCAGATTCCTCAGCATCTTCATCGAGTTGCTCCCCCTCAGATATAGAGGCGAGGTTCTCGGTTCCCTCAGGGTTTTCATCTCCCTGAGGTCCAGTAATCCGATCTTCATTACCCTCTCCCCTGATAGATTCATCATGGGAAAGGTCTTCAGCGCTCTTCTCCTGTTCAGCGCTCTTCTCCCCCTCTTTCTCATGATTGGCGGGGGAGGAATGGGTAGATTCAGCATTGGTGTTGTCTCTGTCTTCTGGGCCAGAGATTTTCACACAACCTTCAAGCTTAGCTATTCTGTCTTCTAGGCCAGAAATAGCAGGCGTGATTTTCTTCAGTTCTTGGCGATCCTCTGCGGTGAATGAGTCCAAAACAGGTGCAGGGGCCGGAGCAGGAGCTGGATTATTTGCCTTGTTCACCAGCGTCTCGATCATTGTCTTGACGGAACCAAGGTCGGTCTTCACTGAGCCCAAGTCGGTCTTGACCACTGACATATCACCTTCGAGTGTACCAACCGATTTCTTCAGCGTTGTAACTTCGCTGGAAATGGTGGAAACTGATGATTTGAGGTTGGTGTAGTCAGTGTAGATGTCGGAGAGCACTTTGGCAAAGTCGGCGAGAGTTTTATCAAGATCTTTGATGTCATCAGAGGAGGCCTTCTTTTCCACCACAGTAGTCAGCTTCGTCAGATTCTCTCCAGCGTTTGTTACAGCTGTAGAGTTATTTGATAGACCGGTGGTGAGATCCGTAAGTTTCATCTCCATAGACTTCAGAGACTGGTTGATGTCTCCCAAAAAAGGACCTGTAACATATAAGTACTTGTGAACAAAGGAAAGCTCAGAAGTTTCAGGTTTAGTTACAGTGTTTAAGGTGGGATCTGTACCTGCAGGAGCGTTGACGAACTCATCAAAGTTTCGAGTCCCTCCATAGTGTTCCATATCTCCCTCAAAAGTTCCGTGAGGAATGGAGATCTCTGCAGGTCCTTTCTTCGTCATTCGCTGAGAAGCTTCAACGGCTTCTTGAATGATGGCATCTCCAGTTTTGACTGGAGGAGTGTCCAAAGAAGTAGAGGGAGGAGCGAAGGATAAGAATTGGGGTTGGGGTTCAAGTTCAGCGTTGGATTCGCTGAGAAGAACTTCATCAGTCTTTTGAGAGACTGACGAAGGTTGGGTAGATTCCAAAGTTCTAACCTCAGCGTGTAGGGACGCTGAAGTAGGTTTAGAAGGGATGGCTTGAATTGGTGTGGCAGAGCGTACCACGGAACTTTCCTTCAGCTCTTCAGAATGAGCTGAGGAGTCTTCAGCATGCAACTGCTGGGGTTGCTCCTTGGTTTTCTTGATCCTTTTGGAATCAAGAGGGGTAAGAGATTGTTTCCTTTTCTTAGAAGGAATGGATTTTGTGGCCGGGGTATCAGCGATGGGTATTGTCGCTGAAGGAGCCACAGAAAGCGGAGAATTAAGAAGAGTGAGAAGAGTAGAGAGACGTACCTCGTTGGCGACAGGCTTGAAGTCGAGAACTTTAGGGCCAATCTGAGAGAGTTTCAGATCACCCTCCTCAGGATAGCTGTCCTTCAGGCCATATTGAAAGATGGCGCTGATGAATCGCGGGTAAGGAACCCATGCTGGTCGGTCAGCGGCAGAATCAACACGTTGAATGATGTCTTCATAGATGATGGAGGCCCAGTCAATGTTGAGACCTTTCAGCAGTGCGTAACCCATGGCCTGCTGAGGTTGAGCGGCTTGATCAGAAGATCCGGATTTCGCTGTCATGCAGCTGATCAGGTGAGCGAAGATGAAGTTCATCTCGCTGGGCATCTTGGATTTCTTTATCAGCGTCAGCTTCTTCTCAGGTAGCTTGTCTCTTCCAGTCTCCCAGATGTAACCCATCGCATCAAGGAAAGCAATGATTTCTTCCCTGTCAGCGTGCTTCTTGTGGTCAGGAAATGGAATGAAAGGATTTTCTGAGGTAGCGTTAGGGAATTTCAGAGCTTTACGGATTATTGCGGGGGTTATCTTGATGGTGCCATACTCAGTATCGCTGAGTATGCAGTCGATGGTTTTAGATGGATCTTTGGCTGAGGGTAGGTTGGTGTGTCTGGCAGAGTACCAGAATTGGGATAATAGACGCTGACTGGCAGGAGGTGTGATTGTCAGTGCTGTGTATATGGGGCTATTCTTCAAAAAAATCACAGCGTCGTCTAGATGGGATACCTGCTTCCGAGGAGGAAACTCGAGAAGCGCTGAAAGGTTGTTTGCCTTTGTCCAGTCTAGTTGATCCAGCTCAAACTTAACCTGAGGAGCTTTGGTGATTTCCAGTTCCTCAGAATCACTGGAGATGGACTCAGCGGTAACATTCAGCTTTGAAGTTGCCATTTCACTGTATTATCAGTTCAACCAAAGATGTTAACAAATAAGAAATATCTTAATGTGGAAAGAGAATTTCCATTGAGATTTTTCGAATTTTGTCCATTTCATTCAGACAAAAAAGTCTTAATGAAGATTAGGGTTTTTCTTGTTTTTTTTTTTTTTTAAAAAAAACGAATATAACACCTATAAGCCTTGTATTCCAGTTTTTTTTTTTTTTTAAAAATGGATACGAAAGAAGAACAAGTTTAAGATTTTAGATTTAAAACTTGAAGAACAACCATGAAATGGTTGTGTTTATAAAACCATGAAAGAAAATGATTTTATTTTTGAGTTCTTTTGTTTGATCTTGTGTAAAACAATGATAAGATCGAAAACAAGTTATTTGCATTTGATAAAAGATAAGAACATATTGACCTTGAGTTTGATGAAGAAGATGATGAACAGTTCTTGAAGATCGAGAGCACAAAATGCAACAGTGTTCTTTTCTTGCGGAGAAAGATTGATTCGCATAAAAGACAAATATAAACTTTGAGAGAGTTTATATAGGAAGAGAGTAGAGAGAGAAAAACTTGAGCGGGAAAGTTTTCATCATGACACGGACACGTGTTTGCATTTGATTGGATAGACAACGAAACGTGCAA
The DNA here is from genome assembly GCA_033807775.1 of Saussurea involucrata. NCBI lineage: Eukaryota > Viridiplantae > Streptophyta > Magnoliopsida > Asterales > Asteraceae > Saussurea > Saussurea involucrata. Next base: position 146,018,439 of record CM066322.1, on the reverse strand, counting down.
ACGTGTGTCAGAAAAAGAAACGTGCCTGGTGTTATCCGTTGCAATGACGTCACAACTGTCCTTTCACATTCTTTCGTTGTCTCTGAGGTTTTGAAAGAAAAACTCAGGGACTCTTTGGAAAATATGAAGCACTGAATAGAAATATCAGTGAGGGTTTTAAGAAATTTCAAAATATCGCTGTTAAGGAAGAGATATTCAGCGATGTAAGAATTTGAAATCTTGCATTTTCATGCGTTTTGTCAGAGAGAGAAAACATACCTTGATATCAGTTTAACCCAATTTATTCAGAGAGAAGATGATGAAATGGATTGTACTAGTTTATTTTATCCAGAGCCTATACAAGAATGTATAAACGTATCGCTGATTAAATGTGAACCGCTGAAGATTTATCCTTCAAAGTTCAGCATTCCAAGCTCGCTGATGAGAAAGTTGAATCTTGTCTCATCAAGAGGTTTGGTAAACAAATCAGCTAACTGATAATCAGTTGGGATAAAATGAAGTTCTATATCACCATTCATCACATGATCTCTGATAAAATGATATCTGATTTCTATGTGTTTTGTCTTTGAGTGTAGCACTGGATTGTTTGCTATAGCTATGGCACTTGTGCTGTCGCAATAGATTGGAATTTTGGAGAGCTGAAGATCATAGTCTAGTAGTTGATTTCTCATCCACAAGACTTGAGAACAGCAGCTTCCAGCGGCTACATACTCAGCTTCAGCTGTGGAAGTGGACACCGAGTTTTGCTTCTTACTTGTCCAACTTACCAGCTTTTCACCCAGGAGCTGACATCCTCCTGTGGTGCTTTTCCTATCCATTTTGCAACCTGCAAAATCACTGTCTGAATAGGCGGTTAGATCGAATCCTGAATCTTTGGGATACCAAAGACCTAGATTCGCTGTACCCTTAAGATATCGAAAGATTCGCTTTACAGCTTTCATATGAGATATCTTAGGTTCAGCTTGATATCGTGCGCACAGACATGTTGCAAACATAATATCGGGTCGGCTAGCTGTAAGATACAGTAGTGAGCCGATCATCCCACGGTACAGCGTGACATTGACAGGAACACCCTTTGTGTCCTTATCAAGTATCAGCGGTGGTGCCATAGGGGTTTTCATAGCTGAACTTTCAGTTAAGTCGAATTTTTTCAGCATATCTTTAACATACTTTCCCTGATTTATAAAAGTTCCTTTTTCAGTTTGCTTAATCTGAAGACCAAGGAAATATGTTAGTTCACCCATCATACTCATTTTATACTCATCTTTCATTCTATCAGCGAAACGAGTACAAAGCTCAGGGTTAGTAGAACCAAATATAATGTCATCAACATATATTTGAACTAAAATGATATGACCTTTTATTTTTCTAAAAAACAAAGTTTTGTCAATCTTACCTCTCTCAAATTTTTCAAGGTGGAGATACGTAGAAAGAGTGTCATACCATGCACGAGGAGCTTGCTTCAAGCCATAAAGTGCCTTATCCAGCTTATAAACATAACCTGGACGCTTAGGATCTGAGAATCCTGGAGGTTGTTCCACATAAACTTCTTCATTCAGCTTTCCATTTAGAAACGCTGACTTAACATCCATTTGATGTACAGTGAAGTTTTTGTGTACAGCATATGCTAAGAAAAGACGAATAGATTCAAGTCTTGCTACAGGAGCAAAGGTTTCGTCATAATCTATACCTTCCTCTTGTCTGTATCCCTGAGCAACAAGACGAGCTTTGTTGCGAGTTACAGTACCATGTTCGTCCAACTTGTTTCGATAGACCTACTTAGTGCCTATCACTGTTTTGTCAGTTGGTCTCCGAACAAGTTTCCAAACTTTGTTTCTTTCGAATTCAGTCAGCTCTTCTTGCATAGCGCTGACCCAGTTTGGATCTCTGAGGGCATCATCTATTTTCTTTGGTTCAGTTAGAGAAATAAAGTTAACAAATAAACAAATATTACCTGCACTTCTACGAGTCTGAATACCAGCGTTGGGATCACCAAGAATTTGATCGATTGGGTGATTTACAGTCCATCGCTGAGCCGGAGCATGCGTCGCTGACGCAGTCTGAACTGGAGAAACTGAAGATGAGGCTTCAGCTACTTCTGGATAATCAGCTAAGAGAGGAATGCTTGCATTTGTCACTTCATTCACTGATTGCTGAGAAATAGATGGAATTTCTGAGACATTTGGATCAACTGCGGGTATAGTATTTATAGGAACAGCTGAGACCCAAGATGTTTCAGCTTCACTATTCTGCATATTGGGAATGATAGTAGGACCATCATTTTCAGTTGTATGAGTATGAGTAGTGGGAACATCTTCTGAATCACCAAGATGAGAAAACATCCATTGATTCAGTTCTTCTGTATCAGCGTTCGGTTTAGAGTTCGCTGAACGGGATTCGTCAAACGTGACGTGAATAGTTTCTTCTACAGTTTGTCTTCTTCGGTTGAAGACTCTGAAGGCTTTGGAAACTGAGGAGTATCCAAGAAAGATTCCATCATCAGCCTTAGGATCAAACTTTCCAAGGGCATCTCTGTTGTTCAGTATGAAACACTGACAACCAAAGATGTGAAGAAAGCTGATTGAAGGCTTTCTCCCATGAAAGAGTTCATAGGCTGTCTTTTTGAATCTTTTGACTATCAGCGACCTGTTTTGCGTAAAACAAGCCGTGTTGACAGCTTCTGCCCAAAACTGAGTAGGCAGGTGAGAATCGCTGAGCATTGAACGTGCAGCTTCAATAATTGTTCTATTTCTTCTTTCAGCGACTCCGTTTTGTTGTGGTGTTCTCACTGACGAAAAGTTATGAGAAATACCCTTGCTCTCAAGGAAGGAATCAAGAGAACTGTTTTTGAATTCAGTTCCATGATCACTCCTTATTGAGCGAACAGTCATATTGTTCAGAGTTTCCATCTTCCGAACAAAGGTGATGAGTTCTTCAGGGGTGTCACTCTTAGAACGGAGAAACATTACCCATGTATAACGAGAGAATTCATCAACTATGACCAGCGTATATTTCTTTCCAGCGATGGATTGTTTGTTAACGGGGCCAAACAAATCCATATGGAGTAGTTGAAGAGGAGATGACACTGAGGAAACTTGCTTGGACTTAAAGCTTGCCTTGGTCTGCTTCCCTTTTTCACACGCTGAACATAAGGATTCTTTGGCGTATGAATGTTGAGGTAGACCAGTGACTAACTCTTTGGATGAAAGAGTATTCAGTGTCTTGAAGTTGAGATGTGAGAGTCTCTTGTGCCATAGCCAGTTGACATCAGAAGATGCCTTTGAGAAGAAACAGGAGTTCTCAGTGGTTGTTGAGTCCATGTTTATAACGTAAACATTTTCCAAACGATAACCGCTGAGAGCTATCTTCTCCTTTTTGTCAGAGACAAAGCAGGATTCCTTGGTGAAAATCACTTTGTTATCCATGTCGCAAAGCTGACTGATGCTCAGAAGATTATGCTTCAGCCCTTCAACATATGCGACTCTTCTGAAGGATGTTGTACCATTTGAAAGTACACCATACCCTCGGGTGTGTCCTTTTCCATTTCCACCGAAAGTTACAGAGGGACCCTTCTCTTCCTTGTATTCAGCGAGCAGGCTTTTCTTTCCAGTCATGTGTCTAGAGCATCCGCTATCGAGATACCAGATACCCTTCTTAACCTGCAATACAAAGGAAGATTAGTTTTTCTTGGGTACCCACTTCACCATGTATACGTGTTTGTCAGTGGAAGTGGTTGGAATGGGTTCAGCAGTCTTCGCAGCATTTGAAGATTCAGCTTTGTCTTTCTTCACTTTGGTCAATTTCTTGACCTCAGCGGTATGAGTCACCTTGACCTGACTTGCAACTGGTTTGGTCTTCTTTGGTGCTATCTTCACCTTAGCTATCTTATCAGCTTTGGTGGCTGTGGGACACTTACTTGCAATATGATCGGTAAGTCCACAGTGATAACATTTCCTATAACTAAAATTAGTTCTAGGACCACTTGTGTGCTGAGCTTTTAATTTGGAATTAGAAGTGTCAGCACCAAGTACACTATTGGTTTTTGAAATAGGACGAACATTCAGTTCTTCAGATTTCTTACCAAGGACATCTACTCTGAGTCTAGGAGTAGGTCGCTGAACTGATCCAGAGGTCTGATTTCTAGAACCAGATGAATGAATCACTAAGGCTTTGGAAGCATTCAGCTTAGGTACTAAAGTACCCTTCTGAGGATTTTGATAAATTACAATTCATTTACCTTTATCTTTAGAGACAGAGGTAGGTTTTGAATAAACCATTTTCTCCTTACCTTTTGAGGAGGTAGGAGTTTCCTCAGGGATTGGTGTAATCGACGAGGAGTACTGAGATGAAGAAGTGTCAGCTACTGAGGATACGAACGTTCCAAATTTAAGCATTGAACGTTCAATGGTTGGTATTGGAGTATCATATTTATAACCCAGACCACGTTTATCACTCAGAGGAATCTGAGCCTTAATTATCTCAGTGATCTTTGTTGAAGAATTACACCATCCATCTTAGTACTTATCAGCGATAGTGAAACTCTGATACATATTGTTTACTTACAATTTTCACTAAGTATTTAAGATAGGGTCATTATCAAATCACTGAGGGTTTGGATCAACAAATTCCACCGGGAGGTGGCAAGGCTTACCGTACACTAACCAGAAAGGAGACATACCTATCGGTGTCTTGTAGGCTGAACGATATGCCCATAAGGCATCATTGAGCCTTAGACTCCAGTCTTTCCGATTCGGGTTGACAGTCTTCTCCAAAATGGACTTTACCTCTCTATTGGATACCTCGGCTTGCCCGTTCGACTGTGGATGATATGCGGTGGAGATGCGATGGATAACCCCATATTTCTTGAAAAAGCCGTCGATGGCCTTATTGCAAAAATGGGTGCCTCGATCACTGATGATGGCCTTTGGTGTCCCGAACCTGGAAAATATGTGAGATTTGACAAAATCTGCAACAACACTTGAGTTATCAGTTCGGGTGGCCTTTGCCTCAACCCATTTTGAGACATAGTCGACGACCAAAATAATATATAAATTACCAAAAGATGAGGGAAAAGGTCCCATGAAATCCATACCCCATACATCGAATATCTCGCATATTAACATGGGGTATTGGGGCATTTGATTTCGAGAGTTAATGTTTCCTGTCATCTGACATCTCGTGCAACTCTTACAGAAACTATAACAGTCTCACATAAGGGATGGCCAATACAAACCACACTCAAGGATCTTTCTAAACGTTCGTTTATGGCCAAAGTGGCCTCCACAAGCCTCGGAGTGGCAAAACCTTAGAATAGATTGAAACTCACCTTGGGGCACACATCGACGGATCACTTGATCCGAGCAATGTTTCCACAAATATGGCTCGTCCCACATGTAAAGGCGAGCCTCTCTCTTAATTTTCTCTTTCTCGGTTTTAGATAACTCACTTGGAAAGGTCTTTGAGACCAAGTAATTCACGATATCGGCATACCATGGGGTTTCTCCCGAAACGGAAAAAAGTTGTTCATCTGGGAATTCCTCACCGATTGGTTTGGAGTCATCATCCAACACAAGCCGGCTAAGGTGGTCGGCAACTAGATTTTCGGCTCCACTTTTATCCCTTATCTCCAAGTTGAACTCTTGGAGTAGGAGAATCCATCTAATTAACCGCGGCTTTGCGTCCTTCTTCTTGAGCAAATACTTCAAGGCTGCATGGTCAGAAAACACAATCACTTTAGTGCCTAACAAATAGGATCTAAATTTTTCTAAAGCAAAAACTACCGCCAACAATTCTTTCTCGGTGGTCGAGTAGTTGCATTGGGCGCTATCAAGTGTTCGTGATGCATAATGAATAACGTGAGAGTTCTTACCATCCTTCTGTCCTAGTACCGCCCCAACTGCATGATTGCTAGCATCACACATGATTTCAAATGGTAGTTGCCAATTGGGTGGTTTAATAATAGGAGCAGAAGTAAGCATGTCTATCAACAAATCAAATGAACTTTTACATACCTCGTTGAAGTCGAAATCTACCTCCTTTTGTAAAAGCTCACACAGGGGTCGGGTGATTTTTGAGAAATTTTTGATGAAACGCCGGTAGAAACCTGCGTGACCTAAAAAAGAACGGATTCCTCTAACACTTGAGGGGTAAGGCAAGGATTTTATGACATCGATTTTTGCCTTGTCAACCTCTATGCCCCTCTTTGAAATAACATGACCAAGCACTATTCCTTGATTGACCATAAAATGGCATTTTTCAAAATTCAAAACCAGATTAGTTTCAATGCATCTTTTTAGAATTTTGGTCAAGTTATCTAGACATACTTGAAATGAATCACCATATACGGTGAAGTCATCCATAAAAACTTAAATGATATCCTCAACATAGTCAGAAAAAATGCTTACCATACATTTTGTGAAGGTAGCAGGTGCGTTGCAAAGACCAAAAGGCATTCGTCGGTATGCAAATGTACCGAAAGGACATGTGAATGTGGTCTTTTCTTGATCCTCTCTTGCCACCGGTATCTGATGGAAACCTGAGTACCCATCCAAGAAACAGTAATGAGTGCGACCATCCAATCGTTCTAACATTTGGTCTATGAAAGGTAGCGGGAAATGATCTTTTCTAGTCGATGCATTTAATTTACGATAATCCATGCATACCCTCCACCCGTTTTGAACACGAGTGGGCACCAACTCACCGTCGGCATTTTCTATCACGATAATACCTGATTTCTTCGGAACTACCTGGACCGGGCTTACCCATTTGCTGTCGGAAATTGGGTAGATCATGTCGGCGTCTAAAAGTTTCAGGATTTCCTTTTTTACCACCTCCATCATAGGTGGGTTTAACCTTCGATGTGCGTCCCGAAAGGGTTTGTAATCATCTTCTAGCAAAATCTTGTGTTGGCATAGTGATGGACTAAGACCTTTGATGTCGGCTATGGTCCATCCGATTGCTTTCTTATGCTCTCTCAACACGTCAACAAGCTCCTTTTCTTCCCTAGGTGAAAGGTGTGCGGAAATGATTACCGGAAGTGTATACTTTTCACCTAGGTATGCATGTTTTAAATGATCCGGCAACGGCTTAAGCTCAAGTTCAGGGGCATGTTCAATGGAAGGTAAAAGTTTTGTGTTAGAAAAAGGTAAATCAACCTTAGAAACTTCATACCTTACTTTCTTCTCGTTCTCCATTAAAGATACCAACTCGGCATACTCTTCTTTCAAATCATATTCTTGAGCTAGTTTCTTTAGACTATCGCTATGCAGATCCCTTCTAAGTATCACTTCCAACACATCTTTGTTAGATAAATCATAAACATTATCAGATAGAGATTCAATTATATCCACAGAACATAAAGATGAAATATCACTTGGATATCGCATGGCATCATATATGTTGAATTTAATTATCTCACCATCGAATTCCATTGTCAAAGTACCATCATGTACATCTATCTTTGTTTTGGCGGTCTTGAGAAATGGCCTTCCCAATAAAATCATTCCGGCCTTGGAGGAATTCTTCTCCTCCATGTCTATCACATAGAAGTCGGCCGGAAAAACTAATTCGTTTACTTGTACAAGGACATCTTCTAACACCCCTTTAGGATATACAATTGACCTATCTGCAAGTTGAATCACTACACCTGTTGGCTTGAGGGGGCCCACATCCAAGGATGTGTATATAGCATATGGCATGACGTTAATCGATGCCCCCAAATCTAGCATAGCCTGATTTACTGCGGTACTGCCTACCTTACAAGGTATGGTGAACATGCCGGGGTCCTTACATTTAGGTGGTAGTTTTTTCTGTAAGACTGCAGATACGTTTTGACTCATGATGATTTTCTCATCTCCTTTTAACTTCTTTTTATTTGTACAAAGTTCCTTCAAGAATTTAGCATACCTAGGAACTTGTTTAATTGCATCAAGAAGTGGAATGTTTACCTGCACCTTACGAAAGGTCTCTAAGATCTCTTTTTCTTCTTGCTCTCGTTTTGTCTTGGCAAATCTTTCCGGAAAGGGTGGTGCTTGTGCTATTACCTCGGGTGTCTTTTTCTTCGTCTCTTCAATCTTCTCCTCTTTTTCACCAGAAATGGATTCCTTAATCTCCAGCTCTTTTTCAACCGCCTTCTTTTTCTCGGCATCATCTTGGATTTCCTTCCCACTTCTCAAAGTTACTACACTTACATTTGCATTTGGGTTGGTCTCTGTTTGGGAAGGCAATCTCCCTTTGTTTACTAACTGCCCTACGGAGTTTCGAAGCTCTTGTATGCTTGCTTGTGTGTTTTGAGAATCTTGCTGAAGTTTAACCATGTTAGTAGTTAAAGATTTTACAATATCCTCAAGGGACATACCTGTTCCGCTAGGGAGTTGAGACGATGCTTGTTGTTGTGGTTGAAAGGGTGGTCTTTGTTGCTGAAAGTTGGATGGTTGATTGGATTGTTGTTGAAATCCTGATGGTGCTTGGTATTGCTGATTTTGTTGATACTGTTGAGGTCTTTGGTAAGGAGCTCTTGGTTGGTATTGTTGACTTTGAGCTTGTCCTTGTTCTTGCTTAGGGACATAACTCAAATTAGGATGTTGTTTCCAACCGGGGTTGTAGGTATTTGAAAATGGATTAAACGCCCGATTATTTGAGCCTTGAAAATTGTTACCTCCTATGGCATTCACCTGTTCTTCCTCTTCATGTAGTGTGGGGCATGCGTCGGTGGGATGAGCTACCGATGAGCAAAATCCGCATGACTTGACTTGAGGCATGTTCCCCACAGCAAGCTGCTTAACAAGGTCAGTCAAATCAGAAATCTTAGTTTCTAAAGATTTTACATGTACCTCACTAGCTCCTCGACCAACATCACTACGAGCTCCAAATTGCTTGGAGTTTTCTGCCATGGTGTCGATTAAAGCCCTTGCTTGAGTCGGTGTTTTGTTTACGATTGCCCCTCCGCTTGCCACATCCATCATTTTCCTCTCCATTGGTAATAAACCTTCATAAAAATATTGGATTAGAAGTTGTTCGGAAATACCATGTTGAGGACAACTTACACAAAGGCGCTTGAAGCGCTCCCAATATTCGTATAGGGACTCCATGTCCCTTTGTTTGATTCCACAAATCTCCCTACTTAGCCCAGCGGCTTTAGATGCGGGGAAAATTTTGTCTAAGAAAGCCCTCGCCATTTGCGTCCATGTGGTGATAGAACCTGGTGGTAGGTAGAAAAGCCACTCCCTAGCCGCGTCGACTAGGGAAAAAGGGAATGCCTTTAGCTTTAAGTTCTCAACTATGGTGCCTTGCGGCTTCATTCCCAAGCACACCATATGGAATTTTTTCATGTGCTTGTATGGGTCTTCGTTGGCTAAACCATGAAAATGAGGTAATAAGTGAATTAAACCTGTTTTGAGTTCGGTACTTACCTCTTCCATTGGGTATGTAATGCAAAGAGGTTGTTCATCGACATTGGGTGCTGCCCATTCCCTCAAAGTGCGCTCGGGATTCGCCATGTCCTCTTCTTCTTCTCCTTCGGTCTCGGTGACCGATTCTTCTTTTTCAGAAAGAGGTTTCTCCTCCTTTTCGCTTTCTGATTCCGTTGATAGTTCGATATCTTCCCAAAAGTTGGGCTGCGTTGAAGAAGTTGACTCGCCTTGCTTCTTTTTAAGCTTAGCTTGCTTTTTTAATCTCTTGGCGGTTTTCTCAATTTCTAGATCGATTGGGATCGGTGAACCTGTACGAATAGATCTTGGCATAAAACGATTAAACTTGCCGAGTCCCCGGCAACGGCGCAAAAAATTTGACGGGTGTCGAATCCGACAAATAATAAGTAGTTTATATGATTAGCCTATTATCTCTTAAACACAATAAATTGCGATAATGATAAGTAGGGCCGTTTCCTCAGGGACTCGTTGTTAATTGTATAACCAAAACATATTCATGTAAGATCGGAATTCTAAATAAAATACAAAATGGGGGGTTTTGAAGTTGTTGATTAATACTAGACACGAAATTGAATTGAGATGAGATAATAATGAGAAAGGTCCTAATGATGAGTATAACCAATCTTTTGTTGAAATCTTATATCATTGATTTGAATAGAAGTACATTTGTTACCATTAATTTAAGATCGGTCGTAAGTGTTTGACATGCGTCATACACTCCGTTTATCTTAAGAATAAACTATCATGAGAAGCTCGATGTAGTTCCTAATTGACTAAGGTTAGTTTGGTTACGAACTCAAATTTATCTTGTCAATTGCAATATAATCAAACAAACACCAATCCTAACTAATGATCGGAAGCCCAATCATTGAAGTTAGATTATACAATCCCATAATACAAATCAATTGATTAACACAATTGATGTATTATCTTGCTACTTAAAATGAGATTAAGAACGATTATGTATTCCACATCTTAACTAGCGATTCAAGATTAGATGTAAGATTTAAGTGATCATTCTTAAATCAAAGACCTAACAAATGAAGAACATGCTTTAGACAAGGTTTATATAAATGAAATTAGATAGATAACAAAGGTAGATCAAACCTCAACAATATTCATAAAAAGAAATAGTTACAATCTCATCACTAGGAAAGAAAGTTTAGCTACTCATAACTTAACTAATGTAAACTTGAAAACAGATTACCAAAATGTAAGATACAAGGCTGGAAGAAACTGCTCTGTTTTGCTCTCTAAAACCAAAAATCTCCAGTCCAAATGATCAGTCCAGCCCTAGAACTATATTAGAGAGATTATAAAGGAAGAGGAGTTGAGATATTATCTCTAAACTACAACTAATATCTATTTATGGGCCCAAGATTCATCATTAGAAGGACCAAGTATGCCTCAATTTGCAGGGATAATCAGCTCCAAAAGCAGCGTAAGTCGGCCTCAATTTGCAGAAAGAAAAGCCCTGCAGCCATTTAAATTAGCCTTTTATTCTGCGTTCACACAGGTGTTCGGCGCCGATTGCTCCGCGCCGATGCATCGGCGCCGAAGCATCGGCACCGGCTTCTGTTCGTTTTGCAACGTTTTGCCGTTTTTTGCTCGTTTCTCTGTTTCGCGATCCCGTTTTTCGACGTGCACATCCTTTTCTCATAAAAAACACCTATAAAGCACATTTATACAAATAAACGCAATCACAAGTAATAAAATAACAAACTTAACGAAATGGGGTTCTTTGAGTATCAATTCTTGCAAAATGATGGAGAAATTGACATATAAATATATATGAAATTGGCACTTATCAGCAGCGGTCAACCCAACCGCTGATACCCAGGCTGTAACCACCACCTCTTCCAAAAAAGAGGAAACAATCCACTACCCCCCTTGGCATCCATAAGACCAAGAAGATTTCAAAGGAGCAACCCAAGCCTTCCCAGGCTGAAGACTCCACGTCGGTCCCTTTACAGACGACGATGGAAAGATTCGTGGTACACTCCGCCACATCTGCTGAAGCCACCCCTTCCTCAACCGTTCCAGTGACTCAGTTCACTGAAACTTTCTTGGATAAGAACCCCCAATCCTCAGCGCCTCAAAGCGTTGCGGAGGCTATTCTCAGCGGATCCAACGCTGACACTGCTACCACCACCCTCTTCACAACCTTTGCTTCTCCCTCCAATTCTTTGGTCTCTTCACATTTTATCTTGCCCTCAGCGACAACGACGCCTGTCATCCATCTGGACGACAATGCTGTTGCTGAACGACAGCGCCTGATGCAGCAGAATCAAGGACCTACAGGTGTTTCTCGACCTTCCTCGCTGGAGATTGACATGGCCTATTACTTAGGTCATCCAGATATCCACAACTTCTTTGACCTACCTACAGGTATCCTAAACACTACTCTCTCTGCACCCCCAACTTCTGAGCTTTCCTTTGTTCATAAGTTCATTTCTGTTACAGGTCCTAACTTGGGCACGATCAGCAACTCCCTCAAGGAGATCGCTGAAAAAATGGAAACTCTCACCACCAACATCTCCAATAACTCCTCAGCGGTTACAGACGTTGGGGAGACGCTGAAGAAAATATTTGAGTCTGTCAAAGACAAAGCTGTGAGCGCTGTCGTCACCAAGTCTGATGGTGGTCTGAACACTGTGAAGCAAGCCATCATCAACAACACTTCCACCATCTCAACTCTCAACACTACAAACACCGACCTCTCATCCAACTTCTCAAACTTGTCCAGCAAAGCCATAACGCTGAAGACAGAGGTCTCAAATCTTAAGGGGGAGATGACGTCCCTGAAAGGTGAGGTGAACGGTCTCGCTCAGAAAGTCGACACCTCAAACGACTTGCTCAACCGTATCCTGCAGCGCCTAGAAGCTCACACGGTCCCCTTATCCCATTTCTCTCAAGCTGATAGAGAGAAGATGGAATTGGCTGTGGACTTCATCGTGAAGACAAACCCTGCTATGTCTGGCCTAGAAGACAGACTAGCAGCGGTTGAAAATCGTTCAAGTTTCCCTGGCCACGAAGACAGGGGTCCTCAACAGGTATTTGCTGCTACAACCGACGCTGCTACCTCCCCAATCCAACATGAGAAAGAGGGGGAGAAGGAAGACAAAGACCTTCCCCATGTTTATGAGGGGGGAGGAAAATGATGAAGAACGTCGGGGAGATAAGAACCCTAAGGGAACCGAGAAAAGTCCCTCTCACTCTGAGGGGGAGCAACTCGAAGACCTCACTCACTCTCATACTGCTACTATGGTTCTATCTTCAGAGAGTGAGGAAGAGGACGTTGACGCTGAAGATGAAGAAGACCTAGATGATGATGAACCTTCATCATCACCAAAAGATGATGATGATGACGATGACGATGAAGGTTTCGTCTTTCAGCGAAAGCAAGCAACGATCCCTGCTCAAAAAGGAGTCGTTATAAAAGAACAAGGGGAGGGGACCAAACCCAAATCTCCAGCGAAAGCGGCCAATCAAGGAAAACAAAAAGGCCTCCTTGCGGACAACTTGCCTATTCTCATCAAGAATCCACCTTGTCAGGTATGTTACATTTTATTACCTTACACTGCATCCCTCCTTTACCCTTCTCAATCTCAACCCCTCTTATTCTCAAACCTCTAAACACTTCCAGTATTCGATGTCGAAATTATCAGAGAAAATGGATTAAAGTCAACTGACTACATGTCAGCCCTTGACAAGCTTGGATTCCCTGAATGGTTAGAAATGAGGGTAGTTATTCAACGATCACGCTCAGCGTACAAGACCCATGTCGAAGAAACCTTAAACAGTCTAATCGATATGGTAGCCTCAGCAATTGATATCCCAAAACCTCCTCCAATTCAGTCCAAGCGACCTGCTGCAAAGAAGAAGAAATCCTCAACTTCAGGCCCTCCTATAAGGAATGAAACAGGGATTGACTTTTCTCGTGAAGCAGTTCTTCGTCCTGATCCTGATCTCTCTGGACTCAATGTCTCTCTACCTCCCGCTGAAACATTAATCCCTGGTAAGGTTCTCAGCAACCCTTTTGGCATTTTCTTCTATGAGTGCACTGGACGCCGATGCTTTCAAAGAGTCTCTGAGCTACACAAAGCTCCCATCGAACAACTCATAGATTTACTCTATTGGTGTGATTACAAGAAGGACATCCAAGCAATCTTTTTGAAGCCCCTGGTCTTCAAAGAAGCAAAGAAAAGAAGAGATCAGGAAGTAAAAGTCCCTGACTGGATGATTCCTGAAATCGACACTCTTGATGAACTTCTTGTCAAGAAAGAACCTAAATAGCTGATAGGATCACTTTTTGTAATTCTCCTATCTTTATCAGCTTGTAACTTTTTGTTTTTGTAATTATTATTCACTATACTTGTATTTTTTCCACTTCCCCTTGTAATCTTTACGAAGTTAATGAAAGATTTCAGTGAATGTACTTTACTCCTTCAGTACTAGAAAAGATCCCTGAAAACAGTAAATGGGACACGTATTTTATGAGTCCTTTTTATCCTTATGTTTTTATACTTAGCAATTTTCTTTTATTGCTATGTCATCATCAAATAGGGGGAGATTGTTGATCCAAACCATCAGTGATTTGATAATGACCCTGAGAAACACTTAGTGAAAATTGTAAGTAGACAATATGTATTAATGTTTTGTCATCAAAGAAAATATACTAAGTCTGTTTAGTATCGCTGATGAAAAACATACGCTTTAAATTTATACTTCAGCGGATACTGTACATCAGTGAGCCCTTAGCATGTTCAGTCTCACTGATGATCGCTGATAATTTATATTGTTTACTTATGATCCATGAAGACAAGATTCACGTCAACTATGTTCTACGCTGAAGTCGAAGATCAAGCCAAAGAACCAGCGACTAAGTCTACTAGTGACGTGATGCGGATATCAGCGAAGCCAAGACTTGTCCATCTCACATGAAGGACAAGTAGAAGACTTCAGCGAACGCTGAACTTTATCATTCGCTGATAAAGAGTCATTCAGTGAACGCTGATCATGAAGCCTCCTCTACAAGGAACTATATATTATCCCCTTGCACGCTTTTTGTACGATTTGTCAGAAAATACATCCTTTTGTCCAGAATCGTACAACCAACTCTGCTCCTACACTGTTCACCATGCGGCCAATAAGATGTTTGCTAAAGTCAAATCATGCAACCAACCAGAGGCTGCCACGTGTAAATGTATACTGACTTGTATTAAATGCATGCAGTATATAAAGGAAATTATATTTCATTTTGAAGAAGCTCGGCCATTTCTTTCTTGTTGAACTACTGTGTGAAAGAAAATTATCCTTAGTTTTCTTAATCTTCTTTCTCTCTTATTTCTAGTGCAAGAACTCTGTGTGTTCTCATAGTTTGTTTAGATTATGTTTATTTCTTAATTTTGTTCCGCAACAAACTGTAAATTGTTTGATACATATCAATAAATAGTTTAGAAAGATAAAAATTTGTGTTTGTATTCAACATGACAATTCCATACGACGATAAAGGTAACCCGAAAAAAACTTTGATTGATGCAATATTTCTAGAACAATATTGTCAACTAAAAATTAGAATGTCGATGAGATGATGATGAGTTAATTTCGACAAAGCACAAAACAATAGGAACAATTTTTATCCAATCAAAATCTTGAACTAACTAACTATTAGTATCGACAGGGACAAAGAATACAAAGTTAATATGAAACATGGTCGTTGTTTTGAGTTCTCAACTTCAATCTAAAGATCCTTAGCGCAAAATTGCGCACGAGTACAAACCTTTGTCAATAGTTTTTTTTATTTCGAGACACTTAGTGCCACATCACAAACAAGTTAAAACATGAATGAGGATAGGCAATTATAAGAGTAACCATAAAATACTTCACTTAAAGAAAAATCTAAGGAAATATATTTTTTCTTCATGTTAGTTGGTCCAAATGTAATTGTACATTACTACTTTCATTCTTAAAAAACAAATTGATTATAAAAGCAATCTAAACAAAACCACATAACCACATCACATAGAATTAAGCACCTCGTTTGTTAAGATTCATTGGTTATTTGCTTGCATAAATAAAACAACAATATGTGTGTTTTTCTATTGGAGAAAGCTCGAATACCTCCACACATAAAGGCTATGTTTGGCAAACAAACTGATAAGCTAGCTGGTAGCTGATAAGCTAGCTGACGAAGAAATCACATTTGACAAAGTTAGCTTATAAACATGTAAAATGACTAAAAAGAACATCTTCAAAAATTATCAATTACAATATTTAATTATATAATTAAAACAAATTTATAGCAATATAATATGTTAATAAATATAACCAATGTAGTAAAGAAAAAATTAAATAATATAAGAATTTAAAATTTATTACTACATATATACTATAAATTTTGAATTTGTTAAAACATATTTAGAAAAATATATATTAACTTATGCTTTTAAATAAGGAATTTAATTAAAATACCGAAACTTTGACTTTGACTTACCAAAATACTCATTTTTTCTCTGATTTTACCAAAATACCCATTTTATATAAATAATTAACTATAAGGGTATAAATTGTAAATATTAAAAATATTTTTATGTAGTATATATGATATATAATAAAATAAATAAATCCAAAAATATTCAATATTGGGCTCATTTCGAAGGTATCAAAGAGACGAGTATAATGGTGTAACTTGTTAAAATTAAAACGTATTTTTTAACGTATTTTAGTTAATAAACGATTATATGTGTTAAATGTAAAATTAAAATTATGAAAATAAAATGTATAAAGTAAAGTAAGTAAATAAGTATAGGGGTTGAAAGTGTAAATTGCAATTGAAAAGTCACCAAAATTCCAAAATTAGAATCATCATCGCGGGATGAAAAGTTTCAAAAATGGTACCTGTCCGCGATCGTAGACCCCCTTCACGGAAAAAATGGGTATTTTGGTAAAAACGGGAGGGAAATGAGTATTTTGGTAAATCAAAGTCAAACTTTGGGTATTTTAATTAATTTTCTTTTTAAATAACCGTTACATATAATATGAAAAAAAATAATCAAATAATAATTAAAATGGATAATAGTAATTTATAATTAAAATATATTTTATATTAAAAAATATATAAGAAAACTTTATATGATCAATAATATCATTAAATAATTAAATTTAATAATTTTTAGTTGATATTTATTAATTACTAATAATTAAATTTAAAAATTTAATATTTATTTATAATAATAGTTAATTAATAATAATGCAGGTAATATTAGAATATTCACAAAAAATTACTTCAAAAGAAAAAAAGTCACCTACAGTCATTTAATAAGACACTTAGCTCATGCTTAACACAATCATTAAGATCTTATGCAACATTTCCAAAATCTCATTTTTGACTTCAAAACAGAAATTGACAGCTCCTACATGCCATAAGTTACGATATATTTCTTCCATTTAGAAGCCTAATTGGACGCTATCATCAAAATGAAATTTGTTCATTGATATCTTAGGATTCTACAGAAACTGGATTCATGCAATTCGGAGCTACGAGCAGACCGGTACAACCATTACAAAAACAGTATGCAAATCCCGAGTTTCACTTGACCAGTTCTGGAAACTCAAGGTTTTGAGCCATTTAGACTCAAAGTCTGCTTTTAGAGTAAACTACAAAGATGTTCTGCACTCTTAGATCTTTCCAACGATATATTACACGCCTCATTTGGACAAACAGTTGATTTTCTATGAATTTTACAAAAACAGGACAAAAACTTAAAACTACAAATGTCTTTTAAACATTTTATCAAACACTTGATGTGCAAACTAACTTTGAAGCTCAAATCCGATTTTAATCCTTTCATACACCAATCCTTGACCTTATTAGAGTATTCTAACCACAATTTAGCAATACCAAACACATTCATCACTAATTATACATCTTATAAGATAAAACTCACAATTCCCAACATAATTGAACTTTGTTTGAAGATTATTACCTCAAGTGACCAAAATGCCTTAACTTTGATATCTTCAAGTCTTCATTGATTATAATCAGCCCTTAAACAAGAAATGAATGCACTTTAACATCTTTTGAACCCACCAAATCAAACATTAATGTGTAATAGAAAGTTACCTTGAACAATCTAGCTTCAATCTTCCAAAATCAAGCTTAAATCCTTCAATTTTTGGGTTTCTCTCACTAAGATCTCTCTCTAAATACGTTCTAGGAGGTATGAGGAAAAAGGAGATATCTGATTTTTATTTAGGTGAAGATTATAACTATAGGAAAATTATCAATTAGCCCTTCTATTGATTTAATTCCTGCTCCAATGTCGTAACAGTCGTATCAAATGGCTCCATCAGAAATGAAGGAGCTAAAGGATAAAGTACAAGATTTCTTAGATAAGGTATACATATGTCCTAGTGTATCACCTTGGGGAGCACCTGTACTTTTTGTAAAAGAAATAAAGACGGCTCAATGCGGTTAGGTATCAAGTATCGCGAGCTAAATAAAGTGACGATGCGTAACAAGTACCCTTTGCCTCATGAATAGAGTATTCAAAGATTATCTCGAAAACGTTGTGATTGTATTTATCGATGATATGCTGATTTACTCTATATCAAAAGAGGAACACACAAGTCATTTGCGTACAGTTCTAGAAGTTCTTCAAATAAAGAAATTGCATGCTAGATTCTCAAAGTGTTGATTTCTAGAACAGGTGGCCTTTTTGACTGGGTGAAAGTCGATACTGCCAAGGTTGAGGCTATCACTAAATGACCTAAACCGACTAGTGTTTCCAAAGTATGTGGGTTTCTTGGTTTAGAAGGTTATTACAGACAGTTCGTGGAAAATTTCTCAAAAATATCGATGCCATTGACACAACTATTACGTAAAGACATAAAGTGTGTTTGGGGTGACACTCAGAATCACAGCTTTGAGGAACTTAAACGTCGATTTGTAATTGCACCGACTTTAACATTTCTATTTGGTACATGTGGGTTTCAAATGTATAGTGATGAATCACGACATGGTTAGGGTTGCGTTCTTTTGCAACACGGAAAGATCGCTTACGTCTCGCATCGATTGAAACAGTGTGAAGTGAATTACCCGACCATGATCTCGAGTTTGCCACAATTATTTATGCTTTAAAACCTTGGCAACATTATCTTTATGGCGAGATGTGACATCTTCACGGATTAGAAAAGTCTAAAATATATATTCACTCAGAAAGAGATGAATATGAGACAGGGGAGATGGCTTGAATTGCGTAAAGATTACGATGTTCGTATTCAGTATCGTCCTAGTAAAACGAATGTCATAGCAGATGCCTTAAGACGAAAACATATGGGTGCACTTTCTTATTTAATCGTACCACCTCAGATAGAAAAAGATTTGGAGCGACTTGAAATTCAATTTTATCCATATCGTGGAGATGGACAGGTGGCTACACTTACCATTGACTTAAATTTAGTCTCTAGGATTGAGGATGCTCAACAGTCTGATAGGGAACTTTGGGTGATCCGGCAGAAAGTTAAAGACGGGTCATGATCATAATTCAAATTTAATAATCATGACATAATTTGGTATCAAACCCAATTATCTGTTACCAAAGTGTTCGAACTTCAAGATGTGGTTCTTCGTGAGTCACATAGTTCTCCACTATCCATTCATCCTGGATGTACAAAAAGATGTATAGGGACTTAAACAACATTTCTGGTGGAACGATTTGAAAAAGGATGTTGAATATGTATCTAAGTGCCTTACATGTTAAAAGGTTAAAATAGAGTGTCAACGACCCAACGGTCTACTTCAACCGCTGGAGATACTGGTTTGGAAATGGAAGCATATCACTATGGATTGTGTTACCAGGCTTCCGAAAACATTCAGATGCCACAATGCTATATGGGTTGTTGTTGAAAGGTTAACTAAATCGACTCATTTCTTACCTACACAGGAAATATCCCTAATTAGTAAGCTTACCAAAATCATTAGAAATGAGATTGTTCGACTTCATGGAACTCTTGTTTCTATAGTTTCTAATCGAGATCCTTGATTTACATCTTGGTTCTGAAAAAGATTACAAAATTCTTGGGGTACTTGATTATGTATGAGCACCGCACATCATCCACAGACGGATGATCAATCCGAATGAACCATTCAAACGCTTGAAAATATGTTGCAAGCTTTTGTTCTTGGAGTGGTCTGGAAATTAGGACGAATTTATCAATCTGGTAGAGTTTGCCTATGATAACAGTTGGCAAGCGTCCATCGTAATGTATTTATTCGATGCTTTATATGGTCACCGTTGTCGTGCCCAGATCTGTTGTGATGAAGTTGACAAGAAACGTATTGAAGGGTCCGAACTTGTATAAACTGTTAACCAATAGATTGAAGTGACTAAACGAAATATGTTTGAGGCTTAATCTTGCCAAAAAAGTTACGTTGATCAACACTGGCGGCCACATGAATTTAAAGTCAGTGATTACGTCTTCCTTAAGGTCTCTCCTATACGTGGTACTCGTCGATTCAGAATCAAGGGTATACTTAGTTCGCTTCACATCGAATCGTTTGAAATATTTGAACGATAGGCGAAGTTGCGTACAGATTGGATTTATCTCCATGGATGTCCCATATTCATGATGTTTTTCATACATCTTTTTTTCGCGGGTATACTTATCATTCCTTACACGTTATTGATTACCCGTGGAGTTAAATAGAGAAAGATTTGTCAATTAAAGATGGCCAGAAGTGATTCTTGATTGAACCGAGAAATGATTACGAAACGACATGGGAACATCAAGAACCTCGAGAAGCAACATGGGAACTAGAGGAATGGTTTCGAAATGAATATTCGAACTACTATCGAACATGTATGTCCTCTAGTCTTGACTTAATTTCGGGGACGAAATTTCTTTTAAGGGGGGATGAAATATAATAACCCTACTTTCATTAATCCAAATATATGTTCTATTCTATATGTCTAAACTCTAAACTTGTTGGGATGAAAAAAAAATAAAGAAAAGAACTAGAAGGTTTAAGGTGCAATGATTATGAAACTAGAAGGGCTAATTGATAATTTTCCTATAGTCATAATCTTCACCTAAATAAAAATCAGATATCTCCTTTTTCCTCATACCTCCTAGAACGTATTTAGAGAGAGAGCTTAGTGAGAGAAACCCAAAAATTGAAGGATTTAAGCTTGATTTTGGAAGATTGAAGCTAGATTGTTCAAGGTAACTTTCTATTACACATTAATGTTTGATTTGGTGGGTTCAAAAGATGTTAAAGTGCATTCATTTCTTGTTTAAGGCTGATTATAATCAATGAAGACTTGAAGATATCAAAGTTAAGGCATTTTGGTCACTTGAGGTAATAATCTTCAAACAAAGTTCAATTATGTTGGGAATTGTGAGTTTTATCTTATAAGATGTATAATTAGTGATGAATGTGTTTGGTATTGCTAAATTGTGGTTAGAATACTCTAATAAGGTCAAGGATTGGTGTATGAAAGGATTAAAATCGGATTTGAGCTTCAAAGTTAGTTTGCACATCAAGTGTTTGATAAAATGTTTAAAAGACATTTGTAGTTTTAAGTTTTTGTCCTGTTTTTGTAAAATTCATAGAAAATCAACTGTTTGTCCAAATGAGGCGTGTAATATATCGTTGAAAAGATCTAAGAGTGCATAACATCTTTGTAGTTTACTCTAAAAGCAGATTTTGAGTCTAAATGGCTCAAAACCTTGAGTTTCCAGAACTGGTCAAGTGAAACTCGGGATTTGCATACTGTTTTTGTAATGGTTGTACCGGTCTGCTCGTAGCTCCGAATTGCATGAATCCAGTTTCTATAGAATCCTAAGATATCAATGAACAAATTTCATTTAGTTGATGGTGTCCAATTTTGCTTCTAAATGGAAGAAATATATCATAACTTATGGCATGTAGGAGCTGTCAATTTCTGTTTTGAAGTCAAAAATGAGATTTTGGAAATGTTGCATAAGATCTTAATGATTGTGTTATACATGAGCTAAGTGTCTTATTAAATGATTGTAGGTGATTGGAAGTAAGGAAAAAGATAATTAAGGTACGGATATCCTATTTCTTTGACTCGAGGGTAACCGGTTGCTTTTCGAAAATCCCATCCATGTTGATAGATGTGTTCCGAGCCTAACGGTTCCGAATACTTTATAAGAAACTTTGTTTTCGTTTCAAGATCATGGTTTATGCTATTACATCGAATTTGTTTCACAACTTTGAGCACGTTACCGAAAGAGTCTAATTTATGCTTTACGACTTTGTGTTAAACATAATAAGCATAACTTCAAGAAAAAAATGCAGGGTCATAAATTATTTCTTTTACAAACGTTTTATTCCTTTTAGAAAACATTTACTTCTTGACAAACATGTTCTCCACCTTCTATCATCAACGAAACCAATTTCACAACCTAAAGGAGTGATAAAAGCCGATAACAATACTTTGTTTTAAAGTGTTCTAAACCCTTGTTACAATGCATAAAAACATCTTATAAACAAACTACAATGCTTTTTAAAGCATCTCCAACAACTAGGCTAAAATAGAAAAAATTAAGATATTAGCAAATTTTTTGCTCCAACAGCTATACTATAGTACTATACCATATGCTAAAATAGAGAAAAGAAGAGAGAGAAGGTTAAATTCTCCAAATTTAGAGAAATCTCTAAAACTCTATTTTTAAGAGAGAGAAATAATATTTTATTCTTTTTCACCAATATGAGACATTAAAGTTGTGTGTTTAGAAAAGAGAAATAATATATTATTAAATGTTTTGAATATTTTAATAATATATTCAATGATAGAATTGCTAAAATAGAGTAACTGTTGGAGGTGGATGTAATTTTTTTAGAGATTCTAATTTTTTGTACTCTATTTTACAAAAATTATAGCTTAGTTGTTGGAGATGCTCTTATATAAGACGCTTTATTTTTTGCTCCTAAAAAACAGTTCTATTATGACATTTAGTAAACTTGGGCATCAGATTAACCTAATTTTATTAAAATGACATTTAATGCTAACTAAACCTTCTTTAATTTCAAAGAAACAAATATCATAATATACATGCACATCACTTCTAATAAATAAAAAAATAATTAAAAAAAATATTAGAAAACCTATTGTTGATCTATAAGATTTTCAACTTGGTGTTGGTAAAATTTTTTGTCAAATCTAGAAATCATCTAGCAAATAACCGGTGAACCACATCAAAACCGACAACATACAATCTCACACAATTTGAGCTCAACAAGCATCAATCTCATAGTGTTTGGCACACCTTCGAATATGCTTTTCAATTTAAATATAACTTATTCTATAAACGCATTAAACTTAAAATAGTGAATAAAAATCTTTAAATCCTAATAACTTTAAACCTAAGGACTGTTTGGTTGTAGCTATCAGGGGATGAGAATAAAAACTTGGTGTTTGATTCTAAACAATGCAAATGAGTGGTTACTTATGCATATCCTAGTAAATTGGAAGAATGAATCACCACCTTAGAACATTCTCATTGACATTTCTTAAAATTAAACCAAACACTGCATTTGATGATTGAACCACTAAGAAATAGTCATTTATAGTCAACCAAACAAGAGTCTCATTAAGCCACTAACAACCAAAGGCTTAGCAAGAAGAGCGTTATCAACATAAAATGCATAACCACAAAAACTACTTGCCCTCATATCTCATTACTTAATGAATCATACAAGCAATTCATCTAGAGCTGTTAAACTTCACCACAAAAAGAAATTTCAATTTGTGTTCTCGTGTGTGCTTGTGATGAAAAGACAAAAAGCAACATCAAAAAACCCTTTCAATTATCATATAATACTATTGCAAGTTTTGGCAACAAAATCTTAATTCAAAAAACAGAGAAACGACATACAATCAAAAATTGCCCATTGGTTGCATTCAAGGTGATATCAAATGGCTCCAAAGAAAATAGTGCTATGCTCATCTGTCACACTTAGTTTCTTGAAGCCATTGTCAAGATTATAAGTTAAAGCTTGAAGCTTTCGAGAGTTGATTTAGGGTGAAGATGCTCTTAGAGGATTGATTTAGAGATTTATGTATCCTTCATGATTTTTCATATAAATTTTGAGTAAAACCTAATGAAATTCATCATGAAAGGAAAAGAGTCGATTTAGGGTTATGCTTTCATCCCAAAGGCACATAAAGTTTATAACTTGAAGCCAGTGAGTCAAATTTCATACCCTTTTGAACAAAAATTCAAGCAAAATCTTCCTACTGTGAAACAAGGCTCAAAACTGATTTATGAGTCAAATTACGCAAACAGCAGAAATAACACATGCGAATCAAATTGTGCAACAACTCGATCACAAGCAACATGTGGTACGAATAAAAATATTATGCGAAAAACAACTTGAAACCATCAGAACAATTGGATAAATACATCAATTGATCATACCTCACAAACAAGTATGGATTTCAGACGACCGTCGTGAGAAATTTAATCCAAAATCATCATATGATTTCTAAAATTAAACAAACCTGATATCCGTGAACCTTGAGGGGATGATCTTTGTTTTGAGGCAAAAAATTGGAACTGTTTTTATAAGAATCTGAATTTATCGGCACATTGAGAGATTCGAAATGGAGAAGCTAACATTCAGAATGAGTAGGAGGATTGATATTCCATTGATGAATTAATTTCGGAATATATACAACAATCATCACTATGCTCGCCCAAACCTTCAATCTCAATCGGTATTATCCAATCGTGTGTATTTGCAAAAACTGACAGTGTTACAGAGTTTAATCGACTTCTGCCATTTTTGTTTTCCCCCCAATTTCTGGAGAAAGAAGAAGAGAGCAGGTAGGGTATCGTGTGAAGAAATTCAAACATGGTGAAACCTAGTCGCAAAGTGAGGGATTTATAGTGGGCTTGTTAGGGTTTTGAAAGGCCTATATTGTTTCAGCCTTCGGTTCCGATTTAGGGTTTTCATTCCATCGATTCAACAGAAGGCCCAATTAGGTATGGTTCTCGTATTTTCATAAAACAAGGGCGTTCTCGTTTAAATTCTGATTTAGGGTTTTCATTCCATCGATTCAACAGAAGGCCCAATTAGGTATGGTTCTCGTATTTTCATAAAACAAGGGCGTTCTCATTTGAACCACTCCCCCCCCCAACACACATATAGGAAGTTTGTGTTTCGTACTTAAAGGAAGGATGCAGACTATTAAGAAAACAATCTAATGAATCTTTCTTTATTCAATCAAAATTCAAGCTAATTATACGTTGTCAAAAAATGATGTCAAGACAACCCATGTAAATCTACAGTTCCGTAAATATTTACTATGAAAGAGTCATTGTTATGAGTTGATAATTACATCACTTACTAATATTTTTCCCTCACCTTTCTTCTTCAACAAGCGATTATTGCAACTGCACAGTTATATCCTACAAACGTTAAATCCAAGTAATAAAGTAAGATACGATGAACCACAAGGGTTGTGGCGTACTGAAAGGCCTTAACCAAGATTCATTGTTATTGTGTAAAACAAGATTGGTGCCAAGGTGGAATCATCGGTAAGAGTCAAATATCATATATCAACCTGAAAAGAGAAATTGAAACCTCAAATCTAAAATCAATATGCTAGATTATTGCAATATATAAAAAGTGAGTGCAAATATATGGATGCCAAAAAAAGCCTCAACATATCCCTAGCTCTTTCGGTACTTCCTGGCTAGAGCCTTTAAAAATTCTGCTAAACCAATCCATTACTCAAGTAACTACTATTTCTACAGGTCCAAATCAAACTTCGCCTGCAAAACAATCAATGTCCATTACACATGTAACTACTTTTGAAGGCTAAATGTTAATGTATTGGTTGAAAGTGTTCATAGAAAAAAAAAGATGATAAAGGTTGGTTACCCATAGAGTAATTACACATTAAAGAAACTAAGGAGACATATATATATATATATATATATATATATATATATATATATAGCTAGCTTATGATTGCAATATTCAGCCTAATACAAGAATTATGCAATTAGTTGTAAGAACCGGCTTGTGTGTAATAAGTTGTGGAATTAGTAAGAATCATGCAAATAGTTGTAAGTCTTGGCTTGTGTCTAAGCTCTGGAATTAGTATGAATTATGCAAACAGTTGTGTTAAACAATCAGAGACAAAATGTTATTGAAAGTGGTAGTTTAACTTATTCTACTTTCAATTACTTTATCTATTCATAAAATGTTTGACCAAGACATAATAAGTTGTCGGACCTTTTCTGATGGATTCCAATCTTGGTATAAAATTTAAGACCATCTCTGACCTCCCTCCTTGGATCCCGTTTCTTCCTATTTCTGGTGAAAGTTGAAAAGACAATTGATCAAAAGAAGCAAAAAGAGTAAAAATTGACGGAGAAATCAATTATCTAAACCTAAGCATAGATGAAGAGTGATGGAGAAATCAATTATCTAAACCTAAGCATAGATGAAGAGTGATGGAGAAATCAATTATCTAAACCTAAGCATAGATGAAGAGTGATGGAGAAATCGACATTGGAATTATTATCTTTTAAGAAATCAAAAGCCTATCTCGAGAAAAACGACATTGGAATTATTATAATGGAAAATTTTGGTTGTCCCCCATAATAACTCATATGTTTTAATCATCAATTATATAAAGTAAAATTTATTTCATCATGTTGTCTGATTAATAAATACTTTTCAACATAATTTGTTACCTTCTGCACAATACATTTTGTATTTCTTTTCTTAATGTCTCAAGTTTTCCGAAACATTTTATATTTCTCCAAAGTATCACACAACCTTTTGCATGCAGGTTCGCGGGTAAAAGGGGTGAATATTGTGATGATGCAACGGATAAATCAAACGACAAATTACTCATGTTGTTTCAATGAATACTCGTGGATAATCTCTTCTAGAGTTTGTTGATTTGATGAATACCGAACCCGAGGCTTCAAACTTGAAAATTCAAAATTTCTAAATTGAATAAGTGACCATCCAAATTACACAAACAACAAATAAATAAATAGGCCACAACGAAATGGGCCTGAAAAGGGTCATGGACCGAAGATAAAAGACCAACCAAAAATGCAAAAAAGAGCCAAAAAAACACCCAAAAACCGTACTTAAACAACGTTTTGGGGGTTCAAAAGTCGATTAGGCCCCATTTAGGTCATAAACACGGTATGCGTCTCGTTCCAGGCTTTGAATGGATTGGGCCTAAAAAGGAGCCTCGTAGTCACAGTTTCGGTCATTTAAGCGCGGCCCCCTTTAGTAGCCCGATCCTCCCCATAATGGCCTGTGCATCACTTTCCCTTGACCCTATGATATTTTTTTGATGGATTTAATTTGATTTTGTTTATCTAATTGATAAAACTTTTTAACGTGGTATTTTGCTTTTTGTACTTCTGTTAATGTCTCAAGCTTTGCAAAAATGTTTACTAGATCTCTTTTAAGTCGTCATCTTAAATCCTACATTCAAATGAAATTTGTTGGGTACGTTTGGTTTTATATAATATATCTGATTAACATAAATGAATAATTACATGTATTAGTTGTTAGTGCTTAATTATGATTGTACCAAGTAGAGGGACCTAATATGTCAATGTTCAATAGTTGTAGCTAGTATATATTGTTTGCTACTTTCCTCTTTAGGAATTAGGTCATCCATTTACACATAGTGTTCTTCAATTGCATTCATCATTGTGAGCTACTTGATCCTTATTGAATATGGAGATGGCTTCTTTTATTGTTTATCTAGATTGATTACTTGTTCTGGAATCACATTAGTTATCATAGTTTTTCTTAGGATCTAACATTAGACTTACTAATTAAAATGAATACAAATGAAACTAAAATATATCTTTGTTATCTTTTCTACAACATAATTAGGAGAAGGTTTTAAATCATAAGTTCTAATTTATCTTTTACTTCGTATTTTAACAAATGTAGTATACTAGTTTACAAGAAAATTCAAAATTAAGTAATTTTATTATAACTAGATCTACTTATTTTCCCACGAAATACTATACAGAAGTTTGCTGGTTAGGTGAATACAGTCATCTTAATAAAATACTATTTAATGAAGCTTTTAAGTTTATATATATAACCAAAAAATTGTAATTTTTAGGGATGAACATGGTATAGTATCATGTTTTTCTTTTTATATTGTATATCAACCTAATTGGTACGTACAAATTTATACCGTGTATCAATCAACTTTAATTGTTACCAACCTAATTGGCACCAACTTTTTTCGGTTGGTACATGTTTGTACTGTTTTGTACCAACATCTCAAAAGTTTACATATGTAACACCCCGAATTTCCATTACATTTATGGGGTTGAATTGTAATTTAGTCTTAGTTGCGGACTAAATTGTAATTATAAACTCCAGGGTTAACATAATATTTTGACCAAAGTTTGATGCTATTTTTGAAAGGTTGAAACTTGAGGGTGTGTTTGGTCATTTTGAGAAAGTTGAGTTTTCTTATTGATAGGGTAAGTAAACTGATTTGAGACTTTATCTCAAATCAGTGTTTAGGGCCGGTGAAAGAGCAGAGAACAAAGAAGGAGAAAAGAGGAAGGAAGTGAATTTTAGGGTTCTTGTGGTAAGAATCTTTCAATCTTCTTCTTTAAAATTTCTGACCAGTTGAGAATTACAATCTGAATCACTTTTCGTTAGACTGCTGAATCAATTGAGAAGGTTGGAAAAGTTGGAGTCAATAAGTGCTATCCAAGTGAGTTCATCTTTTCTTTTTAAAATTTTAACAGTTGAAATTAGAATTATATGCTATCTATAATTCTTTTTGGAAAAGGTTTGATTCATCATTGTGGTTTTCGACAATCGCAATAAACAAGTAAGTGTTCTTGATTCAATCTTTTGTAGTTAATTATCTAGAACGCATGTATTCATATAGGTTGATAGTTTGTATAACCATTGATGATAAAAATTAAAATATGTTTCCGTTGCCTATATCATGTGGTTGTATGTTTACTCAAAACCTTACACATATGTATGAGGTTATTGAGCTAATTTAGATTTTAAAAAGTTATCGAGCTTATTAAAACCTCATTTAAGGTTAATAAGCTAATTAATCCAATAAATTAAGTAAAAAAACTACAAGGAAAGTTTATTGATTTTGTAGTGTTTTCTAGGGTTGAAGAGACCCAATTGCTCAAGTTATGGCTCTTTCACTCGCTCACTACTAACCGATTTAATTTTACCATATAAAATTCCCCATTCTGGTTTACCTTATTATTATGCATGTATGATTTTCAGTAATTAAATTAATATAATTTTTTTATTATTAAATATGAAAAATAAATATGACAACAAAAATCAATTATAAATCACGAAAATGAAAACAACAATACAATGTAGTTCAGTGTAATTTGTTAGTGGTATAAACAGTATTAGATGGTAATAATAAAATATTTACTTTGGTTTTAAATGTGGTTGTATTATTTGTTTGCATAGGAACCGCACACCTGTAGTATAGTAGTTGCACCAGTTTTCATGTTGTGTGGGTTTGCAAACACCATCACTTTAAAGCAACAAATGCAGAGAGAGAGAGAGAGAGAGAACTAATTATGACAGAGAAACAAAAACATCAATAAGATATATTGTGAATATAATTACATAGGTGGTTTGCTTGAAAATTGGATTTAATCCCTAAAACAAATTATTTATATTCATTTTTTTAATTTTACAAGACTCATGGTCCTTAAAGTTAGCAACGTGAGTTAACAACCGTTATAATGGAGTAGCTTAGTCAGTCTTTAGGCAAATTGGTATTGTTTTTAATCTTTATAACAGTTGCATATATCCAAAATGTTTTGGATTTTTATGTTGTTATTATTGTAATTATTTATAGTTGGATTATATGTTAATCACACTTAACTTCTAATACATTATTTGCATATTTCAATATTCAATCCAAAAGATATACAAAAACTTCTCTTCATTTCATTTGTTTTTTAAGTTTGGAATTTATAATGCAAAAGTTATTTTGTCAGTTTTAATATTCCTTCTCACCTTCTCATCTTAACTCTTATTCTCACATGATCCTTCGTCACTTTTCAAAAACCTTAAAGTTTGTTCGGTTTGTGTTTTGGTATTTATAAGTGCGGGTGTTCAAAATGGCCAATGCAAACATCTATAGTCTCGAAAAGTTCTGAAGTTAACAGTCAAACAAACTTTTACTGACTCGACCACCATGACCAAGACCAACAACTACCCAAAAAGTTCATAAACCCAAAGAAAAACAGATATCAACCAAAGTTTCCATCTTTATAAACCCATCCCCTCTCCTCCTTCTACTCAACCTTCCTTATCTCCCTCTCTCTCTCTCTCTCTCTCTCTCTCATTGTTGGAGGGCAACTTCTGTTTCTGCTTCTGATTACAGAATCAGACACCTTTCTGTTTTCCATATTGTCTCTGTTTAATAAATCTTTACTTTTGAACCAAATTCCCAAAGTAGAAATATCCCTTTTGTTCTAAATCTGATGGGTTTTCTTTTAAAAAAATCCACATTTTTTGCCTCTCTCCACAGTTAAATTCCATTCCCAAAAGAGAAAAACCGAAAACATATCATCCTCTGTTTTCAACAGTTTCTTGTTCTTCTTGCATTTTACTCTGTTTTGTTAAACAAGAAAAACACGGCAAAATGGATAGCATTTCGACTATTACTGGAGATGATATGGTGGGTCAAATTACGGTGATGTGGGGTCAACTAAAGGCGCCATTTGTGGTGCCATTTCTGAGAATTCTGATGTACATTTGTTTGGCGATGTCGATAATGTTGTTCACAGAGAAGGTTTATATGGCAATGGTGACAGCATTCATCAAAGTAACTGGGAGAAAAACAGAGAAAAGATACAAATGGGAGCCATTGAAAGATGATGTTGAATTGGGTCATTCTGTTTATCCCTTGGTCCTTGTTCAAGTTCCAATGTTCAATGAAAAAGAGGTTTGTTTTCATTCAATCCACCATTGTTGTGTTTTTTGTTTTTAGTGTTTTTTTTTTGTTTAGTTTTGTTTAATTTTTAAACAGGTTTATCAGCTTTCCATTGGAGCTGCATGTGGGCTTTCATGGCCGTCCGATCGAATCGTGATTCAGGTTCTTGATGATTCAACAGATCCGTTGGTGAAGGTTTGTAAACAATATTTAATCCCACTTGTCAAAACATGCATAACCTTTATTTCTGTTTTTTTCTTCTTTTTTTGGTTGTTAGTTATACAGAGGTAGGTTTAAGGAAAAATCTAAAAAAAAAAAAGTGGAAACCTAAAGAACATTCTGGTAGTTTTTCATCTAGATGGTATGCATTTGTGTATACAAGTAAATTGAATTGTTTTTTGGGTTTTATGCATTTGTGCATGTTACAAATTACTTGTATACATAAAGTGCACATCATGAAGGGCTACCAGAATATTTCTCAATTTTCTATTTTTTTAAAGTTTTCCTTTGAATCTGACCCTACCAATATATATATATATATAGAGAGAGAGAGAGAGAGAAAGAGAGAGAGAGATATGGGTTCATACAAGAAAGCTAACTACTAAAAAAAACAAGAAAACAACTGCTATGTACAAAATTATATATGATTCATGTATAAAAATCATATATGATTACACGACTTTTTCCACCACTTTAAGTCGTGCCTAAAGTCGTGTGTGTCCATTTTTTTGCAGTTAATGTAAAATCATATGTGACTTTGTACGTGATTTGTTGTTTTATTAAATAGTTAGCGTTTTCGTTTGAACTTTGCTCTCTCTCTATATATATATATTTATGAAAAATCCCATTAAAATATCAATATCAACTTTGGTTTTGGTTTATATTTTAGGAAATTAATTATCAAAATATGAATCCATGTTTTTTGTAATATGGATCAAGGGAAAGTTGGTATATTCTTAAATAAAGTTTTAACATTTGATTTTTTACTTAAAAATGAGAATTTTAAAAGTAGTTTTTTAAAATGAAGATTTTGAGGATGAATTTAAAGTTGCTTTTATTTTAATACAATTTTTTCAAAAACAATCATAATTAAGCCACAAATAATGACTTTATTTTATTTTTGTTTTCGTCTAAAGAATCATATTCCTGATTCCAAATTAACAAAGAACACGATCCTTAAATATATAAAAAGACATATAGTGCTTTAATGACGGCCTTTTAGAATTTGGAAATGATAATGTATAGTGCTATATATGCTTTTACAAAATATAATGCCCAAGATAAAATTTGACCTACAATATGTTACAGTTTGCCAAAATTAACAATTTTTATCAGTTGACCTAAAATACCTAAGATTAAAAATGACCTAAATTTGTTACAAAGTTGATAAGTATTTTAGCTTCGCATAACTTTGTTACAAAGTCTTTTTACGTTTTTAACAAAGAAAAAAAAGTGATCGTCTACATATTATTAGAATTGAAATCATATATTGATTTTTTGTATGGATTCGAATCGTAAACTAGGGTTTGGTGGAAATGGAGTGTCAAAAGTGGGCATCTAAAGGCATAAACATACACTATCAAGTCAGAGATAATCGAAACGGATACAAGGCCGGGGCACTTAAAGAAGGCTTAAAGCATCGCTACGCCTACGAGTGCGAGTATGTGGCCATCTTTGATGCCGACTTTCAACCTGAACCTGATTTCCTTTGGCAGACTATCCCGTTCCTTCATCATAACTCTGAACTTGGTCTTGTTCAAGCACGTTGGAAGTTCGGTAAATATTCCTCCAAAACTTCTTCAATTTATGTTTTATGATCATTTCAAGGATCAATATCGAGTGTTTAGTAATAAAATCGACAAACTTAACGTTTATCAGTGTGTTGAGATTAATATGTTAAATTGGTCCTAATTAAACACATATAAATTAAGGTCATTCTTGTCAACCATAAGCTAGTTTAATTTTTAAGTTTATTGAAAAATTCATATTTAATTAGCTTCAACGAATAAGTAGTGTTTCAATAAATTTGAACAAATCTTTTTAACTTATTTTATATTGTCATTATGTCATCTAACTTATTATTTACTTTATATCACACATAATCAACTTTTAAGTTTTTAATAAATATAATTAGTTTTCAACAAATTTATTAATTAACAATTATTTTATTAGTCACATTATAGGGGCTACCAAACCGGAAATAACATAACCCAACTTAACCCGCAAGGACTCGATACTTAATTGAGTTGTAAAATTCTCAAACCATGGATATTTGATTGAAATTGGGTTAGGCTCATTTGAATGCAAACCAACCCGATAAATTCAATGTTTTTCTATATTATGTAATAATATAGTTGTTAAGTCCTTGATTAATTTATGTACCTTGGACATTAGACCAACCCGTAATTAACTCTATTCGTAATTATATCACAACTTTAACCATAATTTTACTCTCTTATCTACATGAACTCTCAACTTTCATCTTTGAGTCTATTGGACTTATTTATATGCTTTCATTTTAATTTTTACTTAGGTTTAAACATAAGTACATAGATAGATTGTAAAATAATATATCAAATTTTCAACCCATACAATTTAGTTGAACTAAATTGGATAATATTTTAAACCACAAACATTAAATTAAATTATTTAAATGTATTCAACCCAACCAACTCCACTCATTTGCAACCTTGGCAACAATTTACTTTAGTTAACCGCTATTTTATTAAACATGACCTAAAATAAAATATTTAGATCTTTACAATGTCGCATCATTAAATTCCAATCATAATAATTTTGACTTTTGAGTTTAATTGCATTTGAATTATTTAATATAATAAATTGACATAGTTAACTTGACTTTATTCTTCTATATTGATTTTTAGATAAACGTGTCAAATAAAATTATATTTAATTAATAAAGTGCAAAACAATTTTTTTAATTATCTATTTTTAAATATTACTAGAATTGTTTTACTTTTAAAAACTGATTTTATTTGGATAATTTTATTTTAAGAACTTATAATATCTAATTGAAGATAAATATTTTTACAATATCTTTTTTTTAATTAATAATCTTCATATATTAAAAACTAATATTTCATAATGAATTTTATTTTTATTTTGAAACGGCAGCAATATTATTAACCAAACCAATGAGATACACGAGCATCCGGAATCAAACAACAATACATGGACGAGAACAAAACGAACAACAGCCCGAGAACACGATCGAAAAATACTTTTATGAAATATCTAATTAAACTAAAATGAAATTATTTAAAAACAGATTAATCTAAAATAAAAGTATTTATTACAAGTTTATCATAGTAGTAACATGGATATAAAATCATTTACTACCATTCATTAAGAGTAGTGTCGGTTACAACTATATATATGCATAAAGAGGAAGTTTATGTTATTTATAATAATAATAAAAAAATAGTAATTTAATAATAAAAGGAAGGTCTGGAAAACGTTTTGGGTTTTGGGACACGTGTAGTGGGGTCTGAGCAGCTTTTAATTTTCGGAACTAGTCCCCACATATATATACACTGCTGTCAATGCGGCTTCCACTTAAACCATTTGTGGAGAAAAGAACCAAACCCATAATATTGAGTTTTTTTTTTTTAATTTTATTATAATATTGAGTTTTTTTTTAATTTTATTATAATATTGAGTTTTTTTTTGAATCCGCAACAATTTTATAAAAAGAACCAAACCCATACAACCAATTACCCACAGGGCCAAAGAAACCCATAGGGCCATAACACAATAGCAACAGCAAAACAAACAGTGGCTAAAGCCACAGACCACAAAACATAACCA
This sequence comes from Saussurea involucrata, assembly GCA_033807775.1. Classification (NCBI taxonomy): domain Eukaryota; kingdom Viridiplantae; phylum Streptophyta; class Magnoliopsida; order Asterales; family Asteraceae; genus Saussurea; species Saussurea involucrata. The sequence continues at coordinate 145,984,202 of CM066322.1, read as the reverse complement.
ATTAGTTTGTGTGTATTTTAATTAATTTTTATAAAATTTTAATGTTAACAATGGAGTAAAATTGTAATGGCTCTAAGATGTACTCAAACTAATATATGATTAATAGAGAGTAAACTTAAGGCTTGAAAGTAATATATATTTAAAATTGTTTATTTATTTTTGTATATATTGGTTAACATGCAGGTGCCAATATATAATTCAAAAAATAAAATGTTAAATGCTTAAAATGAAATGTGAGAAAAGTGGTTGTGAAAGAAAGCTTTATCTTTGGTGTTGGTGCACATGGTTGGAAAGACCAATTTGCCCTCACATTCATGAGTGCATTAGATTGCCCAATTTGTTGATGTTGGGGATATGTTTGGAATAACACAAGTATAGTTGTCTTTTGGTCACACACAACATGTCATTGATTGCTAACATGTGACGGTGGGTGCACTATGAGTTTCTGGTTCTGGTCCACGCTTTCTTCACTCCCACTAAACACCGACAAAAGTTTATACAAGCTAAGCTACAAGTAGATATTATTTTCTTAGAGTTATTTTGTGGTTTTTATCTGTAAATAAAATGTATCTTATTTTTTATTTCGTTAGAGAAGTTAATTTATCTATAATTTTATTATTTTAGATTACTAACCCTTCTTTAACCTGAAGATGATGCATTTCATCTCACCAAATATTTATCATCTAAAAGATGTTTATACTATTTGTTTTAATAAATGATAATTATCTTACCGATAAAATAGATGAAGATGATAATTTTGACTTGATAATCACTTACATCGTTTATATTTAATTAAATTTCCTTTAGTTTAACAATAATAAATTATATATATATGTACACATGTTTAAATATCATAATAATAAATATTATAGTTTAAAATATATATATATATATATATATATATATACCAACTTACTCTTTAACTAATCAATTAAGTAATATTATTATTCAAAACTTATTCATAATTTATGTAGACATGTTTTAAGTGTTGTGTCATTATCAATTGCCATATCATGCTTCTACAATCAGTGGCGGATTCAGGATTTTTTTACTGGGGTCCTTTTAAGGTAGCTTAAATGTCCATGAAATTGCCCGATATATTTTTAGCCTAAATTCAACGTTTCGAGGGCTTTTTATGACTATATTTTAAGAGATTTTTAAGTTTTTGCTAGATTTTTAAGTTTTTTTTATCGATTTCGTTGGGATTTTTTGGATTTTTTAGTCGATTTCGATAGTTAATTTTGGTTGATTTTGAGACATTTTGGTTTTTCGCTGCTGAACATGGGGTCCCTGGTAGATTTCACGGGGGAGGGGGGGGACACAAGTAACCAAATGGTAATTTTTGTAAAAAATAAAAATATTTAAGCTAGGTAAAAAAAATAGATGTTTACTACTCCTTTGTACAATACTAACTATTAAAAGAATTATTTATTAGTAAAATTAATTTTCTTATATTTGAATAAATATGAAAAAGAAAAGGAAAACAAGAATAAATAAATAAACAATATATATATATATATATATGTGTGTGTGTTTCATTTTATTAAAATCACAATAAATATTATATGAGAAATCAAGAATAAAACCAGTCAAAATCTTTTCCGATTAGTTTTATTGGCAAAAGAGAAAGCAATCTCTTATCGTTTTTCTTGCTTATCGTACATACGATTTAAGTTAAGCACAAACAATTAAGAAAATAAAATACAAAATTGAGCCCTTATGCTAAAATCAACAAAAATTTAGTTTCATGAAATGTAATACCGATTATAAGTAGGTTTTTATGTGTCTAGCTTCTTGCTAGTTTTATATAATTTCGTTGTTCAAAAAAATTTGTGTACTTATTAACATAAATCCCAGTTTGATGTGTACCTTTTTAGTGATGTAACCATGAAACCGACACAATTAGATCATTTTCAACCGATATTTAACCTCAATATCCATAAAGTTATGTCATTTTAAATCGGCTCTTTTAGGAGTTCCTTTCCCCATTTGGGGTGGGTGATATCAAACAATTTATTATAAGTTTTTTTCAAAATTGAAGTTTAAAATATTAAAATTAATTAATAATTAACTACAAAAAAAACGTGTTTATATAACGTCAAAATCATCCTTGTTGTAATAGACTGTTTCATAAGTTTTAATTTTATAGTTATAAATAATAGTGTGTCTTATGTAAAAGCGTTGCAATAATTTTATAATATGTTTTTGGACGTTTAAACAAGGTTTCATAATTCTTTTAATAAAATGTCATATTAGTTTTTTCTTTGACGCTTATGAACCAATTTTATTAAGTTTACCATTGAAATCGACGGGTTGCATGGTTTGTAAAGTTAAAGTGGTTTGCATTTGACATCTCCCCTATATATATATATATACACACACACACGAACTATCGTGTGAGAATAATAGTTAAGGTGAGAAAGTAAAAAAAAAATATGGACTCTTGATAACTTTTAATCTCATCCCTACCCTTTGGATTGCTCTTGATGTGAGAATTAATCTGGTGTATTGGTAGCTGGAAAACGTGTACCCAGAAATGTGGGCACAAATGTTCCCACAGTGGGGGCGCAAGTATACACCAACACTTGGATCGCTACAAGTAATAAAGTGGTAAAAGTACCGAGTATCGTATCCACAGGGATTGGGATTCAAAGTTCCAAGTCCTAAGTCGAGAAATACACCGATTTCAATAAGAGAAGAAGAAAATATCTTTTTGAGTGAGTTTTGGGGTTTTAACAACAAAAACTAAATAAGTAAATAAAATGGGTATGGGTGTAAGTTTTCCTTGAGATGCTCGTAGTGACGAAATGGTTAGTCACTTTGTAGTACGGAATGTCTATAAAAAGCCCGATCTCTCGAAAGTAGATTTTTACAGACCGGTCCTACAAAATGCCCATAAAGTCACCATTATTGCCGACTCTTAATCTTGCCGATTTAACTAAGTATGACTCAAAAATCAAAGTTCAATCAGTATGGAGATTTACACCCAAATCTCTTTGTGATATAAATCTCGACCGAAGTTCGAACCTTAGTAAATCATGCAGAACCCGTATCTCTACGTGGTTATCAAAGACTTTCTCAAATCTTTGTGCATCACTTAAGCCGTATTTCGGATCCGCCCCCCTCGAGGTCTAAGATCTAATATTAACACTTCAAGGTGATCAACTTATCTGCGTTGAGTTTAAGTCCCGACTCAAGTGACCAAGCTTAAGAGCTAGCAACGATGGCAACACCCAAGTGTCGCCTACTAGTCTCAAGTTCGACTCACACCCACACCCAAAGGGGTGGTTAGCTCAAAATAAAAGTAAAAGACATGATAAAAGAAAAGGAATACGAAATAACTACTTTCATAAAGTTAAATACGAGAAATGAAATACAGAATTAAAATACAAAATTTAAACTACTACACCTCAAGCCAAAGGCTTGAGGTGTTTGTTGGAAAGCATAGAAATGAAAACTAAACTAAAGAAAATATGGATGGATCGTGTTATGGATGGATCGTTGGTTCCTTTTCTTCATCTTCTATTTATAAGGGCTTCAAACACTCATTACATCACGTGGGTTTGCAGAAAATGAATGGCCCTCCTAGCACCTCACATCCACTTGCACAAGTTGGAGCCATTTTGGGCGGTGGCCTTCTAGAACGTGCCCTCAGTGGGCACTCCATGCCCAGAGAGTCCAACAGTAATATTAATAACCCAAAATGATGTGTTTTAACCTAAAAATATCCTCAACAACTCCAAATGAAAATAAAATAATAAAAGGAAGAAACACAAACAAATAAAAAGGAAACACTACTAAAATGGAAGAAAAACACACACAAACGGAATGCAAATAACGCTCAAAATGAGAGTTATCATACCCCCAAACTTAACTTGTTACTTGTCCCCAAGTAACTAAAAGACACAAATAAAAACAAATGAGGATACAAAATACATAAGAAGACTAAGTATCACAAATAGGACCTTCAATTTTATTCTTTTTTCTTTCTTTTCTTTTTCTTTTGCATCTCAAATCCCTTTAACTAAAAGCATCCATAGTTTTTCCTAATTTATCCACTCTATTTTTTTATTGCAATTTGATTTCCATAGGCTAAGCTATAATTCACCCATCTTATGATAATTGACTTTGCAAACTTAGATCCACAGGACTTTGAAGGGTTGGTGTTTAAGGCTTCTCACTATCCTTACATTTTTCATCTTCCCCCAAACTTGTCTTTTTGGGTTACATCAAAGAAAAATATTTTTAACTATGTATTTGATGTGTTTTGCCCAACTTGTTTACCTCAACGTGTCAAACTCAGCTATTTGTATTTTTTTTATTTATCCTTCCAATTTTTCGAAGGATTTAGCTCTCTTTTTTCAACACTTGAGTTTCCTCCTCCAAATTTAAAATACTCAATATTTTCACTGTAGAGGGAGTAATAAGATTCAAAGGATCGGGTAAGGCAACAAAGGAAAAGTGTATCGACCAAGTGTTTAGAAAGAAGGCCCGTGTCATTTCTAAAATTTCAAAGTTTAATCAATATGGATACCGGGGAATTGGTTGCTTAGTTCTAGAAATCTGCTAGTGGTGGAAAGATTATTCAAACTATGAAACTTCAAGTCTAAGGATATAAGATGTAGGAGATTTTTTTTTATCCCAAAAATTCTTGATACTAGTCGAAAATGAACAGACTCAAATCACACACACAAAAGTGTAAAATAAAAGACACAAAATTGGAGTTGAGAGTAAGAAGATAAGTTTGCATCAAGGTTATGTAGGATGTGGTTCACCACCCCACATGTGCATCTTCAGAAAGTGGGGTGGGTTCAAGATAATAGACACCTCCACCATACCAAAGGTTCTTCCAACAAATTCACCACCCAAAGAACATGATCTAGGAAATTTTCCCGAGCTCTTGATCACACAAATCCTCCCAACAGTCCATGGCATGATCCTGAAAGGAACATTGTGATCACAAAAAGAAGGCTGCACAAAATGAGCAAAAATCATTACGTTAGGAATTTTAGCATCTTGAAGCACTTCTTCACTATTAGGAAGTAAAGAAGGCTTGCTCATGTGCTTGAAATTTGCCTCAAAAATCTCCAACTCTTTCTCAACATCACTCTCATCCTTACCAACACATTTTGATTTTTCATTATCACTTGGTAAGGAACCTTGACTTTGATTTTTCAACTCGTCGACTATTTGTCCCATCTTAGTGTTTAAGGCTTCAAAATAGGATGTAAAATTTCCCAAAAATGTTGTAAAAATTTCTGTTAAGCTTGGGGAAAAAGTTTCAAAAGAGTGAGACGGCTCGGGCTGTTCAAAAACATTCCCGGGTGGGATGTTGGAAACAAAGGACGTGAACCCATGGTGAGAATCACTCCTTTGAAAATCACAAAAATTATCAAAATTCCACTCCCAAGATTGGTCAAATGTATTTACAAATGTCACATTCCAATCTTGATGAGGAGGTGAGAATGAAGGGTTGGTGTCATCATCTTGAATATTTTCCAAAAAATTAGGATGTTGTTCCCATGAATAGTCGAAAGTATTAAAATACGGGGCATCCCAATTAAAGTCATCCATGTCGGTGAAAGAAAAACCAATGAAAAACTCAACTTATAACTCAAGGAACTCTGGAAATACGTCAATCCCCGGCAACGGCGCCAAAAACTTGGTAGCTGGAAAACGTGTACCCAGAAATGTGGGCACAAATGTTCCCACAGTGGGGGCGCAAGTATACACCAACACTGGGATCGCTACAAGTAATAAAGTGGTAAAAGTACCGAGTATCGTATCCACAGGGATTGGGATTCAAAGTTCCGAGTCCTAAGTCGAGAATACACCGATTTCAATAAGAGAAGAAGAAATATATTTTTGAGTGAGTTTTGGGGTTTTAACAACAAAAACTAAATAAGTAAATAAAATGGGTATGGGTGTAAGTTTTCCTTGAGATGCTCGTAGTGACGAAATGGTTAGTCACTTTGTAGTACGGAATGTCTATAAAAAGCCCGATCTCTCGAAAGTGGATTTTTACAGACCGATCCTACAAAATGCCCATAAAGTCACCATTATTGCCGACTCTTAATCTTGCCGATTTAACTAAGTATGACTCAAAAATCAAAGTTCAATCAGTATGGAGATTTACACCCAAATCTCTTTGTGATATAAATCTCGACCGAAGTTCGAACCTTAGTAAATCATGCAGAACCCGTATCTCTACGTGGTTATCAAAGACTTTCTCAAATCTTTGTGCATCACTTAAGCCGTATTTCGGATCCGCCCCTCTCGAGGTCTAAGATCTAATATTAACACTTCAAGGTGATCAACTTATCTGCGTTGAGTTTAAGTCCCGACTCAAGTGACCAAGCTTAAGAGCTAGCAACGATGGCAACACCCAAGTATCACCTACTAGTCTCAAGTTCGACTCACACCCACACCCAAAGGGGTGGTTAGCTCAAAATAAAAGTAAAAGACATGATAAAAGAAAAGGAATACGAAATAACTACTTTCATAAAGTTAAATACGAGAAATGAAATACAGAATTAAAATACAAAATTTAAACTATTACACCTCAAGCCAAAGGCTTGAGGTGTTTGTTGGAAAGCATAGAAATGAAAACTAAAATAAAGAAAATATGGATGGATCGTTGGTTCCTTTTCTTCATCTTCTATTTATAAGGGCTTCAAACACTCATTACATCACGTGGGTTTGCAGAAAATGAATGGCCCTCCTAGCACCTCACATCCACTTGCACAAGTTGTAGCCATTTTGGGCGGTGGCCTTCTAGAACGTGCCCTCAGTGGGCACTCCATGCCCAGAGAGTCCAACAGTAATATTAATAACCCAAAATGATGTGTTTTAACCTAAAAATATCCTCAACAACTCCAAATGAAAATAAAATAATAAAAGGAAGAAACACAAACAAATAAAAAGGAAACACTACTAAAATGGAAGAAAAACACACACAAACGGAATGCAAATAACGCTCAAAATGAGAGTTATCATGTATATTGGTGCAGCTCATTCTAATGTGCGTCCAAGATTGAGATCCCTCGTTACTCTTTTTACTATAAATTTCATTCTCACTGGAACTCAACCCTCTATATATATAGTCATAGGTTCATTTGAGAAGTGTTAAATGTGTGAGAATTAGAGAAGATATCATAATCCTCCCCCTTAAAAATATTACCGCTCATGATTTGAGGGGCAAATTGTGCAGCAGCAGATAAATCGGCCGCATGGTAACAATTATACAGAAGATAAATTGATAGTTTCATAATTTTTACAAATATGCAGTATATGTGTGAATATATGAACTCGTGTGATTCACATATGAACTATACGTGCATATGTGAACCTGAGTGATTCACATATAAACTATTTAACTGATTTATATATGAACTACATGTTTATATGTGAGCCCGTGTGATTCACATATGAACTATTTAACATATTCACATATAAACCCAAATGATTCACACATTAACTATTTTTATTAATTCACGGAGTAATCTTAGATTTACATATTGTATTATAGTTTTCAGATCAAAGTTAACATCTTGCTCAAAATCGTTTTCTGGATTCAGAGTCATATTGAAAGACTACGAGATTTGATGAAGAAAGAATTAAGCAATTTGATAATTTTGATAACCTAGAATTTCCATAAAACTGAATTTGATACTTAGAATTGTTAACGAAATCGAGATCATATATCACCGACCAAACTTCTGTTGTTGTCATCGACGATGACAGTTTACTATTGCCATCGGTTTTTTTGTACTTACCATATCATTCCTTAAAAAAATGATCATCTGATTCAAGATTTAAGGGCTAAAATTACTTCTCTACTTCTCATACATTTAAAATTTCTTAAATGAACCTCTCCTATAATATATTATTAATTGATATGTTTTATAATATAATGATATTGCAGTGAACTCGGATGAATGCTTAATGACAAGAATGCAAGAGATGTCACTTGACTACCATTTCAAAGTGGAGCAAGAATCGGGTTCTTCTACTTATGCATTCTTTGGCTTCAATGGTAATCAAATGTGTGCATAAAATTCCATTGACTTTGGTGGATTTATGAGTTATTGTTTACGGTTACTATAATAAAATCGGATTTATAAAATCTTAAAAAGGTTTGAGCTTTTTAATATAATGCTTTTTAAGTTTAGAATGAAACAACTATACATCATATGTAAAAATGTGGATAAGCTTATAAGACACTTTGGAAGTCTTAACAAGATCGATTTTATGACATTTTTGAACTAAAGTGTCTTAATAATGTTTTTATGACATTATCCGGAAAATGTCTTATAAAAAGATGTGTTCATATAACACTTTTCAAATGTGTCATCTAAGAAACTAATACGACATTTTATTTTAAAAGTGTCTTACAAAACTTGTTAAAATGCCCAAAACATCACATAAACTAATGGCAATGATTGTTTGGTCTTGTAAACATAAGTCCTATAAAACAGTCGATTAGGACACCTACACATTTTAATAAACCTTATTTTGTTGTAGTAAATTAAGCAACCATCTAATGGTGCTTATCGTTATATAGTGATTGTTGATATACTTGTATTTAGGATAATTGACAGCTAAAATCGAATTAAAGTAGAAAGATCAAATTTCGAAGTTCCCTATTTTTAAATAGAAGGGAGGTGTAAGTAATTTCTTCTACTTTTAAACTTGTAGGGACTGCCGGAGTTTGGCGAATGGTTGCGCTTAATGAGGCCGGAGGATGGAAGGATCGTACTACAGTTGAAGATATGGATTTGGCAGTTCGAGCTAGTCTTAAAGGGTGGCAGTTCTTGTACGTTGGTTCACTAAAGGTAAACTCCCTTTCGTTTTTAGAGAAAATTACAATATAATAATATTGGATTTATAAGACTTAAAAATGTCTAATTTTTCTAATAAACGACATTATAGAACAACACAATTGTCAATACATTTAAAAGTGTTACAGTAAATTTGTGTGACACTTTTTGACGTCTTAACTAAATGAACACATTATTTATAAGACACTTATATAATATTTAAGATTTGGTATGCCATGGGACAAAAATAATTTTCATGGGACAAAACTTAAGATTTTTTGTTCCACCAAAATAGGTGGAACAACATGGAACTAAAACATAATATTACTAAAATACTCATTTTTTTCCAACATCAGATAACAAACCTAGATTAAAATCATCTCCTCCAATCCTGTCTAGTCCCGTCCCGTCCCGTCCTATCTAGTATGCGTACCAAACGCTACCTAAACGGACATTTTATTTCATAACTGACTCTAAAAACTTATTAAGACGTCCAAATTTGCACTATAAAATTATTGCAACGTCTTTACATATGGTGTGCAACTATTTACTCTTATAAACTTGTAGTCTATTAATATTAAGACACTTAGACATTTTCTATATCTTATATAATAGTGTTTTGACATAAATATAAACCATTGGATATGATATTCTTGTTATTTTTTTTAATGTTTGTTTGAATATATAGGTTAAAAATGAATTGCCAAGTAATTTTAAAGCTTTACGTTACCAACAACACCGTTGGTCTTGTGGTCCAGCAAATCTTTTTAGGAAAATGGTTTTCGAGATCATAAAAAATAAGGTATGCTTATTGGTATAATTATTCTTTAGTTTTAAAATTTATTTGATTTGTTATATGTTGTTGATTATTTCTTTTATGTGTTTATTCAGAAAGTGCCATTGCGAAAGAGGATATATGTGATATACAGTTTTTTCTTTGTAAGAAAAATTGTAGCTCATATTGTTACATTCGTATTTTATTGTGTTGTCATTCCTGCATCTGTGATGGTACCCGAAGTCGAGATTCCAAGGTGGGCTACAATTTATATCCCGACCATCATCACCCTTTTGAACGCAGTTGGAACTCCCAGGTTTTTAGCTCTCCTATTCCTAGCTCTATAGCAAAATCAGATTTATAGGATGCTAAGAATGTTAAGTGTTATAATAGGCTATTCTATAAAACCTAACATTATGGGACGAGGAGACACTTGTGCGTCATATGTGAAAGTTATAATAACTTTATAGGATTTTGTTTGAGGTTTTTACAAGTTTTTTACGACACTTTTGAAATAAGGTACCCAATTAGTATTGTTATAGCACACTTTTGAGAATTGCCATATGAACTATTAGAACACTTGTTTTTATATATTTTTTCAAATAATATCATAAATATTAATATGCTGCTTTTATTCAAAAGTGTTCTAAGAACTTGTTAAGATGTTAGAAAACGTCATATAAATTTATGTAACACTTTACATAGGACGCACAAGTGTTTGTTTTTATAAACATAAGGCATATAAAACAGTCTATTATGATACTAAGATATTTTTTATGTATCATAAACTCTATTTTGTTGTAATGTATTTTTAATAAGAAAGAAAAGATCGTCCTTACTTCCATTTTCATTTTGTAGGTCTTTCCATTTGGTGGTGTTTTGGATCCTATTTGAGAATGTCATGTCCCTCCATCGAACAAAGGCTACGTTCATTGGACTTTTTGAGGCTGGAAGGGTGAACGAATGGGTAGTCACCGAGAAGCACGGAGATGCTTCCAAGGCTAAAGCAACGACTAAACAACTTAAAAAATCTCGCTTCAAAATCAGTGAAAGGTACGTTTATCTTACTAAAAAGAAGCATGCATAATAAATCCAAAGACACTACTGCAGAATCAGATGTATAAGGACGCCAAAGTTGTCTAAGTGCCTTAATAGACTGTTTATTTAAGATCTAACAATTGTGCGTCATATGTTAAAGTGTTATAAATAAGTTTATATGACGTTTTTGGACGTCTCACCAACTTTTTTAGGCACTCTTGAAAAAAAAGTTCTATAAGTAGTTTTATAAGATATTTTTGACATATGTGTTATATGAACACATCTATTTATAAAACACTTAGTTTTTATATCCATTTTCTTTCTCCATATAATATCATATAAAAAAATCAATATGAGGTGTTATTCAAAAATGTTGTAAAATTTTTGTTGACATATCTAAAAAAGTCATATAAACTTATTGTAACACTTTTACATATGACACACAATTATTTGTTCCTATAAATTAGTCTATTATGTCACTTTAGCGTTCTATGAACCCAATTTTTTTTGTAGTGGGAGGATCTGGAGGGGCCATGAGGCAGTAGCTCAAACATGGTTCCACTGATTCCCTTATATATATATATAACTTTAAATATTAAAAATACCAGCATACTTTAGAATGATGTGTAAACTAAAGGATGATTATGTTGGACCCCACAGGCTTCTTATGCTAGAGATAAGCGTAGGCTGTTTCCTTGTCGTATGTGCTTGCTATGATCTTGCATTTGGGAAGTACCGCTACTTCATTTACCTGTATATACAAGCTATAGCCTTCTTCATTATGGGATTCGGTTATGTTGGCACTCAAGTTCCCAACTCTTAGAAGAAGATGTTCTCTATTCAGCTCTTTTTGGGTCCGTCCACATCATCTTATATATGCTTGTTCCCCGTTCTTCATTTGTTATACCATACAAGTATCGTATGAGAAAATGCAATTATCATTTAATCTGTCTGCTTGTTACTTTTGACTGTATATAAGAAACAAAACAATGCAAACCTTGTTTTATTTTTACGGTATCATAAATGTTCCAATGCTTTTTCCAAAGTTAGTGGGTTTTCGTTTTTATATTTCAAAGACAAAACATATATAGTAGCAGTGAAATGTTATGTATAAAGAAGGAAAGAACAAGACGATAGAGAAAGAAGCAAATGTTGGGTGTGGCTTCACCCTAGGTTGGTTATAAAGTAGAAGGGCTTATTTGTAATTCTAGGATTTTGTAGATCTTGTTTTGTAATTTTGCTTCATCTTTGTTTGTATCTCTTAATAGTTTGAAACCTCTAAATTAATAAGATGCAGATCGTGTTTGGAAAAATAGAACCACTTCTTAATGGCTCCAAAAACATATGAGCGATTTTGTATCTAATGTATTCCTAGACCATTCAAAATCCTATTTTTTTCAATAGTAGTAAGTAAGTTAAATCAGGTTATATAATAAAAATTTGCAAAAAAAAACATTAAAAACGTAAAGAAAAAATCAAATATTTCATAACGAAAACTGCGCGCATTAGACCATGACTTGTCTTGGGCTTAACGTGACGTGAGACACAAGTCTTGTGTCATGACGCACCATAACGACTATACAACGAGTTTTTTAGAATAGTGAATAATACAATATCAATAACAATTCTAAAATAAAATAAAATTTCATGCGAGAATGATACTATAAAGTAATAAAAGGTATATTACAAAATATTCTACTAAACAATGATTCCACAACCTATGCACTCGATTAAAATACTCTCAAGATTACTTGTAATAAATAAACGGAAAAAGGACAAATATTAATAAATTAATGTGAGGTAAATACAGTCAAATTATTTTATTCGGATTTTAATAAATATTTTATTATTATTTCTGCTAAGATCTATAAGTTTTGAATCAAACAGATTCAATTTAGAGTTATTTATTTCCATACAATGTATCCGTTTTTAGGATGTGTTTGATACATCGGACAAAACATGACAGAACAGAACAGAATTATTGTTCCACGTTTGACAGAACTTTTATGTGGAACATATAGGACAGAGTGAAATAAAGTGGAACAAGCCTGTTCCACCCCCACCTCATGGAACAAGTTGGAACAATGTGCAACAGACTTATGTTTTACCAATATAAACTCAAAATAAAATATAATTATCTTCTAAAACATCAAATACACGTTCTATCTTATATTTTTATTCATTCTTTAAATTTTATTTATTGTATTTTATTTGATGTTCTATGTTCTGTTCTGTTCAGTTCTGTCTATCAAACGCTGAACACCTGTTTAGTCCTGTTTTGTTCTGTCCTGTCATGTTCTATCATGTCTGCGTACCAAACGCACCCTTAATGTAACATCCCATAATTTCTTTTGTAGTATTTTGGAATGAAATGGGAATTTGGTGGCCAAAGTGTGAAGAATGGGACTTTTGTGCTCAAGTGTGAGATGAGAAAGCTAAAATAAGATAAAACCCTACCTTCTTCATTTCTTGTGATTTTATACGATTGAGAGGAGGAATTGAGAGAGAAGAGAAGAACCCTAATTGGAGATGTGGTGGAAGAGTTGCAGCAATTGTTAGAGTCATCTTCTCCAAGATTTGGTTTCTTCTTCTTATTGTTGGACTAGACTAGTATATGGATTGGGGATTTGATAATCCATTTGTTAATTGATTTTAAATCCATAAGAAAGAAGGCAACTGATTTTTGGATTGATTCCCTATGAGTTTTGATCAAATCAGTAAGAAACTCCATCCTCTTTGCTTGGCAATCTCCATTTTTCTATGGTTTGAGTTTTGAGCTTTTGGGTTTTGAAATCATGAATCATTGGATGGGTTTTAGATAGATTTTGTTAGATTAAATGGTGTTTTGTGGTTGGGTATTTGTGGGGAAAGGTTTAGAACATCCATTATTTCATTTTGGAGGCTTAAAATCGATTTGGAATGAATTGGGGTTGAGAAAGGGTGAGTTTTCGGCTGAAATTGAAGTGCAGGTGCTCCGTGCTAGTTTGGCGCTAGTGAACTAGAGCCAGAAGTAGCGCCATTTTTCTGTCCAGTGCCCCGCGCTCTTTGTGGCGCGAGTTGGCTAGCGCGGGCAGTAGCGCCGGGCACTGTTTTGCGTTTTCAGGGTTCGTTTCGCGTACGGTTTGAGGATATGTTTGTGGTATCACCTAAGGGTTGTTTTTGGAGTTTATTAGGAATGGTTTTGGGACATAATTAGATGGTTTAACACCATTCTTGTGGTGTCCAATTCAGGTGTTCGGTTTGAACAAACGAGGGTTTCGGAGCGTGTGTCGATGTGCTAAGGCTAAGGTGAGTTCCCTTACCTTCTTTGTGTGAATGAAATGTTTTACGAAAAGTTTTCATAACTGATTATGGTTACGAGCATGTTGACCTGATTAAACTATTTGAAAGGTTTTATATTACGTGATGTGAAAACGTTTATTAAAGCATGCGAGTTGTTTATACGTTCATTTCTACGTAATTGTTGATTGCATGCTGTTGAGATGTTGTTGCTTATGTGGAGTCGGGTTGCACAGTGGAGAACCATTATTGATGCCCTAATGCCGTGCCTGGCTTTGTAAGGTGATGAATGTCGTGCCTGGCTTTGTAAGGTGATGAATGTCGTGCCTGGCTTTGTAAGGTGAATGTCGTACCTGGCTTAATAAGGTGATGAAAATTGAGACCACTGTGCAATACCCTTATGTGGAGTCGAGCTTTTGAATTGGAATTACCGTTTATTGTTATAACGGTTGAATGTTTTATACTATTGTTTGTGTAGAACTGTTTTAAAGAGGGAATTCACTAGACCTCATGGTCTAACCCTCGCTTTTCAAAAATAAAACCATTTTCAGGTGTTAGTCGTGTATGGAGTTTCATCCGATGATGATGGAAGGTCGTGTCGTGGTTGAAGAGCTAGAGGCTAGTGAAGACTTGTAGATTACCGTCAGGCTTCCTGTAGAATCTCGGTTGTGAAGGTGTTTCCGTTGCGAGTTTAGTGTAGAACTTATGTAAATTATTTGTGTTGGGACCGTTTTTTGTTGTAATATTGTTTAATGTTATCTTATGGAAATTGGGTTGTTACACTTAAAGAACAATGTCATTGAGTAAAAAGCTATTTTATATTATCAAATATATATATATATATAGAGAGAGAGAGAGAGAGAAGGAGAGAGAGAGAGGCGGGTTCAAACGAGGAACGTAACAATTTAAGAAAACGCGAGGAGCACCGCCCATGTACAAAATCACATGTGATTCACAACACAAACCGCGGGACAAACCGCGCGCTTTGCATTTTTTAATCACATATGATTTTGTTGTGAATCACATGTGATTTTGTACATGGGAGGTGCTCCTCGCGTTTCTCGTAAATTGTTACGCTCCTCGTTTGAACCTTTCTCTCTCTCTCTTTCTCTCTCTCTCTCTATATATATATAATATTCACCGAATCATATGTTTTTTCAGATTAAGATGTCGAATAAATAACGATTTACAGAATAAAGATATTCTATTTACGTTTTCTCAAAAACCCAATTCATAAAATACCAACACAAAAATCGAACCTACAACGCCACCAAGCATACCACTTCAACCTCGACGCACATACTTTAACTAGATCCAGATCGATCCACGATTGTGTGTCCTAAAAATAGTCATTGGCCATCAAAAATAAAAATAAAGATACCTCAATGTGTAACTTCTTCCTACCAAAGCATATGCATGTTCCTTAGGCAACCCTCATTTGAACAATTCCAATTACACTTTCAATGTGTTTCATCGAAATGGTTGAAATCTCCTTGAAATTTCTAGGTCCATAAATGTTTATTTGAGTAAGAAAGTTGATTATAGGTAATTTCGATAGATCCCACACACTCTTACATAACCAAGCCCGTTCCTGACAATTTTTGGTCGCGGGGCGTTTGTAAAAAGAGAGCCTTGATAATTTTCAAGTATTCTTAGACGTAAGATTATCAGTGATAATATATAGGTCACTGATCATCTAACAAATATATATGTGAGCTCATGTTACACTTGATTGTAAACAAAATAATCTCATTATAGTATTCCTACTATTTTAAAATAAAATGTCAAATAAACACAAACAAATTATATTGCCCTAACCGTGTGATCATTGTAGATATATTATTATAACAATGTAGTTCAATTTTCTTATTAATACACTTCTAAAGGTAGTAAGAAAGTTTCACAAATTCAACTATGAAGCTACAATTGTATATGAGTCGAGCTTTTTAACGAGCTACTCAAGCTCCAACTCGTTTATCTCGAGCTCGAGTTGATCTCGAACGCAAAATAAAACTCATTTAACTTAACGAGTCGAGCTCCAAAACACCAATGTTCGACTTGACTCGTTCAAAAGCTCGAATAAATTTTACGAGTAGAGTCGAGTCGGGTCGAACATACACTTTTTCGAGTCAGACATATTTATATGTTTACAAATTATATAATAAAAATATAAAAAAGCACTGAACTTGATTAAATAAACGAGTTAATTGATCTCGTATTCGAGCTCATAAACGAGCATCGAGCTCGAGCTCATAAACGAGCATCGAGCTCGAGCTCAAACATTGAAAAACTATGCGAGAGCTCGAGCTCGACTTTGAAAAAATTAATCGAGCTCGAGTTTTGTATTATTTTTTTCGAGCCGAACTCGAATCACCTATTACTCCATTGACTCGGCACGTTTACACCTCTAACTATAGATTGAAATGTTTTTCTTTTAATCATTTATTTGTATCAATATCTTCATATCACAATACTTACCCACCTACCACATTATAGCAATCCATATGCATTCTTATCCTATTAGAATGCCCCATATTGATGCGTCCAAAAATATTAATCAGCAACATATATATATATATATATATATATATATATTAAATTTCACATGTAACATTCTTTTAACAAAAAGTTAGGCCTATAATTTATTCCCACTTTAAGGTATGAAATCTTAGGCACTTGAAATGTTAGAGCATCTCCAACAACTTCCCCATAATTTTTTTAAAATGGAAAACCAAAAGTCAAAATTCCTAAAAAAATACATTTATCTCCAACAGCTTTCCCATTTTGGAGAATCCAACCTTAATTAAAATATTAAAATATTTCATTCATTTATTAAAATATTATTTCACTTTCTACATATTTATTTTCAAAGTTTCGTATTGGTCATCTCACTTGATAATCATTTTTGGAGTGATCTCCATATTTGGAGAACAAAACTTTCTCTCTCCAACTTTCTCCATTTTAAGGATAGTTTTGGGTAAGCCGTTGGAGCAAAATATTAGCCCAAAATCCTCATTTTCTCCATTTTCCCCATTTTGGAGAAGCTGTGGGAGATGCTCTTAGGGGTTTTGTTTATTAACAACCATTAATTGTATCATCAAGGATAGAATGGATAAATAGTAAGAGTAAGACATCTCACTTTCAGAGTTGATTTCGTCACACTATTGGAACATACATGGAATAACTCTTAGGGGCTATCTGTTTACCTCTTAATAGTTCCATTAAGACCCTGTTTGTTTTTTTATTTTCATCACTTAATACCCACTTTTATCTGACCGATTCAGACATTTAGAAATTAAGTGTGTTTGTTTTTTTCTTATTTTAAGATGCTCTTATGTCTAGATAATGTCTAAATCAAAAAGTGATTGACCTACCTCTTATTCGCTTAGAGGTACACCTCTATATCACCTCAGATTAGCAGATTATCCCCTCCAGACGACCAGACCTCCCTATCGCCTCCATCCTCTCCATCCACAGATCGAATCCATCAAGGTTGTTCTTCAAATCGATCAGGTACTCCCTTTCATCCCTGTTTATTTAATTTTAGGGTTTTCCTTTTCCATGTTTCTCGTCGAATCCATCCTCCTCTCGTTGTTGCTTTTTTCCATGTTTCTCGAATCCATCCTCTCGTTTTCCATGTTTCCCATTTTCCCTGCTTGTTGCTGTGATAAAGACACAACAACTACCAAAATCGATCTTACAGGTAGTCATCTCCAAAATCAATTTCCAGATGGAGTCGACCTAAATCGATTCTCCAACTTGTTTGATTTTGTTGGGTGCTTCGATCTTTACAAGTAAATCAAGTCGACTGAGTCGACCTAAATCGAGTCCAAATTGTAATACCCCGGGTAAGTCCGTTAAATAATTTAACAATAATTTATAATGTTCAGGGTAAGTTTGAGGGTAAATAATGAGTTTAAGGGTGTTTGGGACATTAGTGAAAAGTTGAAGGTCTAAAAGGTAATTAATTAAAAGTGATATACACCTTCAGACATCAATAGTTTCATTATCCAGATTTAGAAAGATTGTGTATGTGTGCGGGAGTCTGAAGGTGAAAGAAAGCGAAAGAAGAAACCGTACGAATAGGGCTTCAATCGATTGTGTTAAGAAGAAATCTTGAGGTAAGTCTTTTACATATTATGTTTGTAATCATCAGTAGACCGTTTCTATCGGATTAGAATGTTTAATTTGAGATTGTATAGGTTTAATTTGAAACTGGGTAAATTGGAACCGACTGTGTTCTTGAGGACTCCCGGTGAAATCCCGGTATAATCAACTTCCGGTGGAGTCCCGGTAATATGGACTCCCGGTAGTGTGGAATCCCGGTAGTATGAATTCCCGGTATAACAGACTTCCGGTAGTGGAGAGTTCCGGTATTATGAACTCCCGGTATAGGAACTCCCGGTACTAAGAGTCCCGGTACTGTATAAGTCCCGGTACCCTGTATAGTCCCGGTAGTGAGTTCAATACAGTGTGTAATGGAACAGTTGGGGATGGGAAATTGTTAGGCTTTACGTATTTGGTTAGTAAAGAAATTTGTGTATAGTAACTTGTTTCAGATTCCGTGGAATCGTGGTAAGGGATAGGATCGTTTTGAAAGAAGCTTACGAACGTGTGAAATAATCAAAACAGGTGAGTTTTGCTTTGAAAACACTTTTTAACTGGAATACATACATGTGTGGAGTTGGGAGTGAAACTGTTGATAATTATGTGCTCATATGTGAATTATAATATAATGAGGTATGTTGGACAACCTAAGGGGGGGGGGGGGGGTAAGGTTGTATTTAAAATCTTTTTCTTTCAAAAAATTCTTTGAACAAATAAATACAGAATAAATAAAGCAGAGATAAAAAAATAAGAATACAACAATAATATAAACAGATATAATTTAAATGCACAGCGGAAATGTAAATAGATAAGGGAAAGAGAATACTTGACAACGGTATTTTTAAAGTGGTTCACCAAACACAAAGTTGGCTAGTCCACCTCGAGAAAATAACACTTCTCGGAGATCCAATACGAAACGTGTTCTTTACGGTAGAAACACAAACCTCAATACAACAAACGCGAAACACTCTACTTTGAGAGATTAATGTGGATCACTCACTCTAATTCAAACACTTACAAGAGGGTATAAATTTTAATATGAATAATCACTCTTGAATAAGGTTTATCACTTGGATATTTTTAGAGAGTTTGATCACTTGAGTTGTGTTGCTGATTCAACTAATCGAGAGATTTTAATCTGCTATCAACTCAAGATTTCTTGCTCAAAAATTAATTTTATCAGTTTAAGTGATTTAGTGTGAGTAAGAAAGCAGCAGAATAATAATCAAATGCTGAGGGAGAATTTATTGCTGAAGTTGGTGTAACATTGAAGGCTGCTGGATGCTTGTATTTATACTGGATGATCAACAGACTTGGGAGCTTTCGCGGTATACCGCCAAACCATCGCGGTATACCTGCGTCAGAAAAAGACACTGCAAGGAGAAGGTCAACCTGCAAAAGATCAACGGCTACAAGTACCCGCGGTATACCGCGTTGCACATGGCGGTATACCGCCTGAAAAAGTTGTCTGACAAAAGAAGCTTCATATGCAGAAGATGTGACGGGTGAATAGTGTCGCGGTATACCGCGAAGACCTTGGCGGTATACCGCCTGAAATATTGTCCAATGAGAGCATGGCAACGCAGGGTTACTTCGGCTGAACCTCTTTTTGCAGTTTGATGAACAGTAGCAGACAGCATATTAATATATATATATCATGTGAATTAATAAAAACATTATATATATATTTGATTCAAATATATTTATATAGATACGAAATATCCAAGTGATAAAATATTTTAGGGTTTTTATCATTTTAAAATAAAATGACGAAACTCTTCAGACTTGGATTCTTCAGATAATAATTTATCGAGATCATTTAAATATCTGCACACTCAGATAAAATATTAGATAACAAATAATGCGGTGTGTTTTGTAATCATCAAAATAAATATGGAGATGTGATTTTATGTGTACCAAAAATATATCACAATATTTAAAGCTGGGTACACTTGCACCAACAAGGTATTATATTTACATGTGTATTATAAATGTGTTATAATACATTGGTCGGGTTTAAGACCGGTGTGATTGGCTATAGAACCTGTATAGTGTTGTTCGGCTGTAGTTGTTGTACGGCGTTGTATATTATTAGTTGGCTTGCTACCACTAATATGGCCAGGAGGAATGAGAAGGGAAGGTATATGGTATGTGAGCTTAATTGGATATATGTAATTGTGTTGCGTGATTTATATGAACGAAGTTATATAAATGGTTTTCAAACTAACAGGGATTTCTCACTTAGACCATCAGGTCTAACCCTCATTTTGTTTTAAAATATGTATTCCAGGTGGTGGTTCAAGTAAGAGCAAGTAATTAGAGTATTCAATGGATGGCTTTTGTGAAGGGTTATAAGAAGAAGATTTTGGATTGTTTAGCAGTTGTATCATCTTATTAAATGTGATGTATGTAATAGTGCAAAGTTAGTAGTAGAATAGTTTCTTTTATTTGTAAAAGACTGCGGGACCGAACTTGTAATTTGATGTTTCTTTTGTTATATGAATGTTATGTTACATTATGTGAATTATTGTGTATATGGGATTTGGGTCGTTACAAATGGTATCAGAGCCTTAGTTTAAGGGATTTAGGTATTAGTATTTGTACCTAGACTTAAACTGCATGTGAAGTAAGATGTCCCTATTATGGTAGAACCTCGGGATACTAAGTATAAAAGGTAGAAGGAACATCATGTAAGGTAATTTCATATTACACCTGGCCAGTGTAATTGTGATCTTACAGGTACATGTCTGAACTGGAATACCTTGTTATATGGGGTATGTGCTTATGTGTATATTAACCCTGTTTAAATCCACAGAATGGCAAGCGGTACAAGAAATTCGAATCGAGGAGGAGGAAGAAATCCAAACAGAACTAATCCGTCAGTAGGAACAGGGGACAGGGGAGGCAGAACGGGGGGCAGAGTCGGGGGTAGAACTGGAGGTAGAGCTGGAGGTCGAGCCGGAGGCAGAACCCAACAAAATAGTACGGATTTCATTACCAGGGCTGATCTAATGGCAGAAATAGGAAAACTACAAGACAATATTCAAGCTATGTTCAACCAAACTCATAATACTGAAACAGAAGGACCAGACCCTACTCATGAAGAGGAGATGCCAATCACCCCTACGGTCTTACCGGTAATGAGAAGATGTGATTACAAAATGTTTCTTAGTTGCAAACCTCCTACGTACTCAGGGGATCGGGATCCAGTAAAAGCAATGAGATGGATGAAGGAAATTGAAGCCATTTTCAAAACAAGCAAGTGCGCGGATGAAGATAGAGTATTGTATGGGGCAGCTATGTTAAAAGGAGATGCATTGTATTGGTGGGAATCTTTTATTCATTCAAAAGGATCCGATGTTTATTCTACCCTCTCTTGGGAAGAATTTGTGGTAGCCTACAGGGAACAATTTTGTCCCCAAGCAGCCGTCAAACAACTGGAAGGAGAATTCATGAATCTGCAACAAGGAAACTTATCCGTTCGAGATTATACTGCTAGCTTTCTGGAAAAGTCTCGATTTGCAGAATACTATGTAGCTACGGAGGCGATGAAGACGGAAAGGTTTATTTTTGGATTGAACTCAGAAGTTAGAAGGTTAGTGTCTGCAACAAGACCCGATACCTTCTCGGTTGCAGTTAATTCCGCAGAGAATGTTGAGCGGGATATTAGAAGAGATGCTGGTGATAAAAGTATCGAGAAGAGAAAGTGGGAAGGACCACAATATGATCCGAAGAGGTCCCGGTTTCAGAGGTATGATAGCCGTCCGCCGTTTCGACCAGCGGAAAGACCATGTCAGAAGTGCAACCGTGTCCACCAAGGAAACTGCCAAGGTGATTTACGAGCGTGTTATAAGTGCGGGAAGACCGGACACGTCATTAAGGATTGTAAGGTAACGCGGTTATGTTTCTTATGCAATTATCCGGATCATCTTCAGTCAAACTGTCCACGGGGAAGGATACATCAAGGTGGGTCATCAGGCAGGCCAGTGATTGTTAAACCAGTAGTACCAAGACTGGAACCGCCAGTAACCAGGGGTCGCGTATTTCAAATGACTGAGAAAGAAGCGGAGGAAACTCCGGATGTGGTCACAGGTACATTTTTGATAAACTCTACACGTGCTAAGGTGTTATTTGATTCCGGTGCAAACCGATCGTTTGTTTCTCCTGCATTTGCTGCTTGTCTGTGTTTGAAACCTAAAATGTTAGAACATGCTCTATTAGTAGATACTGCAAATGATAACCAAGTGTTAGTTAGTGAAGTGTTTGATAGTTGTGTGATTAATATAGAGGGGTGTGGAGTGCCTATACGATTATTTCCTATAACTCTGATAGAGTTTGACGTAGTAGTGGGAATGGACTGGTTAGCCGAGAATCAAGCTAATATAGTATGTGATAAGAAGTTAATAAATGTTGTATTACCTGGGAGGGGACCAGTAGTGATTTATGGTGATCGCAGAAATCATCAGTCTTGTCTTATATCAATATTAAAAGCACGTAGGTGTGTTAATAAGGGTTGTCAGAGTTACTTGGCCTACGTGATAGATATTAAGCCGGAAAAGAATAGGATGGAAGATATTCCTATCGTTAGTGAATTCCCTGAAGTATTCCCTGAAGACTTGAACAGTCTTCTGCCTGTTAGACAAGTAGAGTTCGATATAGACCTGATTCCTGGAGCCACTCCTGTCGCCCGTGCACCGTATCGTTTGGCACCTCCAGAGATGAAAGAAATGATGGCACAACTACAAGACCTATCCGATAAAGGCTTCATCAGACCCAGTTCTTCGCCGTGGGGAGCACCAGTGTTATTTGTGAAAAAGAAAGATGGGTCGATGAGAATGTGTATTGACTACCGAGAATTGAATAAGCGCACGATAAAGAACAAGTATCCGCTACCCCAAATTGATGATCTCTTTGATCAGTTAGTTGGAGCTTGCTATTTCTCCAAGATTGATCTAAGGTCCGGTTATCACCAGTTGAAAGTTAAAGAAGAAGACGTTTTAAAGACTGCTTTTCGAACGAGGTATGGTCATCATGAATTTTTAGTAATGCCATTTGGATTGACGAACGCTCCAGCTGCCTTTATGGACTTAATGAATCGGGTATGTAAGCCGTATCTCGATAAATTTGTAATTGTATTTATCGATGATATCCTTATCTATTCTCGATCCAAGGAAGAGCACGCGCAACATCTTCGTTTGATTCTAGAACTACTGAGGAAGGAAAAGTTGTATGCAAAATTTTCTAAATGTGAATTCTGGCTACGGAAAGTGCAATTTCTGGGGCACGTGATTTCTGAGAAAGGTATACAAGTCGATCTGATGAAAGTGGAAGCAGTTGAAAAGTGGGAACAGCCTAAGACAGCAACAGAAGTACGCAGTTTTTTGGGTTTAGCCGGTTACTATCGGAAATTCATAAAAGACTTCTCTCGTATCGCAACACCTTTGACTAAGCTGACCCGGAAAAATTTAAAGTTCGAATGGAAAGCAGAACAGGACGAGGCATTCAGAATATTGAAAGAGAAACTGTGCAGCGCGCCAATTCTATCACTACCTGAAGGTTCAGAAGACTTTGTCGTTTACAATGATGCGTCTAAACTGGGATTGGGTTGTGTGCTTATGCAGCACGGAAAGGTTATAGCTTATGCTTCTCGCCAACTGAAGGATCATGAACGGCAGTATCCTACGCACGATATGGAGCTTGCTGCAGTCGTCTTCGCGTTAAAGATTTGGAGACATTATCTGTATGGTTCCAAATATCAGATTTATACTGATCACAAGAGTCTTCAACATCTCTTTGATCAGAAGGAACTAAATATGAGACAAAGGAGATGGTTGGAATTGCTGAATGATTACGACTGTGAAATCCTTTATCACCCGAGAAAGGCGAATGTGGTGGCAGATGCGCTCAGTCGTCAAGAAAGGAGTAGAACAATAAAAGTTATTTCGCTACGAACTGAACTCCTACCCAACTTATTTGATGAATTGCAGAAGTGTCAAGCGGAGGCTTATCATGATGAACATCTGAAATCAGAAAGGTTAGCGGGGATGTCGGCATTGCTAGTAAAAGATGATCGGGGGTTATTGTGTCTGGGAAACAGAGTGTGGGTACCTCGATTGGGTGGATTACGTGATCGTGTTTTACAAGAAGCTCATCAATCCCGTTTCTCTATTCACCCAGGTACAAACAAGATGTATAAAGACCTAAAGCAATACTATTGGTGGCCGGGGATAAAAAGAGGGATTGCTCAGTATGTGGAAAGGTGTGATACTTGTAAGAAAGTAAAGATTGAACACCAAAAGCCATTTGGTCAACTACAACGGCTAGAAATACCTATGTGGAAGTGGGAACAGATTACCACAGATTTTATCACAAAGCTACCAAGAACTCCGAAGGGATTCGATTCTATTTAGGTGATCGTCGACAGATTGACAAAGTCTGCACACTTCCTACCGATAAAGGAAACCGATTCAATGGAGCGATTAGCTAAGTTGTACATTGATGAAATAGTAACTCGACATGGAGTTCCAATCTCGATCATTTCTGATCGTGATAGTCGTTTTACTTCAAGATTTTGGAGAAGTTTTCAAAGGGAAATGGGGACTCAGATAAAGTTAAGTACGGCGTATCATCCTCAAACAGATGGGCAGAGTGAACGAACAATTCAGACCTTAGAAGATATGCTCCGGGCTTGTATTGTTGATTTTGGGGGATCGTGGGATAAGCATTTGCCGTTGATCGAATTCGCTTACAACAACAGTTATCATTCCAGCATACAAGCGGCACCGTTCGAAGTACTGTATGGTAGGAAATGCCGAACGCCTCTGTGCTGGAACGATGTGGGAGAAAAACAGCTAGCGGGGCCGGAAATAGTTCAGTTAACCGCTGATAAGGTTACCCAGATTCGAGATAAATTGAAAGTGGCTCAAGATAGACAGAAGAGTTACGCTGATCGTTGTCGAAAGCCGTTGGAATTTCAAGTTGGAGATTACGTAATGTTAAAGGTTTCGCCGTGGAAAGGAGTCATCATATTTGGTCGACAAGGTAAACTTAGCCCAAGGTATATTGGACCATTTGCTACAGAAAGGATCGGTGAAGTAGCTTACAGGTTAGATCTTCCACTAGAATTAAGCAGGACTCATAACGCATTTCACGTGTCAAACTTCCGAAAGTGTCTGGTTACTCAAGATCAGGCAGTCTCCCTACCAGAGATACAAGTTGACGAAAGACTGAATTATGTAGAAGAGCCAGAAGCTATAGTTGATCATAAGGTTAAAGTGCTGCGGAATAAGGAGGTCAGACAAGTGAAAGTTCAGTGGAGACATCATAAAGGTCAAGATGGTACGTGGGAATCTGAATCGGAAATGAGAGCCAAATACCCTCACCTTTTTGCCTAACTGAATTCCGGGACGGAATTCTTTTAAGGGGGGAGATGATGTAATACCCCGGGTAAGTCCGTTAAATAATTTAACAATAATTTATAATGTTCAGGGTAAGTTTGAGGGTAAATAATGAGTTTAAGGGTGTTTGGGACATTAGTGAAAAGTTGAAGGTCTAAAAGGTAATTAATTAAAAGTGATATACACCTTCAGACATCAATAGTTTCATTATCCAGATTTAGAAAGATTGTGTAT
The DNA here is from genome assembly GCA_033807775.1 of Saussurea involucrata. Lineage (NCBI taxonomy): Eukaryota > Viridiplantae > Streptophyta > Magnoliopsida > Asterales > Asteraceae > Saussurea > Saussurea involucrata. The sequence continues at coordinate 145,958,553 of CM066322.1, read as the reverse complement.
GTGTGCGGGAGTCTGAAGGTGAAAGAAAGCGAAAGAAGAAACCGTACGAATAGGGCTTCAATCGATTGTGTTAAGAAGAAATCTTGAGGTAAGTCTTTTACATATTATGTTTGTAATCATCAGTAGACCGTTTCTATCGGATTAGAATGTTTAATTTGAGATTGTATAGGTTTAATTTGAAACTGGATAAATTGGAACCCACTGTGTTCTTGAGGACTCCCGGTGAAATCCCGGTATAATCAACTTCCGGTGGAGTCCCGGTAATATGGACTCCCGGTAGTGTGGAATCCCGGTAGTATGAATTCTCGGTAGAGTTGACTCCCGGTATAACAGACTTCCGGTAGTGGAGAGTTCCGGTATTATGAACTCCCGGTATAGGAACTCCCGGTACTAAGAGTCCCGGTACTGTATAATTCCCGGTACCCTGTATAGTCCCGGTAGTGAGTTCAATACAGTGTGTAATGGAACAGTTGGGGATGGGAAATTGTTAGGCTTTACGTATTTGGTTAGTAAAGAAATTTGTGTATATTAACTTGTTTCAGATTCCGTGGAATCGTGGTAAGGGATAGGATCGTTTTGAAAGAAGCTTACGAACGTGTGAAATAACCAAAACAGGTGAGTTTTGCTTTGAAAACACTTTTTAACTGGAATACATACATGTGTGGAGTTGGGAGTGAAACTGTTGATAATTATGTGCTCATATGTGAATTATAATATAGTGAGGTATTATATTTACATGTGTATTATAAATGTGTTATAATACGTTGGTCGGGTTTAAGACCGGTGTGATTGGCTATAGAACCTGTATAGCGTTGTTCGGCTGTAGTTGTTGTACGGCGTTGTATATTATTAGTTGGCTTGCTACCACTAATATGGCCAGGAGGAATGAGAAGGGAAGGTATATGGTATGTGAGCTTAATTGGATATATGTAATTGTGTTGCGTGATTTATATGAACGAAGTTATATAAATGGTTTTCAAACTAACAGGGATTTCTCACTTAGACCATCAGGTCTAACCCTCATTTTGTTTTAAAATATGTATTCCAGGTGGTGGTTCAAGTAAGAGCAAGTAATTAGAGTATTCAATGGATGGCTTTTGTGAAGGGTTATAAGAAGAAGATTTTGGATTGTTTAGCAGTTGTATCATCTTATTAAATGTGATGTATGTAATAGTGCAAAGTTAGTAGTAGAATAGTTTCTTTTATTTGTAAAAGACTGCGGGACCGAACTTGTAATTTGATGTTTCTTTTGTTATATGAATGTTATGTTACATTATGTGAATTGTTGTGTATATGGGATTTGGGTCGTTACACAAATGGAGTCTACCTAAATCGAGTCTTTTGCAAATCGAGTCAATCTGCAAATCGAAGTTTCTATTTCGAAGTCAATCTGTAAATCGAGTTTCTATTTCGAAGTCTTCAAGGTATTAGTTCGATTTTTTGGTTTCGAGTTCTTCAATTTGTTGCTTTTCAAACTTAGAATATTGTTGGGAAATTGCTCCCAAAAGAAGCTGCACTTCTTCAATGGCCTCAAATTGTTGGGAAATTGCTCCCTTTCATCCCCGTGTACTGCACGTCTTGTTCCTTTTGGATGTTACCAGAGTATCCAAAAGTTGTTATGTTTGGTTTAAAGTTACGTGGATATTAAATAACGTTCTTGTAATCTTGTATTGAAATGTTAGCCCAATTTATTATCTTTGATACTTGAACCATTTTGAGCGTTATTTACATTTCGTTTGTGTGTGTTTTTCTTCCATTTTAGTTGTGTTTCCTTTTTATTTGTTTGTGTTTCTTCCTTTTATTTTCATTTGGAGTTGTTGAGGATATTTTTAGGTTAAACGCATCACTTTGGATTAACAATGCAACTGCTGGACTTTGTGGGCATGGAGTGCCCACTGAGGGCATATTCTAAAACACCACCGCCCAAATTGGCTGCAACTTGTGCAATTGGATGAAAGGGTGAAGGAGGTCCATACAATTCCTGCAGCCCACGTGATGGTGATGATTGTTTGGGAGCTATAAAAGAGAAGAAATTGCAAGTATCAAAGGATCCATCCATAACACCATCCATCCATATTTTCTTTAGTTTAGTTTTCATTTCTATGCTTTCCATCAAACACCTCAAGCCTTTGGCTTGAGGTGTAGTAGTTTAAATTTTGTATTTTAATTCTGTATTTCATTTCTCGTATTTAACTTTATGAAAGTAGTTATTTCGTATTCCTTTTCTTTTATCATGTCTTTTACTTTTATTTTGAGCTAACTACCCCTTTGGGTGTGGGTGTGAGTCGAACTTGAGACTAGTAGGAGACACTTGGGTGTTGCCATCGTTGCTAGCTCTTAAGCTTGGTCACTTGAGTCGGGACTTAAACTCAACGCAGATAAGCTGATCACCTTGAAGTGTTAATATTAGATCTTAGACCTCGAGAGGGGCGGATCCTAAATACGGCTTAAGTGATGCACAAAGATTTGAGAAAGTCTTTGATAACCACGTAGAGATACGGGTTCTGCATGATTTACTAAGGTTCGAACTTCGGTCGAGATTTATATCACAAAGAGATTTGGGTGTAAATCTCCATACTGATTGAACTTTGATTTTTGAGTCATACTTAGTTAAATCGGCAAGATTAAGAGTCGGCAATAATGGTGACTTTATGGGCATTTTGTAGGACCGGTCTGTAAAAATCCACTTTCGAGAGATCGGGCTTTTTATAGACATTCCGTACTACAAAGTGACTAACCATTTCATCACTACGATCATCTCAAGGAAAACTTACACCCATACCCATTTTATTTACTTATTTAGTTTTTGTTGTTAAAACCCCAAAACTCACTCAAATATATATTTTCTTCTTCTCTTATTGAAATCGGTGTATTCTCGACTTAGGACTCGGAACTTTGAATCCCAATCCCGGTGGATACGATACTCGGTACTTTTACCACTTTATTACTTGTAGCGATCCCAGTGTTGGTGTATACTTGCGCCCCCACTGTGGGGACATTTGTGCCCACATTTCTGGGTACACGTTTTCCAGCTACCAAGTATCCAAAAGTTGTTATGTTTGGTTTAAAGTTACGTGGATATTAAATAACGTTCTTGTAATCTTGTATTGAAATGTTAGCCCAATTTATTATCTTTGATACTTGAACCATGTGTGTTGGTGCAAGTGTACCACATCTCTATATATTTATATATATTTATTTTGATGATTACAAACACACCGTATTATTGTTTATCTAACAATTTAATCCAAGTGTGTAGTTGTTGAAGGACACGAAGACTTTATCTGAAGAGTTCAAGACGGAAGATTTACGTTGTCATTAGTGTTTATAATTTATAATGATAAACACCCTAAAATAATATACCACTTGGATATTTCTAAAAACCCAATAAATGATTTTAATTAAATAAGGTTTATTGAGAAGATCCAGCAAGATTGGTTGCGTCCTGGAAGGTGTCTATTCTGACGCCGGTATACCGTGGAGAATGCCCGGTATACCGCGGGTACATATTGGCCGGTATACCGCGGGTGTTCAGCCGGTATACCGCGGCAGGCGTGGTGTTTGTTTCTGATTGGTTGGAAGTACTTTTTCTGACGGCGGTATACCGCGAGTCCTAGCCGGTATACCGCGGGTACGTATTCCAGAAGTCAACTTTGCATGAGAGCCGTTGAGTGTCAGTGTACTTTTTACTGCACGGTATACCGCGTGCATTTGGCGGTATACCGCGGATTGCATGTTTCCGTTGGAGATGCTGATATATAAAGAAGCATGCTGGTGATGAAGAAGATAGACCACAAAAAACAGCAACAACAACAATCCAAACTCTCAGCTCTCTCACTCTCACTTATTTTATATATATATATTTTATAAAACATTTTTTATAAAATATCCAAGTGTGAATATTATACAAGAGTGATTACCCATTGTGAGTTATACTCCTCTTGTAAGTATTTGAATAACGGGTGTGTGATCCTGTTTATCTCATAGCAGAGGCTTGAGAAACTATTACAAATTCCTTTGTATTTGGTTTGTGTTCTACCGTAAAGAATACATTTATTGGATCGTGTCGAGAAGTGTCTCGGCTGCTGGTTTATCACAGTTGGTGGTAAATCAGTAAATCTCTGTGTCAAGTATCTCTATCCCTTATCTCTTTATTTATTCCGCTGTGCTTTTAATTATATCTGTTTATATAATTGTTGTGTATTTATTATTTGTATACTCTGATTTATTTATACTGTTTCTGTACTGTATTTATTTATAAAAGAATTTTTGAAAGTAAAAGATTTTAAATACAACCTTTCCCCCCCCCCCTAGGTTGTCTAACATTTGGTATCAGAGCGGGTCTTTCAAAAATTTTCTGTTTAAATATTTTTTTAAATGGCTCAACAAACTAATTTTGTGTTTTCTAAACCTCCTTTGATAGATACTGAAAAGTTTGGCATTTGGGCCGAGCTATTTGAATGTCACGTTCGTGGCAAAAGTCAAAAAATTTGGGATATTATAGAAAATGGGAATTTTAGACCAACCAAAGTTGAAAATGATCTTATTGTTGATAAACCCATAAAAGATTGGACTCCCGCTGAAGAATCTCATTATTGTTTAAATTTTGAAGCTAAAAATATATTATATGCTGCTTTAACCTCTGATGAAATTGAAAGAGTTTATACTTATAAAACTGCTAATCAAATCTGGCAAAGCTTGAGCGACACTCATCGTGGAAATACTCAAGTTAAAAGCTCTAAAATAAATATTCTTGTTCATGATTATGAATTATTTGAAATGTCAAAAGATGAGTCAATCGACTCAATGTTTAAACGTTTTAACCTCATTATGACTACTTTGAAGGGATTAGGTCGTACTTATCCTAATGAGGATTATGTAAGGAAAATTCTTCGAGCACTTCCTTCGGAGTGGATGGCAAAAATCACATCCTTGGAAGACTCCCGAGATCTCGCAACTATGAAGCTCGATGATCTCATCGGCAATCTTAAAGTGCACGAAATTGCACTAAGAAGAAATCAAGTCCGGGAGCAAGTCAAAAAGAAATCCATAGCTTTAAAAGTCATTGCCTCAAAAGAAGAGGAAAAGGAAGAGGAGGAAGAAGCTAGCTCATCGGATGACGAACCCGAAAATCTTGACGATTTAGTCAAGTTGGTAAGAAAACTTTCTAAACTTTTATCTAACAAAAAGTTTACTAATAATGATAGGTTTCAAGAAAATGGAGACTACCGTCGTGGTGGTAAAAACCAAAGTCGCAACGTCCATAAAAGTGAAGACAAATATGACGAATCTAGCGACGATGAAAAAGCCAATAAAAAGAAAGGCTTTTGCTATGTGTGTGGTGATAAGGATCACTATGCAAGTGTGTGTCCGAAACGAGCAAAACAAATCAACACACCAAAAGCTTTAGTTGGAGGCGCGTTGAGCGCAAGCATAAATGAGGCCAAAAATTTTTGTTTCATGGCCGACCATGATAATGAGGTATCTTCATCATATTCTTCTAAAAATAATTGTGATAGTAATTATAGTGATAATTATTATAGTGACGATGAAAATAATCTTGACGAATTATATAAATCATTTCATGCTATGGCCGCTCTCGCAAATAAATATAAAGATGAAATTTCTAATTTAAAAGAAACCGTATCTGTATATAAAAAGGAAATAGATGACGGTAAACAAAAATCTGCTCATGATTTAGATGTTATCACTAAATTAGAAAATAAATTAAGTGAAAAAGATATTTGTAAATCTTGTGTTATTTTAAATGATAAAATTGCATGCTTAAATAAAAAGACACATGAAGATATTACATGTACAAAATGCGAGATTCTTGAAAATGAAATTGCATGTTTAAATGCTAAATGTAAATCGCATGAGAAAAATGACTTATTAGCAAATGCTTTTAATAGTAGCAATGATAAAGTGCTTAAAATGCTTAATATATCAAATCGTATAAATTGCCGAAAAGGCATTGGTTCAAATACGTGTATTGAAAAATGTGATTGTATGCCAATTAAAAAGGTTTTTGAAAAACCTAAATTTGTTGTTAAAAATAAAACGCAAAAACCTCCGTATGTTCCTAAAATGAATTATGTGAATTATATGTCGAGAAAATCACATGCGTTTATGTATAATAATAAGTTTGCGAATCCTAAGAAAAATGTTAATCCGCATACTTCTTTTTACGTCTATGATGAATACGATCGTAAAATTAAAATGGTTAGAAAATGGATTCCGAAAGGAATGTTTAATGTTGATAATCCCGGTGGGATGCGTTTGTGGTTTTAAACCATTTATATGGCTTTGTATGTTTGTCGTGTTTGTTTTATGTCGACAACATATTTTTTTGCAGTTTATGTTTTATACTAACTGTTAAAAGGACCCATAAGAAAAGGGTACCACGAAATATTTTCTTTGCCTTTTGTAGGTGTTTCCTGGCGAGGATATAATACGTGTTTCCTGACGAGGATATAATACGTGTTTCCTGACGAGGATATAATACGTGCTACCTGCCGAGGTTATAATACGTGGTTACCTGCCGAGGTTATAATACGTGGTTACCTGCCGAGGTTATAATACGTGGTTACCTGCCGAGGATATAATACGTGGTTCCCTGACGAGGTCATAATACGTGGTTTTTTTTTCACATAAAATTAACCAAAAATTGAAGCCTTAAGATCCGTTTTGGTGCAAGTGTTTCGTATTGGTTTGTATATCTTATGTCTCTATTGCTTTTTGCATTTTATTTTATCCCTCAAATTTTATAAAATCAAATTGATATCGTTATTAATTTGAGGGGGAGCGTTTTAGCTCTTTTACCCATGAGATTATGCTCTCTCAAATATATGCATATTTTGAGGGGGAGCATCTCTCGAGGGGAAGCATACCGTCTTTCTTGACCCTTTTTGTTTCGACAAACGGGGGAGAGAAACCGCATATGCTCATGCTTAGCGGTTGTGTTTGTCATCATCAAAAAGGGGGAGATTGTTGGTGCAAGTGTACCACATCTCTATATATTTATATATATTTATTTTGATGATTACAAACACACCGTATTATTGTTTATCTAACAATTTAATCCAAGTCTTTGATAACCACGTAGAGATACGGGTTCTGCATGATTTACTAAGGTTCGAACTTCGGTCGAGATTTATATCACAAAGAGATTTGGGTGTAAATCTCCATACTGATTGAACTTTGATTTTTGAGTCATACTTAGTTAAATCGGCAAGATTAAGAGTCGGCAATAATGGTGACTTTATGGGCATTTTGTAGGACCGGTCTGTAAAAATCCACTTTCGAGAGATCGGGCTTTTTATAGACATTCCGTACTACAAAGTGACTAACCATTTCATCACTACGATCATCTCAAGGAAAACTTACACCCATACCCATTTTATTTACTTATTTAGTTTTTGTTGTTAAAACCCCAAAACTCACTCAAATATATATTTTCTTCTTCTCTTATTGAAATCGGTGTATTCTCGACTTAGGACTCGGAACTTTGAATCCCAATCCCGGTGGATACGATACTCGGTACTTTTACCACTTTATTACTTGTAGCGATCCCAGTGTTGGTGTATACTTGCGCCCCCACTGTGGGGACATTTGTGCCCACATTTCTGGGTACACGTTTTCCAGCTACCAAGTATCCAAAAGTTGTTATGTTTGGTTTAAAGTTACGTGGATATTAAATAACGTTCTTGTACCACATCTCTATATATTTATATATATTTATTTTGATGATTACAAACACACCGTATTATTGTTTATCTAACAATTTAATCCAAGTGTGTAGTTGTTGAAGAACACGAAGACTTTATCTGAAGAGTTCAAGACGGAAGATTTACGTTGTCATTAGTGTTTATAATTTATAATGATAAACACCCTAAAATAATATACCACTTGGATATTTCTAAAAACCCAATAAATGATTTTAATTAAATAAGGTTTATTGAGAAGATCCAGCAAGATTGGTTGCGTCCTGGAAGGTGTCTATTCTGACGCCGGTATACCGTGGAGAATGCCCGGTATACCGCGGGTACATATTGGCCGGTATACCGCGGGTGTTCAGCCGGTATACCGCGGCAGGCGTGGTGTTTGTTTCTGATTGGTTGGAAGTACTTTTTCTGACGGCGGTATACCGCGAGTCCTAGCCGGTATACCGCGGGTACGTATTCCAGAAGTCAACTTTGCATGAGAGCCGTTGAGTGTCAGTGTACTTTTTACTGCACGGTATACCGCGTGCATTTGGCGGTATACCGCGGATTGCATGTTTCCGTTGGAGATGCTGATATATAAAGAAGCATGCTGGTGATGAAGAAGATAGACCACAAAAAACAGCAACAACAACAATCCAAACTCTCAGCTCTCTCACTCTCACTTATTTTATATATATATATTTTATAAAACATTTTTTATAAAATATCCAAGTGTGAATATTATACAAGAGTGATTACCCATTGTGAGTTATACTCCTCTTGTAAGTATTTGAATAACGGGTGTGTGATCCTGTTTATCTCATAGCAGAGGCTTGAGAAACTATTACAAATTCCTTTGTATTTGGTTTGTGTTCTACCGTAAAGAATACATTTATTGGATCGTGTCGAGAAGTGTCTCGGCTGCTGGTTTATCACAGTTGGTGGTAAATCAGTAAATCTCTGTGTCAAGTATCTCTATCCCTTATCTCTTTATTTATTCCGCTGTGCTTTTAATTATATCTGTTTATATAATTGTTGTGTATTTATTATTTGTATACTCTGATTTATTTATACTGTTTCTGTACTGTATTTATTTATAAAAGAATTTTTGAAAGTAAAAGATTTTAAATACAACCTTTCCCCCCCCCCCCCTAGGTTGTCTAACATTTGGTATCAGAGCGGGTCTTTCAAAAATTTTCTGTTTAAATATTTTTTTAAATGGCTCAACAAACTAATTTTGTGTTTTCTAAACCTCCTTTGATAGATACTGAAAAGTTTGGCATTTGGGCCGAGCTATTTGAATGTCACGTTCGTGGCAAAAGTCAAAAAATTTGGGATATTATAGAAAATGGGAATTTTAGACCAACCAAAGTTGAAAATGATCTTATTGTTGATAAACCCATAAAAGATTGGACTCCCGCTGAAGAATCTCATTATTGTTTAAATTTTGAAGCTAAAAATATATTATATGCTGCTTTAACCTCTGATGAAATTGAAAGAGTTTATACTTATAAAACTGCTAATCAAATCTGGCAAAGCTTGAGCGACACTCATCGTGGAAATACTCAAGTTAAAAGCTCTAAAATAAATATTCTTGTTCATGATTATGAATTATTTGAAATGTCAAAAGATGAGTCAATCGACTCAATGTTTAAACGTTTTAACCTCATTATGACTACTTTGAAGGGATTAGGTCGTACTTATCCTAATGAGGATTATGTAAGGAAAATTCTTCGAGCACTTCCTTCGGAGTGGATGGCAAAAATCACATCCTTGGAAGACTCCCGAGATCTCGCAACTATGAAGCTCGATGATCTCATCGGCAATCTTAAAGTGCACGAAATTGCACTAAGAAGAAATCAAGTCCGGGAGCAAGTCAAAAAGAAATCCATAGCTTTAAAAGTCATTGCCTCAAAAGAAGAGGAAAAGGAAGAGGAGGAAGAAGCTAGCTCATCGGATGACGAACCCGAAAATCTTGACGATTTAGTCAAGTTGGTAAGAAAACTTTCTAAACTTTTATCTAACAAAAAGTTTACTAATAATGATAGGTTTCAAGAAAATGGAGACTACCGTCGTGGTGGTAAAAACCAAAGTCGCAACGTCCATAAAAGTGAAGACAAATATGACGAATCTAGCGACGATGAAAAAGCCAATAAAAAGAAAGGCTTTTGCTATGTGTGTGGTGATAAGGATCACTATGCAAGTGTGTGTCCGAAACGAGCAAAACAAATCAACACACCAAAAGCTTTAGTTGGAGGCGCGTTGAGCGCAAGCATAAATGAGGCCAAAAATTTTTGTTTCATGGCCGACCATGATAATGAGGTATCTTCATCATATTCTTCTAAAAATAATTGTGATAGTAATTATAGTGATAATTATTATAGTGACGATGAAAATAATCTTGACGAATTATATAAATCATTTCATGCTATGGCCGCTCTCGCAAATAAATATAAAGATGAAATTTCTAATTTAAAAGAAACCGTATCTGTATATAAAAAGGAAATAGATGACGGTAAACAAAAATCTGCTCATGATTTAGATGTTATCACTAAATTAGAAAATAAATTAAGTGAAAAAGATATTTGTAAATCTTGTGTTATTTTAAATGATAAAATTGCATGCTTAAATAAAAAGACACATGAAGATATTACATGTACAAAATGCGAGATTCTTGAAAATGAAATTGCATGTTTAAATGCTAAATGTAAATCGCATGAGAAAAATGACTTATTAGCAAATGCTTTTAATAGTAGCAATGATAAAGTGCTTAAAATGCTTAATATATCAAATCGTATAAATTGCCGAAAAGGCATTGGTTCAAATACGTGTATTGAAAAATGTGATTGTATGCCAATTAAAAAGGTTTTTGAAAAACCTAAATTTGTTGTTAAAAATAAAACGCAAAAACCTCCGTATGTTCCTAAAATGAATTATGTGAATTATATGTCGAGAAAATCACATGCGTTTATGTATAATAATAAGTTTGCGAATCCTAAGAAAAATGTTAATCCGCATACTTCTTTTTACGTCTATGATGAATACGATCGTAAAATTAAAATGGTTAGAAAATGGATTCCGAAAGGAATGTTTAATGTTGATAATCCCGGTGGGATGCGTTTGTGGTTTTAAACCATTTATATGGCTTTGTATGTTTGTCGTGTTTGTTTTATGTCGACAACATATTTTTTTGCAGTTTATGTTTTATACTAACTGTTAAAAGGACCCATAAGAAAAGGGTACCACGAAATATTTTCTTTGCCTTTTGTAGGTGTTTCCTGGCGAGGATATAATACGTGTTTCCTGACGAGGATATAATACGTGTTTCCTGACGAGGATATAATACGTGCTACCTGCCGAGGTTATAATACGTGGTTACCTGCCGAGGTTATAATACGTGGTTACCTGCCGAGGTTATAATACGTGGTTACCTGCCGAGGTTATAATACGTGAAAATAGAGCCGCCAAACAGATGTGGAGTAAAGACGAGGAAATCGTGTTAGTGTCGGCGTGGGTTGACGTTTCGGAGGACCCCGTTGTCGGTAACGCACAAACCGGTGGTAATATTTTTATTGTTATTATTATTATTATTATTATTATTCTTATTAATATTATTATTATTATTGTTATTATTATTATTATTGTTATTATTATTATTCTTGTTAATATTCTTATACTTGAATTTACATAAATGTAGAAAGTTTTTGGACCCGAATCGGACAAGTGTTCTTTAGTTTTATGGGTCGCGGAAATTATAGAACAGCTCATCAACTCAACACCAAGTTCAACGACCTCAATAAAAGAATAAATTCTTTTGGCGGCATCTACAACAACTTGGTCACTAATAGATCAAGCGGAATGAGTGAGGCCGACATTTCACGAACGGCACACGAACGGTACCGAACACAACTTGGGTTTGCTTTCACTCACGAACAAGCTTGGGAAGTCCTCAAAAAATGTCCAAAATGGGGAGCCGTTCCAACGATGACGACAACTTCATCGCGGGGTTCAAAACGTACCAAACCTTCCGATGATGACGATGAAGACGTCAACGAGGTCGAGCAACTTCAACGACCCATCGGGAGAAACAAGGCAAAAAAAAACATCAACGAGTAATACGAGCGGGTCGAATACGAACGAAAGTGTTACTCAGTTGTTGACGAAGTTCAACGAGAAGATTGATGATACAATGGAGTACAAAATGAAAAAACTCGAACTCGAACGAGAAATCGAACGAGAAATCGAACGAGAAAAACGATTTGATAAAGACTTCGAGTTTTTCATAACCCCGCATGATCACCTTACGGGAGATATTTTGAGGGCTACTTTGACGAAGAAAGAGAGAATTAGAAAATTACATAATTTTGGGTAATTTTGTATTTTGTAATTTTTATTTTTTTAGTGTTTTGTATTTTGTAATTTTTATTTTTAATGAATGATATGAATTTTTATTTTTATTATTTATCTTATTTTTATTTATTAAAAAATATTTAAATATTTTTATTTTGTTAAATAATTAAATGTATAAATAAAAGAATTAAAAAAATGAGGTGGCAAGAGGGCTTGAGGGTTCCGTTACGCCACTTTAGGGCTTGAGGGTTTGAGGAGAGGGTTAGGAGAAAAGCTGATGTGACGCTGATGTGGCGCTTGAGGGCTTGAGGGTTGCGCTACGGATGGCCTAACAAAAAACAGGTTTTGATCCAAATTGTATTTGTCCTTTCATTTGCTCAACTGTCACATTAATTTTGTTGGTATAAATGGTGATTGTTGTTGGATCTTTGGTTATGCTTGCAATAGAACAATGGTAATGTAAATAATTGTTTTCTATATTTGGGTTATTTCTTTTCAAAGTAACACTAGTTTTCAGATTACAGCTTTCAAAAACAAACAGTCTTTTTTATTCAGATTTCAGCGCCATCACTTAAAAATCAGAAGTGAAATCAGTGTTTAGACTTCAGCACCACTTAAAAAACAAACGCCACCTAAATAAGAAAAATAAAAGAACACTAAAATGTCGATATATAGCTTTTTTTTTGACAAAGAGAGGAGACCGTTACCGGGCTTCGGCAATGCCATCACCCGGGTGGGACTCGTTCATATCATTAAAAGAGACATTACAATTGGAGTCATTACAAGAGTTGGGGAAAGTGGGCATGTTATCGAAGTAAATTAAACGATCAAGTGTATAGATTAATATGATATAGATCGTGGATATCAATAGCTACAGAAACAAGCAAGATAGCAAAAATGAGGGATCGCGATATTGTGATTAAATTAACGGACTCAAATATAACTAAATAATACATTTTTTGGACCCTTGTTATCTACTAAAGTTTTTAGGTTCTATCAACTATTTTTTGAGATCCTGTTATGTACTAAAATAAATTTTGGGTAGTTCTTGTCAACTAAAATTTTGTTGGACTCGGTACTATATACTAAAAAAATTCATATGGGTCCCTATTCTTTTTGTGCCCTCGTACGCTCATCTCGTCCTCACCCAGGGACGACCTTATACAGAACTCACTCCCTATGAATTACATGTGAGGATGGATTTTAGAGTTGACTCAACGACTAAGGCTAGCAGAGGAGTTAAAGTCTATATCCCGCAAAATTCAAACTTGAACATGTTGTGTATTTGAGCAAAGTCGCTCTTTTTTTTGCCAATTGAACTACACGCCCGATGATGCCTATGATGTCTTTACACTATCTTTTAATCTAACCTTTTTAAAGGTTTCAACCTCACTAAAGATGAGAAGTGTATATAGTTTTATTTGTTACTACATAAATATTATTACTTCAAAAAATGTTTATACAAGCATAAGAGTGCCTCCAACCCATCAATAAATCCCAATTTTACACAATTTTTAGCACACTTTCTCTCAACCCAACACCAAATCTTGCACAAGTTTTAGTACAAAATGATCCCTAAAGTTTGGTTTTATGGAATCTTTAAAATATATGTTCGCAATTAATTTATATTTTAGTTATAATATTTGTTAATATTATAATATAAATTATATATTTATTAATTTATGATATATTACAAATTTCATTTTTATTGTTTCAAACTTACATAAAAAATTTATAGTTTAAAACACCAATAATATATTTAAAATAAGAATATAAGCCACATATCTAAATGGATTAAATAAAACATTATTGAATTAAATTAAAATGAATAACATTATATGTAACCATGGTGATAATCCTTAATAATATTGGATTGATCCTTTTTTTTCAATCCAATTTAAAATAATCCTTAATAAATCGAGTTCATCACGAAGATAAATCTATAAAAGCATGATTATAAGGTTTTATCACATATGATAATATGTCCGATAATCCTATCAATCATATGTGATAATTGTACATATTTTTGTTAATCATATATGATTATGTATATTTACATTTATAGATATTTTTGTGCCACAAATATTATCACATGTGATGATACATCAATTATATTTAGACGCATATTATCACATATAATAATATGAAACTTATTGTGCACATAGATTATCTTGTGTGAAATGTACAAAATTCACAATTGGTGGTGGCTACCGGTGGGCGTCGTTGGTGGTGGAGCCATGGGTGGTAGTGATCGGTGGTAGTGGAGGTGGTCGACGATGGTGGTGGTGGTGGCGATGGGCGATGGTTGTGGAGGTGGTGGAGGAGGTTGTTATTGTAATACTCCGGGTAAGTCCGTTAGTTAAATCCCCATTCCGTTAAATTTAATTAACTTTAAAATTGGAAGTTTAGGGTAAGTTTGGTGTTAAATTAGGAGTTAAGGGTGTTTTGGGTCATTAATGGATAGTTTAGGGTTTAGAGGGTAAATATTGGTTAGATATTATCTCTTGGTAATCAGATAATTCAAAAATATCAGAAACTCAGATATTATCATAAGGGGTGTGTGTGTGTTTTGTGGAGAAAGGAAGAAAAAGAAGAAAAGTAGGCTAAGGATTCAAATTTGTGCATTTGGAAGTGTTTGAGGTATGTTTTCTTTACATATTATGTGTATAATTGATAACTGAATGTTTCTGTTGGAGTAGAATAGTTAGAATTACATCTGGTATTGATTCAGCGGAATTCTGGGTAGAAATAGGGCAAAACCGACAAAGTTTTCCGGACACCATGAATGTGTCCGGATGGTTTTGTTGGAGGTATCCGGGTAGTTCTTTGATGGTATCCGGGTAGTTCTTTGTTGGTGTCCGGACAAGTCTTTTATCCGGGTAAGTTCCTTTTCCTATGTTGTCCGGGTAACTTGTGGTATCCGGATGACGTCCGGATTGTCCTGATTGTCCGGAAAAGTCCTGATTGTCCGGAAAAGTAGTGTTGTCCGGGTAACTTGTGGTATCCGGATACTTTAGCTGTTTGGTTATTTTTAACTAGTTTTTGAATGAGGACTGAATAAGGTTTTCTGAACCCCCGTGTTAAGTCGCCTTAGGGGAACATTTGAGGATTTGAGTTCTTTAGAGTTCTTAGCCTTAGTAAGACTTATGTGTTTTATGTGGTAAAGAGATATCTGTATCTATGTGTTACAGATCCTGTGAATTCTGGGTAAAGGACTGAACCTGTTTAGACGGCTTGGAAACGTGTTGATAAGCAACCAGGTGAGTTTTGCTTTGAAAACACTTTTTAACTGGAATACATATATCTGTGGAATTGAGAGTGAAATTATTGATAATTATGTGCTCGAATGTGAATTATAATATAGTGAGATATTATATTTACATGTGTATTATAAATGTGTTATAATACGTTGGCCGGGTTTAAGACCGGTGTGATTGGCTATAGAACTTGTATAGCGTTGTTGGCTGTAGATGTTGTGCAGCGTTGTATTTTATTAGCTGGCTTGCTACCACTAATATGGCCAGGAATAAATGAGAAAGGAAGGTATATGATGTGTGAGTTCAATTGGATATGTGTAATTATGTGCGTGATTTATATGAATAAAGTTTATATAAATGGTTTTAAGCTAACAGGGGTTTCTCACTTAGACCATCAGGTCTAACCCTCATTTTGTTTTAAAAATATGTATTCCAGGTGGCGGATCAAGTAAGGGCAAGTAAATAGAGTACGAATTGGAAGGCTAGTGAGAAGGACTATAAGATGAAGCTTTTGACTTATTTAGTAGTTGTATTGAAATGTTAAATGTTATGTATGTAAATAGTACAAGGATTGTATTTCAAATGTTTTCTTTCTATTGTAAAAGACTTCTGGACCGTACTTGAAATGTGAAGTTTGTTTGTTATATCTATTTGCGTTATATTCTGTGTTATGTTGTGTATATGGGATATGGGGATGTTACAGTTATGATGGAGGAATAGGTAGAGGTGGCCGATGGTGGTTGGCGGTGGCTAAGGGTGGTCGCCGATAGTGGTAGCGGTGGCGATGGATAGTGGTGACCCTTAAGACTAATACCATGTTATGATTATATATCAAAATGGGGGTAAATCAGTAATTTTTTAGTTTCTGCCTCACTTTTGTCCCCTGTTGTTCCACCTATTTTGGTGGAACAGAAAAGACCAAATTTTGTCCCATCTTGTCCAGTCCTTGTGCCTGTCCCGTGTCGTGCCAAACGTGTGACGATGAATTTTTGTCCTGACCCATATCACACCAAACGTGGGACAATGAGTTTTGTCCCATCTTGTCTGGTCCTGTCCCATGTACCAAACGCAGCCTTATCGACCTGAAGAAGTCAAAGATTGAAACCGCATGATTTGTAAATCATTGGTCAATTTGGAAACCATGTAAAGTGGTCAAACAGGTGAGTTGTGAAGCACCTGTACAACAAGTTGTGCAAGGGTGAGAAAGCTACCGTTGGTAAAAAATTAGAGTGTCAATGATAAGTTGTTGTTAGTACAACGGTTGACCTTGTTAGAGTGAATAGCCTTTAATTCCAAATTGAGTTTCATGCATTATGTCATTAAATGTGTTACCTGAGATCTTTCGTGTTAAAAGTATAAATGTGCATAATGAATTTCTTGTTTGGGAAATAAGTCGATGCGCGCAAGCATGTGTTTAAAAAAAGACAAACTTGTTTACGTTGCACGATAAAATTTTGAACTTAGTGATTTGCGAATTATTCCACCCTTTTTCACTTTGAGAGAATCTTCGTTGCGAAAATCACGAAAACGTTTGACTTCTAAGTTTTTATAACCAAAATGAGTATTGACACGTTGTTATCATATAAATGAGTGTGGGAGCCGATTGAATCACTTTGTGTAAGTGATTTCGTTAAGAACGTTTCTAGTCGTATTGGAAAAGTTTCATTAGATACACTTTGTTGTGCCGACATCGATTTGGTTGGACAAGGTTGTGATTCATCGTGGGGTTGCATGTGAGCGATCCTTGAGGTCGCTATGTTTTACTATTCAGCTTGAGCAGTGTTGTGTCATGCATACTCAAGCTTGTTTTGTGATATCGTAGCTATTGAATTTTCAAATGTGCAAAGTGATTTCAATCGGTATGTCGTCATGCATGAAGGCTATGAACTCGCTAGGTCGGAAAGGATAATACAATTGAGGATAAAGAAAGGCTTCGGGAGTTTAAATTGTTGGTTGAGCACGATATGGTCGAATATGACCTTCATGTTTCCGTTAGAGAATGATGGCGAATACCATGAGTCTCGGACAATGAATTCGGAAATGTTAGTATGATTGTAGTTTAGACTCTTGTTTGGTTATTTGAGAATGGTTATGTTCGGGGTGAAGTGAGAAGTTGTTGGGATGCTTCTAGTAGTGGCATGTTAATGAGTGGTGTTGTGGTACCCTGGTGATATGCTATTGGCGGTGAGCCTGAGCATTGATGTGGCCTTGTCATTAGACTTCAAGCAAGTTTTTTGCCTTCAACTAGATAGGATTATGGGGCACATAGATGGTTATAAGGTGTTAGGAGAAGTAGGTTCTTTCGGGAATCCTTGTTTGTCGGTGAAGTGGTTGAAGCGTCGCCCTATCGACTGTTGATGTTGAAATCAACAACCGTTTGTTGAGGTCGTTGTCAGGAGGCCGGAATTGGAGAAGTAACTCTGTTGTGGTTATTTTATTGAAGTTATATAAGGTGTAAGAGGTCGTTCGAGGCAAATATGTGTGCACCTGGAATGATGTTGGACCGCCTTGTGTGAGTGAATTAGATGATCATTTTATTGTTCATCTGGATCTGAGAAAGACAAAGTCGCGATATGACATTATTTCAAATGTATTTGTGTTATGGTTGGTATGAGGGAAGCAATATCTTTTATGTGTGTAAAGGGATCGTGAAAATTTTGTTTGCAATGTGGTTGTAACATCCTGAATTTTTCAGTAATAGTATTTTTATGAGAATTGGGATCTAATTGTATTTGTATTTTGTGTAAACCTTGAATTATATGGAAATTTTATAATTCAATAAGGTTAAAATACAAAGAATTAAGGTTTGGTGTCAATTGTGGAAATAATGAATCTTGGAGGTGTGGTTGGTCATTTTGGAAAGTAGGTATGAATAAAATAGCTGAAAAATCAGATATTTTATCTCATTTGTGGCTGGGTCGGTTTAGGAGGCTGAGAGAAAGAGAGAAAAGAGAAAAAGAAAGAAAGCAAGGGTTTGTTCATCAAATTGGTAAGGGATTGAACTTACTTTATGATAATTCTTGTTGTAAATGAATGAGGATGAACGAATCTGTGTATTGGATTGATTTGCAGAATCATAAACAACAGATTTGAAGAATCAGATTGTGCAAAGTGGGTAAAACTTCCTTAAGAGGTGAGTTCATTTGTTCCTTGCTTAAATCAGTGTTTTCGTGTTAAATTAAACCTTGAAATAGCTGTATAAATTGGTTATGAACTGTATGGAATGGTCTGGAATGAGCTTAATAGAACAGACATCGATCTAGGTTGAATTTTAAGCTGCAGGTCGAAGGTTTTCGGATAAATCGTCGTATCCGGAAAACCTCTGTGATGAAGGTATCCGGATGTAGCAAGATACCGGGTAAGTTTCGAATTGCTTTAGTTTCCGGGTGTTGTCTGGATTAGAGGGTATCCGGAAAGTATGGTTTACCCGGTAAGTTGTAGTTATCCGGAAAGTATAGTTGTCCGAATAGTATAAGGTATCCGGAAACCCCTGTTATCCGAAAACTCCTGTTGTCCGGAAACCCCTGTTGTCTGGACACTTTTGAGAAATTGAGAATGTTAGGTTTTGATGTTTGGATGCAGTTTTTGGACGTTTCGTCTGGTTAAGTTTTCTAAAAAAAATCTAGGGGCGCTGCCCCTTGACCCCATCCGCTAACCGGGTAGCGGAACCCCCGTGCTAAGTAGCCGAAGGGGGGGGGGGGGGCATTTGAGGATGAAGATACGATAGGTTATCTAGTATTCTTAGATTTGAGAATATGATATGAGCTGTAATATGTTGTTATGCATATACGTTAGTAAAGTGTAATGGATCCATAGGCACTAGTGTTTGGTAATCACATGGAATAGGCGTGTGGTAATAATCGTTATTCCAGTGATGTGTGTAGTACTAATGGTTATGTGCACGTGGAATAGATGAAGTTAGTCATTATTCTGATGTGTGTAGTACTAATGGTTATGTGCACGTGGAATAGATGAAGTTAGTCATTATTCTGATGTGTGTAGTACTAATGGTTATGTGCACGTGGAATAGATGAAGCTAATCATTATTCTGATGTGTGTGAGAAACCCTGGAATAGGCGTGTGGTAACACCCTCAAATTTGGAACGAGCAACTAACTTTAAAATTCAATAAAATAACCAAATTATATATAATCACTTCTACAATTCATTCCTTAAAATACCTCGGAATTTAAAACATTATAAGTCCACGATGAAATAACTTAATCGGGTGCTACATAACACAACACAAGATGCTAGTCCAAACAATTGCGGAAGACTTCACTAATTAAGTCACCTCTCGTGCACTCTACTAGCACTCGCCACTTCACAATGTAGCTAGAGCTACCCCAACCTGAGCATGTTGCACATGCCGACAAATAAAAAGGGTTAGGCTTACGCCTAGTGAGTTCAAGCATTTTATCATGACTAAATAAAATCATAAATCGGAAGTTAGTAGTTTTAGTCATGATTCAAATAAATCTTTAAATGAAAGTTTGCAACAAGATTATCATTTCCAAAAGGGTTTCCCAAGCGGGCATAAATGACTCATTTTCCAACGCACTCAAATTCCATGGAAACCATTCCCGAAAAAGTGTAAAGCGTTTTCCAAAATGAGATACGAATCCCAACCCACTCAAATACGTGAATAAATCTAGTTTTAGGCAAAACCTTCAAATACGGTTGACAATACATACTCAACCCGTAAAGCATGGAAACCATCCATTTAAATATGATCTTTTATTGGAAACATAATACGAAGCAAAACTCACGCAAACGTAAAATGTATTAAAATCCAAATACCATAAAATAAAACTCCAGCAGTTAAAACATCCAATAAGAATGTAACATAAATTCGTCCATCAATCATGGAAAACAATCCATATGCATGTATTATAACCTCAACAATGTGAATAGATAAAATACCCGAAATCAACACCCTTCGGTGACGGGGGAGACCCGATCTCATCGAATGTGGAAAACACATAAATTAAACCACGATTAAATAAATGCAAGTAAGCTTCTTGGATGTGGAAAACGGATGACATCAACCATACTAGGTCTTTAGTCAATCCTCGGCATCAATCATACTAGATCTTTAGCCCATCTTAGATATCAACCATACTAGGTCTTTAGTCCATCTCATACATCAACCATACTAGGTCTTTAGTCCGTCTTCGGCATCAACCATACTAGGTCTTTAGCCCCTCTTAGACATCAACCATACTAGGTCTTTAGTCCATTTAAAACCACCAAGTTCAACCATACTAGGTCTTTACCTTGGCAAACCCACCATCCAAAACAAGCTTACTTAACTTAAAAAATTTATACATGACCTCAAAAGAATAACCAATGCATTCAAATCATGTAAACCTCAAATATGATGCAACTCATGCAATGCAAACCCCAAGCCCACGTCGAGCTTATTAAAACCGGGTGAATGCCCTCAAGACTCAATCGAGTCCAAAACCGAGCCCTCTGCTCAAAGATCTAATGATCATTTATCAACGTCAAATCATGCAAATGAGATGCAATTAAGCATATAACACATCCTAGACTCCACCCTGAACATGTAAATATCAACAGCGTGCAATAATATGCAACACGGTGCAATAGAAGCAACCCGTAAATAAGACTCCACATCGAGCCATTTAAACCGGACAAATGTCCCAAGATTATCTCAAAGTCAAAACCGAGCAAAGTGCTCCAAGCTTGCTAGACCCATAATGTCGGTCATTATCGCATAAAACGCGTTTAAACATTGTTTAAGAAAACACGTATCCCGAAATCATCATTAACCCCAAAACTCAACACGGGTTAAACAAAAGGGTTTTCCCAAAGGACTCACACCCTTAATATTCTCAAAAGGACTCATAACACTAAAAGTGCATTTTCCCAAATGGTTTATTAAAATCATTTACACTAACATGATTAAACCATCAAACAAACCTCATTTTGAGCAATTAATCTTTTAAAGACAATTTATGGTTTCTAACCATCCAAATATTCAAAAGCCCCAAATATGGTGTTTTACACATTTATTAAGATCAACACTTCAAGAGAGTTAAACTATCCAAATAACTCAACCATATACATTTTCAAGTAAAACACACAAATATTTGTAAAATACTCATTTTTGGCATGTACAAGGTTTTCGCAAAGTAACTTGAACTCACCTTGCTAGATTTAAGCTAAATCTAGGGTTTCTCCAACGTATGCTCCTTTGATGAGGTTTACATCTTCAAGCCAAATCTTCCAAAAACCTAGATCCATGAAATCCCAACCATCAATATCACGATCCAACCATAAGGAATTGTCATCCAACCCAAACACACCAAAACCCCCCAATTTATCAAACCCTAGTTCCAAACATAAAAGGGATAACGATTCCCCCAACCGATCGCCACCAAATTCAACCACAACATCACAAAACGGAAGGGAAGTGAACTATAACAACAATCTAACAAGGAATTACCTTAATCACTTGAATCTGTCAAGGAAGAACTCCAAAACTCCCAAAAGCTTCAAACTCCTAAAACGATCATCAATGGTGGTAAAGGGTTCGATTTCGTGAAGAAATGAGGAAGGAGAGGGGAGGGGATGGTGTTTCTTGAGAGAAATCGGCTGAGAGAGGGTGAGGGAAGTGAAGAAAATAGAGAGAGGGATGAGGGAATGAAAAAGAAAGGGAAAAAGGGGTTAAAACCCGAATTTATTTCGTCCAGGTGCTCGGCGCCGATCAATCGGCGCCAAGATCGGCGCCAGCTTCTGTTTGGTTCCCTTCTAAAACGCGGTTTCGGCCATAACTTCTTCGTTATAGCTCCGTTTTCGCTCCGGAAAGGACCGTATTCGAATTCCCCATCCAACAAGACAATAAAAACTAGGATTTAACTCCAAATCCTATTTTCCATAATTTCCTTACAAGATCGATTCCTCCTGAATCAAAGTCGTACTTACCCGAAAATCACGGGTGTTACAATATTCAAAGGTGACAAGTATGTTGGATTGAGGTGTATGGATTTTTAGGCGGTGTTACGTTAATGTTATTTTGAGCTTAGGAGGTTGGGTTGTATTCGGTGGCTTACTAAAAGAAGAACCCGTGTTCTTCTCGGTTCCGTTGGATTTTTAGGTGACTTTATCCTACTCCAATTGAATGCCGAAGAGAATGTTGTATTCGATAAGTTGTGATGCTTTGTTGTGAAGTTTAGCTGGGAATGTTGAAGTATTCCTTGCGTGTAAAGGAATCCAAGTGGATAGGTCGACTATGTTTGAAGAGTCAGAAATATGTTGTAGTTCTGAGCATTGAGTATTCCTTGGGAGAACTTGGCTAAATGTCTCGACTAAGGATTGTGGTGAAACCGTCCGATTGGGCACGTAATGATGTGTGATAGGTGTTTCATGCAAGAACGGGAGGAAGTGAAGATGGTATGCCAGAGCAAGTGGATAAACTGAAGGTAAGAAGATGTCAAGAGACACAGAAAAGTGGAACTATGTTTAAAGACTTGTTATTTGAAGGGCATGAGAAAGAGGATCATTGTGTATGTCATGGTTAAAGAGTTGGGAAAACTAATCCCGTGCGGTTGGTCTAAAGCTTGCACATGTTAGTGAGCCATTCTTTGAAAGCAAGTTTGATGTTTCAACAGAGTGAAAATAGGTGGTCGAATGTGGTGCCCTAGATGAAAGACCATTGGATTAGATTCGGTATTGTCAGGGAAATTGCTCCGCGTGAACTTGACGTTCAGTATTCGATTATTTGGAATAGTTTGAGTGAGCATGGTCGCTCCTCCTTATGAAGTGAATTTTGGAGGTTATTTCAAAATAGTGGAACCGTTTGGTGGATGTTGTGTGAAATTGAAATGTGTGTCCTTAGGATTGGATCAACTTGGGTGAGTGGATTATTCGGATGTTAGTCTGTGAAAGTTTTCTTCATATATTTATGTATGAAAACGGGTAATGGTGTGATGGTTGATGCATGTATGGATCATTTAATTTGGTAACCAATGATGCGTGTGTGATCAATGTGGTTTCAGGGGAGTGAAATGTTATTTGTGCCAGACGTACGCTATATTGGAGGGATGCAACTTTTTGAAGTGGGTCTTGTCCGATAAAGGAACTCATGATTGTGAGTTTAAAGTGACGATCCAAGGATGACATTGTGTTATGTTGACGAATTGAGTGGTTATTCTTTTGTCGGGGATTCGTGTTGTTGTGGCGTTGACCTCAGTAAAATCCTTTCTTTTAAGGAAGTAAAGTGGTGCGTGAAACCCTTAAATTAGACGCGTTTTAAAACCGTGGGTCCAAGTGTGGACAAAGCGGACGATACCTGGTGCCTTTGGTTATAGTTGATCGATGGATTACAAGTATATATATATTTTTCAATTTATTGACATAAGAATGTTGTGGTTAATCGAGGGGCGATTTCGAGGGTTATCGTACGTTGTTGATTCTGATCAGGAATGTTTGGGTAATTTAATGGAACTCGGTTGATTAGGTTGGAAAGCATGGGTCTTGAGATTTCAAGTTGGGGGAACGGCTTGATACTTAAGACATCCCCATGGAATAGAGTGGTGCATTTCGAGAGGAAAGGGAAGTCGAGCCACGTTTTAGTGAGTTACTTGCAATTTTTGAAATAGTTGGAGATATGGTGTATGAACTGGATGTACTCGATGAATTTATGGAAAAATTCATAATGTGTTTCATGTCTCGAGAGTGCTTATTGGAAGTTGGTATGTGTTGATCCAAACTGTAACGACCCCTCCCAAACATACACCATATAATACAAATTACATGCCAAACATATACAACAAAAGATACATATTATAACACATACGGTCCCTTAGTCCCAAAACTATACAATACATATTCAGTACTATCTTTCCTTGTATATAATTTACATTACATCCAACAACTACTGATACAAAAACGCTTCATGAAAAACTTCAAAACCTTTCTTTTGCTCTTACTCGCTTCCTCGACCTGGAATACATATTTTTGAAAACAAAATGAGGGTTAGACCAATTGGTCTAAGTGAGAAAATCCGTGTCAGTTTAGTAATCATTTTGTAAAACGCAGATATACAACAAGTATATGAATACCAAGCATGACTCGTGTGCACTTTGTATAACTCCTTCACATGGCCATATTAGTTGGTTGCGCTAAACCAACTAATCAATTTACTCCGCTGCACTAACATACAGCCAACTCTGTTGCCCCTCCGTACAACCAATACTCCGCCGGCCCTCAGTCCGTCCAAGGTGCACTCGTGTAGTGTAATGCTTATATAAATACAACATATATCTCAATATATCATATTTCAATCATAAGCACATCATCACACTACCTAC
Organism: Saussurea involucrata; assembly: GCA_033807775.1. NCBI lineage: Eukaryota > Viridiplantae > Streptophyta > Magnoliopsida > Asterales > Asteraceae > Saussurea > Saussurea involucrata. The sequence goes on along the minus strand of CM066322.1, from coordinate 145,933,906 downwards.
CACATAATTATTCCACACATATATATATATATATATATATATATGGATGGGTATCAAATACAAACCAGTTAGTTTGTACAAACTCGTACAAACCATACCTAGCTTCATGATTTTGTAAATTTGGCTTCATGAATATATATATATATATATATATATATATATATATATATATATATATTGGCTTCATGAATTTATAATTTGGCTTCATGAATATATCATTTGACATTTTTAACTAATTTTTTTACAAAAATACCCTAAAATACCCTTATTTTTGTAAAAAAATTAGTTAAAAATGCCAAATGATATATTCATGAAGCCAATATATATATATATATATATATATATTCATGAAGCCAAATTTACAAAATCATGAAGTTAGGTATGGTTTGTACGAGTTTGTACAAACTAACTGGTTTGTACCCGATACCACCCCTATATATATATATATATATATGTGTGTGTGTGTGTGTATTCCAGTTTGAAATTGGTTAAAGTAAAACTCACCTGATTGCTATCAAAATACTTCCAAGCTTTCCTCAAATAAACCGATGATTTGATCTCTCACCAAAAGTCACAGAATCTGAAATAAATTGAATACCAATATATATTTACCAATCGAACACATAAGACTCTCTAGCAGTATAAGAATTCTAGATAAACCTATCATACCCTTATCCACAAATGTCCCTCTTCGGCGACTTAGCACGGGGGCAACGCCCTTGCGGGGTCTGGGGGCAGCGCCCCGAGAAATTGTTTATGAAAATCTTATCCGGAAACTAAACCGAAAACTATATCCGGAAACCTATTATCTGGAATCTGATCCGTAAACTTTATCCGAAAACATGGTCCGGACAATCTATCCGGGAAAACCCATACGGAAAACCGATTCGAACAATCTATCCGGAAAGTCAGGGAATCCGGAACTCATCCGGACAACTTATCCGAAAAACTCATCCGGACACTCATCCGGAAAACAATTGAAATCCGGTATCATCCTATCCGGAAAACACGAGGAATCCAGGAAAATCAAATCCGGAAACCAAAGAATCCGGACAACAGTTCGAACCCCAGGTTCTAATTACACCAACACAGAATCAAAGATTTCTAAGTTCTAAACCGATAGGAATTGTCTACTATTGAATATGAACACAAATTGAAAAGAAATTTTACCTTTAAATCACCTCCAACAAACTTAATCGAGGCCCTAACCGAGAGACTTCTTCTGCTCTCTCTTTCTCTCTCTCTCTCTCTCTCTCTCTCTCTCTCGATGCTTCCCACAGATAATTCAAGAAACCGACTTATCAAAAACAAAGGAGGATGACTCCTTATATACTAAACCCCAATTTGCAATCAAGGACTCGACTACTAAAAAATTACGGATACACCCTTAAACTTATAAATCGACACAACTCACCCTAAGCTATAAAAATAAATAAATCATTAACTTACCCGGGTTATTACACAAACTCTCTCAGTGATTTGATGATGACCCTTAAAATTACTTAGTGAAAATTACAAATGACATATGTATGTATTAATGTTTTGCCATTAGTGATAAACATACTGAGTCTGTTCAGTATCACTGATAGTGTTCATTGTTCTTAATAGTATTCCCTCGGTGATAAATGTACATCAGTGATAACCAGAGCATGTTCACTTATCACTGATGATCGTTGATAGTTTCAATTGTAAGCAATGTTGTTTGTAATCCCTGAAGACAAGTTTCGCGACAAAGAGTTCATCGTTGACATCGAAGACAAAGCTGGTGAACAAGTGACGAGTCTACTAATGATCTGATACGGACATCAGTGAAACCAAGACATGTCCACACACGCGACATTTCAAGAATAAGGCTTCAGCGATAGCTGACTTACATCAGGTCTTCTCTGATGAAAGATCTACTCAGCGATCGCTGATCATGAAGCTTCTACTTCAAGAAATGTTTGTCTTATCTACTTGCACACTTCGTATGATCTGTCAGAGGGAACATGCCTTTGTCCAGGATCGTACAACCACTCTGCCACTACACTGTTATCATACGGCCCAAAGCATGTTGTGCAAAAAGTCAGAAGCATGCGCCCAATCAGGTGCTAACACGTGTAAAGTCCTACTGACATGCATTTAATGCACCGGGTATAAATAGGAGGAATGCCCCTTCAGTTTGAAGGTGATATTCACTGAACTTCTTAGTGCCTTAGAAAAATATCCTTATTTTTCTATATCTCCTTTTCTATCTATTTCTTGTGCAAGAACACTTAGCGATTCTCTAGTTTGTTTAGATTAGGTTTTACTTAATCTTATTCCGCAACAAACTGTAAATTGTATTTGATTTATCAATAAACAATTTAGAAAACCAAAATCTTGTGTTTGTATTCAACCCCCCCCCCCCTTCTACAAACTATTTATCTTGTATAACCCCTTCAAGACCAACAATATGGGGTGGTATTTAAATAAACTTGGTCCTTAAAATCTAAATTCTCTGAAGGTTAGGGACTAAAGTGCAAAATATGGACTTTCAGGGATTTGAGGCCAATTTTGAGAGGATAAAGAGGGTAAAATCCTTCTAGCAATTGTGTTTCTTACGATTTGGGTTTTGAGAGAGGTGATATTGGGAGGATTAAAGAGATCTAATTGGAAGTATGGTGGAAGAGATGCATCAAGGGATTTGAATCTTCATCTTCTTCAAGGTATGAATCCTACTCCTTCTTCCTCAAGCTTAGGTGGGATTGATTTATGGTTTGGGGTTTTGTAAACCATGGATTTGTTGAGTCCAAATGATTGGGAAAGGAAAAGAAAAGAGTTTGGTATTGTTTTCCCTCATGGGTCTTGGTAAATGATTGAGAGTTTCATCATTTTTGCATAGAACTCTCTAAAAATGGTTATAGTTGAGTTATAGAGCTTTTGGGTTTGAAATCATTAATCAATAGGATGATTTTGTTGGTGTAAATGTGTTTTGGATGGTGGTTTTTTATTAATTAAGGTTTGGGTATCAAAAACTATCGATTTTGGAGGTTTAAAATCAGCTTGGAGCATTTTGGGGGCTTGGGATTTCGACCTAGAACTTTCGTGCAGGCCTGGGAAGGACGAACAGAGACTTGCGCGGCTTCCCTCGCAACTTGAGGTCGCGTGAAAGGTGGCGCAAGTCACTTTTTGGGCACCTTCTTCGGGTTGCTTCGTTTTTCAGGTCTAGAATCGAGGCGTCGATTGGGGTTTCCTTTAGGGGCTTAGTAGAGATGTTTTGGGATGTAATTAGATGGTTTAATACCATTCCTACGAAGTCCAATTCAAGTGTTCGGTTTGAGCTAAAGTGAGTTTCGGAGCATGTGTCAATTTGCTAAAGCTCAGGTGAGTTCTCTTAACTTTATTGTGCAAATGAAATGTTTTGCTAAAGTTTTCATAACTGAATTTGGTATTGATCATGATGGTATGATTAGACACTTTGAAAAGCTTTGTTATTACATGATGTGGAAATGTTTATTAATGCATGCACGTTGTTTACATGTTCTTTACGAAGTGGTATATTGATTTGGAGTCGGGTTGCACAGTGGGATTAGAGTACATTGGAATTGTAAATATTCCTTGGGAGAGTATTTAAACCATCTGCCTTGAATTTGTTTCTTGCACATACGGGAATAGCATGTCTTACAACTTCTAAAGCATACCCACTAACACTCCACACACACTGTAACACCCTAAAATCAGGGCTAATTTAAACCTAAATTTTATAACAAGATTTCAACATAAACCTCATAAACTTTATACATACACAGAGAATTAACTATGAGGGTTATAATTACAAATATAGAATTCTTCAAATAACCTATTAATCTAATCATGTCACTATAATCAGATTAACTAGGTTATCTAAGCAATCTATCAAAAACCTCCTCGTTCATTAACTTCTCTGCTAATCCAAAAGCTCTCGTCCCACATCCCTTTTTACATCCCGAAGCTAGTACCTGGTAAGAAAATATCTTTTGAAACGATTAGGCTAATGCCTAGTGAGAACATTCGGTTTCGAAATAATACTTTTAAAAACAATGTAAACAAGTTACTACAAACCTGGTTACCCTTTTTCTTACCACACGTATAACCATCTTTCGATGACGGGGTCCGACCCGATTTCAAGAATATGACCGACACTAAGTCAGTCTTTGTATCATGTTCCAGAGCCACACTACGAATCTCCATGGATTCTAGATTAACGCTCATATCCAAGAAATCGCAATATACACATGCCCATTTCTTGGAAAAGGAAATAGAGATTACAATTACACATGCCAATCCCTTCTTTTCCTTAGAAATCAGAAATTACGTTTATTCCATGATTTCTCATATACATCGGAATAACGATTAATCCTCATCTATTCCACGTGTTCATAACCACTAGTGCCTATGGATCCAATACACTTACTATACGTCTGCATAGTATCAAACTAAAACAGTCTTTAAGCCTAACACACTACCATTCAACTGTAAGTATGTTCAAGCAACTAGGATTATATTTCAATTCCTAAATCATACCCTTCCAGAAGTTAGCAAAAATCTAAAGTTATTGAGTACTCAAAAGTGACCGGACAACAAAAGTTTCCGGACACCCCATTCTGTCCGGATATCAGAACTTTCCGGATACCACAACTTTCCGGGTAATACATGACTTTCCGGATAATACACAACTTACCGGATACTTATCTAATCCGGACGACATTCGGAAACCAAGGTAATCCGGATACCATCTGATAACTAATTTCATCCGAAAACTACAAGAAATCAAGACTTACCGGATAACTTTGCCATGTCCGGAAAGCTTCATACAGAGGTTTCCGGATACTATCATTTATCCGAAAACTTTAACCTGCAGCTTAAAAATTCAATCCAAAACTCTGTCTGTTCCATTCAGCTTGTTTTAAACACAACCATACAGTCCCAAAACAGTTTATACAAGAGTCTTAACATTTATTTTGACAGAAAACAAGGTTTTAAGCAAAAAGTGAATGAACTCACCTTTGTTTGTAAGACCCACTTCTCTGCACAATCTGATTCCAAATCAAAACAGCACCTAAATGAAATCAGATTAAGATATAGATACCATCTTACTACTGGAATCAATCTTACAAAATCCTTTGTATACTTACCAAGATTTTCAGCTTAAATTCTTCTTTTTCTCTCTTCCTTTCTTCTTCTTTCTCTCTTCTTTCTCTCTACCTTTCTCTCTCTCTTTTTGACCGACTCCAGCAAAGATGATTGAGATATTTTCTCAATCAGTTTCCTTCTTTAATTTACACCTCATTTCTACAATTTCCAATTACCCCCCTCAAGTTCCAAACTTTCCAATTTAACATCAAACTTTGGTTACTTAACTTTTAACCCCATTGATTTATATAATTGCAAAATAGTACAAAACTTAAACTCAATTACAAATCAACTTCATTCATATTAAAACATAATATAATGAAAATTCGAGATGTTACAATACTCCCCAACTTGAAAATGATTTCGTCCTCGAAATCAAAGTTAGGTAAACAAGTGAGGATATCTAATCTTCATATCCTCTTCTGACTCTAACGTCACGTTAGCACCTCGATGATGCTTCCATTGCACCTTTAACATAACCACTTCCTTATTATTACGTAACTTTCTAACTGATCTTTCCAAAATTGCCTCTGGTTCTTCCACACAGCGGCTCTTCTCGTCCACTCTTACATCAGTAAGTGGAATCACATCGTCCTCTTTGGCTAAACATTTCCGAAGGTAACAAACATGGAAGGTATTGTGGATGCCTTCCAATTCAGGTGGAAGATCCAACTGATAATCTTGTAATCCCACTCGCTTAGTTATAGTGAAAGGTCCTAGAAAACGAGGACTTAACTTCCCACGTTTGCCAAACCTTATTACGCCTTTCCACGGGGATATCTTAAGCATTACGCGCTCCCCAACTTGGAATTCTTTCGGTCTTCTTTTCGGATCAGCTTAACTCTTTTGTCAATCCTGAGCTGCTTTCATATGTTGCCGAATTTTTTTCACTTTGTCAGCTGTTTGTTGCACCAGTTCTGGACCAGCAAACTGCTTCTCTCCGGCTTCTAACCAGCACACCGGAGTTCTACATTTCCGGCCATACAAAGCTTCGAAAGGTGCTCTTCCAATACTGGAATGATAACTATTGTTATACGCAAATTCCCCTAAAGGTAAATGCGCATCCCAGTTACCTCCAAAATCCACACGACCTGAGCATGTCTTCCAAAGTTTGAATGCTTCTTTCGCTTTGCCCGTCAGTTTGTGGATGATAAGCAGTGCTTAGATTAACTTTCGTACCCAATTCTTCTTGTAATGATTGCCAAAACCTCGAGGTAAACCGACTATCACGATCTGACACTATAGACATCGGTATACCATGCCTTGACACCACTTCATCAATATACAGCTTCTCCAATTTATCTATTGGTGACGCTACTTTCATAGCCAGAAAATGAGCACTCTTAGTCAATCTATCCACGATTACCCATATTGTGTCGTTACCTTTTTGCGTCTTTGGTAACTTCGTCACAAAATCCATGGTAATCTTCTCCCACTTCCATTCCGGAATCTCCAAGGATTGGAAACTTCCGTAAGGCTTTTGATGTTCCGCTTTTACCAAAGAACATGTCCTACACTTCTCTACTATTCGGGCCACATCTACTTTCATAGCTGGCCACCAATAATGCAATTTCAAATCCCTATACATCTTAGTACTCCTAGGATGTATAGAATACATAGATTTATGAGTATCTTCGAGAATTAATTCTCGATTTCCTCCAGCCTTAGGCACCCAAACACGACCTTGGAACTGTTTAATTCCACGGCTATCTTTAGTGAGTTGAAGATGCTGCTTACTCATGACTTCATCTTTTAGATTCTCTTCCAATAGAGCCTCCGTTTGTGCCTCTTTTATCCTTTCAATCAAACTGGATGTTACATCAATTCTACGGTTGGTCGTTTTCAAACACCCACTATACTCTTTAAAACTTAAAGCATCAGCTACGACATTTGCTTTACCGGGATGGTAATGCAATTCGCAATTGTAATCTTTAAGTAACTCTAACCAGCGTCGTTGTCTCATGTTTAACTCGTTTTGATCAAAGACATGTTTCAAGCTCTTGTGATCAGTATAAAGAGTACACTTCGTTCCATATAAATAATGTCGCCACAGCTTCAATGAAAATACGACCGCTGCTAAAAAGGGCCCCAAAATTTAAGTCTTACAAAACGAAAGTCAACGGTTGGCGGAACAACCGGATTTACAGCTGAGAATAACTTGAAATAAAACTACTCAGACGACTAGCCAAAACTCTATGCTTCCGCTCTTCTCTATGCCGGGACTCGATCTCACATTTTGCCCTTACCCTTGTCTACCTGCTTGCGTGAAAAAGGTTTTATTTAAGAAAGCGAGTGTTTGACCATGAGGTCTAGTGAGTTCCCTCAAAACGTGCCCATGATGCAATTAACACAACTCACAAATATTTTATAAGGAAGAAATGTAAACATCACACCTTTACAATGAAATACACACAAACGGCACATGCCGATGGCCCACGCACTAGTCACACACACCTGTGACAGCGTGTTAGGGCACACACCCGCCCTTGATGATTTATATGAAACAAATTCATATATATAAACACTCTTTATGGGACACACCCCCCATATACACACCATAATCCATTGCATGCCCACCCTCAAGTAATCATACCTTTATAAATCACACCATAAGGAAGTTTAATAGCATCAAGTAAAATATGCAGTTTTAAACAAGTATTTGCGTACGTAAACACACTTGGTAAAATTCTTTGGTTAAGAGTACTCACCTGGCGTCCACAAAACTTTCTCTTTCGCTCGAGAGCTCCACACTAGAACCGCACACCTAACATTTACATCCCAAGAAAGATAATGAGGAGTCGCTCCTACAATCCTCTCAAGTAGATCCTAAATTTCACGCATGAATGCCAACGTCTCACTTTAGGAAAGCACCCAAAACCACCCATTATAGTTTCCGGACGCAAGAGTCCGGATACCACTTACCGGATAACCCGGTTTCCGGGTACTGTTGTTTTCCGGAAATGTCCGGATTCCACTTCCAATCCGGATATCATTTGTTTGGATCCTTCCGGATTCCTAGAAACTTCCGAACAACTTGTCTTACTTCCGGTATATCCGGATTATACCCTTTTTCGGACAAATTTTCCTTCCTGATACTAGTTCTTCCAGACAACTTGTCCGGATACCAATGTCCGGACTCCGACTCTTCGGGCAAGTGCAATTTTACCAAAAATCCACATATTCTTACCAACTAATCAATACACCAAAATAGGAGTTGTTTTGAGTCATCAAAGGATAACTCTAACATCTTTAATCATATTCTTGCGTGGTCTAAGCCACCATTCCACACACAGATTACCTCTCACCTTTTAGGTTATCGGATGTTTTAATTCCCTACCAAACTCTAGAAAATTCCTATCAGACAAGAGATTAAAGAAGAGGGGGGTTACCTTGACGAAATGATTGGGATGCACTCTCTTGAGTTTCCGATTCCAAACATTCACCTCCAAATATCGATACCAAGTTCTTCCACAATCGCACACACACACACACACACACTGTTGCCGCTCTCACTTCTTTTGATAATATCTCAATGTTAGGGTTTTTGACCCCTTTTTATACCTTCTCGCTACTTCCCCAACTTTCCTTTTTCTCATTATTACCACTAAGCTTTCTTTCTTTGTATTGTTATTACCACTAAACTTCCTTTTTATTGTCCCAAATGGACCGGGTCATTACACTTATAATTAGTTATTCAGTTTAATTTTAATCCCTTACTTTTTCGTTTTAGACCCTTGATCATTTTAACATAAATAATCGTATATGAACTAAAATACATTAAAAATATATTTTCTTTTTTTACAAATTATACCATTGTAATCGTCTTGTCAATACCTTCGAAATAAGCCCCAATATTGAATAAGTTTGGATTTATTCATATTATTAAATATCATGAATATATACAATTTAATTTGTTTTATATTTCTTATATTTTTATTTTTCATTTTGCACTCTTATCATATTAAAAAACACATTCATAATTATTTAAACTAAAATGTCATAAATACGTACCGAGATTTTTCAAGAATTATGTATCGAGATTTTTTTAACTTGTACATTTTACACCATTCTCTATGTTTGTCTATCTATATTTCTTTTAAAAAAATGTTATGGTTATTATTGGCATTGTGTGATGGATAATAAAACTAAACATGAAACAAAATTATTTTTTCGAGTTTTCAGTTTTAGATTCGGAATATTTTACGTCGCATCGTATGCGAACATGTATCTGGTTATTATTATAAGAAAGAAGAAGTCGAAGAAAATGGAAAAAACAGATTAGTACCATATAGTACTACTCTATAATTCGGCAAACTAGATCTAGATCCTTTTACTTTAATATAAAAACTATCTATCGAGTTTATAAATAATTAATAATTAAAATTGTATGACTAAAATCTATATAAAATAGAAAAAAAATATTTTTGAAATATTTTACTTTTTGTTTAAAAATAAATGTTCATAATAAAAAGGATACAGTTTTAAAAAATGTATACTTATTATATTTTTAATTATTAAAATGATAAGTTTATCCTTAATTATAAAAATTGATATTTTTTCGATCATATAATCAATAATAAAATAGAAAAGTAAACAATTATTTTAGGACTAGTTTAGTACCCGCGCAATGCGGCGGGATGCAATATTCAAATAAATGTAAGCAAAAAATAAAAATAGAAATTACAATCATGCAATATTCATACGGTTTGGGTTTGGTTTATAACTGAAGTCTTTTATGTCTAAATTTTTGTTTAAACAAAATAGAAATTACAATCATGCTTTAATCATATACAATCATCACTCAAAACCTCTCGATAAACCACATTTGATGTGTAAACTCCCTTCGGTTTGAACTTTTTGATAGGCTTCACTAATATCTTTGTAGTGCCACGTGATATACCTCTGGATAACTATTCTCTGATGACAGCCGTGTTGCTGAGGCTGCTTCAATTGCACAGAAATTGCGTAAGTACATTACTGATAAATACCCCCTCCGTCCGAAAATAAATGTCCACATTTGTATTTATAGTTGACACAAAACAATTCAACTGGCTTCCGTTAATTGATACAAACAAAATTATTAACACGAAAAACAAACAAAAAAGATGATTATCATTGCTTGTAAAAAAATATAAATGGTACAAAGACCAATAATTTCTTTTCAAATTAAAGAAAACAATATATCATAATATCCAATATATCATAATATCCACTTCTGTTAGTGTAATCGTAGCAATACATGGAACATTGGTCCCAAACATAATAGGACTATTTTATATTTAAGAAATGAGAATTTAACCAAAAGAAACTTAAAATGATTTAATTACCAAACCAACTTATATATTTACCCGGTTTAAAATGCTCAAATTGATAATATACTATTTAACAACACCAACTCAGATTGAACAAAGTAATAATATTGTCAGGATCGAATCTTAACAAGATTACTAATACTTAGAATTCAGAATTAAAGAATCTGCGGAATAGAACTTTAATTCACACAATCAATAGAACAATAAATCAGAAAATACACAGATGTTTGTATTCACTGCTTCGACTCACAAGATTACAACCAAACCTCAATCTTGATGAACAGGCTCAATCAAGACGACTTCTACTAGGGGTGAGCAAAACCCGAAAAACCCGAGATCCCCGACCTGACCCGACCCGAGATTATGGCCAAACCCCGCACCCGATATACCCGAACCCCGACTGCCCCGATCCGCTCAATTGTTCGGGTAAACTAGGATCGGGTTGGGTTTGGGTTTTACCCACCCGACCCGTCCGAATATCCGATTTTAAAACAAAATAAATTTTATTTAATAAATTTAAAATACATATATTGATATATCATATATACCTTTCGTATTTCTAACCTAAAATCCTAAAATCAAAAATCCCAAATCGCGATCGTCGATCGCCATTCGCCACCACCACCAGCCACACCCCCCGCCGGTCTGAGGTCTTCGGCCGCCCACCGCCGCCCACCGCTTCCATCACCGTCCATTCTTCACCACGGCACCACCCACGACCATTCTCCACCACGGCACGTCGGCACCATCCACGGCCCACGGCTGACGGCCCCACGCTCTGAGCCACTTTCTTCACTGATTTGTGAGGTACTGTTAATTGTTATACTAGTTTAGAAGGGTTGTTAATTGTGATGCCTAAATATGAACAATTCTTGAGTTCATGGAATTATAATTTTTTTTGTGGAAACAATTTTGGGCCAATTGCACAGGGGATTGAGTTTTAAGTTTGGAATTTCTTTCAAAATGGGGGATTGAGTTTCAAGTTTTAGCATTCCTATTTATTTATGTGAAATTGTGAATTGCTCCCATTAGCATCAATTTTGTCAAGATAGATAGTTGGTTTTAAATTAGAAGAAAAAATTACAACTTTTTGAGACCCCACATACTCACATAGAAATGAAGAAAGTCAAGTAATCTCAACTTGAAATTACATGAAACACTCAAGCAGATTGTTATGGTTTTATTTTATTGTGATTAGCATTGTAAAGTTTTGAGTTATTTAGTTATTTAATTCTCATCTTTTTCTCTGTCGAATTTGAGCAGGCTGGAAGTTTTTACAGGAGTTCCGCAAAGGTGAGAAGTTTGTACATAAATCTTTATTTTTGTGGATTTCAGTAGTCATCTGCTTAAGCCTTTTGAGCTGATTGTTTCAGTACATGGATCAACATAACCATCAAGAGTGCTTATTAGTTATCTTCACTCTTTCATAATGATAATGCATAGCCATGATCCATATAATGCATGCCTATATTATAAGTTATAACCATTGTTTGTAGTTTGTTAAGTCCGACATAAGATGCGATGGATTATTCAATGTGTTTATATTGTTCAACTTCTCATGGGTATGATTTGGTATTTATAAGTTATAACCATTGTTTATTATGTTAGAAACTTAGAATGATTTGGTAGTTTGTAAGTACATGTTTATGGTAGTTTGTTTATGTTAGAATTATAGAATATGTTACTTTGTTCAGTGTTCACTAGATTTGGAATGGATCCATTCGAAGTCAATAGTAGTGCACCGCCACCACCGGAAACAAGAAAACGTAAAGCGGCGGAAATAAGGTCAGTCTATTGGGAGCACTTTGATGAAATAAAAAATGACCAAGGTAATACAATAAAAGGAAAGTGCAAATATTGTGCAAAAACATACGTCGCTGACCCTAAAAAGCACGGGACTAAAAACAGGCCTGGAAAGTGGGTAAAGATGGGCTAAAAAACAGGTCTGGAAAGTGGGCAAACATGGGCTAAAAAACATGGGCCCAGTCCAGGCCCAATCCGAAATATCCGAACTCGGATATCCGACCCGATGTGCCCCGAAAACCGAATACCCGATTTCCATTTGGACGGATATCGGGTTTGTGACATCTCACCCGACCCCCGATCGGATTACGGATTTTTGGCCCCGATCCGACCCGATCCGTCCGATGCACACTCCTAACTTCTACTTCTCTAGAAATAGGGTTCGAAACCTTGAGGTTAATTCTCTCTGAAAACTCTCACGTATTCTAATTGTATTTCGTATCACTTTAATAGCTATCTATCAACAACTATTTATACAAAATAAATACAAGATAACTATCAAAATAAAATTGATCTTCAGAATATTCTTTTAAGTATATCTTCAATCATTCCATCTTTATCTCCTTCAATCTCGCATTCCATGTTCTGATCACAAGCAGTATTAACTTCAATCTTCTCAAGCAGTACTAATGAAGTTCCAGCAGTATTAACTTCGATATGCATAAGCAGCACTAACAGTTTTCGTAAGACACCAGCAGTACTAACATTGTTCCAGCAGCATTAATGTCTCAGCAGTACTAACCTTGATCTAGCAGTAGTATCTTTGTTCTGGCAGTACTAACGTTGATCTGGCAGTATTAATGTAGTTCTGGCAGTACTAACCATACTTAGCATATCTTCAGTTCCCAACAATCTCCCACTAACTTGACTTTTAGAAAGAGAAGTCAAGTTCTTCAGATGATGCTTCCAAAACCTAATCATGCATGCCTAGATCAGGATTCAATCCCAGACTTTGATTGAGAGTTCTTCTTACCAGATATCTTGCCATCTCAGAATCTTTGTCACTTACCAACTTAGCATGCAGCATTCCAGTCAACCTTTTCATGCTGTGTTTGTATACTACATCTACCAAATAATATTCATGAAATGTATGATCAAGAGTGATGACATACACTCCACAATTCTCAATGAGCATCCAGTTGGTAATGACTTGAAAATTCCTTGCTATCAAATACTGAACTGCTTCTGGTTTGAACATTAAGCACAAGTATTCAAGAACCATCTTGGTGATAGACATACCTTGCTCTGTCAGCATGTTTTCATATAGCCTCATTCCAACCTTGAACATCTCTTCTATGTCAGATCTTGAGCATGTTCTGATGAGTCTTCCCCATGTAGAACAGACTTCAAACTTTCCATCTGCTCTCTTTATTCTAATGTACTCCTTTCTCCCTTCTTTCAATGTGTCCCAGAAGATGATCTCAGGAGCCATAGAAGCTAATGGTTTAACTTTAATTGGATTAGTATCAACCACAGTAATATACATATCACATTGTGCATTTGATTGTGATTGTACATTGCTTGGTTGACCTGATGAGGTTGCCACTTCTTCTTCAGCAGCCTTTTGATCATCTTTCTCTTTCACAACTTCCTCCTTAGCTTCTTCTATGATGGGTTCCACTCTGGGCTTCTTTACAAATTTCTTCTTTGAAGCTATGGACTTTGTTCTTGGTCTTTTGCTTGACACCATTTTGGTTCTTTTGAGTGATTTAGCAGCTTCAGGAGTGGTTTCAGTTGTTTCCTTAGTTTCTGCTGCTTCAGGGATGATTTCTGCTGCCTTATGTTTTTCAGCAGCAATAACCATTTCTGCTGCTATAGTTGTTACTGCTTCTTTTATAACCTTTAATGCTGCTGCTTCAACACTCTCTTCACAATCCAAAATATCTCTGCATCAATCTCGGTTTTAGTTGCAGGTACTGCCTCCTTCTCTCTTTCAGAAACTGCTGCATCAATTGTTTCTACTTCTTTTGCAACCTCAGCAGCAGTAACCGTTTCTGCTGCTGGTTCTGTTTCTGCTTCCTTTGTAATATTAGCAGCAGTAACCGTTTCTGCTGCTGTTTCCGTTTCTGCTTCCTTTGTAATATTAGCAGCAGTAACCGTTTCTGCTGCTGTTTCCGTTTCTGCTTCCTTTGTAATATTAGCAGCAGTAACCGTTTCTGCTGCTGTTTCCGTTTCTGTTGCTTTCTCACTTTCAGCTTCCTTTTCAACTTCTGTACCCTGCTCATCCTCCCCCTCAACCTTATATTCATACTCCCCCTCAATTTTTGCATCCTCCATGTTTATATCAGATTCTGACTCCCCCTTTTTGGAAGCATCAGTGGTTGAGCTTCGCCTTTTCAGAACAAACTGAGTTTTACGAAGCAGTATTAACTGCACAGCAGTATAAACTACAAAGCAGTATTAACTACAAAGCAGTATTAACTACAAAGCAGTATTAACTACAAAGCAGTATTAACTACAAAGCAGTATTAACTACAAAGCAGTATTAACCACACCTGCAGTATTAACTGCACAGCAGTATTAACTACAAAGCAGTATTAACTACAAAGCAGTATTAACTACAAAGCAGTATTAACCACACCTGCAGTATTAACTACAAGGGCATTATTAACTACAAAGCAGTATTAACTACAAAGCAGTATTAACTACAAAGCAGTATTAACCACACCTGCAGTATTAACTACATGGCCGTATTAATGGCTAGAACACTGGCAGTAGTAACTCTTCATGGACAGTAGTAACTACACTTGATCTAGCAGTAGTATCTTTGTTCTGGCAGTACTAACGTTGATCTGGCAGTATTAATGTAGTTCTGGCAGTACTAACCATACTTGGCATATCTTCAGTTCCCAACAAATATATAATATAGTAATATAATCCAAATAAAAGATGAAACAAAGTAAATAACCAAATAACCATAATAATTTAGAAATTTGTCTTAAAAAAACAATTCAAACAAAATGAAAACCGCTAAAAATCGTAAACAAAACAATTAGAAAAGTTTTCCATCATGAAAAAACAAATTACTTCTCAAGTTTGGGGATTATCAAATCTGTAATGACTTCTTCTTTCTCATTTGAAGGAATGCATGTTTTAGGAGATTTTGTTGTTGACCCTTTCATTGCATCATCGACATCATAAACTTCATCAAAATCACGCTTCAGATCGACACCTTTACATATCCTTTTCTGATACGTTTTTTCTTGTGATACCGGACTATCTGCCGTGCTGTTATCTACATTGTTTGGAGTTGCATTCTCACCCGTAAATGAAACAGCATCCTTCAAATAAGATAATAGTGACATGTGTTATTTTAGAAACTCCTTAATAATGAATAAATTTAACAGCTACATTAAAAGTTATCTATAATACCTTTAACTTTTCCACAGAACCAAAATCTGTTGAAAGAATGTTTACAGAATCGGATTCAGCAGGCTACATAATTAATTATAAAAAAATGTTAGACAACCAAAAATATGCAGCTCAATTGAAATTTAGTTTCGGGTAATGATAATTATTACCCGTTGAGCACTAAAAGAATTTCAACCAAAAATCAATAATTTTGGCTCCAAAAACAAATTTGACAAACGACAATCCATGATAAACCAATGGCAATTGAAAAAAGCTTTCTGACCGGTAATGCATTATTCACACAGGAAACGAAGCAGCAGAGAGCTTACCAGTGGAGAGAATTATTTTTGCAGCAGGGATGCAAAACTGTGAATGGAGCAGAGAATTATATAAGAGGTAAAATAAGATTAGAGATAACTATTAAGTTTTTAAATTCTAAAATCTGTTATCCAGGGTATGTATGCATATATCCAGGGTAAAATCGCCAGCTTAGTTTTTAAAATCGCCAGCTTAGTTTTTAAATTCTAAAATCTGTTAGAGATAACTATTAACACTAAAATCGCCAGCTTAGTTTTTAAAAATAAAATTAATTTTTTAAGACTTTAAGACTTTATGCTTTAAAAGATAGTACATTGTGCATTAAAAATTGTTTTTAAGACTTTAAGACTTTCATCCTAAATGCTTTATAAGATAGTATAGATAAACTAAAATAATAATGTAAACATTTATTTTAAAATAATTAGGATTAAAATTAATATAATAGATAATACAAATAAATTATTATTAATTTATTTACATCAACGTTTACAACTTGTTATGCCAAGTTGCCAACATTGGAAATGATCTATTAATATCAATATGGATAAAATTGTATATATAATATAAAATAAATGATTCTTTAGTTATTGTGTTAGAATAAATTTTTTGAATATTGAAAATGATTATTCTATTCTTAATATATATATATATATATTATAAATTGGAAAACTAATTTTAATGGAAAACACAAAAAGGAACAAACACATCCACAAACTTGAGAAATATATTGGGCTTTTCTAAGTATACCTCTGTCACTTTTTGTATACCCTCTCCTCTCACACATTTCACTTTTTAATTTTTTTAGTTAAAAATTACATTTTACATCCTTATACTTATTTAATAAATTTACTTTATACCTTTTAGTTTTGTATTTTTTATTTTACATCTTTATTATATTAATACATATAATCGTATATTAACTAAAATACGTTAATTTTTTTTTTAATTTTAACAAGTTATACCATTATAATCGTCTCGTCGGTACCTTCGAAATGAACCCAATATTGAATATTTTTTTATTTAATTATATTATTATATGTCATACGTTTACGTTATTTTTTTATATTGTTATTCTTCGATACCTTCTTATTTTTTTATTTAATTATATTATTTCGAAATGAGCTCAATATTAACTAAAATACGTTAAAAAATACTTTTTATTCCAACAAATTCCAACTTTGATTACTCATTTAAATCAATATATTCACGAGTACGAGTACGCTCTATATATTCTTCATACATATCTAATCTACGTTTGTATGGGACGATCCATGTACTTGCATCTGAAAATCGACAACGTGTCCAATGGTGTGTGAGTGTGGGCATTGGGTATTCTCCGTTTAATACCACTTTTATGTAATGATTACCATTAACATGCACTATTGCAATTGACACGTGTTGGGATGATGACGGCGGTTGTGTCCTAAATGGTAAGTATGTCACACTACCTGTCATATTGAGAACATGTAGTATGACATTGAACTTTGAAGCAGCTAGAATTCCCATTTCAGGCATAGCGATCCAATGCATAGGTGGTGCAAAGACGCCCTTCTGGAAAAAAAAAATCAACGCTTCGTAAATTCTTTGACACTCGTCGCTGCCAATCACATAAAAGTAATACTGTTGATACTCAGTTAGTTCAACAATTAACTCTCTGCGGATATTGTCCCATTCGTCTTCATGACCACCCAGACAAGTAGATATGGCTCGAAATCCACAATTTCCATCGCCCAATACATCTTGTATTTGTGTGATGTATGGATGAAATAAACTCGGGATTTGATCAAGATATGGATTTGGGAGGGGGTTGTCGTGGGAAGTAGGAGCTATGTCTCGCTGATTCTTGATGAGCAAAACCTTCAGAGTTGTTCTAACACGCCAACATTTATCAACTCTTTGTGAAGTGTGTGAGAGGAGGGGATATACAAAAGGTGGCAGGGGTATACATGGAAAAGCCCAAAAAGTTATTTGTAATAAAAATCAAATAGCATATCTTTAATGGAATAAAAGAGATATGAACAAATTGGAACAAAACATGCATATAGATAACAAGTCTTTTTTTAGTAATATTATAATCTAACATATAACCAGTGGTAATAAAAATAGATTTAAAGTTTGATAAGTTATTATATAAATAAGTTGAAACCCACACAAATTATTATCAAACAAAGTGATTTTAAACAAAGAAATTTGATAATTCATATATTTTGAGAAAATTATTTGACACTACTTCTTCAGTTTAGCTAAAAAAAATAGAGATATGCAGAGATTCTAAAGACAAATGTTAGTGAAGTGGTAGGTATAAGAAGATATTCCTACCTAATTATTGTTGTAGTATTTATACAAACAATGATCTGCTAAAATTTGTGTTTATGTCTCACCAAAAGTCTTATATCCATACTTCTTTCATTATATTCTTTTATTTCTAGTAGTTGAGACCTTTCTTTATACATACATATACGGCTTTCAATAGGCATACATATGTCTACTCCTTAAGTTACGGAGAAGATCTTACCCGAACTTCTTGGTTGTCTCTACCTCTAATTCCACAAATTGTTATTTAACCCATAAAAGTTTAATTCAAATTAAAAAATGTAGGTGTCATACCAAAATAAGGTGATGAAGAGAAGAAAAATGAGATATCTGAATTTGAAAAGTTGTTGCTTCTTTTCTCAATTCAGCTAGTTAAAATTCTCTATCACTATTTAACCCGTTGCATAAGTCTATGGAAAACCAAAAACGTATATGGTATGTATGCTAGGGATAATGAAGATTAAGCAAATTTAATCTGAGAGCAATCCTTGCAATGCTCACCTGGTAGGCACTTAGGGATTATTTGCCAAACACTTACCGACAAAGGTTACCACACCCACTTACTTTATCGAGTGACATTCTCGGCCTTAAAAAATGGATTATTGGTAAATGTGTGCTTACCAGGTGAGAATCTTTTCCCTCACTTACCGGGTAATATTTTCAGCCATGCTGTAAAATTTTCGGTACTTGTCGTGCACACTCAATAGATAAGTGAAATCAGGTAAACGTTTATCGAGTTAGCGTTTACACGTTGGGTAAACGCTTACCCGGTAAGAGTCGTCACCCTTGCTTACCAAGTAAGACTCTCGATCCTTGCTTTCGCTCTTACTTGTTAAGATTGTCGACCCTTGCCATATTAATTCGGTAAGGTAACTGACCCACTAAGCGTTTGGTAAATGACCCGTTAGTCAATTAGCGTTTGGTAAACGACTCCTACTCCTCTGACTCGTAGTGCCTTTCATCAAGTATATCGTAATCTACTTCTCTTGTCGGAATTGACTATGTTGGTCCTAAAGGGGTTCTACAAGAGTAAACAATTTGTAGAAGAGGGGGTTGAATACAAACACACAATTTTTCACTTTTTAAATTCGTTTATTGATTTGTGAAGAACCAACATGGAACTTACAGATTGTTGCGGAAAGTAGATAAGGTTAGAAGATTAAGAAGGTGTTGAAGGCGTAGCTTGAAGAAGAAGACTCTTCATTGCAATTCATATCAACTGCATTACACGCACCTCAGATGGAACAATCTACACGTCAAGAGATGAGTGAAATGCATATCCTTGTTCTTCATATATGGCAGACTTTTGACCGCTTATATATAGTAGCATCATGTAGTTAGTAAGAAAATTTGGAGACAGAAAAGCAATCCATACTTGTACCATTATGTAATAACCCTCATCTTGGTTATCTAGCAATCATGGAAGTCTAGGGGTGTAATGTGTAATTCTAACTCCTCTCTTTTACAAGGACTAATATGGTAAATAAGGGGCTAAAAGAGTGTAAACCCTCTTTTCCATCCTCATTTTGTGGAAAACGTATTTGGAAAAATTGAGAGAAAGGGAGGCCATGGGAGATTGAATCTCCATTTGAAGCCGGAGAGAAGGCTTGAAGTTTGGAGAACAATATCATCACCATCTTCAAGGTAAGTTTCACCTCTCAAATACAATACCTCCACTAATGGAATTTGGGTTCAAAATATGGATTTATACCTCCTCAAAGCTATGTGATTGAAAATCTAGATTGGTGATTGTTTGGATTAGTTTTATTGGTTTCAAATGGTTTCTTTGAGAAAACTCACCATTGGTTATGGTTTAATCAAGGGTTTGAAATTTTCAGGTTTTATGGTTAAAATCATTATTCATAGATGGTTGGGATGGATTAAATGATGTTAGGATAATGATAAAAATGGTTTATTACATTGATTCCCTCAGTTTTGGAGCATAAAAGCGATTTGAGAAAGATTGGACAAGTGTGGCATTTGGGGTTTTTGCTAAAAATATCATGCAGGGCTAGAATTGTGATTGGCGACTTTCAAGCGGGTTAGGTCACATGAAACCCGTCAATTACACTGTCATGTGATCTTTCGATTTTGCGTTTCTCGTTTGGGGCTAGGTTCGAGGCATCGATTAGGGGATTATCTTAGGGGTTGATATACATGGTTTTAGATTGATTTAGATGGTTTAACACCATTTCTAGTGTGGTGAAGTGGCAAATCTCAGGTGAGTTCCCTTGACCCTCTTTACGCGGGTGGAATGTGTATAACTGATTTCTAAACATTGATCATGGTTTTATTATTTCAGAATGAACTGCACTCATGGATGCTTTGAACAAACATTTACTTGAACTTGTTTACTATTGAAGATACAAGATAAAGTCAACTAGTAGTCTGATGAATACTACTACTGGCAGCTGGAATGCAAACTCCGACTCTCCCAAACTCTCATTCTAGTATGGTAAAATACAAAAGCATGTCAGCCAAATCAAGTTCTAAACTACTAATTTTATTAGTTTCATATTTTCTTTTTGTGTTCTCTCTCTTCATACAAAAGGATGGATGGGTTACATCTACTACAAAAAGATTGAAGTGAAATGTACAAACATGCATGGCCCAATACTTAATTTGAATTGAAAGATGCAATGGTGACTATAAAAAGTCACATTTGTTGATAGTTGCAACTCACTCATTTTGAAAAAACTTCTCGATGAAAGCTTCTTTAGACAAAATCAACGTCACCATTTGAAGATTATCCTAGTTATTTACTTATTTAGATCTGAAAGAGCTTTTTTTTTTCAGTGTTAGCAAATTTGTCACCGATCATATTGGCTAGGATCACGGTCTTATCTTTCTAGTTCTGCAACAAATTTGTAATTTTATATTTTAATAAACTATAAACTTAAAATTAAAAATTTGTTATGTCAACTCAACCCCCTTTACAAACACATTCTTTTGTAAATCATTGTATTCCAGGACTAACAACTTCCACAAAGTCTTTGGCATTGACGAAATGATTAAAAATAATGTATGTTTAAGATGTGGGGCTTAAAATACAGCTGCAGAATGAAGATGAATTATAAAAAATACTTGAGGTTTTGGTTCGGATAACCAGGTATTCTCCTTATTCAATTCATCTCACATTTTCCCTGCTAACTAAGTTGAACCATAAACACCCGCAGGCAACCAACACTTAATTTGGGAAAGGTCATGAAAGCACAAAACCATTTGTCCGTCCTACTTTTTGTCGTTGGACCAAGACAAAGGTAAACAACTTGAAACTCTAGATGGCCAAAAATCCAAATCAGTCCCGGTCCCAAATGGTTTCGGGCCAAGCCAGTCCCAAGTCAGTCCTGGGCTGGGCAGGGCCCATTTGGCTATCTCTACTTGAAACTAGGACAAGTTTAGCAACCAATCCAACCCCATTGTTTAGCAACCAATCCAACCCCAACGGATACTAGGATCGAACAGATAATGGGATTCCCCACATAACCCGGTTTCAGGTCCAATACAGATTTCTGTCCACGTGGAAACAGAAACCGACCGACTATCCCAAGTCGGTTTCAGGCTGGGCCAGGACTGACTATCCCAAGTCTACTTGAAACTAGGACCAGTTAGGGAACAGCCAAGCCCATGGCCCATTGTTTAGCCACCAATCCAACCCCAACGGATAATAGGATCACCCAGTCCAATTGGGAACAGATAACCGGTTTCGGGTCCAATACAGATTTTCTGTGGAAACAGAAACCGACCCTAGCCTAGGGACCTAAAATGAAGTAATTAAACCAAAATACTCTGGGTAGCAAGAAAGGAAGATGTGAAAAAGCAAAATGTAAATTAACAAGTCAAAAACTCTGTGCTACAAATGGTTTTGGAAGCAAGCCTCAACACAAAATTTGAGCATCATCTTTTATTCCTTCTACACGATCATAACTTGATTGATTACCACATTCCGCATGGACATCATCAACTCTTGAAATGCAAGCAAGCAAGCAAAAGCAATCTTCTAGTAGGGTTCAACAGGCTTGCGGAAGTTCTCTCCAGCATAAACTGCTTCTGAACCAAGCTCTTCCTCAATTCGCAACAGCTACCATTCAATTCATTTCATTTAGTTACAATTATTATTATTATTATTATTATCATCAAGGTTGGTGAATTCTTGAAAATAAAAACAGTTTGTGAGAGAAATCAACCTGATTGTACTTTGCAAGACGCTCAGACCTGCATGGAGCCCCAGTCTTGATTTGACCCTGTTAAAGTCCGTTCCATCAGAATCACAAAACTACAGATTTTGAAATTTCTTTACTTTTGTATGTATGTATTGAATTACCGTTGCCAACCCGACTGATAGATCAGCGATGAAGGTGTCCTCAGTCTCTCCACTGCAAACATAATCGTAAATTTTCTTCTATCATACAAGAAAAAAGTAATCGGAGATCTTTACTTTTAAAAGATAGAATTCGATGTTTTGTTACCTGCGGTGACTGGCCATGACTCCCCAACCAGCCTGCTTTGACATTTTCACAGCTTCAATGCTCTCCGTCACCGATCCAATTTGGTTAACCTAAAATCATGCATGTAAACCATCAACTAACTGTTTATTTAATTACATCAAGAATAAGATTGGTGATATATATTATACCTTTAGGAGAAGTGCATTGCATGTCTTCTCGTTGATTGCCTTCTGAACTCTCTGTAAATACACATTAGATCAAACAAGTATTATTCATTGAAAGAGTCTTGGAATAATAATCAATCAAATACAGAAAGAAAAAAAGAAAAAAAAACTAACCGTGGGGTTGGTGACCAAAAGATCATCTCCCACAATTTGTACGTGTTCACCGCATTCTGCGGTCATCTTGCCATAGTGCTCCCAGTCATCTTGGTCAAATGGATCCTCAATGGAAACAATAGGGTACTCGCTCACAAATGACTTGTAAAGATCTTTCAGTTGTTCTCCAGATATCTTTTCTTTGCCATCGTTGTTCTGCAATAAATAATAATAATGCACATATGAGATAATTGATTATATAGTTGTACATCCATCAAAGAACCATATGTTTCTTACAGTTATTTGATATGTTGTTCATATATCATGCAAATAATAACATAGAAAGAGCAATTCACCTCTTCCTTGAAGTTGAGGTCATAGGTCTTGTCACTTCCATAAAATTCTGATGCAGCAACATCCATTCCGATGACAACCTATTAAAGTAACACATTGAAAATATACATTTAGTTTTAACTTGCAAAATGTCAAGAAAATATAAAATAAAATCCGCAAAAGGTTGAGTTTCAATGATTACCTTTCCTGTGTATCCAGCCTTGGCAATTGCTGTCTTAAGCAATTCAAGACCTTCCTTGTTTTCCTGAAGTTTAAAAAAGAAAAGGTGATGTTAGAAAGACATCAAAAACTAGAAACAAGATAGCTAAAAATACACATGCTAACATCACCCATGCTTAACCTGAATATTGGGGGCAAATCCACCTTCATCGCCAACATTTGTTGCATCCTGACCATATTTCTTCTTGATCACAGACTGAAATCAGATTAAATGATTAGTGCCCGAAACCAAATTAATATTTGAAATCTTAATGCAGAATCTATACTATATTATATTACAAAGCATTTAGGTTTTTAACTCTTCATTTTTCAAAGGTACAACTTCTAGAACATTAAGAATAAATTATTAATACATACAAAATCTTTCAATTTCTCAATTAATCCTATTTTGCCATTTTTTTAAAATGTTAAGCACAAAGTTTTTGGAAACTTCTACCACCCCTCTCAAATATATAGTCAATTATCCAAATAAACAATATAATTTTGAGATTTTTGGAAATTTTATCCCATAATCTATCCATTTCCAAAAAACAAAAAAAATATCGTTCAAAATAAAGTTTATGTTATGCTAATTAATTAGATATAAATAATCATGTTGCAACTCACCTTCAAGTGGTGATATACTTCAACGCCCATCTTCATGGCTTCCTTGAAGCTGGAGGCACCGACAGGGAGAATCATAAATTCCTGTAAAATTAAGCTTGTGAGAATCTTTTGGTTAACAGGATACAACATGAACAGGTGTAATCAAAGACATACCTGCATGGCAAGCTTGTTTCCGGCATGTGATCCACCGTTGATGACATTGAAGGCAGGCACCGGCAAAACTAATTGCTTGTTACCAGCCAAGTTGGCAATATGCTGCACTCAAAAGTTTCCATTCAAACAAAAGAAAATTTACAGAACACATAGATGAGAATGAACCTACATAATTTTTAATTGGACAGTAACTGGAAGGTCATTGAATAGTAATTAGATTGGATAGGTTCAGTTTTGCCATCCAAGAAACGGCCAATCCAAATTGGGTTCCATTCTGATCCAACTACAATTCAATATTCAATTTTCTAAATGGATCAAGCCTTAATGAGTCGGTATGCTAAAATAGTAATGCCGAAAACGCCCATACATAAACGACATGTATCATGCAAGTGCAAGCAAGCAATAGCATTGGGTTACGTGTAGGATTTGTGATTACCTTGTAAAGGGGGATTTTGAGGACACTAGCCCCAGCCTTGCAGAGTGCAAGAGACACAGCCAGGATGGCATTTGCTCCAAGCTAAAGGAAAATAATAGTTCAGCAATTAGTATCATTTATATTAAAGATCAAAAAAACAGCCCCACTCATTTTGAGTTCAAAAAAAACAACTTTTTTTACCTTTTGCTTGCACCAGCCCCACTCATTTTGAGTTCCATCAAGTTGTTGAACCATGAAATTATCAATACCGGTCTGATCGGTTGGGTCCTGCAACACACAAGATATATTAAGCAATTTTTTTTCTCCAAAATGGATAAAGTACGAGAGAAAAAACATAAAAATCACCAACATTAAATGATCAATAAATTTGATTGTATTATTATTTCAGTATAAAACCTGTTTCAAAATTCATTGGGATATTAAATATTTTAATAAAATAATTAATGTCAAGATCTCCAAAAATGGAGAATCTTTCGAAGTTAGAATCTTTTTGGAGTTTTTTATTTTGTTTCTCCATTTTGGAGGAATTATAGAGAAATGTATCGGAGATACCCTTGTGGGTCCATGGGCCTAAGTTGCTAAATAGGACATTAATATCAAGGAATAAGTTGAGGTTAATGAACAAACCTTGCCAACAAGAGCAGGGCCGATGATGGTGTTAACATTTGCAACAGCCTATTCAAACAGAGCAAAAACGATATTATATCAGAAATTTTCTCTTAAACAAACCAACATTATCAATCAGAACCAACAACTCACCTTGGAGACACCTTTTCCAAGGTAGTCTGACCCTCCATCTCTTAGTTCAAGGGCCTCGTAGATACCTACAAAACAAAAGTTATAATTATATTATATATTATGTCCAAAATAGAATAAAAATGCCTACCCAGAAAAGAAATTTATAGATCATCTGCTATGTCCATAATATACACCATATGCGGATTCAAATAAAACAAGAAATACATGGTAAATGTCGCCGGTGAAACAGATCTTACCGGTAGATGCACCACTGGGTACCGCAGCTCTGGCGAATGTGCCATCAGATAGAGTGATATCCACCTAAATCATACAGAAAATACCATCAAGTTAAGAGAAAGAAACTTACAGCCACAATTGAAATGCAAATAGTATTATTTGATTTTGGGCATTTCCAAAACAACCCCAATAAGTATCTTTTACACCAAATTTAACATCCAATCACGCCAACCCAACACACCAGTTCTTACATGTAAGACCAAATTTGGAGTTTCATATTTATGTAATTTTAGTTTATTTGACTGTAAATGATATTTTGATTATAATATTTTTTTCAAATTATAATTATATAAATTTATGATGTATAATTAATTTTACTTTCAGATTTCAAACTTATTTGCAAACTTAAATACTTTAATATATATATATATATATATATGTGTGTGTGTAAAATAAAAGATATCACTAACAGATGTATTGCAATACAATAACCAGAAAAGAAACTTATATAACACATAATAGTAACAATAAAATCATAAGTCGAATCTGTAAACAACAAATAAATACAAGGTTATCATTGAGAATTTCTCATAGATTGGAATAAAGAATATATTTGGAGTATTGATGTTAAAAAATGATGTAATTAGTCAAAGATGAATCAACGTTTAATGTTCTCAAAATTGGAGCAAGAAATGGTGCAATCGATTCGAGATTGTCGTATGTAAAAGTCATTATCTTGATTTAAATTCCGCTGCTATTTACCGATCTACTAAAACTCGTATCAATAACAGATCCAACAAAAATTCGAGATTGTCGTACACGTTCAAATCGATGTAGACTTTTCTACTTGATGATGTATTAGCAAGTAAAACCTAGCATCTATAATCGACGATCTGAGCAGCACATAGCATCAAATCATCGATTTAACAAAAAAAACCTACAAATCTCTAAAAAGCGATTTGAAAAAACAGATCACAGAAAACATAAAGAGATTTAAGTAAACTAATAGACCTCAACGGTAGGATTGCCTCTGCTGTCAAAGATCTGTCGTGCCTTAACTGCCTTGATGGTCGCCATAGTTGTTCTTCGAGTTTAAGATCTAGAGAGAGAGATTGAGAGAGATGGGATTAGGTGAAGTGAGAGATTGGAGAGCAAGACACACCCTGTACTTGTAGAGTGGCGGAGTAAACTACAACCGTCCGATCCGCGTGATTTGAAAGCCATAAGACTCATGCCTTTGTTATTTACAAATCTAAACCTTCAAGTTTAGTGGTATTTACACTCTTAATGTCGATGCTAAACAGTATTTGCAATTTGATCCCAAAAGTGTTGTTTCTTTGACCTTTCCTCTACCTCACAATGGTTTCACGAAAACATTTTTATTTTAAGACCATCTTTATTGTTTTCTTTGTTTGTAGTGTAAAAAATAAATGAGATTCACATCTTATTCGATTAGCTATACATGATAATTTAATAATGGTTTAGTGATATATATATATATATATATAGGGTGAGTTTCTTTTACAAACCAAACAATTTGTACAAACTTTGCAAACCATTAAATTTGGCAACAACAGATATATTTATGGTAATTATTATCATTCATTAATAATGATTGTGAATATATATGGAAGATGATTAAGTTCATTAATTATGATCATGACTTTAGATTAGGAAACATAATAAAATCAGATATTTATTAGGCTTGATGAACGACCAAGATTGGTTTGTATAGTTTGTACGAATTGCTTGGTTTGCAAAAAATACCACCCATATATATATATATATATATATATATATATATATATAAGTGGTTTATTCGATAAGCTTCATAAGAAAGTTTTTAGGCATAAAGTCAAGTTTTTTTTCAAGCATGCATCTTCCAATTAAAAAAACAGTAAAACACGTTTTATACAGTTTTATCTATACAGGGACTAATGAAAACCAACCAAACAATTTCTTGATCGTTTATGTTAGTTTTTATATCAAAATACTATAAAAGTTGGTATAAACACTAATTCATTTCTAACCTATTACAACATTTTTAACACCAAATAAAATTATAGAATATTCCAAGTATATTCCTTATTTCTAACTTATATAAATTTTTAATCATACCCTTGTATTTGTTAGTTATTACAAATTGTAACAACCCAAATTCCATAAAACATAAATACAAGAAATACAACTAAAACGGTCCCAAAATTGTACACATTACATCGCTTCTAACTCTAAGTGCGCAACGGATAAACCTCTTCACAACTGAGATACTACAGGAAGCCCGACGGTAATCTGCAAGTCTTCACTAGACGATGCCTCTTTTATAGCACCACAACTTTCCAACTTCACTAGATGGAATCCCATACAAAACTCCAAACGCCTTTACCTGAAAATGGTTTTTATTTTTGAAAAGCGATGGTTAGACCATGAGGTCTAGTGAATTCCCCTTGAAAAGCATTTTCACACAAGCCATTTAAAAATACAGTGTCGTTCCACAAAGAACAATAACACATTTCAAAGACACGAATTGAAGCAAGGGTGTAGCACAGTGGTCTCCACGTCCATCAACTCATATGAGGTCAACACTCGGGGGCCCCACAGTAGATCCCCACGGCCCCCAGTAGATGTCGTATCTGTGTGCACACGAAACGGATTCGAGGCACACGGTCTAAACCATTCACCAAGGATTCTCAACAACCCATGGTCCACCACACCACTGTGCAACCCGACTCCACACATAGCAACAACTCACAAGAACATGCAATCACACTTACGTAGAAAAGAACGTATAGACAACTTGCATGCGTTAATAAACGTTTCCACATCATATAATGTAACATCCTAAATTTTCGTTGTTAGTATTTTAATAAGAATTGGGATGTATTTATATTTGTTGTAACCTTGGGATTGTATGGGAATTTTATAATCCAATTTAGGGGTTAAAATGCAAGTAATGAAAGCATGGTGGTATTTTTGGGAATAATGGATCTTGAGGGTATGTTTGGTATTAATTAAGTGTGTATTTGGATAAAACATTTGAGATGAGAAGAATATCTCATTTCTGTCTTGTGTGAGTCGGTTTAGAGAACCAGAAGGAAAAGAAAAAGGGAGAAAAGAAGAAGAACAAGTTTGGTATTCAGATTGGGTAAGGAAATTGTATTGGTTTGTTAAAAGATTCATTGTTGATGTTAGATTATAAACAAACCTGTGTATTGGATGGAATTGCAGAATCATAACATCAGTTTGAAGTTCAGATTTTGTGCAGAAGTGGGTTTCACTACAAAAGGTTAGTTCATTCGATTCGTTGTACAAATCAGTGTTTTAAGTTGTAATAACCTTAATATAACTGTATAAATGGATTGAGGACTGAATGGAATGCATAGATTGAACTGATTTTACAAGTTAAGTCGATTTGTGGACTTATTGAAATAAACTGTAACGTAGTCCCGGTACATGAAAGCCCGGTACTTATGAGTCCCGGTAGTGGCTGTCCCGGTAGTGGTAAGTCCCGGTAGTGGCAAGTCCCGGTAGTGGCAAGTCCCGGTAGTGATAAGTCCAGGTAGTGGCAAGTCCCGGTAGAGCAAATCCCAGTACTTATGAGTTCCGGTGAAGTTCCGGTACATATGTTGAATACCGGGAGTTGGGGATACCGGGAGTTGGGAATACCGGGAGTTGGGAATACCGGGAGTTGGATAAAAACAGTCTATTTAAGGTATCCAGAGACTTTATGTTATCTGTACTATTCTAGAAATTGGAAAGTATAGTTTCGTTAATCGTGGAAAGGTGCGATTTAAGAATTGACATATACCTTATGTTGCTTGAACATACGTACCCTTGAAGAGTAGTATGTTAGGGTTATAGACTGCGCTAGTGTGATACTAGGCAGGAATGTGTTAAATGTAATTTGCTCATACTGAATGATATGAGGAATCTATATGGTATAAAGGTGATTTGCTCATACCGAATGATATGAGAAATCTGTATTAAGCATTAACTTGCACGAGTAGAAATAAGTGTAATGGATCCATAGGCACTAAAGTTTGGTAATCACATGGAATAGGCGTGTGGTATAACTCGTTTAATCGTTATTCCAGTGTGTGTGGGAAATCATGGAATAGGCGTGTGGTATTAATCGTTATTCATGATTTCTAAGGAAGAGAGTGAGGTTGACATAAGTACTTGTAATCTCAGCTTCCTTACTGATAAATGGGCGTGTGTAATCGCGATTTATTGGTGGAGAGCATTGATCTAGAATCTTTGAAGATTCGTAGTGTGGCTCTGGGGTATGATATGCTGATGGAATTATTGTCAGTCATAGTCATGGGAATGGATAAAATTGTGTAATGGAATAGAGTTATACGTACGGTAAGAAAAGGAGTAACCAGGTTTGTTATAACTTGTTTACATTGATTTTGCAAGTATTATTATTGAAACGAATGTTCTCACTAGGCATTGGCCTAATCGTTTCATATAATGTTTTCTTACCAGGTTCAGGCTCGGGCAAATAAAGGGTTGTGGGACGAGTGTTTTTGGAATAGCAGAAGTGGCAATTTACCAAAGAGGAGATTTTTGAAGGATAGCTTAGATAACTCAATTAATCTGATTGTAGTGACATGATTAGATTGATAGGTTGTTCAAAGTATCCTGTATTGTAAAAACACTCTTGATGGTTATTTCCTTTGCTATCTATATAAGTTGTAGTTTTATTGTCATAACCTGTTGTAACTTGAGGTTTAAATTGGCCCGGATTTTGGGGCGTTACATATAATAACAAAGCCTTTCAAAATATTTAATCATGCCATCATGCTCAAAACCATATTCAGATATGAAAACTTTAGCAAAACATTTCATTTGCACATAAAAGAGTTAAGGGAACTCACCTGTAACTCGGCTAATTCACATTCTAACCGAAGCTCACTTTTCCACCAACCGAACACATGAATTGGGGTTAATAGAGGTGATGTTAAACTCCCTAATTATGCCCCAAAACATATCTAAGATAACCCTTAAGTGATACCACAATTCTAGCCTAAAACAGTACGCGAAACGAAAACCGAAAACGCGAAACAGTGCCCGACGCTACTGCCCGCGCTAGCCAACTCGCGCCACGACTGGCGCGGGGCACTGGACAGATTCTGGCGCCACTTCCCGCGCTAGGCAACTAGCGCCAGAACTGGCGCGGGGCACCTGTACTTCGAACATGAACTCCAATTTCTCCCAAATTGATTCCAATTGAAGAAAAACCCTTGCAATCCATAGTTTAAGCTGGACACACTACAAAGGGTGAATCCCAAACCTTTAAACATAAAATTTCCCATCCAATCTACCCAAAGATTCATCCCTTTCATCACCCACTTCCCAAAATGTTCAAAACCCAAAACCTCCATTGGAGTGGTGCAAGCTCTTCAAGAATAGCTCACAACCAGCTGAGGGATTCATTAATCCCACCTTCTCCAATGGTTTTTAGCCCAAACTTGAAATCAAAGGAAGGAAACAATAAGCTCTACCCACATTCTTCCTCAAAACAAACAAGATGATGGAGATTAGAAGGAAACCATACCTTGAGATTGAGTCTTCTAGCTACCAGATGCAATTTCTCCTTCACCAATTCCCTCAAGAGAAGCTTCTTCACCAATATTCCCTCTCTTCAAGCTCCAGCCGACACAATGAATAATGAAAGGGTTTTCATCTTATTTAACTTCCTCTTTTCACCCCTTGAGCACTTAAGTTCCATGCTTCACACTTTGGCCCCCAAAATCTTATTTATTCTAAATTGCAAAAAGAATTAATATGAGGTGTTACACAAATTCAACCTATAACTTGCTTTGGTAAAATGACTTTATAAAATAATATTCTATACAATTGTACCATGGACCAGAGGTCTTGTATGTACATACACCCCTTATTAACGGTTGTGGTTTCGGTCGGAAAAAAACCCTCATCACTTAACTCTTTCTATAACGAAACCAACGTCAACAACTCTTTTTACGTGTCGTGTTTTAGGGTTCTTATATTTTCCCAACTTTCATTGATTTTCTAGTCTCGAATCATAACCCGTATATGCCATCTACTTGATCAGTGGCGGGATTACTTTCAGGAGTGTGTGGGGAAAGGGTCCCACTCAAATGTCAAATTTTCAAAATAATCTAGGTAAAAAATTAGTTTGTTATGTCCTTAGTTCCCCCCAGTCATTTTCAAAGATTCCCCAGTGACCCGGTCCATTTTGACACCCCCACCCCTCGGTTGTATTATTCACTACCTTTTGATATTTGTGAAACCAACGTCACCAACTTTTTTACGTGTTTTAGGGTACTTGTATAGTTATATTTACCCACTTTTCATTGATTTTCTAGGCTTGAATCACAACTATTATAGACCATATACTTGATCAGTGGCGAACTTACTTTGAGGAATGTGGGGGAAAGACCCACTCAAATGTCAATTTTTAAAAATAATCTAGGTAAAAAACTTAGTCCGGTATATCCTTAGTTCCCCTGGTCATTTTCAATTGACAACCCCTTGCTTCGCTTGCTTGACCCCCCCCCCCCCCCCCCAGGGTGTATTGTTATCACTGGTTCTTAATGTATTGCTATAATGATGACGTTGGTTGATAGTTTTGTTAAATATATCTCAATTTTTTATTCGTTTAGTTTAAAAATAAATCAGTTCACCTAATGTTAATTTATAAATGTTCAAAACAGTTCATCTAGAAGAAAAATATATAAAGTTATCAATATTATAATTTGCTATTCATATAACCGACATGGTAAAAACTGAAATCGCTTACTTGACGTTTAACTTGCAAATTAAATAACCAGAATCCGTTCACGTGAGTGATTCAGTTTCAGATTTTTTTAGACCCAAGGGCCCTAGTAACCTAAATTTCTGGACCCGCCACTATTGTTGATGATCCTTTAGGTCGTTTTGATCGAAGTTGACTACTACACGACAAAGGACGACCGTAATCTCAAAGACAGAAAAGAACTGAGGCCTTCATAATTTTAATCGATGGTTTCTTCTCCACAAACTCATTGCCTTTTTATGTGAACGTTATGCATTCTTAGACCATGAGTACCGCTACCCAATGAACCCGAATGCCACCTCAGCGCCACATCAGCTTTTCTCTTTCCTACCCTCTTTACCCTAAAGTGGAGTACCGCCTACCCACCGAACCCACCCTTACCCGCTGAACCCAACCCTATGTATATATGTGGATAGAGAGAGAGATATCCTCGGGTAAGGCCGGGTTCGTGAACCCGCACGCTGCTACCCGATGTGAAGCCCGCGCCCCTCGTACCGCCTACCTCCTTACCCTCTTGCTACCCGAATGGAACCCGGCCCTGGTACCCGAGAGCGGTACGCAGGGCCTTACAATTCAGATTTTGCATGTTGACCAAAAATATGAAAATTGTCTTTGTGTTTCAATAAATACGGAAATAATCACTATGTTATACATTTTGTATAACACCTTCCCTATGCCTTATTTGACGTTACGGTAAAATCAGTGTTAAAAGAATTAGCTTTAAAATTTCACTCACAATAATTAACAATTTATTATAACGAAAAATCTACAACTAATATGCATATCTAAATACAATAATAAATCATTAATCCTGTGAACTTTAAAAAACTATATTTTTTGTAAAGACAACCATTACAAAATGTTTGGCGATTAAAGCATCTCTAATGGTATTTGAAGAAAGCTTGATGAAGACTTGACGAAGACTTGAAGATGACTTGACCATTGGACACAAAGACTTGAAAATGACTTTACTCATCAAAGGCTTGATGTTCCTCAAGCTTTTGAAATAATGAATGTGAGAGGCAAAAGAGAGAGAAAATATATATTGATGGGACCAACATATTTTTTTTATCTTTTTATTTTTTTCAAGTCTTTCATAAAGCTTTACCATTCTGGATACCCTTAGGTGGCGTTTGGTTCACTGGAAAGTGATGGAATCTGGTGGAATTGGAATGTGACATTCCATTGACCAGATTCCATTCCAGTGTTTGGTTCAATCTTTTGTAGCATGGAATCTTAAAACTTTCCATTGAATTCCTTATTTTATGTATTTGACATTCCATCACATTATGTAGGGATTTTAAAGGAATGGAATGTGTTATTATTTTTATTTCAAAAATACCCCTTTAACAGATTCCATTCCAATTCTGTCAACCAAACAACTGGTCAAACCTGACAATATTCCATTCCAATTCCTTCAAAGTCAAATTCCTTTGACAGATTCCATTTCATCCAAAAATATTCTGCGAACCAAACGCCTCCTTAGATTGTAATATAATTATAATAAATCATTACCAACGATGAAAACCAAATTATGTTGTTACTTTATGAAAAGACATATAAATTAAAATGAAAACTGGGTTGTTAATCTTGTAAACAATTGTTAATATTCCTTTAAGATACTTTATACCAAATTTGATGTAATATTACCAAAAATATTCTTTTATATGTTAATTTTAATATAAATATTAGATATTATTAGATCACATAACTATAAAAACATCAAACATGTCACATAATTTTTAACTTAAGGTTAACAGGCTGATTTTGGTATATGACCTTCTACGTACCTTCCTTTTAAAAAATAACCTCTTTTTGTTCTTAGTTTATTTTATATTTTTTCTAGATAATTTATAGCCAATAAATGACAATAATATCCTAAAACTTACCAGGGAGATAAACCCTAATTCACAACCTCCAATTTACAGGTCGTCTCATCCTTCATCAATGGCAACTGCAGGCTGCAAATTCAACCGGAACAGAGGCGGATCCATAAATTTTGGAGATGGGGGTCGAAGCGCAAGCAACATGATATAACATTATAAAAACGTAAATGAAAATGTATTACGAGGAACAACTTACGAGTCAAAGTCTACAATCGTTGTGTACGAGTTTTCATTTTTTGAAAGCGAACTATCACATCTTCATTTGTAACTTTGGCAAGTGCTTCTCTTTCTATTGCACAAATCACACAAGCATTCAAAAAATCGCAATCCGATTGTGCAAATCTGACTTCACAAGCTTCATCGCAGAAAAACATCTCTCAACCGATGCGATTGCTGTAATAACCAAGATTATTATTTGAACAAAATAAGTTTTGGGAAGGAAGTTTCATGATTTTAAAGTCTATGGACTGATTTGCAAATTGATAAGAGGGTATAAAAGCTCTTATTGAACTCAAAACACTAGAAATAATTCATTGGGTGTGATGGTGTGTGTGCGGCTATAGAGAGAAAGGGTAGAGTGAGGGGAGAAAGCTTTGATCAAGAGCTTTGGAGAAGAAATTCGTCGCTCATCAAATGTGGAAGATGGAATGAGGAGTGGAATCTGATTCTACATTGTTTAGCAGGTAATCTTTAATCTCAATCCCTATTTCTTTTGAAGTTCTGCTGGTTTAATTGGGTGATTTAAGGGTTCTTTGTTTAAAAGTTTTAGAAGAGTATTTGAAAGAAATTGGATAATCATAATAGGGATAGAATGATCATTTTGTTGGAAAAGATACCTTTTAATCGATTGGAATGGATTAATCCCGACCCTATTGTTAATCAGTGTGCGATATGAGAGTCCGGATGTTTAGTCAGGGAGTTCAGATCCGGAATGATTTGGGTTCCGGTATTGATGATAAATGAGTTCCGGAATATTTATTAATTGGTTCCGGTATTTGTTGCAAAGTGGAACCGGAATTTAAAAACATTGGAATCTGGAATTTAATGAAAATACGAGAACCGAAATGGACTAAAAGACTGGATCCGGAATCCAAGTCTGATCCGGAATGTTATGTTTTGTCGGCAAAGATCCGGTATGTGAGTAAGGATCAGTGTCGGCCCAAGTATTGGGCAAGAAGGGCGGTCGCCCAGGGCAGCAAAAGTCCAAAGGGCAGCAAAGCCCAAGACTTATATAGGGATTACTAGTCTTAACTTTTCCAAAAAACTTACCGCTCTCGCCTCTCACGTTGCACAATCTTTCACCATCCGGCCGTCCCTCTCGCCTCTCACCTCTCACCTCTCACCTCTCATCCATGGTCTCACCTCTGTCTGCATCTACACCCTGCCCTCAACCATGACCTGCAACTACAAGTCGGTCGGAGCATCTTTCTACTTTCTCACCTACAGGCTCAGGTGCTTTCTTTTACTTGAGTTTAGATAATATTTATATGGTTTGTTTCACTGCTTTTTTTTCTTGTCTCCTTGAATCTTTAATGTTATTTATCTTAGTTTCTCAATGTGTATTTGTTTCTCAGTTGGATTTACTTATTAGGGTGTTTGCTTATTTTGTTATTTGTTGATTTCTTGGTGATAGAAATTTGATATAGGATTTGTTATCAGCTTATTGCAAATTTTGGGTTATTATATTGAATTTTGTTTGAAAAATATGGTTGTGAATACCTCATCTGATTTTAAGAGGAACAAAATGTTATGTTCTTTTTTATTCTTGACTTCTTGTAATGAATTAGCTTCCATTATACATTGAGAATACCTCATGTGATTTTAATAGAACAAAATGTTGATATTGTTAGAGAGTTACTATGAACTTTAGGATTTCTTTGTTTATGCAACTACTTATTTCTTTCTAAGCTTTAGTTTAGGTTTATATTCTATTGCTAAAGGTTGCTCAGGTCTAGTTTCTTCAGCTTAGTCTATTGTAGAAACTTCATCTTCTTTGATATATTCATAAGTACTTCTTTTTCGTCCATTATACCAATTGATCTTGAATCTTCACTTTTTTCCATGTCAACTAAAGTAACAAGTGAAAGGGCAATACACTCTTTAGCAAAACTGAAGAAAGTAATTGGGAAGGTTTTTTGCTTTCATTATACATGGTTGATTATATAGTTCAAACACCTAATAGTATTCCCTGAGAGATAAAATGAAGAATTCATAGCACGTATCTATCTTTAAGGAAGACTAGAGTTACATTAAAAAAATATAGTTATATATATTCAATAAAGGTATTCTAAAAGGTTAGAATTCTTCTATATTAGTTTGTGTGTTATATATTTCTTGAATTAGGGGCATTTTTTTTACTCTCCGCCCAGGGCATCCAAAACCATTGGACCGACCCTGGTAAGGATCCGGAACTGGACCCAAACCCACGAGATCAGGAATTTTGCACAATGATCCGGTAATGAATAGATTTCCGGAATTTAATTAGTGGACCGGAATTGGGCCAAAACCCAAAGGCCCAGAAGTTGTTGCGGATCCGGAACCTTATGGATCCGGAGTTAGCTTCGCATGAATCGGGATCCGGAACCTATGCATAGGAACCGGAATTTGTTAGCAGATCCGGAGTCCATTTAAAATGGATCCGGTGTGGTTAGGCTTTGGGCCCGATTGCATAAGAAATCCGGTATAGTTGGGCTTAACCGGTGTTGGACTCAATTATCAATCTGGAATTGGGCTAAGTATAATAAGATTCGGAATTTATTTATCTTGGACCCGGTATTCAGTTAAGGATCCGGTATTTTATTATAGGTCCAAGTTCTAGAATTTGTTAAGAGTTAAGTTAAGCAAAAAATTGGTCAGGCTGAGTTTAACCCAAGACTCACTATTCCTATCATTATTATATTATAGGTGTTCACCTTAAAAAGTCTGAAGTCTTCGCGAGAAGAAGTGTTTAAATGCCAGGTGAGTTCCCTTAACCCTTTTTACGTGGAATGAAGGATAAAATGTTTTACTGATTATGGTGTATTTATGAGCATGATTTATTTACAAGCTTTTACGAACTATTCCATGAAAAGTATGTTTTGTTTGAAAGATTATTTAGCATAAAAGAAATTGATTTATAAAGATTTCACGTTCCGTGATTTAATGTGAGCTATGTGTATGCTATGTGGAGTCGATCTGCACAGTGGGATCAGAGTACCTCGGAATTCGATGATCCCTTGGGCATTTATGATGAGCCAGTAGGATGAAATTCGTTTCCTTCCTACTTGGGAAGAGGGGAGTCTGCTTGGGCCCCGATATGAGGCGAGAGGGGAGTCTGCTTGGGCCCCGATCGCGGTTAGATGTACGATCCTGGAACACTGTGCAGTTACCATGTTGATGCTTATGTGGTGAATGTTTGTGAAATTCTGAAATGACTTTTATACTGTTGTTAAGAACTGTTTTCGGAGGGAATTCACTAAGCCTTTTGGTCTAACCCTCGCTTTTCAAAAACTAAACCGTTTTCAGGTAAGCGTGTAGTAGGAGGCTCTGGCAAGCGAGCAAGGCAAGACTAGAGTATAAATGCAGATAGAAGTTGTGCCACTCAGACTTTTAGTAGTTAGTTATTCTCAGTTGTGTATAGGTTGTTTCCACCAACCTAAGCTTGAGACAGATGTAATGAAATTTTTGGGACCCAGTTTTGTAATGTTTATG
The DNA here is from genome assembly GCA_033807775.1 of Saussurea involucrata. Lineage (NCBI taxonomy): Eukaryota > Viridiplantae > Streptophyta > Magnoliopsida > Asterales > Asteraceae > Saussurea > Saussurea involucrata. The sequence continues at coordinate 145,895,790 of CM066322.1, read as the reverse complement.
ATTTAATGCTATGCATGTCCTGTTTTAGAATTGGATTGTTACAATTGCAACTGGTAAAACCAATGTTAACTTTAGTAGTCGATACACTAAAGGAAACGTAACATCGTTCCTTGTTTCCACCACCACTCTAGCAAGAGCAGATATACATTAAAAGAGTAACAAGAACAAAGTTATATATATATATAGACATTTATCATTTATCATTTTTCACTAACCAAAAAAAGTTAGTTATATCGGATATATACCTTTTAAGTTAGCAAATTTTAATCTTCTTGCACACAAGCAATGTAGAGGCCAAGTTCATGGTCAAAATTCATTCTTTCTGCACTACTAAAATCATCCGGATAGAACTCACTCAACTTTAGTAACTTTGATTGGTCAAAATCACAAAAGGAATCACGTGGATTCAATGTCGTCATACACAAAATCAACTCTGAACTTGCCTCGCTAAATCTGTCACCAAACTCTTGAATCTGAGACCCCTTGTTGGGGAAGTATCTTGAGAGATCATTTATGATGTGATGTATGTATACATCGTAGAGAAGAAATGTTGTTTGGAATGTTATGAGTCGTATAGAAGTAGATCTTCGTGGGTTCGAAGAGGATGAATGATTGATTTTTGGTAAGACTCGTGTTTCTGGAGAGTCCCAATTCTAGAAAATCGTGGGATAGATCAGTCGGGATGGTAAGGAAGGACAGTGACGAGATCTGGGAAGTGTCAACTCAAGAGCGAGTAGAGGATTAGAGCCCTGACTTATTAGTCGAGCTTTTCAATGACAGGATCAATGGAAGGAGATATCAGTATAGGATTGAAAACGTGTAGAGGTAGAATGTGAGGTAATTGATCAAGACGAAAATAGTATGAGGTGGTTGAGTAAGTGGGTCGTGGGGCGCATGTGCAGCAAGTTGTTGCAAGGCCGAGAGGGCGGCCACTGGTCGAGAGCAGGGTGTCAATGATAAGTTGCGTGAGTACAACGATTGACCTTGTTGAGTGAGTAGCCTTCAATTACAAGTAGAGTTTCATGCATTGCATACTTATATGTGTTACATGAGTTTTTCGTGATTAAAGTAAATGTGTAAATAACAATTTTTGGACGAAAATGAGTCAGCGTGTGTTTAAAGAAAAAGGCAATTCGTCGCACAATGAAATTTTGAGCTTAGCAATTTGCAAAGTGTTCCACTCTTTTCATGATAAGTTAAACTGTTGCAAAAAGTCAAGAAAACGTTTGCGAGCAAAACTTTTATAACTAAAATGAGTATTGACATGTTGAAGTCATATAAATGGGTGTGAGGGCCGACTGTTTTCTTCGTGCCGGTAATTTCTTTCAGAATATTGTCGTATGAAAAGATCTTCATTCAATATATTACTGTCGTAACAACATCATTTTTGTGGAGTAAGATTAAGTTTTACGAAAAGTTTCATGCAAACGATCCTCGAGGTCGTTGTGCAGGGCATTGGAGTTATGAGAATGTTGGGGTCATGTGTACCCAAGCTGGTTCCATGTGTTGTTTATTTAAAAGGATAAAATGTGTGAAATGATTTATTTATCGTATTGTCATGCATGAAGGCTATGAACTCACTAGGTCGTAGGGTATTACCTTCTAAGATAAGGAAGGATTCCAAGAGTGGAAAGGTGTTGGACAAACTAGGGGAGAATGTTTGTAGTTTTGGTAATTGTGTTCAAGAAGAGAGGTGAACAGTAGGGGAGTCGAAAGTGGACTTTGGTGTCGGAAGTATGAGGGTCTGTACCCTTTCTCGGTAACTGGAAATACAGTTGTCGAGGGACGGTGGTGCCCGGAAGAAGGACTTGAAGTCATCAAGGTGTTGGTACTAGTAACTCGTTGTGAGTAGTGTTGAGAGGCAGGAATGAAATGTCTTCGGCGTCGAATATGAGTTGTGATTAGTGTTGTATGGATGTAAGATGGTGAAAGACCACTGTTTTGGGATAAGCATTTTACTTACGAGGTTGGATGGTTCGTAAAGGATGAGGTATTTAGCACAAGCGAAGTGAAAGTATAGATTATTTTGACCTGTGAGGGAATGTGCCCTGTCTATGTAATGGCTTGGATCGTAAAGAACTAACAAGAAACAATTATGTTTGAGTTAATTGGGAGCTCGTAAGTAGTGGTTCAGCTAGAGTTGGGGAAAGACAAAGTAGCGAGATAGACTCGGTTGTTTATGCGGGAGAATATGAAGGCAAGTTTGAATTGTGTACGAATGGCCATGAGAGATCTGGTCTGCAGTGCGATGCTATGGGTGAAAAATGCACGGATGAGTAGTGGCATCAATTGCAAGATAAATGTGCCAGCCAGTGTGGTAGTAATGGGATGTTAGAAAGAGGAAGCATCAAATGGGAGTCTTTTCGGGGGTTTCAGATGAGGTGTACGATTTGTTAACCAGGTTGTTAGAGCATGTCGTTTGTGTAATAACTAGGTATTTTATCTAATTTAAAGTTGGAATTTTATAAGTCTTTATTTTAGTATTTTATGGAGTTAAGAAATTAAGGGATAAGTTTTAATTTTATAATAGAAGTTTAGGGGTATGTTTTGCCAAGTGAAACAAGTTTAGGGTTTGTTTGGTAATTTATCCAAACTTTTTTTAGCCAAACCTACTTCCTATTCTAATTAGGATGAGGTGTCAAAGTTTAAGGAAAATATCAAACAGTGTTGGTGTGTGAAATGTGTTCGGTTTATAGAGAGAGGGAAAGAAATCGAGAGAAATCAAGGGAAAGAAGAAGAAGCAGGGAATCAAGAGTTGCTGCAGTAATTTAAGTGTCAAATTGAAGTAAACAAGGTAACAAATCCATCCTTGTATGTGTTTTAAATTCTTAAAAGTGTTCTTGAGTTTGTTAGTTAAGTTTTAGGTGGGTTTTTGTTAAAAATGGATGTTTTGGGAAATCTGAGCTCAAGGTTAGGTTATGTTTATAGTCTTAAACATATCTGCATCTTTACAGCAACATACATAGATTAAAAGTACAAATTCTGGGTTTTTAGGATGAACAGCGAACTGAGACATTCATCGAAGTCGCCATGGATGACTGCGATATTCAACGAAGTCGCAATGGTTGGTTGCGACTTGGTCTTGAAGTCGCAATGGTCGTTTGCGACTTGGCTTGGAATCGCAGTAGTTGATTGCGATTTGGGTTTGGGATCGCAGTAGTGGATTGCGACTTAGGATTGAAGTCGCAATAGTGGGTTGCGATTTCGGGGTGAAGTCGCAGTAGATGGTTGCGACTTGGCACTATGCATTGCGATTCTAATTTACTTTTAGAAGGTTGTGACTTCAGTCGAGGATTTCATAAGTTTTGTTTTAAAAGAGATATTTGGTATTTTTGTGTGATTTCAGATTCTGTGAAGGATTGTCATACGTGATAATTTTCTTGGAAAAGCTTTGGTAATAAACAAAACAGGTGAGTTTTACTTTAAAAGTATTTTTACTGGAATACATTATGTGGATAACAAATGTTTGATAAATTGTATGAATATGTCATACGTGGGTGATTATAATATATTGAGATATTATAATTACGTGAGTATTATATGGGAATATAATACGTGGCCGGGCTTTGGACCGGTGTGTTAAATTGGCTCGCAACCAATAAAGTTGGCCATTGGTGGAGGGATAAGGTGGGATGAGACAGGTATGAGGCATCAATCTTGACTGGTATTAATTTACGTGTAACATATGTGTATTTATATAAAGAGTATTTTATATAAATGAGTTTTTATGATTTCCAAATGTCAGGGATCTTCTCACTAGACCCTTAGGTCTAACCTTCATTTTTGTTTTAAAATATGTGTTCCAGGTCGAGATACAAGTAAGGCCAAGTGATTGCTTTATCCTGTTTAGCTTTTTGTGAAGATGTATTATTAAGAAGCCGGGGGATGGATAATATCTATGACTATGATATTTTGTGTTTCGTTGTAAATGTTGAAGTTTGTATTGAAAGACCTATATTGTTAACTTAAGGGACCATAAATGAAATATGATGTATTATTTTGTGATGATATATATGTTACATGTATATTTGGATAGTGGGTTGTTACAGATGGTATCAGAGCCATAGTTTAAGGGATTTAGGTATTAGTATATGTACCTAGACTTAAACTGCATGTGAAGTAGGATGTCCCTAATATTTTAGAACCTGGGGATGCTAAGTATAAGAGGTAGAAGGAACATCATGTAAGGTAATTTCAAATTACACCAGGCCAGTGTAGTTATGATCTTACAGGTACATGTTTGAACTGGAATACCTTGTTATATGGGGTACGTGCTTATGTGTATATTAACTTTGTTTGAATCTACAGAATGGCAAGTGGCACTAGACAAAGGAATCAAAGAGGAGGAAGGAATTCGTGTGGAGAGAATCCACCAACATGAACAGGGGGAAGAGGAGGAGATCGTGGTGGAGGCAGAATCGGTAGGGGAACTCGGGGCCGAACTGGGGGAAGAACACAACCGCATGGTACAGAGTTTGTTACACGGGATGATTTGACTGCGGAAATGGGGAGATTACAGGATAGCATACAAGCTATGTTCGAACATAATCGTCATAATGAAACTGAAAGACCAAGTCCGGAACACGAAGTTGAAATACCACTTACCTCTACGGTCTTACCGATGATGAAAAGGTGTGACTATAAAATGTTTCTTAGTTGCAAGCCCCCTACATATTCAGGAGATCGGGATCCGGTAAAAGCGATGAGATGGCTGAAAGAAATAGAGGCTATCTTCAAGACGTGTAAATGTGCTGAAGAAGATAAAGTACTTTATGGAGCTGCGATGCTGAAAGGTGATGCTTTGTATTGGTGGGAGGCTCATATAGAATCGAGAGGAACGGATGTATATACTACCTTTTCATGGGAGGAATTCGTGTTAGCTTTCACAACACACTTCTGTCCACAAGCTGCTGTTAGACAATTGGAAGAAGAATTTATGAATCTACAACAAGGGAATCTGTCGGTTAGAGATTATACTGCACGATTTTTAGAAAAATCTCGTTTTGCAGGATATTATGTTGCTACAGAGAAGATGAAAATGGAGAGATTTATCTATGGGTTAAATTTAGAGGTCCGAAGACTAGTGACTGCCACGGGGCCAAATACCTTTACAGCTGCGGTGGATGCTGCAGAAAATGTAGAACGAGATAATAAAAGAGATGCCAAAGATAAGAGCTTGGGGAAAAGGAAATGGGAAGGACCACCACAGGATTCAAGGAAGCCTAGATTTCAGAGATTCGATAACCGTCCGTCGTTTCGACCAGCGGATAGACCATGTCCGAGATGTAATCGCTACCATCAGGGAAATTGTCAAGTGGAATCGCGGGTTTGTTTTAAGTGTGGGAAAACCGGTCATGTTGTTAAAGATTGTCGATTAACGCGGTTTTGCTTTTTGTGTAATTCTTCGGATCACCTCCAATCAGATTGTCCAAGAGGTAGAATACAACAAGGGGGAACATCCGGGAAACCAGCCATTACTAGACCAGTAGTCCCAAGAATAGAACCGCCGAAAACGAGGGGTCGTACATTCCAAATGACAGCTAAAGAGGCGGAGGAAACTCCGGATGTGGTCACAGGTACATTTCTCATAAACTCCACGAGTGCTAAAGTGTTATTTGATTCCGGTGCAAACCGATCTTTTGTGTCTCCCTCCTTTGCTGCTCACATGCATTTAGAGCCTAAAATGTTAAAACATGCTTTATTAGTAGATACTGCAAATGATAGCCAGGTGGCAGTTAAAGAAGTTTTTGATCGTTGCATGATAAATATAGAGGGGTGTGGAGTACCGATACAACTATTTCCAATAGCTTTGATTGAATTTGATGTGGTAGTAGGAATGGATTGGTTAGCTGAGAATCAGGCTAACATAGTTTGTGATAAGAAAATAATCAATGTCGTTTTACCTGATAAGAGATCAGTAGTGATTTATGGAGATCGTAAGAATCATCAGTCCAGTCTTATATCTATGGTAAAAGCCCGTAAATGTGTCAACAAGGGTTGCTCTAGTTATTTAGCTTATGTGATAGACAGTAGGCCTGAAAAGATTAAGCTGGAGGATATTTCTATCGTTAGTGACTATCCAGAAGTTTTCCCTGAAGACTTGAATAGTCTTCCTCCTGTTAGACAAGTAGAATTTGGTATTGACTTAATCCCAGGAACCGCTCCTATCGCTCGTGCTCCATACCGATTAGCACCTCCAGAGATGAAAGAAATGATGGTACAGCTTCAAGATTTATCTGATAAGGGCTTCATCAGACCTAGCTCTTCGCCATGGGGTGCACCAGTTTTGTTTGTAAAGAAGAAAGACGGTTCAATGAGAATGTGTATTGACTACCGGGAGCTGAACAAGCGTACGATTAAGAACAAGTATCCACTTCCAAGAATTGACGACCTCTTCGATCAATTAGTTGGAGCTTGTTACTTCTCCAAGATTGATCTCAGATCTGGCTACCATCAGTTAAAGGTTAAGGAAGAAGACGTTCTGAAGACTGCCTTTCGTACAAGGTACGGTCATTATGAATTTTTGGTGATGCCCTTCGGATTAACGAACGCTCCGGCCGCTTTTATGGATCTAATGAATCGGGTATGTAAGCCTTATCTCAATAAACTTGTCATTGTGTTTATCGATGATATACTTATTTATTCTCGATCCAAAGAGGATCACGCACAACATCTTCGTTTGATTCTGGCGTTGCTGAAGAAAGAAAAGTTGTACGCTAAGTTTTCTAAATGTGAATTCTGGTTGCGGGAAGTTCAGTTTTTGGGTCATGTAGTTTCAGAGAAGGGTATACAAGTTGATCCAGCGAAAGTGGAAGCAATTGAAAGATGGGAACCGCCGAAGACGCCAACCGAAGTACATAGTTTTCTGGGTCTAGCTGGATACTATCGGAAATTTATAAAAGACTTTTCTCGAATCGCGACGCCATTGACTAAGCTGACTCGGAAGAATCTAAAGTTTGAATGGAAAGCAGAACAAGATGAGGCATTCAGAATATTGAAGGAGAAACTTTGTAGCACGCCGATATTAGCATTGCCAGAAGGTTCCGACGATTTTGTGGTCTACAGTGATGCTTCTAAACTGGGATTGGGATGTGTACTTATGCAGCGTGGAAAAGTGATTGCCTATGCTTCTCGTCAACTGAAGGATCACGAAAGACAATATCCTACTCATGATATGGAGCTTGCAGCAGTTGTCTTCGCATTGAAGATTTGGAGACATTATCTTTATGGTTCTAAATGCCAAATTTTTACTGACCATTAGAGTCTCCAACATCTTTTCGATCAAAAGGAACTGAATATGAGGCAAATAAGATGGTTAGAATTAGTAAATGATTATGATTGTGAAATTCTTTATCACCCTGGGAAGGCGAACGTGGTAGCAGATGCACCGAGTCGTCAAGAAAGAAGTGGAACAATAAAAGCTATATCGTTACGAGCTGAACTCCTTCCTAATATCTTTGACGAATTGCTGAAATGCCAAATAGATGCTTATCAGGAAGAAAGTTTGAAGTCAGAACGGTTGGTGGGAATATCAGCATTGCTTGGGAAAGATGACCGTGGGTTATTGTGTATGGGAAACAGAATTTGGGTACCTCGTTTGGGTGGATTACATGATCGTGTACTACAAGAAGCTCATCAATCTCGATTTTCTATTCATCCAGGTACAAATAAAATGTATAGAGATTTGAAACAATTCTATTGGTGGCCAGGAATGAAGAGAAGTGTTGCTAAGAATGTGGAAGATTGTACTACCTGCAAGAAAGTAAAGATTGAGCATCAGAAGCCGTTTGGTCAGTTACAACGACTAGATATACCAATGTGGAAATGGGATCAGATCACTACTGATTTTATTACCAAGTTGCCCAGAACTTCAAAGGGATTCAATTCTATTTGGGTGATTGTGGATAGATTGACGAAGTCTGCTCATTTCTTGCCGATAAAAGAAACTGATTCCTTGGAACGTTTAGCTAAATTGTACATTAATGAAATAGTAACTCGACATGGAGTTCCAATCTCGATTATTTCTGATCGAGATAGTCGTTTTACTTCCAGATTCTGGAGAAGCTTTCAAAAAGAGATGTGAACACAGATAAAGTTGAGCACAACATATCATCCTCAGACTGACGGACAAAGTGAAAGAACAATCCAGACTTTAGAAGATATGCTTCGGGCTTGTATAGTTGATTTTGGAGGATCGTGGGATAAACATCTGCCTTTGATAGAATTTGCTTACAACAACAGTTATCATTCCAGCATTCAAGCGGCACCGTTTGAAGTATTATATGGTAGAAAATGCCGAACGCCTCTGTGTTGGAATGAAGTGGGGGAAAAACAATTAGCGGGGCCAGAAATAGTACAGTTAACAGCAGCTAAAATTACTCAGATTCGGGACAGATTTAAAACGACTCAAGACAGACAGAAAAGTTATGCAGATCGACGCCGGAAACCGTTAGAGTTCCAAGTCGGGGAATTTGTGATGTTGAAAGTTTTGCCCTGGAAAGGAGTCATACGTTTTGGGAAGCAAGGTAAACTCAGTCCGCGGTATATTGGGCCATTTGAAATTACGGAAAGAATTGGTGAAGTAGCTTACCGATTGGATCTTCCGTCGGAATTGAGCAGGATTCACAACGCGTTTCATGTATCAAATTTTCGGATATCCAGATTGACGAAAAGCTGAACTATGTGGAGGAACCGGAAGCTATAGTTGATCACAAAGTCAAAGTACTGAGGAACAAAGAGATCAGACAAGTAAAAGTTCAGTGGAAGCATCATAGAGGTCAGGATGCGACGTGGGAATCAGAGTCAGAAATGAGAGCCAAATACCCTCATCTTTTCACTTAACTGAATTCCGGGACAGAATTCTTTTAAGGGGGAGATGTTGTAATAACCAGGTATTTTATCTAATTTAAAGTTGGAATTTTATAAGTCTTTATTTTAGTATTTTATGGAGTTAAGAAATTAAGGGATAAGTTTTAATTTTATAATAGAAGTTTAGGGGTATGTTTTGCCAAGTGAAACAAGTTTAGGGTTTGTTTGGTAATTTATCCAAACTTTTTTTAGCCAAACCGACTTCCTATTCTAATTAGGATGAGGTGTCCAAGTTTAAGGAAAATATCAAAAAGTGTTGGTGTGTGAAATGTGTTCGGTTTAGAGAGAGAGAGAAAGAAATCGAGAGAAATCAAGGGAAAGAAGAAGAAGCAGGGAATCAAGAGTTGATGCAGTAATTTAAGTGTCAAATTGAAGTAAACAAGGTAACAAATCCATCCTTGTATGTGTTTTAAATTCTTAAAAGTGTTCTTGAGTTTGTTAGTTAAGTTTTAGGTGGGTTTTTGTTAAAAATGGATGTTTTGGGAAATCTGAGCTCAAGGTTAGGTTATGTTTATAGTCTTAAACATATCTGCATTTTTACAGCAACATACATAGATTAAAAGTACAAATTCTGGGTTTTTAGGATGAACAGTGAACTGAGACATTCATCGAAGTCGCCATGGATGACTGCGATATTCAACGAAGTCGCAATGGTTGGTTGCGACTTGGTCTTGAAGTCGCAATGGTCGTTTGCGACTTGGCTTGGAATCGCAGTAGTTGATTGCGATTTGGGTTTGGGATCGCAGTAGTGGATTGCGACTTAGGATTGAAGTCGCAATAGTGGGTTGCGATTTCGGGGTGAAGTCGCAGTAGATGGTTGCGACTTGGCACTATGCATTGCGATTCTAATTTACTTTTAGAAGGTTGCGACTTCAGTCGAGGATTTCATAAGTTTTGTTTTAAAAGAGATATTTGGTATTTTTGTGTGATTTCAGATTCTGTGAAGGATTGTCATACGTGATAATTTTCTTGGAAAAGCTTTGGTAATAAACAAAACAGGTGAGTTTTACTTTAAAAGTATTTTTACTGGAATACATTATGTGGATAACAAATGTTTGATAAATTGTATGAATATGTCATACGTGGGTGATTATAATATATTGAGATATTATAATTACGTGAGTATTATATGGGAATATAATACGTGGCCGGGCTTTGGACCGGTGTGTTAAATTGGCTCGCAACCAATAAAGTTGGCCATTGGTGGAGGGATAAGGTGGGATGAGACAGGTATGAGGCATCAATCTTGACTGGTATTAATTTACGTGTAACATATGTGTATTTATATAAAGAGTATTTTATATAAATGAGTTTTTATGATTTCCAAATGTCAGGGATCTTCTCACTAGACCCTTAGGTCTAACCCTCATTTTTGTTTTAAAATATGTGTTCCAGGTCGAGATACAAGTAAGGCCAAGTGATTGCTTTATCCTGTTTAGCTTTTTGTGAAGATGTATTATTAAGAAGCCGGGGGATGGATAATATCTATGACTATGATATTTTGTGTTTCGTTGTAAATGTTGAAGTTTGTATTGAAAGACCTATATTGTTAACTTAAGGGACCATAAATGAAATATGATGTATTATTTTGTGATGATATATATGTTACATGTATATTTGGATAGTGGGTTGTTACAGTTTGTATGTTGGCGTGTGATATGGCTATTATCGGAATGGAATGTCGGAGCAGTAGTGGGTGGTTACCCAAATGAGAAACCAAATGTTTTTGGTTGTAAGAGTCGCTAAGTAAGCATATTTTGGGATCATTAGAAGTTTAAAGAAGGTGATGGGTGGATTAGTTAAAAATGTGGTGTAGTAGATGCAGAATCTTTAAATATGAATTGTTTCTTATGTGTGAAGGACTTATTCGAGAAGGTAATAGTTGGAGATCAAAGAACGTGTAGTGACTTCGAACCCTGGTGTCATTTCGAGATAACTTGGTTGGATCCCTCAAGTTAGAATCTTGGGTGCAACCGTTTGGTTAGGTATATTAATGAGAAAGTGTTTTCAACATGTGGAAAGGTCGGAATAGAGAGGCAAGTAATGTTTGGTAGGTGGTGCTCTACGCTAACGTGGGGAGGTGAAGATAGTATGTCGGAATAAGTGAGTAGGTTGGAAGTAGTAAGATTGACAGTAACACCGAAAAATGGAGTAATGTGGGTAGATTGTCATCGATAAGTGTGCGAACTCCTGGGAAGAGTATAGAGGAAGGGGATTTGTGTATGTTTTAAAGTGCGGGAAAGAAGTGGAAAAAGGCTGTTGATGAGTTTGAATTGATGATGTTGTGAAAAATGTTCAAACGAATTGGTCGTTCAGTGATAAGCTATTGAGAATAATATGGGGTGACCATGGTTACTCCTCCCAGTTGAGTGAGGGTAACCGAAGTTAGGTTATATGACTAGACACTTGTGGCAAGCAGTGAGAAATCGATGTGTTTTAGGATAAGTTCAATTCGGATAGGTGAACACTTCAATGAGGGTTCATAGGGGTTTCCTGCTTTTAGCTACGTATAAGTGTGAGTAATAAAGTGTTGAGAACGTATGAATTGGATGATGGGTGGTAGCCGATTTGTCCCAGAGAAAAGTGAAGTGGATTATGTTTAGTAGATCCGTCGAAGTTTTGAAGGTTGGATAGATAGTGTACGAACTTGGGGTGTCCGGTGAGACTTTGGAAAATTTATAGTGTGATGCTCGTCTATGTTTTGAAGAGCATACGTTGGAAGTTGTGATGATGGCGACCTTGCAAGGAATCCGGGAGGCAAGAGCTGACTCTTGTTACTATTGAACGAGTTGAAGCAGAAGCTTACATGTTAAAATTGCCAGAAGAGTTAAGAGGAGTTCATTCGACATTTCATGTCTCGAACCTAAAGAAGTGATTGACGGGAGCCGATGTGGCTGTACCTTAGAGGATATCAATGTTGATGAGAAATTGACTTATGTAGAAGACCCAATAGAAATTGTGGACGGTAAGGTTCGCAAAACGAGAAACAAAGAGGTCAGGCTAGTAAAGGTACCGTGGAGGCATCCTAAGGGACAAAAGGCAACTTGAGAAGTAGAAGCGGACGTGAGATCCAGTTATCCTCATCTCTTCGATAATGGAATTCCGGGGACGGAATTCTTTTGAGGGGGAGTGTTGTAATAACCAAGATTATTATTTGAACAAAATAAGTTTTGGGAAGGAAGTTTCATGATTTTAAAGTCTAGGGGTTGATTTGCAAATTGATAAGAGGGTATAAAAGCTCTTATTGAGCTCACAACCCTAGAAATAATTCATTGGGTGTGATGGTGTGTGTGCGGCTGTAGAGAGAAAGGGCAAAGTGAGGGGAGAAAGCTTTGATCAAGAGCTTTGGAGAAGAAATTCGTCGCTCATCAAATATGGAAGATGGAATGAGGAGTGGAATCTGATTCTACATTGTTTAGCAGGTAATCTTTAATCTCAATCCCTATTTCTTTTGAAGTTCTGCTGGTTTAATTGGGTGATTTAAGGGTTCTTTGTTTAAAAGTTTTAGAAGAGTATTTGAAAGAAATTGGATAATCATAATAGGGCTAGAATGATCATTTTTGTTGCAAAAGAGACCTTTTAATCGATTGGAATGGATTAATCCCGACCATATTGTTAATCAGTGTGCGATATGAGAGTCCGGATGTTTAGTCAGGGAGTTCAGATCCGAAATGATTTAGGTTCCGGTATTGATGATAAATGAGTTCCGGAATATTTATTAATTGGTTCCGGTATTTGTTGCAAAGTGGAAACGGAATTTAAAAACATTGGAATCCGGAATTTAATGAAAATACGAGAACCGGAATGGACTAAAAGACTAGATCCGAAATCCAAGTCTGATCCGGAATGTTATGTTTTGTCGGCAAAGATTCGGTATGTGAGTAAGGATCCGGAACTGGACCCAAACCCACTAGATCCTGAATTTTGCACAATGATCCGGTAATGAATAGATTTCCGGAATTTAATTAGTGGACCAGAATTGGGCCGAAACCCAAAGGCCCGGAAGTTGTTGCGGATCCGGAACCTTATGGATCCGGAGTTAGCTTCGCATGAATCGGGATCCGGAACCTATGCATAGGAACCGGAATTTGTTAGGAGATCCGGAGTCCATTTAAAATGGATCCGGTGTGGTTGGGCTTTGGGCCCGATTGCGTAAGAAATCCGGTATAGTTGGGCTTAGCCAGGTTCAGGTTCTAGAATTTGTTAAGAGTTAAGTTAAGCAGAAAATTGTTCAGGCTGAGTTTAAGCCAAGACTCACTATTCCTATCATTATTATATCATAGGCGTTCACCTTAAAAAGTCTGAAGTCTTCGCGAGAAGAAGTGTTTAAACGCCAGGTGAGTTCCCTTAACCCTTTTTACGTGGAATGAAGGATAAAATGTTTTACTGATTATGGTGTATTTATGAGCATGATTTATTTACAAGCTTTTACGAACTATTCCATGAAAAGTATGTTTTGTTTGAAGGATTATTTAGCATAAAAGAAATGATTTATAAAGATTTCACGTTCCGTGATTTAATGTGAGCTATGTGTTAGCTATGTGGAGTCGGTCTGCACAGTGGGATCAGAGTACCTCGGAATTCGATGATCTCTTGGGCATTTGTGATGAACCAGTAGGATGAAATTCGTTTCCTTCCTACTTGGGAAGAGGGGAGTCTGTTTGGGCCTCGATATGAGGCGAGAGGGGAGTCTGCTTGGGTCCCGATCGCGGTTAGATGTACAATCCTGGAACACTGTGCAATTACCATGTTGATGCTTATGTGGTGAATGTTTACGAAATTATGAAATGACTTTTATACTGTTGTTAAGAACTGTTTTCGGAGGGAATTCACTAGGCCTTTTGGTCTAACCATCGCTTTTCAAAAACTAAACCATTTTCAGGTAAGCGTGTAGTAGGAGGCTCTGGCAAGCGAGCAAGGCAAGACTAGAGTATAAATGCAGATAGAAGATGTGCCACTCAGACTTTAGTAGTTAGTTATTCTCAATTGTGTATAGGTTGTTTCCGCCAACCTAAGCTTGAGACAGATGTAATGAAATTTTTGGGACCCAATTTTGTAATGTTTATGATTTAATGCTATGCATGTCCTGTTTTAGAATTGGGTTGTTACAATTGCAACTGGTAAAACCAATGTTAACTTTAGTAGTCGATACACTAAAGGAAACGTAACGTGGTTCCTTGTTTCCACCACCACTCTAGCAAGAGAAGATATACCTTAAAAGAGTAACAAGAACAAAGTTATATATATATATATATATATATATATATATATATATATATATATATATATATAGACATTTATCATTTTTCACTAACAAAAAAAAGTTAGTTATATCGGATATATACCTTTCAAGTTAGCAAATTTTAATCTTGTTGCACACAAGCAATGTAGAGGCCAAGTTCATGGTCAAAATTCATTCTTTCTACACTACTAAAATCATCCGGATAGAACTCACTCAACTTTAGTAACTTTGATCGGTCAAAATCACAAAAGGAATCACGTGGATTCAATGTCGTCATACACAAAATCAACTCTGAACTTGCCTCGCTAAATCTGTCACCAAACTCTTGAATTTGCATATCCACAACTGTATTGAAACAATCATACTCGTAATAATTCCGATGTGTGATATCGGGTTTATGTCTTCGATTCTTTGGATCAACATAATCATCTTCCATGTTCACCTTTTCAATATCACATCTTTCACAAAAAGAAGTGACTTTCTCCAAAAGTGGCTCAAACCCATCAACCCTAAACTCTTGCAATTTTTCCTTGGTTATTTTCACCAATGAAATAGCATTCAAAATATCTTGATCTTTTCTTTAAAGAGTTTGCGATAGTGAACTTATGACCCCCAAAATGTGCAACATCAAATGCAGTAAAACACAAAATCATATGATTTCAAATATATTTGAAGCCCACGCGCCTTCCATACACTCGTACCATTGTCACAACTATTTTCAACATATTGAAGCACCTCAATAACACAAGGAAACAAGACAACCAAACGTAGGAGTGTTTTGTAATAAGAACCACAACGTGTATCTCCAGCTCTTACAAGAGAAAGCTCTTGATTTAACCCACTTTCGGTTTCGATTTCACCACTACCGATGGCTTTTTCCACTTTTTCTTTTTGACTTTCTATGAGCATATCTTTTCTTTTACAAGAAGCACAAACCACATTCATCAAAGCACTCAACAACTCAAAGAAATTTAAAGCACCATGATGCTTTCTTGCAATCGCAAATAACTAATTGAATTTGGTGTGCAAAGCAATGAACATAATATGATGACTTATTTTCATTAATGATCAATGTAACACCTCGAAATTCCATAATTGTTATATATTTATTTTGGGAGAATGTTTAAAATAATGGGGTGATATTATTTTAAACGTTATGTCGAAAGGGGTTAAAAGTATATTTGGTCAAAGCTTAATCACTAATTTGTGAAAGTGTAAACTTTGGGGTAGTTTTGTAAATTGGAGACATTGGGGTAATTTTTGCCAATTGAAGAAAGTTGAGGCTTAAATGGATGGAGTCGGCTGAATTGAGAATCATCTCAATTTCTTTAGGTTTTGAGTCGGTTCAGGGAACGAAGAAAGCAGAGTTCTAAACATCAGATTGGTAAGAAATTCAACATGGTTTCCAATTAAACTTCTTAAGATGGATGTTTACAAGTCAAATTATCTTCTGGGTAGGTTGTGAATCGTTGGAATCAGATTGATTTTGGTTTTGGCAGAAGACTTTGGGTCGAAGTTTGTCCAGGTGAGTTCATCTTTTTGTTAAATCTTAAGTGATACCATTTAAATTATGAACGATTTGAGTTTAGAAATGATATTGGTAAACTTTGATTACTGGTTTAGAAAGATATCTCGACTGGTTCATAGAAATTGTATTGAAAATTTATGGCAGATCGAGTCCCGATATCGAGTCCCGGTGTTGAGTTCTGGTTTCAGTTTGGGATCCGGAATGGGATCCGGTATAGGATCCGGTTTCAGTTCGGGATCCGGTATGGGATTCGGTTTCGGTTTGGGATCCGGTTTCAATGTGGGACCCGGTTTCAATTTAAGATCCGGTTTCGATTTGAGTTCCGGTCTCAATTTGAGTCCCGGTTCCGGACAGTTCCGGACTTGGTAATGGATTTCGGATGGTTCCGGACTTTGAGTCCGAAATACCTTTTCGGATGAATAGTCCGGGTAGTTCCGGATAAGGGAATTTTCCAGATATAGTTTCCGGATGTGTTATCTGGTTAAGTTTTTCTAAACTTTTTTGGGGCGCTGCACCCAGACCCCGCAATGGCGTTGCCCTTTGACCCCATCTGCTAACCGGGTAGCGGAACCCCCGTGCTAAGTCGCCGAAGAGGGACAATTGAGAATACGGGTATGATAGATTATTTGGGATTCTTAGCTTTGAGAATATGATATGAAATGTTTTGTGCGTTCGAGTAAATATGCACGTATGCTAGTAAGTGTAATGGATCCATAGGCATTGGCATTATTTGTAACGTAGAATAGGCATAAAGTAACTTATAATTCCCATTTCGTAAGGTGATGAGAAATGAGGAATATGCATAAAGTAAATTGTAATTCTCATTTCGTATTATAATGTGAGACGTGGAATAGGCAAAGTATAATTGCTATTCTTATTGAGAAGTGGAATAGGCAAAGTAGAATTGCTATTCTCATTTCGTATTATAATGTGAGACGTGGAATAGGCAAAGTATAATTGCTATTCTTATTGAGAAGTGGAATAGGCAAAGTAGAATTGCTATTCGTATTGAATGCAATGAATAGGCAAAGTATAATTGCTATTCTTATTGAGAAGTGGAATAGGGAAAGTAGAATTTCTATTCATATTGAATGCAATGAATATGCAAAGTATAATTGCTATTCATATTGAACGTAATGAATAGGAAAAGTATAATTTCTATTCTTATTGAGAAGTGGAATAGACAAAATATAATTGCTATTCATATTGACTGTAGGGAATAGGCAAAGTATAATTGCTATTCATAATTGAGAAATGGAAACGTGAAATAGACAAAGTATAAATATTGTTTCTGTTTCTTTTGGTGGATTAGAAATAGACAATATATAATTGCTATTTCTACTTCCATTCCAAGAAACAGGCAAGGTATAATTGTAATTTCTTGGACATGAGCTATAAACTAGAATCCGTGGTGATTCGTAGTGGCACTCTCGAATATGATACTATGACATATTTAGTGTTGTCATACTCATGGAATCAGGTGTGATTCCCGTGATTGAAAAATGTTATGGGTTCGGTAAGTAAGTTGGGATCATGTTACTTTATACGCTCTGTTACAGTTTTGGTTTTTTCAAAGCTTATAAAGTTATTGAATTGAAAAATTGGATGTTCTCACTAGGCGTAAGCCTAATCTTTTCAACTCAAACTTTCTTACCAGGTGCTAGCACGGGAAGGGATGAGTGTTGAACATGGATTAGATTAACTGGTTGTTATGATAAAATCTTGTAAGTTTGAAATTGTGATGATAAACTCTGATAAATTAAGGTTTAAATTCATTGTGAAATTCAAGGTGTTTCAATCAAAGCTTTCAAACCATAAACTCACGACACATATTGCTTGCTCCATCATAACCTTGACATCTGACATTTGTTAAACTCAACCCATATTCAGCAAATAAAGATTCAATAGCAGACTTAAGATACAAAGAAGTAGTCTCATAAACAAGTCCAACAAATCTTTCCTTAACAACCCCACAAGTAACATATCTTAAAACCACAACCATTTGTTCTTTCTTAGATACATCACTAGACTCATCAACTAACAAACCGAACAGGTCATCATCAATTTCTTCAAAAGTGGATTTAAGCATTTCTTGTGCAAAACAATCAATAATGTCTTTTTGGATACTTGGAGCCACCATTTGATTATTACCTGGAGCATTTTGTAATGTGACATTACGAACGGTCTCATCACGTTCTCGAATTAACTTTATTAGTTCCAAAAAGTTTCCTCTATAAATAGATTTTTCCGACTCATTGTGACCACGAAACGGTAATGCACCATTCAACAAGTATCTAATAGCATCAATTGAAGCATTTAGTCATGTCCAATGCTCATTCTTCATAATATCATTTTTTATGAAAGGCAACAACAGTTGATTGATTTTGTCTCATTAAATCTTTACAGTTCTTGAGTGCTCTATTGTGGAAACTATTAACGTCTCCTACATGACAACCAACTCTATCTGTTTTATTCCAACTATTAAAACCTTCCGTCACAAAAGCATCACTCCCACCTTGTTTCGCATAATTATCTCTAAATAAGTAACAAACCACGCAAATAGCTTTATTCGTTTTTACAATATATTCTAACCAATTACGATATTGTTCAAACCAAGTCAGGCAAAATCGTCTTCCCTTAGTTCTTGGAAAGTCATGGCCACGTGGTTGACAAGGTCCTCTAATCAAATATTTTCGTCTTATTTCATCTCTTTGATTAGGGTGATACTCCGTAATTTTTTTCTTTTCTGATGGATCCCAAGGAAGATTATTCAAATCAATCACCCTATGCATCGAAGAAGTAGAGCTAGGTTGGGGAATACCGCTACTAATTCTGGACGATGGTGCTTTTCTTTTAAGAAAACTTTCCATTTTTCTAGTGAAATAATAGCACAATAAAAAAAATTAGAAAGCAAACAAAACAACTAACCCAACTTAAAGAACAAAATCAACCAAACAATTAACAATTTCCAACAATGTATCCATTAAAAATTAGCAATTAACAATGTATCAATTAGCAATTAGCAATTAGCAATTAACAATCGAACAATTCCCAATAGTTAATAAAAAAGTGATTTTCATTAAACCCTAACTCAATAAACAACTAAAGAGTTAAAGATTAACTATTCTAAATATTTAATCATCTATAAGACTATAATTACTAACTAACAAAATGATATTAAACAAAAAAAAGTAAAAAAAAGTACCTTAATGCTCAAACGGCAGTAGAAGACGGAAAAGGCAGAAGAAGTCAAGAAGTTGTGAGGGGTGACCGGGTGAGGGACAAAGGGAGGTGAGGCGTGAGGGATTAATTGTTAGAAATTGAATTTATTTTAAAAAGGGGTTGGCCTTTGGGCTTTGTTTGGGGGTCAACCTATTTTTTGGGGGTCAACAATAGCGGCTCCATCTATTTTTAATTAATTTTTTTTATCACTAAAAAATATGGAGGTCATTGTTCCCCCACATTAAACGTACGTTCTCCATTAAACGTACGTTCTCCCCTGACCGGAACATAAGTTAGGGTTCCGGCGGCGGCCTCCTCCTCTACCTCCTATTCGGATCGAAATCGAAGACGAGGGAACCGAAAGATAAGGTTTCGGCGGCAGCTTCCTCCCCTACCTCCTATTCTGATCGAAAACGAAGGGGAGCCGAAAGCTAGGGTTCCGACGACGGCCTCCTTCCCTACCTCCTATTCTGATAAAAAAACGAAGGCGAGGGAACCAAAATCTAGGATACCGGCGATGGCAAAGGGAGGAGGCCGGTAGGTCTGTAACATTCTGGTGACGACAAGGAGAGGAGGCTGTTAGTTTGTAACATTTCGGCGACGACAAAAGGGGGAGACCATTAGGTCCGGTCAGAGAAGATGGGAAGGTTCATTAAGGGTATTTTAGGAATAACACATTCACGAGGTTATTGAGTTAATTTAGATTTTAAAAGGTTATGAGGCTAATTAAAACCTCATTTAAGGTTAATAAGCTAACTAGTCCTTTATAACATCAAATTCTAGGCAATATGGTCAATTTAATTCAACAATCCCTCCCCGTCCCTATTTTTCTAATATTTTTGATTACCATAATTTATATTTTTATGTTTTGATTATAATACAAGCAAGTTAGGGGTATCTTTATCATTCTTTCTTGAATTAAAAGTGGAATGACATGTTTAACGTTATACTGTAATAACTAAATGACATGTTTAACGTTATAATAACTAAATGACATGTTTAACGTTACAATAACTAAATGACATGTTTGACACTTTATTTGCAAACTTCTATAACATTTTTCTTATCTTTATAAAAAAATTTGGTGTTAAAGCCTAAATAAAGTTTTAGAAACAATCAAGTCATTTTAATAAATTGCCTAGTCTTATACCAGTTTTATTAAACATTGTCATTTTAATACTATTGCTCCCTTCATTCAACAATTGGGTTTTGAATGAGAATCTGACTCGCATGAGTTTTAACCTTAATGGTTTTTCATCCATGAGTTTTGGCACCTTTAGGATATTTCTAGAGGTTGAATTGACCATACTAGTTCTTTATCCTTGAGTTTTGGCACCTTCTGGCGATTTAAGATGAAAGTTTCTATTTGTTCATCTTTGGAACCAAATTCGGTCATAGTTGTAATCTATGGGATATGTTTATGTTCAACTTTCTTGAAAATGGTTGGTGCATGAACTGTTATTTTTGTGTTGTTTAAATAGTAGAAATGGTAGATATGTGGTGATTTTTCTTGTTGTTTAAAAAATGGTTGACATTTTGATTTTTGTTGTTTTTGCTTTGTATTGGTTTTTCTTGGTGTTTGTGTGGTTTTTATTGTTGCTTTTAATATAGGGTTTTTTTGTTGTTATAGTCTTGATGAAGTTTGATGGATCATGTGGTCTATATATGGAACTTAATTGTTTTTGTCCTAACGTGTTAGTGTAAGTGTGTCATGTCGCTAAATATTTATAAGTATATTATGTTATGATGATTAGAAACGAACGAATCATATTTCATATTAATAATCTCCTTCAAGACCGTTCTTTAGGGTGTGCAGAGTGGTGCTACCGCACAGGGCCTCCGAATATTGGTGGCCTCGGGATTAATTTTTTACATTTAATAAAACTACTATAAAAATTATTTAATATGATCGTTTAAAAGAAAATAGCATCCCGCGCCGTGGCTAGATGCTTATATCTTGGTGGCCCTTCTATAGTAATAACCCCTAGGATCGAGTCCCTTTGCACACAATTTTGATATTTCTTTGTGTTTTTAATTATAGATTTTCTTGGAAAAATTAAATATATAAGATTTTTAACAGTTTCTTTACATTTAAAATAATTTTCTAGATGATGATTTAAATATATAATTCAATTTAATGAGTTTTTTATATAATTTATCCTTCAAATTCAAATATAAAACTCTTAATGAGTTCTTTAAAGATGAATTATCGATCGATTTATTATAATAAAATGTTAGAATGTGCTAAAAATTAATTTAATAAATAATAATAAACGATATTAAGCGTACATTTAGTTTTTCGCACAAGGCCTCCAAGATATTAAGAACGACTCTGTTTTCCTTGATGTGTAAGATTCCCTGACACTGGGGCTATTGGGTAGTGGTACCACTTATGGGGTCAAATCAATGCGCTTTAAGAAGAGATATATCCATGACCAGGATGAAATTTGGTTGAAACTAAGTGAAGGTCCGAACCGACTGCAAAGGAGAAGAATATTGTCTTTACCAAACATATGTGGATCCAATCACAATCTTATAATAAGAACAATAGATCTTTATGAAAACTCAAAATCAACCATTAAATAAATCACTGGCCGAAAGCTGAAAGAATGAAAGGTTGAATGTAATGAAAGTTGAAGGAATGAAGGTTGAGGTGTTGAAACTCTAAGGCCTGAAATGTTAATGTTGGAACTATGAGGCCTGAAATGTTAATGTTGAAATTTTGAGGCACTGAAGTCTTGAAGTTAACTAGAATCTTTATATACATATATATAGGGAGTTTCAAACACAAAATCGTGTAATTGTGATAAACCCTACAAACCAAATATGGGCTTTTAATGTTGTTTATTTTGAAATATAAAGGCAATTATTAAAACAGTTAAAATGAGGTTGAGAGTGAATTTAGGAACCAATTTAATCTACACCATTGATGATATACACATACGGTTGAGATTGGTTTGTATTTTAAATTCTCTCCCCCTTCTCTCTCTTTCTTTCTTTCTTTCTCTCTCTCCCTCTCTCTCTCTCTCTCCCTCTATCTATACATATATATATATATATACACACACTAGTAATGTACCCACACGATGATGCGGGATACATATTGATTCTAAAGGCAAAACGACAATCCTATTTCATTTTTCCGTTATTGTACGTCCCTCACAAAACTAATTTTATAGTTTTGTATGGTTTTAACTTGCGAATTGGGTGACATATAAATTGTAAGGTCATTTGTTTTTATGGTTAGAGATGGTTGGATGATGGGTCTTTCAAACCCATAACAATTTTTGTTCTAAGCTCTTAAAGACTAGCGTGTGCATTAGTGGTTTGTACTTTTTGCAACTTGTAGTTAGAAAAATAAAAACCCGAGATACGTGTCTAAACAAAATCGCAAGTAAAATCATCCCTAAAAATGCAGATGCCATAAATGTGTAATGGTTATAATATATGTACATATATGGAAGGTCCAAGTGAAAACTATAAATACTTTTAGAACCAACATATGCATTGAACTTCAATGAATATATGAATCGATGCATATGGATTAACGAATATACTAATTGACAATACATACGTCGGTCTCAACCATCAAACTTATAGATAATACCACTAGCATCTTATTCAACACTTACAACACTTAGAAATAAATTATTATCTCTTGTCTTGTAACACCGTTATCCGATATAAAACATCAATTGCATATAACACAAAATAACTAACTTCCGAACTTTAGTAGATTGTTAGGACTAAGGCTTCGGATCTTGGTTCTCATTGGATCAATAACTTAAAATGTGAGATCAAATCTTAAAGTTGATTACTCTCCATCTGATTGACTATCATTTTGGTCTTTCTCTCTTCAGTTTCAAGAACCCAAATTTTATTCTACGATATTTTTGAATCTGATAGCTTACTTGTAACACCTCGAATTTTCGTTATGTTATATTTTGATATAAAGGGGGTCGAAAGAATAATTAGCCAAAGTGTTGGACTAATTGTAAAGTGTAAAACTTCAGGGTTGAATTGGTCATTTGTTGATAGTTATTATTGTATAAAAGTTTTGAGTCGGCTGAATTTGAGAAAATATCTCAAATTGTTTTAGAAAAGTCGGTTAAAAAAAAGTCGGTTCAAAGAAAGGGCGGGAAGAAAGGCTGGGTTTTCGTTTTCATTCGGCATGGAATTCAAGTAATTCTTGATTGAATCTTTTGAGTATCGATAATCATAGTTCAATTGGTTTTCTTCTAGACTAAATCAGAGTTTGGATTAAAAGTCTGGAAGTTGTCTGGCCTGGATAACAAGTTCAAGTTAATCAGGTGAGTTCATCTGTTATTTTGCTTAATAAAATTATTTGTGAACTGAATTGGTTTATTAAGCTTACAACATCTTTGAGAAATGGACCATAATTGACTTTGGAAGTTTTGAGTAGAAAACAACCGGAACTGGGTAAGAATTGATGAAATCCAGAAGATGAATAATCCGGATAGTTCTGGATTCCGGATGTTTTCCGGATTGATTCCGGATACCAGATTATTCTGGATTCTGGATGGGTGTCGGATGATTTTTCGGATATCGGATATTCCGGATACCGGATGGTTTTTCGTAATGGATGTACCGGATACCGGATTGTTTCCGGATACCGGATTTGATCCCGGATGGTTCCAGACTTTGAGTCCGGATACTTTTTCCAGATTGTACCGGATTACTTTGTTTCCATTATATATTCGGATAGATGTTCCGGATTTAGTTTTCGGATAAGATTTCAAACGGTGTTCTGGACTTGATTCCAGATTAGTTTACTGGACAAGCTTTCTGGTATATTTTCATGTAAAGTTGTACTGTTAAAATATCTATGACTACAATACAAATATAAATATAACTCGACTAAAAGAATGATACGAGATGTTATATGTTTGAGTTATTAGGCACGTATGCTAGTAAGTGTAATTGATCCATAGGCACTGGCATTATTTGAAAACGTGGAATAGACAAGGTAAATTGTAATTCCCGTTGACGTGAAATGAGGAATAGGCATGAGTTAATTGTAATTCCCATTTCGTATGGTGACGTGAAATCTTGGAATAGGCGTGGCTTAATCGTAATTCCTGATTTCTATGAGAAGATAAGAGATAGGCATGAGTTAATTGTAATCTCTACTCCCACTCCAAGAAATAGACATGAGTTAATTGTAATTTCTTGGACATGAGCAATGATCTAGAATCTGTGGTGATTCGTAGTAGGCTCTTGAACATGATGTTATGACTTACGTAGTGTTTGTCATATTCATGGAATCGGGTACATTCCCGTCATCGAAAGATGTTATGTGTAAGGTAAGAAAGATGACAATCAGGTTTGTTTATATGCTTTGTTTACAATTGGTTTTCAAAGCTTATAAAGTTTTTAATTTGAAAACTGGATGTTCTCACTAGGCGCAAGCCTAATCTTTTCAAATTAAATTTTCTTACCAGGTACTAGCTTGGGGAAGTTGTAAAGGGATGAGTGACGAGTGGTAGCAGAATCCAACTTTTGGTGATGTAATGGAGAAGTTAGCGTATACGAGGATGTTTTTGATGAATAGCCTAGACAACCAATATAATCTGATCTTAGTAATAAGGATTAGATTAGCAGGTTGTTTTGATAGTTCAAATGTATATGTGAACCTTTATAACTAATTCTCCATTTATGTATAAAAGTTTGGACGATCTTGTGGTTATCTCTGATAAGTTTTAAAGTTTAAAATTGTTGTGGTTTATGGATGTTTCATTACTTCGTAAATATTCTATAGGTGGAATGCAATCTGTAGTTTATATTTCAGAATAGGAAATGATAGGATTTTTGCTTGTAAAAGTCTTGTAATTATTCATATTGATCCAAAGAGCAAAAATCCTTCAACAACATCGACGACTAGTTGAAGTGAGGTCAAGATCGTCACTGAAGTGGATTGGCTTGTAATATAGTCGAAATATCAATACAAGATAACGTCAACTAGTAATATGACAATATTACTACTGGTTAGCCGGATTTTGGAGTGCAAACTTGTCCAACAAGGTTTGACTCACTAACTCTTCCAAACTCTCATCCTAGTATGGGAACATGCCCAACATCTTAGCCAATCTAAGTTCTAAATCCTTTTTTATTAGGGTCATATTTTTTTTTATCGTTCTCTCAGCATACGAAAGGATGAGATGGGTTAACAAGTGTCCATATCAACAACAAAGACTGAAGTGAAAATTACAAGCATGCACGGATCATTAAATAAGACGAAGACATTTGTTAAAATTGGAAGATACATTTAATGCACTTGTGGTTATAAAAGGTCACCCTTGTCATTTGTTGTTACCCATCTGTTTTGAAAGAACTTATTAGTGATAGTTTTATAAACAAAATCGACGTCACCATTTGAAGGGCTATCTCAGTACTTCAGATCTGAAAGAGTATCTCCTTCCTTCACTGTTTCAGTATTATAAATTTTATCACCAGTCAGATTGTTTAGGATTAGGTCTTACCTTCCTAGCTTTCACAAAAAAATATGTATTTTTTGCTTTAATGCAAAAAAATAGAATTAAAAGTGAAAATTTGTTGTTTTTGTATTCAATCCCCATTATACAAACACATCATGTGTAAGTCATTGTATTACAAGACAAACAACATACGTGCAAAATTTCTCAATTATGAAGAACATAAATTGAATTTTTAAAGATTATAAGAATACAAGATGAATGTTATAATGAGATAATAAACTAATTTCTATATTTCGTGATTTGAACATTCAACATAAGTTTGGAATACAATTACAATTTACCTAATTCAAAACACAATTTGGCAACAATTTTTCTTTAGATGGAGTTGCTTGCATATGAACATCATTCCCCTTCTCAAATACTTCCCATACATACATATTTAGTTGCTTGAAATGCAAAGCTTAACCACTTACTCACTTTTGATTATTCCTTGTAAATATGTAATATAAACAAGAAACAATAATCAGAATAAAATTGATCTACATAAATCCACAACAAGATGAAAAACTGTAACATCATAGAAACTTTCATTTGGATCCAAATCTGGAAGAGGGTACTCATACTCGAACCGTGTTTTAGGATCATAGTGGGCAAAATTGAGATCAAGATTAAGCAGATACCTTGATATATCTTCTTGAATATGCAAATTCCTAGTAGTCGTTGTGCTCCCACCACTAGCAGTATGCACATGTTTCTCATCCTTAGGAAATTCCATCTGTTTACTCTCGTCAACGCTTAATCACTTTTAAAGAATCTTCATCATCACTAACCCCACCCCATTTCACTATTATTCTTCTTCTCTAGCCTTTTTAGCTGTCGGTCCTTCAAGTTCTTTTTTTCGTGTTTCACCCCTAGTTTTTTAATAACATGAGCATATGATGCAACATCATATCCATTCCACATATCCCTTTTCCATCATAATCAAGCTCAAGAGTGTCTTTTTTTCATCAACTGCTATATTCTTGCTCATTCACTTTGCCCCCCAACTTTCATGCCCTATTCATACATGTCTTGGTCAAGTGGTTGGTTGTGTGTGTCACGGTTTCACAAATGTTCTATTCTTCAAGGTCATGCCTTCGTACATCATTACCCCCAGACCCTGCATTCAAATATCAAACTCAATTAATTTAGTTTGGCTTGGTAAAAGGCACAGAAAAATGTTGATATCGATCATCGTCACCAGAGTTTTGGTAAACCACAAGGACGAAAAATGCAATTCACTATTTATTCTAAAATACAATATAAAAAATTGTTGAAATAAAATAAAGAGTAAGTTGCAATTTAGGTCCCTGTGATTTTTTTTCTTGGTCTGGTCCCTACAAAAATTTTATTACAAAAAACCCTCGTGGTATGCAAAAGTTTGTGGTTTAGGTTTATAAGACTAACTTTGTCAGATTCCTTTTTAGCCTTTTTTCAGCTTCACTAAAAACAACAAACCACAGGGACCAAAATTGCAATTTACTCTAAAAGGATATTATATATATATATATATATATATATATATATATATATATATATATATATATATATATACTAGTCTTTGGCTCGCCCGTTGCGCGACGATTAAATTTGTGTTTTAAGTTAATTATTTGGTGTTTAATAGTTGTTGAATAATTTTGTGATACATACAATAATTGATAAAAAGAAAACAAAAATTCCACAAATAGGGAATATTATCTTGAAAATAAAAATATGTCTATTAAGTTTTTTTTTGAAAGGGTATCCCAGGCACAGCCCGGACTAATCTCTGGCAATTTTGAAACTTAAAGATGTCTTATCAATGTTGAGGACGCTTGGAATCGAACCCTGGATAGATGGGATATTCCACCACATCACCCAAGGCGATCAACCACTGCGCTACAACCTGATTGACTCTATTAAGTTTGATACCTATTATAAATGTCGTTACTAAATGAATTTATCAAACGAATACACAATAATTGCATATTTATATTTTTGAAAAATGTTCGAACTCATAATCCAAAAGTCAGTTGATAAGTGATATCTTTTTTTTTCAAGTAATTAAATCCCTTATGATAATTCTAAGGGTGTTTCGTTGACAGAATGGAATTTGATAGAATTGTAATTCGTCGAAATAATTCGACTTTGAAGTAAAAATTGATATGAAGTTGCAAAAAGAAAATCACAACAATTTAGTGATTATTTGTATCAAACTCCATACTAATTTCAACAAATCCCATACTAATCACGACACATTAATTCATATATATTTATGATATTTAATAATATAATTAAATCCAAATATATTCAATATTGGGCCCATTTCGAAAATATTGACAAAGCGATTACAATTGTATAATTTGTAAAAAATAGAAATGTTTTTTAATGCATTTTAGTTCATATACATTATTTATGTTTATATGATAAGAGTCTAAAATGAAAAATAAAACAATAAGGGATTAAAAGTAAACTACATACCTAATTATAAGAGTAGTAAATGTAACGTACAATTTAAAAAAAATTGAATTAAGGAGGAGTGAATGTGGGTGTGCTAATTGAACTTATAATGTAAACTGCGTCCAGATACACGTTTAGGCGGGAAAATACTGAAGTCGGCTCACCAGAAGACGACACGTGGCATGCTCGTTACTCATTTATTATATGTATAGATATTTGGGATTACTATACACGATGGAGATTTTTTTGAATTTATTATAAGTATGGATATGTACGTATGTATAAAAAAATATTCAATATTGGACTTATTTCGAAGGTATTGACGAAACGATTACAATGGTATAATTTGTAAAAAATAGAAATATTTTTTTAATGCATTTTAGTTCATATACATTATTTATGTTTATATGATAAGAGTCTAAAATGAAAAATAAAAAAAGTAATGGATTAAAAGTAAACTACATAGGTAATTATAAGGGTAGTAAATGTAAGTTATAATTATTAAAAATTTAATTAATGAGAGATTTAAGGAGGAATGAATGTAGGTGTGTTAGCGTCCAGATACATGTTTAGGCGGGAAAACAATAAAGTCGGCTCACCAGACGACGACACGTGTCAATGTAGTTACTTATTTATTATATGTATAGATATGTGTGTGTGTGTGTGTACACAACACAATGTTGAACTCCTTCCTTCTCGGCAATGATTACTATAATTGATCAATCCCCAAATACGAATAAGAACATTGAACCCATACGTTGTTGATCTTGAGTCAAAACAAGAGCAAGAACATTGAGTTCCAAATTCATTGCACGTCGGTAAAACCCTAATTAATTAGGCCAAATTTAGTGAAATCTAATCAAAACCCTATAATCATAACAAGAACATTGAGCCACAATTTCGTAGATTTCAAGAAACCCACCAAATGTAACACCCTGAAATTTTAAGAAAACTGAATTTTGGACTTGCGGACGTCTGCATGGGTGTACGGCCGGACGTCTGTGTCAGGGCGGAAGTCTGCGGGTCGTCCGCGGAAGCAACAGGGGAAGGTTGGGGTATCGGTCAGATCGAGGCCAGACGTCCGCATGAGGCACAAGCCGGACGTCCGCTTGGTGTCGGATGAGATATTTTGTTGATATTAAGACCTTTCCTCTCTCTCTTCCCTCAATTCATTTCAAAACCCCAAATCAGATTCCTCTCTCTCTAAACCGATTTTCTCCCAACAAACCCTAAATCATTCAACTTCTCTTCATCCTTCTTCCCCAAATCAAACACATCACCATTTTTATGAACCTTAACCTTTCTAGAACCCTTTTCACTTCATCTTCTTCATCAAGCTTCTAGGGTTTCATCCAACCCTTTGGCTCCACTTTAAAGATTGGGAGTTTATGGTTCATCTTGGTGATCTTGGAAGTATTTTGGTTGGTGGATCCAAGTTATGGTTAAGGTAATCTTCTCTTCTCTTCATCTATGGAAATTAAGGTGTTGGTATAAGTTGAGATCTTGATGTAAAATGTTGGGGAATGATTCTTTATGGTTGGATGTGAATATTTATGGTTGGAAGCTTATGGATCTAGGTTTTTGGAAGATTTGGCTTGAAGATTCAAGTTTCTTCAAAGGAGCTTACGTTTGGGGAAAAATCTAGATTTAGCCTAAATCTAGCAAGGTGAGTTCAAGTTGGTTTGTGAAAACGTTGTACATGCCAAAAATGTTATTTTCCAAGTACTTATGTGTTTTACAAGAAAATTATCAATTATTGAGTTATTTGGTGGGTTTTGACTTTTTGAAGTATTTAACTTTGTAAATTTTGTAAAACACCCATACTTGGAATTTTTGGGAAATTTGATAGATAAATCTTGAATGAAATGTTTAGATGATTTATTTTATAAATGGAGTCTACTTGATACGAAAATGCATTTTTATATATAGTTTGGAATATGCACGTAGTACGTTATGGGACGATTTGAAAGTGTAACGGTGTGAGCTCCTTGGAAAAGAGGGTTGTCCTAACCCAATGTCTTGTCTCGGGTTTTTCATGGATTTGAAATATTTATTGACAAAAGGGTGTGTTACTACGTTTAATTTCATTTTTTGACTTTTCACAATTGATCTTTTGAGTTAGTCGAGCTTATGGCTTGGTAATGGATTTTGTTAAGTATTGGGGACATTTGTCCAGTTTTGATAAGTTAAAGTATAGTTTTGGTTGTGATTTATGTTTATTGGAGAATTACATGTTTTGAATGCGTTAGTTCATTCGTTTGGGGTCATGTGATGTTTTAGACCTAATTGCTATGGATCCATAGGCACTTGAGTTTTTACGTTCAATGATGAGACGCTAGTTTCTCTTATTGTAGCACGGAATAGGCATCGGATTCCCTGGTAAGTAAGGTGTGGGCCTATATGGTCGGGCATCGTCCCATGGGCAGTAAGGTGTAATTCCAGATGTGCTTGGCACGGGATAGGCATCGGGTTTCATGGTAAGTATGGTGTGGACCTATATGGTCGGGCATCGTCCCATGGGCAGTAAGGTGTAATCCTATTGTGCTTGTTTTGTGGATTTGGTGTGACCCAATGTATAGACTTGGAGTGGTTGAAATTGGGGGCTCCCTAGTCTCCACGGGCAATAGATCTGGAGTGATTGAGCTCGTTATACTATTAGAATAGTCCACATGTTGTTTTATTACATAGTTATGTGACCCACTTTTGTGTTCCGTCACGTGCGATGTAAACGGGCCTCCCCCGTCACTGAAAGGTGTTGCTTTGGGTATTTATTTCTATCCATGTTTTCGGTGACATATTATATTTATATGAATTGTTTTCCATGATATATGAGTTGTGGTTTATGTCTCATCCGTGTTTAGGATGTTTTGAATAATAACGATTTGTTCATGATCTCAATCATTTTGGAAATCAAATACTATTTCACTTTTCGAGTTGATTTTGGGATAAGTCCATTTTGAGAATCATTTTATATTAAAGCTTTCAGCACGGGGTTTGTGTGCGTTGGAAAATGGGTGATTTGCATCTTAAGTAAATTCTTTTTGAACTCATGACTTAAATTGCATCTCTCTTGTTTTATGAATTATATGATCATGATAAAACTCTTGAACTTACTAGGCGTTAGCCTAACCCTTTTTATTTGTCGGCATGTGCAATAGGTTCTGGTTGGGAAGTAGTCCTAGTGACACGGTGGAGAGACGAGTGCTTGTAGTGTGCTCGAGAAGTGAATTGCTTAGTGACGTCTTCCGCACTTATTTTGGGATTAGCAACTTGTACTTGTATTAAGTAACACCCGGTGTGAATTTAGCCTTTGTAATAAGAATTAGGTTATAAATTGGTTGAAGGTAATCATAGATAAAATTTGAGGTAATTCCCGTATTGACTTATAGGAAGAAATTCTATTCTTTTAGACGTGTTCTTGAAAATTTTATTTAGTTGCTCTTTCCCAATTCGATGGTGTTACAAGTTGGTATCAGAGCATAAGTTTGAGAGAATTAGGTGTTGATTTTGGATACCTAGACTCAAACTAACGTTCAATTAAGTGAATGAGAGTGAAATCGCACCGTTAGGCACACTAAGATAGGGTATTTTGAGGTCGATGGAATCGCTAGAAACGAGAATCACGTCGAGGGTAGCAAGGATAATCATGTACGGTACGTTCATAATTGCACTTGGCCAGTGTTATGGTGAACCTACTAGTTACATGCGCATACTTGAACTACTTTAATATGATGACTGTTGGGGTAGTGAAGAAGTTTCTAAGCAAGTAGTCGTTGAAAGAGATTGACGATTTTAGCATTAGTCACTTAGAGTGACAATAAGCATGATAATTGCTTTAAGTGGACCATTTCGGGTCGAAGTTGATGGTTGGAACAGAACCATAGGCTTATTGAATCGACCATAATTCGAGGAGAAATCGTAAGGTTAATTGATGTGACTTCCAATTTTGCCTTAAGATGTTTGAGCATCCGGATGACGGTAGTGTGATCAGAGAGATTTGGAGGAGTGTGGTTTGAGACGTTGAGTGCCGACTAAATTCATGCACGAAATTTATTTTTAAAATAAATTGCATCAGTTATTTCTTGTGTTTCAAATCCTCATGTGGATTATGTTACAAAATCTCGGAAAACGTTTAGCACACACAAGATTTTAAATCATGGGTTTGAACATGCATGAAATTATTTTATTGCGGGGAGTTGCAAACTCTGTCGGGACTTGCTTTATTTTGTTGTTGTCCAACGTTACTTCCGGATATAGTGATATCCATATTTTAATGTTGCTTAAGGTGTTGGACAAGTAACTACGGCTTATGACTTTAACATTGGATTTCCTCCACATATGTTAAGTTTGGACGGAAAGTTATCTTCCATTATGTCTATGTCAAGCTTTATTGGAAAATTTACTTAATGCGAGTTTTGCTGAACAGTGTTGTTTATATGGTATTACAACAAAAAGGAATTTTCGGAATTTTGACATTCTAAGTCAGGATTATGCTTTATGCAATTCAATTTTTGGAAGCGAAAGATTTGGCACCATTTGGTTGATTTGAGGCCATAGAGCCCATAGAGTTTTGCAGAGTTTTGTTTTATGAAGTTTTGTGTCGCATGAGTGCAATTTTGTAATGTGCATACTTTACTTATTATGTGTGACGATTTTGGATTATATTTGGCGTTTTGTCTCATGCGGGTTTTGATGAGAAATTTTATTTTATGCCGCAAGACGATCAAAATGATTGGTTTTTGGAACTTTAGTGTCACTTCATTTCTTGTTGGGATTAAATTTGATTGAATGGAAGTTCAAGGGATTAATTGTAAATTGTATAATGGGCCATGGGCTTGATTGATTGGGCCTAGATATAAATATGTTTATTAGCCTTAGAAAATCAAGAATCGTTTCATTAGTCATCATAAAAGGTTTATTCAATATTATATGGATGACAGTTGGAAATCATATTGATTGTTCTATTTACTATTGATTTCCTATTGTATGCACTAATCTGGAACTCACAATTGGTATCAGAGCATACGGACGATTCGATTCAAGGTGATTCAAAAGTTTTGCGGTAAGTGTTTTCTTTTGTCGACTGTGTTCTTATTTCTTAAAATCTCATCTCTTGATTTCTGTTAAATTGATTGATTTCGCGTATACCACTCGATTAGTATTATCATTATATGTGATTCTGTAATTTTTCATTACTTAATTCGTCTGTTTAAGAAGTTTATGGCAAAATCAAGTTTCTGTGTTTGTGTGTCTCTGTTCTTGAAAAGTATCAATTTTTCTCTCAAAATCTTGATTTTTGCTTGAAAATCGATTAGGGTTTGTTGTTATTGTGTTTTTGGAAGGTTTCTAATATTTCAGGAGTTATTTTGGGCAACCCTAATTGCATCGCAATCGAATTGCATTCCACAGCCGTCGTGTCCGGACCCTGCACATCGATCCGAGTAAAATTTTCTTTTCTTCGCCACTTACCGGACAAAACTACCGGTAACCAAAAGTTCCCAGTAACTCCAAGTTACCCGGGTAACTCAAAGTTCCCGGTTAAGTCCCCTACCCGGTATCCGGACTACTCATCCGGTAAGTATCTACTACCCGGATACACTATCCGGTAACACTTACCCGAACTTCTCACATCTGGTGACCGCAACTTCCGGATACCCATCCGGTTTGTTGTGTTTCCGGTAAGTCATTTTTTTCTTCCAGTAATTTTTGTTTTCAATTGTCTTACCCGGTAACTATTTGTTATCCGGTAACTCTCTATTTTATCCGGTAAAGACATATTATCCAGTAACACCCTGTTATCCGGTAATCCCAAGTTTACCCGGTTACTTTTGCTATCTGAAGACTACGCTCAATTGATCCGGACACTTCCTGATCAGACCCTTTTTCATCCGGATTCCTATCCGGTAAGTTCAGTCTAGCTATTTTCTTACCAGTTTCACCCTACATCACTCTTAGAACCTACGTTAGGACTTCCACTCATAGTGCCTTGCGTTAGGATTCCACTTTGAATCGAACCTATTGTCTGACGATCACATTAGTGCAATCATCAAAGATGTCTCGCGACGCTCTTGCAATCGGCACCGATGCCAAGCCACCGACCCTCTATCAGGGTGAATATAGCCAATGGCAGGACAGATTCATCATATTCATCGAATCTAAGGAAAACTACGAGTACATCTGGCATGCTCTATATGATGGCCCACAAGATTCTCCCATGACTACCATTCCAGCACAAGAAGGAGGTGCTCCAGCTCGAACTAAGCCCAAGAAATATACTTAGATATGAGCGAAGAGGAAAAGGGCATGTTTGATGGCGAAAAGCATGCCAAGAGATATCTGGTTCAGGCTCTACCAAATCAGATCTACACAACCATAGACAGCTACAAGCACACCTCAAAGGGCATGCGGGATCAAGTAGAGAAGATGATGAGCGGGAGCAAAGTTGGAAACCAACTGAAGATCAACAGCTGCATCACCAAGTTTGATGGCTTTAAGCAGCGCAACGGCGAATCACTCTCACAGGCCTATGAACGATTTTGCCTCCTACTGAATGAGCTCCACAAGAACAAGATCAATCGATCAAACACGGAGAATGCGCTCAACTTTCTGAACAACCTCCTGTCAGAATGGAAAGTGTTCGCTTCTCACATCAAACACCACCACCTGATGGAGAACATTCCAATCCATGAACTCTACGAGATGCTTCTACAGGACAAGGATGAAGTCATGGAGATACTGAGCAGCCAGAAATCCGCTTCCAAGTCAAATGTCGATCCACTTGCTCTGGTTTCTTCAAAAAGAGGCAAATCTTCCAGCCGTCACTTCAAGCGAACCCAAGAGCCGAGTGAAACTGAACCAAAATCTGAAGAAAAAGAGGAAAGCGATTCTGATCCTGAACTGACTGTAGTAAAGAAAGCGATGGCTCTACTCTCCAGATCTTTCCAGCAAAAGAAGTTCTTCAAGAAACCTTCGTCCAATAATCAGCGCTACTCCACTTCATCCAACAAGCGCCATGATTATAAGGACAAATATGAAGGAAAGAAAAAGGCAGATGAGCACAAGTAACCTGACCACAAAGGAGAAGAATGAGAAGGATGATAGCAAGCCCGAGTCAAAGAAGAAGGACGAACCCGTCACTTGCTACAATTGCGGGAAATTGGGTCATTTTGCCAAGGATTGTAGGAAGCCCGTCGAGAAAAAACGTACATTGGTTCAGAAATCGTATACAGAAAAGAAGGAAAATCAATAAATAAATCAGGAAAGACAAATTCCCTTAAACAGATTCGCAAGATGAAAATAAACAGAAGTTGAGGCTCGTGTTACACACGATTCCCTTAAACAGAATCGCCGTCTGTTCCCAGGGTACAACAGCGTGAGTAGAAGTACTGCCGGAGATGACCACTTGCCTGGAAAAGTCGCCGGAAAAATTGTATGCAACAGAGATTTTGAGAGAGTTGTGTCGTGTGTTTTGGAATGAAACCAGACCCCCTTTTTATAGTGAAGGTTGAAACCGAAAATGATTAATTCGTAATTAACTGATAATTAAACGAATTAATTATTATTTATTCATCTTCAATGCGTTTCAGTTACAAAATTTGAAACTGGGTCAAAATGAAAATTAGCAAAAACCAAGCTGCGCGAGCTCGAGATTTCGGAGCTGCATTCGTGTCCGCAGGTTGCGCCCACACACAAGTTCGGCGATTTTAGCTTACGAAATCCTCAATCGGCACCCCCATGCACGAGTAGGTGTTGGAGTAATACCATTCAAAGGAGCTTGTAAACCCCTCACACTTCCATGGTTATAAACCATTAAAGTTTTACTCCTTCTTCCTATGTGGGATACTTTCCCACACCCACTTGGTTTTTGCTAAGTTCGTCCAAGTACTCAACTTTGACTATCGATATCTCATTCACACATACTCCATTTTATACACATTATACATCGTTTCGAAGTTCTCATATAGGAGAACACAAACCCACTAAGAGTTAATTATATATAATACATATATATGTATTTAAATGTGTCCAAAGTTAGTAAAAACATATATTTTTACTAAATTTTCCAACACTTCTGCTGGCAGAACAGAAAGCTGCGGGAAAAGCATTGCTAGTTGAAGACGACCACTGGCTCAATCAATCCGACACTGACAGCGATTCTGATGACGCTGATGCTTTCATGGGCAATCATTCCCCTCCATCAGAAAAGGCAAATCTGTGTCAGGTATGTGAACCTATTCATCAAAGCTTAATCGAACAGATGCAACCACTTGTTGAACGAATAGATTCTTATAAGGCCACCACTAATGAACAACTGCTTGAAATTAACTCGTTAAAAGAAAAGCTAGATGTTCAAAAGCGTATCACTGAAAAATACAAGTCCGACAATGCTAATCTATAAGAAAAATGTACAAATCTTTCAATAGCACCTAAGGACTTAAGGGCCAAGATATCTGAATTGAATCTAAAACTTGACCAGTGTGAGAATGAGAAAGCAGAGATTGTCTATCAATGCTCCTCTCTTCAAATCCAATACAAGGAGTTTGTTTCTAAAATAACTGATCTTGAAACCAAACTTCACAAAAGAGGTCAAATGATCAGACCATTCACATGAACAAACCTAAGGAATTCACATACTTTAACAAGGAATGGGGAATCGGATACGATAACCCACAATACTTGAAAAAGGTTTTGTCCAACAGACCTACTCTTTATCACTTTGGTTTTCTTGGTCTGGACAAAAAGTATCCCGAGTATAAAATCGATTGGACTGGTCCTCTTGAAGAGGAAAAGGAAGACGAAACTGAGGAATACAAACGCGCTCACACCACTAAAATGCAATTACCTTTTGCGTATGAGCGTATGAACTACTCGTACAAGAAAAATCCAAAGAAATACCTTTCAAATGACTATTTTGACGGCTATAAGGTTGCTTTACCCAAGGATTCCTCCAAAAAGGATGAGGCCCAAGCACCTGAATCCAAAACAGAGACGGACGGATTTAAACTCTATGTTCCTCTTCTCATTTTGGAAGCCAAAATAGTCGAGTTCACTCGAAAAGGAAAGGTCCAATTTTGAAAAGGAGAAACAAGCGTTTCAAAATGAACTTGAAAAACTCAAATCCGTAAAAACCGAATCTGTGTCGGATGAAGGACAAGAAATCCTTCGGAATGAGGCTCACATCAAAACTGTCTGCTTTGGCAACATAAGTGATGCAAGAGCAAGTGAGCAAGTTTCATCTTCAAGAGAAAGTTGATCAACTTCAAAAGGAAAAGATGATTTCACCCAAACCTTCCTCGGACTCGTTCGATACATCTTCGTGTAAAGCTTTCATTGGAAAAACTTCTTCACGAAAAGGTAAAGTATCTCAAGCTGATTGTGTTAAAAAGGATCTAAACTCTGAGTTTTTTAAAAGCTTCCGCACCAGATTCTTCTAAAAAACAGACAAAAAGTGTTCCTCACCTCCCTCAACCAATCCTAGTCCATCGATTCCTGATATTGATTTTTCTACATTCATGAATTCCGATGGTAGTTCAGATGAAGCGTTTGAATCTTTTTCGTTTGACAAACCTCTTCCGAGTCACACCGACTTTCTATCTAAAGCGGTAAATCGCCCGGTCAATTTTCTTAAAGGCGAATGTTCTTCAAAACCCAAGACCCCGACTGTGAACAAAGTTTCTAAAACTGATTCTCGTTCAGAAAATCATTCACAGCCGCGGCAAAAGACTGGTCAATCAGCTGATAAAAATCATGTCTACTCAAACTATGCTGACCATGTCGTTAATGATGTTTCAGATAAAAATGGCCGGACTAAACAAGGCAAACAAAAGTGGGTAGCCAAAGGATCTATCAAGACCAAGTCGGAGTCGAAGTCATTTAATACTGTTTTTTTATTCTAGGAAGAACATTAATGATTGTGGTTTGAATCATTCGAATAATTTCGTTGAACAAAGTGTTAATTTTTCGATTAAACTTTATTCAATTCAGCATTTGATTCAGTTATCCCATGATTGTTTGTGTTTTTCTAACTGTGGATTCAATGGCTTTGACGATAATAGATATGCATCTGATTGGTTTGTTTTTTATCATTCTAAACCTAATCGCAAATCCCGTAAAACCAAAAGAAAGCCCATTTCAAAACGGGTTCCCCAATCAGAGGTTAAACCTACACCCAAGAGGAAACCCATTTCAAAACGGGTTCCTCAGTCAGGTGTTAAACCTAACCCTCCAGGACCCATTTTCAAATGGGTACCTAAAGTCCGTAAATCTTGTTTTTGCAGGACGGTCATGTGTGGTACTTAGACTCAGGATGCTCCAAGCACATGACCGGAAGGAGGGAGCTGCTCACTAACTTCACATAGAAATACTGCAGAGATGTGAGGTTTGGGAATGACGACAAGGCGCCGATTATGGGCTACGACGACATTGTCCAAGAAAAGATCACAATCAATAAGGTATCATACGTCGCGGGATTGGGACACAATCTGTTCAGCATCGGCCAATTCTGCGATAAAGATCTCGAGGTCAACTTCAAAGCAAAATGGTGTAGCGTCCGCACTGAAGACGGGAATGAGCTACTTGTTGGAACTCGGAAGACCAACCTTTACACCATAGACCTCTCTGCCCTAAAGACCGATGATTCTATCTGCCTGATGTCAAAGGCCAACTCACAACAAGCGTGGATTTAGCACCGACGTCTCTCACACCTCAACTTCAAGAATATCAACAAGCTGGTACTAGGCGGACACGTGAAAGGCATGCCCGAGCTCAAGTTCGAGAAGGACAAACTCTGTGGGGCATGAGAGATGGGAAAGATGAAATGAGCGACTCACAAGCCGAAGGCCGCTCCGAGCACGTCCCGGTCCCTCGAACTCATCCATATGGATTTGTGCGGACCGACGCATGTTCAGAGCATCAACAAGAAGAAGTACGTCCTGGTGATGGTCGACGATTTCTCTCGTTACACATGGGTGAAGTTCCTACGCTCCAAAGACGAAACCCATGGACGAAAAATGTTTTAACTATCTTGTGTCCAGGCTTGGTATGCTAAACCTGAAGATTTGATCAAATCGTGTGCCCAATACAAGTTTCATACACCTACGAGAAATTGTCTATTCATCATCAGTTGTCAAACTCCAGATGATCGAGTACACACTTCCTCGCATCTGTATTCTACTTGTATCGTATACACACTTATGTTAAATCTCTGTATTAATTAGGTAGATTTTGTTTGTTTGCTTTCTTTTCGCGTGTGTTTTCTTTTATGTTCAATTACTGTCGTCTACTTTCTTCAATATATCTGTGCTTTCACAATCTTGTTCATGTGTTCAGGGGGAGCACATAAGCGTATCAGGTAAGTCTGTTCTACTTTTGAGGGGGAGTGTCACACAATTGTTTTAATTTCCAAAAGTTTTTTTTGTGTGTGGACATTCCAGACTTGTTCTTAAAAACACGTCACTTGCACAATCCGAGGGGAAGCATGTTCGTTATGTGCAACATTTGAGGGGGAGCATCACACACCAGTTTTTCTTAAAAGTACAAGTTTTTTTCTGTGTGTGTATGCAACATCCGAGGGGGAGCAAAAATGTTCCCATGCTAAGTTCGAGGGGGAGCGTGTTTTTTCCAAAACTTATTAAATTCTTTGAGACATAAATGTCAAGTTTGGATATAGCACAGGACCATTTTTGCAAAATCCATGGTATCCGGACAAAGTATCTGGATAAGTATCCGGTAACTATCCTATCCGGATAGGTATCCGGATGACCCACTCGGATACTTTGCCATATAAAATCGATCCGGACCCCACTATTTCACTTTTCCCGGACACCAAAACCCTCAAAACCCTCTCGAACTCTCTCTCAATCGGACACTCTTGGTTCTCAAGTATTTTCGATCGATTTCGATTCCTACAACACAAGTATGGTTCCTATTTCAATCTCTAATGAATTTTGCACACACACACTATCTAATCGATCGATTAATCACCCATGCATAAAACGATTGGGGTTTTCGGACCCGCCTTTTGCGTCGGTTCACATTCGGTCAAGTCGGACCTCTGTTAGGCTCGATTTTTGGTAGTGTTTCACTTAGTTGGTAACTTTGTGTTTCCCGGATGATTTTTGTCTGGACACATTGCCAACAGTCCTGTACCCTCTCCCTCACTGCCAGTCCTCAATCTAATCCAGATTGAGCCATTATTTGCAAAGGTACGCAACAACTTTAGTTTGATCCCGCCCATAAACTAACACCGTGTCTTTCAGGTACTAATGATGGATCAACAGCAACCCCAAGAAAACATTCCACCTCAAGAGGAATTCATAGATGAAGAGGCTGACAACGCCATGGTTCCAGCAAACCACGACATCGAAATCGCGGCGAACAATCACCACCTGTATTCCGACCACAACATCGCGTGGTTGTGGACATTCTTCTAGGTCATCCACTACGAGTGACACTCACTTCTACCACCGACGTCCCTGTCCTTTACGTATATCAAGTTTGGCGTTCTGCTCAAGTCGTCACGACGCTCAACTCTCAGACAATCACGACGATGATCGATCATCATCCGTTCGCGCTAACACCAGATTCGTTCAGACGTCTTCTATCATTACCTGAAGCCATTGCCGACGACCATGCCGCATATGACCCCGCGGTCACCGACGACACTCTCTACGCCGACATCCGCGCTCTCGGCTACAATCACGCACTCAACCGACCATCCGCCTTCAATCAGAAATATCTGGCGCCTATCTGGTATACCCTGTTCACGTTTCTAAATAGGTGTCTATCCTCCAGATGGAAGGGAATCGACCAATGCACAGTCGACTTCCTACGTCTCTTCCATGCCGTCTGCTACAACCGTCACATTGACTTCGCCTTGATCATCTGGCGCGAGCTAGTTCAGGTCATCCGACAGATCGGCGGAACGAAGGAGAAGAAGTTCCTTCCATACCCAAGATTCCTATCGTTGGCTGTCCGTTAGCATATGGATGCGAATTCGAACATACCGCGGCGCATAAACCACCCGGTATGTCCTCCTTTTAACTTGCATTATCTAGTGATTCGTAACCCGTCCAACGCCCAAGCCATGCCTTTACCCAAAGCCCTAATGGCACATGCGGACCCCAATGCACCGAGTGTGATAGATTATAGACGAGCGTTAGGCATAGGTGCTCCTGTGGTCCAGCCAGAGCCGGAGGGACCTCCCCAATGAGTTAGACCCGAGCGACGTGAGGGTCCAAGGACTCATGGAGGTAGAGTCCGGGTAGCTGGGGCTCCTGGACGGGGGGTGTTGAGAGTACATCAAGGGAGGGGAACAGACGCGGGCAGTGCATTGGATATGCGTGCCGGTACCAGCCAACAACCCCGCCAACACACCGCTCGACCACATACCCCTTCACATACCCGTACCACGACTGACGCCGGACCGTCGACATCCCTACACGAGGTCCCGGTCGTCACTGCCGCTAGGGGTGAGCAAAACCCGACCGACCCGAACAACCCGACCGACCCGATTGGTCCGAACCCGAAAATAGACCGAACCCGATTGGTCCGAACCCGAATGGTTCGAACCCGAACATGGTAATCGGGTAAACCGGATCGGGGCGGGTGGGGGGTTTTTCAGGCCGAACCCGCCCGAAACCCGAACTATATATATATATATATATTTTCTTAAATATTTTTTATATTTTTTATTTGATAAATTGAATTAGGGCGTTCACTTTCTCTGTTTCTCATCTCTGTCGATTTCACGTCTCACGATTCCACCGTTCCACGAACGATTCTCAATCTCGTCTCTGTCGAAGGAAGCCAATAAGCCAAACCCACGAGGCCACGAATCGATTATTCGATTGTCCGTTGTCGTCTGTCGAAGCCTCGAAGACGAAGAGGGTCGAGACTCGAGCTGTTCGCACTTCGCAGTTCGCACACTCAAACTCAAGAACACCAAAAATCATGAGCCACTGTTCCTGAGGTATATCTCAATTCTCAACTATGTTATGGTTTCAGTTTTTGGGTGAAAATGTAACTGTTAGAATATGGATTATGATTTATTGGGGATGAGGTAAGTTTATAACATGCTTTTACAATATATTGGATTATTAGGGATGAGGTAAGTTTACTAGTTTAGCGATGCCAATATGTCAATATTGTATTGATCCATATGGTTTATTGTACTACTATTTTTAGCTGGAAAAAGCAAAGAAAAAGGAAGCTGCATTTATAGTAACCATTGCAAAGCGAGGGCAGGAAATAGCAGATTTGAAGGTGCTTATTTTTTTCTCTATTATACTTTTGAAATAACATAAAAAAGTATTACTTAGGTCAGCTTATATTTAGTACTTGGTAAAAATTGGATCCATCTTGTTTCTTTTATGCATTCAAGGGGTTTCTTAGAGCTTAAACAAACTACACTTTAATGTTGCTCCATATGCGTAGTTCAGTTAACACCCTGTACACAAGATGGGTGTAATGGAGATGCATTTTTGATGCTTGAGGAATATGACTAGAGACAATGACACAAAATCACAAATGGTTTCCTTGAACTGGATTCCTTTATGTCTCTGCCTCTGTTGTTTTAACTTCATAGTTTCCGTTAAGTCCCATTTCAATCTGTCCTGAATCCTGATTAAGGCTCTATCAAGCCTCTGTGTGTGAGAGTGATAGTCTAGTAACATTTAATATTGGTGAATTGGATTAGTTCGTTAAGTTCTTACATGTTAGAAAATCTTCAAATGCCTGTCAACTGATAACTTTGATGTTTCACATGCGGACATGCTTGTACAATTACATAACTGAGAACAGGGCTGAAAACGTCTGAAAACTGGGCCTAAATGGGCTGAAAACTGGGCCTGGGATCTGGCCCAACCCGCCCAACCCGAACCCGAATCAACCCGAAACCCGAAACCCGAGGAACACTATGGGCGGGTTTCGGGGCCTGAATCCCCCACCCGAATCCGATCGGGTTGGCCCTTTTTCGGCCTGAACCGCCCGACCCGCCCGTTTGCTCACCCCTAACTGTCGCCCCCATGCTTGAACGAGACCCCGGAACGGACACAACTGAGCCGATATCACCATTCACCCACACCGATACTCTCGATTCCGACACTACCGACTCCGATACGGAACGCGCTTTCCATTTATCGTTGATACCACCCCGTATCGGACGTTAACCACCAATGACTGAAGGATCTCCATCTGACTCACCCACAACCTCCAACATCCCTACATTCCAGCCAATTTCGGGAGACAGAAGGAGAGAGGAGGGAGTATTAGTTGAAAACTTAGAACAGGCGAGCCGAAGAGAATGGAGATCGAAAAAGAATAATGAGCGACCGAGCGTACAAAATAGAGAGGAAAATGAGCGACTCCGAGCCCGTGTCGCCAGGTAGCCACATCTGCTGCCTCGTCTCATCCGTTGGGACGAGACATTGAAGAAGACGCCGTGGACCTAGCGACGCAATTGTATAGCCCCCTAGCCACTCAACCAGCTCTCAACAGTTGGTTATTTCATTTTCACACGGGGATATAGCACAAAGTCTACCGTTCTCTCACTCGGAGAGTCTCGGTATTGAAACAAGAGAACAGCCTCCCCCGTTCTCGACTTCCTTCTGTGAACCATTAAGTCTAGAGCCATTTGCTATTATAACATCTTCTTTGGCTAGGACACAGGACGTGCCTGCTAATATCGGTGCTCTTAGTGACCCGATCGGAACTTCCGTAGTATGTCTGCCATTGAGCGGAATACGAGGATCGGAAGGAAATCCTACCATAGCCAACGTCACGCCAGCTATGAACGTAGGTGGCACTTCTATTGAATCAACAGTTGTGACCTCAACGGGTAATCTAAGTGATCCCGACGATGATTTACCCGACATTTTGTCAAGGAAATATTTGGACGGCGTCTTAAAGGCTGTCCGCGAGTCACTGGAAAAGCAGTTCATAACAGAGCTAGATAAAGTGAAAAGCCTCCTCAAAGGGAAGGATAAAGTGGTCGAAGCCGAAACCAGACCGACACCTCCACCGGCACCTGCTCAGCCCAATTACACAGTGGATGATCTGAAGACCATGCTC
Source organism: Saussurea involucrata (assembly GCA_033807775.1). NCBI lineage: Eukaryota > Viridiplantae > Streptophyta > Magnoliopsida > Asterales > Asteraceae > Saussurea > Saussurea involucrata. The sequence goes on along the minus strand of CM066322.1, from coordinate 145,851,929 downwards.
CTTGCCCAACTACTCCAACACGACAACACTGACTCCTCGACTGAAGCAGTACTCATCACAGTTCTACGATCGCAAACATCTGCTCTATCGTCATTCATAATCGGCCGATTGGACCAGCTTGACACGACTCTTAAGGACGTTAAGAAAGCCATTACTTCCTTGTCCAAAAGAGTCGCCTCACTCGAAGACACCTGCAAGATGGCGGACTCAAACGCTGACACAATGACCAGGATGATCCTGATCACCGTGAGGGGGAGAACAAAAGACAACGACTATCCGAGTCTGATCCAATCCCTACTGAAACTACTCCAACGGTTCAACCGGAACCATCAGCTGTGGTAAAATCCGAAGACCAACCTGAAGCCCAGCTAAGTCTAGCCAAGATGGTCATAGATATGGATATCTCCGATGATGAAGACCCAAAGGTTGAAAAGCCCGAGGGAGAATTACAGGCATTTATCGTATATTCTGCACCGGAAAGGCCCGCGCTTGATCTGATAGATCCTGAATCCGAGATCGACCCGGAGACTGAAAACGCATGGTATCAAAAAGCCGCCAGTGCGATAAACTTCGAGGTCAACCTGATCTTTCCTACCGATGATGAAATAGACTACGATCAGTTCCTGCTACAAAACCTTCAGAATACCCCAATCTACGCTAATCAGATTCCCGAGACTTCTACACCAAATCTTTCGACATCTCCTCAGCAACAACCAGCTTCTGATTAACCTCAATCTCAACCGCCACAACAACTTGCCCGATGGGAGAAGATCATCGTCCTCATCCCCTTCCTAGAGGACTCCCTGAAAAGGTTGTTCGTACACAAGTTGTGCGTGCTTGACCCAGCCTTCTGCCTCAGATTAGCCAAGTTCGACGAAGCATACAGAAAACATTACTTAGAGGCAATGAAAAGGCGTCTACCAGTCAGCCAGGTCAGAACAAAGCACAAGATCACCGAAGTTGTGAACATCCAATCTGGCCGAATCCTGAAGATCTGGTATCCAGATTTTACGGTTAAACGTGAAGATGGAAATGAATGGAAGTTCTCCGAAGCCGACTTCAAGAACCTACAACTGAACGACTTCCACGCCTTACTCAAAGACCTTTGTACCCGAACGATCCGACCGCTCCACATTACCAAAGCGCTCGAAGCTGTAAAGCGTTTTCTGAAACACAAGGTGATGATGTCCTACATCACTGATTTCCAGATGGGAGTTGAGCACCGAACAAAGAAGATAAACCTTTTGAAACCCGATAAGAAAGCTCCAGAGCTGAAGATGTACCCCGTCAACTCGCTGCTACTACAACCAGAATTCAGAATCGTCTATCTCAACGAGCAGAATGAGAAGAAGTTTCTCCGGTTTAGCCAAGTTGAAAGATTCTGCGATGGAACTCTTCTAAAGGTCAGAGATGCGCTCAGAGATATCATAACCAAGGAAAAAGAACTCCGGATTTCGTTTGCTGCAAATCGTAACGAAATAAATGCCCAAGAAGCCTTGGAACTTGTTGAAGACTGCATGGAGTTTCGTAAAGCAATCCGAAGCTTCGAGATTCTGTTCGCACTTCGAAAGAGATACGTCGAGAACTGGCGCGAGATTGAACTTTGATTTAAAGGGGGAGATTGTTGGGATTAAATCTGATTGAATGGAAGTTCAAGGGATTAATTGTAAATTGTATAATGGGCCATGGGCTTGATTGATTAGGCATAGATATAAATATGTTTATTAGCCTTAGAAAATCAAGAATCGTTGTCATCATTGTAATTCTCTGAAATTGTGTAAACACTCTCAAAGGTTTATTCAATATTATATGGATGACAGTTGGAAATCATATTGATTGTTCTATTTACTATTGATTTCCTGTTGTATGCACTAATCTGGAACTCACATTTCTCTTTTGAAGATTTGTGTTAGCCTATTTTGTTGCAACTTGTTCAGTGTGCGGGTTAATTTTTACGTGGTATGAGTAATGCTTGAAAGAACATCCTGCTAGTTATTCTTAACGATTTGCTTCATGTGCTTTCGATTAATTGATTCTTTTATTATCACTTCATGCAAATGCATTATATTGATCTAGGGGTATGCATGTTTTGGTAGCCACTAATTCCTGATACTTTGATGAATAAATCGTGATTGAAAGTATTTTATTGATTTATTGTACAAATGAAGGTCATTTGGTCAAAATATGTTTTAGTATTGTGAGGATTATGCACGGTTTACGCTGTAGTACATTTCAAAATACGAATGTGTAAGTCGTTGGACTTTGGTCAATTTTGGCTTGATGAACATTTTGGGAATTGTAGACCTTTTTTTTGGTTTTGGAGAAAAGATGTATTTTGAGTGTTTTGACGAGTAAATTTAAACATTGATATTTTAACGATTTATATTACGAGTGTAAACCTTTTGGTATAAATTCACCGTGATGGGGATTTTGGAAAACTATTTGTCTTAACCTAGAGTTGTGTGGGGATATTCATGTTTTTGGAACATTGATGCGCATTGTCCGTAGGAATCGAAATTTGCAGTCGAATTAAATCCTTTTAAGTTTCAACCCATTTACAAGCACTTACTATTTTCCTACGTCATGTAGAATATTAACATGTATGAGTCTTGTCAACAAGGTTTTACGCCTATGTCATTATACGACCAAATGAGGAAACTTGGAAATTTGATCTAATGAAATATTCTACATTGAAATAAGTTTAGTATGTACTACCTGTTGCATGTAATTTTATTTCCGGAAAATCACTAAGAAAGTGTTACAAGTTTGCATGCATATTCCAATTTGAGATTTCCTCATGATGTTTTAGTCGATATCTCCAAATGATGAAAACGTATTAATTTTTGTCTTTAAACTTGGAACCGACACAAATCGTTTTATGTTTTAACCAAAGTATATTTATGGATCGTTTCACCGTTTTTATGAAGTAAACTGACGTGTGCGAACTTTGTTGGTGAATTTTGTTCCATGTCATTTTATGGTTAAAGAAGGAATTTTTGGAGTCGGATGTCGTTTAAACTTCTTTTGAAGTACGTACAATTTTTTTTGTTGCACACTATTTAAAGTAGGAAATTACTTTACGTGCATGGCATAAATCAATCCATGCCAGAACCGTAGCGGTTCCTTTCAAAGAAGTTGTTTATTATGTTTTTGCGTTGTGTTAACGATCTAAGCTACGATGAAATGATTTTCAATATGATTTTCATTCGTGGGACGAGCGTGTCCATTTTTGCACAACTACCGAGTAGATAGTAGTAGATTTTGTGCGTACAATTAAATTGATATGAAAACCTTTGTGTTGAAAATTCCTATAAAAGTTTTCGATTGACATATTTGTTAAGTATTTCACTTGAAAACCTTGAACTCATTAGAACCTTGGAAAGGTTAAGTAACCCCGGTTAAAAGTAAGTGTGTGGGGAACTTCGACAATCGAAGGCTGAGTATTTTAATGCGTGTTAGTACCGTAGGCCATGTAGTGTTGTTTGCAGAGTCGACGTATTTTGTAACTAGAAGGTTAGACTCGCGATATTTCCTGTTAATGTTGGTGGTAACCATCTTGTTGGCAACTTTGTTTTGGGTCTTGGTCAATGTTCGCATAAAGGACGCGTAGGACCCTATAGACACCATATTGATAACCTTGGTTTTATGGGAGTGCTCGGCGAACGGAACTCGTGTGTGGAGTTCTGTTAGAGTTCAAAAACTTGGTAATATGACTAGGTGTCAACTTTTGGGTTCGAGGTCAAGAACCATTAGCGTATTTGGAGTGTTGTAGTTCAATCTTAAGGGACGATCGTATCGCTTGTAGCGATTTTAAGAAGTTCAGATTGTAATAAGTGAAAATTAGTAGGACGACCTTCCTCGATTGTTAAAAGAATCTGCCGATTGGATGATTGGTACTTAGATGTATTTTGGAGCTGTGTAATTGATGGGTCAGTGACGACCGTCGGTGTTGGAGTTTAATGGAATTCGTTAGGAGTAAATGCTAGTTCAGTAGCGGGAACATTTGGGATTCAGAGGTTTTGGTTGATTTCGGTAGTGATTAAACTTTGGGCTCGTTGCAAAGAAAATTTAAGAACATATGGTTGTGGATTGATTGGGAGTTCGAATATGCCGTTGGGGAAGTATGGAACACCTAAGGTTGGGAGACAACCGAAGTCGTCTGGTTGGGAGTTACTTCAGTGGATGGAGCGCCCACCTAAACATAAGTATAATGTACCTGAGAGGGTATCGTTGGTAAGGGTTTGCTTGAGGTTGCGTCTGCATGGGGGAATTTAGATCCCAGTTGGAAGCTAATGGAATATAGAAGGTATTGAGATGGATAGCCTTTGGTTGTAAGGAATCTAGATTTCGAGGACGAAATCATTCTAAGGTTGGGAGGATTGTAACACCCCGAAATTTTAAGAAAACTTAATTTTGGACTTGCGGTCGTCCACGGAAGCAACAGGGGAAGGTTGGGGTATCGGTCAGATCTAGGTCGGACGTCCGCTTGGTGTCTGATGATATATTTTGTTGATATTAAGACCTTTCCTCTCTCTCTAAACCGATTTTCTCCCAACAAACCCTAAATCCTTCATCTTCTCTTCATCCTTCTTCCCCAAATCAAACCCCTCACCATTTTTATGAACCTTAACCTTTCTTGAACCCTTTTCACTTCATCTTCTTCATCAAGCTTCTAGGGTTTCATCCAACCCTTTGGCTCCACTTTAAAGATTGGGAGTTTATGGTTCATCTTGGTGATCTTGGAAGTATTTTGGTTGGTGGATTTAAGTTATGGTTAAGGTAATCTTCTCTTCTCTTCATCTATGGAAATTAGGGTGTTGATATAAGTTGAGATCTTGATGTAAAATGTTGGGGAATGATTCTTTATGGTTGGATGTGAATATTTATGGTTGGAAGCTTATGGATCTAGGTTTTTGGAAGATTTGGCTTGAAGATTCAAGTTTCTTCAAAGGAGCTTACGTTTGGGGGAAAATCTAGATTTAGTCTAAATCTAGCAAGGTGAGTTCAAGTTGATTTGTGAAAACGTTGTACATGCCAAAAATGTTATTTTCCAAGTACTTATGTGTTTTACATGAAAATTATCAATTATTGAGTTATTTGGTGGGTTTTGACTTTTTGAAGTATTTAACTTTGTAAATTTTGTAAAACACCCATATTTGGGATTTTTGGGAAATTTGATAGATAAATCATGAATTAAAATGGTTTATTTTATAAATGGAGTCTACTTGATACGAAAATGCATTTTTATATATAGTTTGGAATATGCATGTAGTACGTTATAGGATGATTTGAAAAGTGTAACGGTGTGAACTCCTTGGAAAAGAGGGTTGTCATGGATTTGAAATTGTTGATCCAAACCCTCAGTGATTTGATAATGACTATGAGAAACACTTAGTGAAAATTGTAAGTAGACAATATGTATTAATGTTTTGTCATCAAAGAAAATATACTAAGTCTGTTTAGTATCGCTGATGAAAAACAAGCATTAAATTTATACTTCAGCGAACACTGTACATCAGTGAGCATTGAGCCTGTTCAAGTCTCACTGATGATCGCTGAATGTTTATCATGTAATTGTTTTCTTATGATCCCTAAAGACAAGATTCATGTCAACCAAGTTCGAAGCTGAAATCGAAGACCAAGCTAAAGAACAAGTGACTAAGTCTACTAGTGACCTGATGCGGATATCAGCGAAGACAAGACTTGTCCATTCCACGCGAAGTTTCAAGTAGAAGACTTCAGCGAACGCTGAACTTTATCATTCGCTGATAAAGATTCATTCAGCGAGCGCTGATCATGAAGTATGTTATACAAGAAACTTTTGTCTTATCCCCTTGCACGCCTCCATACGATTTTGTCAGAACGGACATCCCTTTTGTCCAGAATCGTACAACCAACTCTGCCAACTACATTGTTCATCATGCGGCCACTAGGATGTCTACTGAAGTCAAATCATGCAACCAACCAGAGGCTGCCACGTGTAAAGGTATAATGTTTTGTATTAAATGCATGCGGTATATAAAGGAAACCCTACTTCATTATTGAAGTACCCGACCATCTCTTTCTCGCTGAACTGCTGTGTGTTAGAAAATTATCCTTAGTTTTCTTATCTTTCTTTCTCTCTGTTTTCTAGTGCAAGAAAATCCGTGTGTTCTCATAGTTTGTTTAGATTAGGTTTTTTAACTTGATCTTATTTCGCAACAAACTATAAATTGTTTGATTATATCAATAAACAATTTAGAAAGATAAAAATATGTGTTTGTATTCAACCCCCCCCCCCTCCTACAAACTTGTATAACCCTTCGGGACCAACAAGTGGTATCAGAGTAGACTGTTTAATCTAATAAACAAGATCTTGCTTATACTCTCTTCTTTGCTATTTCTTCAATATGGCAAATCCTACAAACATTAACTACATAGACAATGACTCTCTTGCCAAACCACCTCGATTTAGCAAAGACAACTTCAATCTTTGGAAAAATCGAATGATACTCTTCTTGGAAGGTGTACCTCCTACTATACCTTATTACATAGAAAATGGACCCTATGTTCCACATATGATCCAGGATTCTGTTCCAGCCACAACAAATACTCCTGCCATTCCTGAAAGACTAATCCCTAGAGAAGTCTCTCAGTAGACTGATGAGGACAAGAAGAAGGTGGCCATCGACACTAAAGCCAGATCTATCATCTCTATGGATCTTCCTAATGAAGTCTACCATTCCATCATGAACCTGATGTGGGACACTATATGTGTTCAATATGAAGGTACTGCTGAAGTCTAGGACTCTAGAAGAATAAACCAAGTAAGGCAATGCGAATGTTTCATCTGTGGTAAGACTGAAACTCTTTCTGAAGTTCACCAACGTTTTAACTGTTTAATTATTGACTTAAAAACTGTTGGTAAGACCTACTCTAACTCTGAGATCCTGACAAAATTCTTGGAATGTCTTCTTGAAAGCCGGGACAATTATACCATGTGTCTTAAGCTATCTAAGGATCTAAAATATATGACCCTCTCTACCTTATTTGGCACTATGCTCATTCATGAGCAGTCGTGTCAACTAAAGAAGAATCTTGTGAAGGATTCAAAAAGCACACCTATTGCTTTACTCTCTTCAGAGTCAGTACCGACTCATCGATCAACTATTACGATCACTGAAAGGGAATCTAACTCTAATGATTCATCAGACGATGATCCTTCAGAACTTGATGAATCTCTGGCACTCCTGACAAATTCTTTTTCAGGAGGTTTGCTAGAAAGAGTAACTTCAGAAGAAGTAAACCTCTCACTATCACTGACAAGCCTAAATCTACTCCTGTTGATAAGGCTACTGCTACCTGCTTTAACTATGAAAAAGTAGGACACTTTGCAAGTGAATGCAGGTCAAAGAAAGTCTTCAAACCTTCATCTTCCTCCTTCAAGAAATCCTCTAACCCCTGGGCTAGAGATGAAAAATACCGAAAGCTGAAAGAAAAGTATGCTAAGCTGAAAGCATACAAAAAGAAAGGTAAAGGTCTGATCGCTGAAGATCATGACTGGGCTGAATCTGATGAAGAATCATCCAACTCTGAAGAAGATGAGGCCAATCTCTGCCTCATGGTTCAAATATAAGATGAGGAAGAAAAGCTGAAATTCCCTCTACTTCTACTTCTACCTTTCAGGTATCAATCTCTCCTACTTCTACTTCAGCTATCTATGAAGCTGATAGACTTCGAGCTATCGATATACTGACTGTTGATTTGTACGATGCCATGAATGGCAAGACCAAAGCTGAACAAATGAATTTAGATTTAACTGAACAACTTAAAAATTGTCATCTGAAAATTCAAGAGCTTTCAAACGTAGAAAATAATTTGAAAGATCAGGTCTACGTAAATCAAGTCATCAGTATCGAGCGAGAAAAAGCTATCGAAGAACTGAAATCTGAAAAGGCTACTGTTGAAGGATGGTATAAATCTTCAACAAAGATCACTGAAATAATCGGTGCTCCTAAAGACAGAAGTGGTATTGGTTACAAATCTGACGTTGAGGAACCAACCACTGATCGTTCAATGCTTAAGTTTGGAATGTTCGTGTCTTTTGTCCCTGACACCCCATTACCTCAGTGCTCTTCTTCTAAAACTCCCATCCCTAAGGATAAACCTACCTTGATTTCTAAAGGTAAGGAAAAAGAAATTCAAAAACCTCATAAGGGTACCAATGTACCTAAGCCGAAAGTTTCTAAAACTTTAGTGAGTCATCCCTCTACTTCTAAAAATAAGATCCCTGAATTCATTCAGCGATCTACTCCTAAACTAAGAGTGGATGTAATTGGTAAGAAATCCGAAGAACTGATAGTTCCTCCAATTTCCAATGCCAAAGGTATTCTTGGTGTTGGCCCTGCCAATTTAAAAATTTCTGCTAAGCATGCAAATGGTCCTAAAGCTACTTTTAGCTATAGGAAATGTTATCACTGTGGACTTACCGATCATATTGCTAGTAAGTGCCCCACAGCTACCAAGGCTGAGAAATTAGCCAAGGTAAAGAAGACTGCCCCCAAGGCAAAGAAGATCATCCCTGATAAAAATCAGACCAAGGTGAAAAACACCACTGAGGTTAAGAAATTAAATTAACCAGAGTGAAGAATTCCACCGAAGCTGAATCTTCAAATGCTGTGAAGATAGCTGAACCTTCCACTTCCTCTACCACCACTGACAAATGTGGACCCATAGTAAAATGGGTACCCAAATCAAACTAATCATCCTTTGTTTGCAGGTCTCGAAGGGTCTCTGGTATCTCGATAGTGGATGCTATCGACATATGACTGGAAAGAAGAACCTGCTCACTGAATACAAGGAAGAGAAAGGTCCCTCTGTGACCTTTGGTGGAAATGGAAAAGGCTATACCCGAGGGTTTGTTGTACTCTCTAATGGTACAACAACCTTCAGAAGAGTCGTATACGTCGAAGGGCTGAAGCACAATCTTCTTAGCATCAGTCAACTATGTGACAAGGACTTCAAAGTTTGCTTCACTAAGGAGGCATGTTTCGTCACTGACAAGAAAGAGAAAGTCGCCCTTAGTGGATATCGTTTGGAAAATTTTTATGTAATAAACATGAACTCAACAACCACTGAAAATGCTTGTTTCTTCTCCAAAGCCTCTCCTGATGTCAACTGGCTATGGCATAAAAATCATCTCAACTTCAAGACACTGAATACTCTTTCTTCAAAAGAGTTAGTCACTGGTCTTCCTCAACATTCATACGCTAAGGAATCTCTCTGTTCAACGAGTGAAAAAGGAGAACAAACCAAAGCTAGCTTCAAGTCAAAGCAAGTTTCCTCAGTGTCATCCCCGCTTTAACTTCTCCACATGGATCTGTTTGGCCCTGTCAACGTTCAATCCATCGCTGGAAAGAAATATACGCTGGTTATCGTGGACGAATTCTCTCGCTACACATGGGTTATGTTTCTCTGTGCTAAGAGCGACACCTCAGAAGAACTGATATCTTTTGTCAGACTGTTCGCTCAATAAGGAGTGATCATGGAACTGAATTCAAAAACAGTTCCCTTGATAGCTTCTTTGAAAGTAAGGGTATTTCTCACAACTTTTCCTCGGTGAGAACACCTCAACAAAATAGAGTCGCTGAAAGAAGAAACTGAACGATCATCGAATCTGCTCGATCAATGCTCGGTGATTCTCATCTACCTACTCAGTTCTGGGCTGAAGCTGTCAACACTGCTTGCTTTACATAGAATAGATCGCTGATCGTCAAAAGATTCAACAAAACTTCCTATGAACGTTTCCACGGAAGAAAACCATCTATCAATTTTTCTTCACATCTTTGGTTGTCAATGCTTTATCTTAAACAACAGAGATGCTCTTGGAAAATTCGATCCCAAAGCTGACGATGGAATATTTCTTGGATATTCTTCTATATCCATAGCCTTTAGGGTCTTCAATAAAAGAAGACAGACTGTAGAAGAAACCATTCATGTCACCTTTGATGAATCCCGTTCAGCGAACTCAAGACCATCTGCTGATAACGAAGAACTCAATCAGTGGATGTTTTCTCATTTTGGGGTTTCAGAAATTGTTCCTAACCATGACCCTCAGGTCAACACTCCAACCGCTGATGATGATCCTATCATCATTCCTAGTGGGCAGATAAGTGAAGCTGAATCATCTTGGGTTTCAGCTGTTCCCATCAACACTATGACTGTTTCTGAACCATCATATGATATTCCATCAACCCCTCAGCAGTCAGTGAATGAAATTTCATCTGTGTTGCCAATCGTGCCTCTACTACCTGATGTCGCTAAAGCTTCCTCCTCAGTGATTCTAGAGTTCCATTCTGAGTCAGTGGCTCATGCTTCTGCTCAGCGATGGACCATAAATCACCATATTGATCAAATTCTTGGTGATCCAAACGCAGGTGTTCGGACTCGACGTAGTGCAGGTAACATTTGTCTTTATGTAAATTTTATTTCACTAACTGAACCAAAGAAAGTTGATGATGCCCTCAGAGATCCAAACTGGGTCAGTGCTATGCAAGAAGAGCTGACTGAATTCGAAAGAAACAAGGTTTGGAATCTCGTTCAAAACCATCTGACAAATTAGTGATAGGCACCAAGTGGGTCTATCGAAATAAGTTGGATGAAAATGGAACTGTAACCTGCAACAAAGCTCGCTTAGTTGCTCAGGGATACAGACAAGAGAAATGTATAGATTAAGACGAAACCTTTGCCCCAGTGGCAAGACTCGAAGCTTGTTGATCCAAACCCTCAGTGATTTGATAATGACCCTCTCTTATATACTTAGTGAAAATCATAAGTAAATGCTTTCAACGGATCGCTGAGCTTCCAATCACTCCAATCGAACAGCTCAGAGATCTCATCTACTGGTGCGACTTCAGAAAAGACATTCAGGCACGACACCTAAAACCCTTGATCTTTCAAGAAGCGCTGATAAAAAGAAAACAAGGCGTAACGGTTCCTGACTGGATGATCCCCACTGAAAAGACGACCCTTGATGAACTTCTCATTAAGGAAGAACCTTTTGAAAACTGATATAATCTCCTTTTTCTCTATTGTATCAGTTATCCTTCTGTACATGTAAATTATTTCGCTTGTACTTGTAATCTTTCTGTTCTTCATTGTAACCTGATTCAATATTTTAAAGAAAGATTTCAGCGAACGTACTTTACTCCATCAGTACTGAAAAGATCCCAGAAAACAGTAAAAGGGACAAATATCTTATGAGTTCTTTTTATCCTTATGTTTTCATTAAATAGCAATTTTCTTTGTTGCTATGTCATAATCAAATAGGGGGAGATTGTTGATCCAAACCCTCAGTGATTTGATAATGACCCTCTCTTATATACTTAGTGAAAATCATAAGTAAACAATATGTATCAGAGTTTCACTATCGCTGATAAGTACTAAGATCTTACAGTACCGCTGATAGGAACTCTCGCTCTTTTAAGTTAAACATTCAGCGAACACTGTTCATCATTAATGCTCTGAGTCTGTTCAGTCATTATGATGATCGCTGATAAGTTAGTTGTTTATTTTATGATCCCTGAAGACAAGTTTCACGTCAACAAAGGTTCTACGCTGAAGTCGAAGATCAAGCTCAAGAACCAGCGACAAGTCTCCTAATGAACTGATGCGGATCAGCGAAGACTCAGATTTGTCCACTCAACGTGAAGTATCAAGTACAAGACTTCAGCTATCGCTGAACTTTATCATCTGCTGAATAGTAAATGATAATCGCTGAATCAACGAAAGCTGATCATGAAGTCCTCCGTACAAAGTACTTTTGTCTCAACCACCCTTGCACGACTCCGTACGAATTGTCAGAAAAGAACCTCCGAATATCTGAAATCGTACAACCACTCTGATACTACACTATTCATCCATACGGCTACTAAGGTTGTCAACCAAGGTCAATGACATGCAACCAACCAGCTGATGACACGTGTAAAGTATATACTGACTTGCATTAAATGCATGCAGTATATAAAGAGATGAACTCACTTCTTTTGAAGTAACTTGCTAACTCTGGACAAGTTCAAATCTCTCTCAAGATAGGATTTTATTAGTAATCTCCTTATCTTTCTTAGTGCAAGAAACCTTAGTGTTCCAACTTGTTTAGATTTAGGTTTATCCTTAATCTTGTTTCCGCAACAAGCTGTAAATTGTTAATGATTTATCAATAAACAATTTAGAAAAGTAAAATAGTGTGTTTGTATTCACCCCCCCCTTCTACAAACTTGTATAGGCCTTTCGGGACCAACAAAGCTATTCGTCTATTTCTAGCTTACGTTGTTCATAGAGACTTCAAGGTATATCAAATGGATGTGAAATCAGCATTCCTCAATAGAAGGCTGAATGAAGAAGTCTACGTTGAACAACCTCCAGGATTCACTGATCCTAAGCATCCATGTTATGTTTATAAGCTGGATAAGGCCCTTTATGGACTGAAACAAGCTCCACGTGCATGGTATGACACTCTCTCAACTTATCTCCATATTGAAAAATTTGAGCGTGGTAAAATCGATAACACTCTATTTTTCAGGAAAGTAAAAGGTCATATCATTCTTGTTCAAGTATATGTCGATGATATTATATTTGGTTCTACTAACCCTGAATTATGTAGTCGTTTTGCTGAAAGAATGAAAGCTGAATATAAAATGAGTATGATGGGTGAACTGAACTACTTCCTTGGACTCCAAATGAAGCAAAATCATAAGGGTACTTTTATCCACCAAGGTAAGTATGTCAAAGATATGTTGAAGAAGTTTGATCTTACTCAAAGCTCAGCTATGAAAACCCCTATGGCACCGCCGCTGACAGTTAACAAAGATCCTTCAGGAAAACTGTTAATGTCATTGCGTACCATGGGATGATCGTCTCTATCCTTTATCTTACAGCTAGTCGTCATGATATTATGTATGCTACTTGTTTGTGTGCACGATATCAATCTAAACCCAAAGAATCACATCTGATCGATGTAAAGCGAATTTTTAGATATCTGAAGGGTACTCCCAACCTAGGTCTTTGGTATCCCAAAGACTCAGGGTTCGACCTAACTGCCTATTCAGATAGTGATTTTGCAGGTTGCAAGCTGGATAGGAAAAGCACCACAGGAGGTTGTCAGCTCCTGGGTGGAAAGTTGGTGAGTTGGATAAGTAAAAAGCAAAGTTCAGTGTCCACCTCTACAGCTGAAGCTGAGTATGTAGCCGCTGGAAGCTGTTGTGCTCAGGTCTTATGGATGAGAAATTAACTATTAGACTATGATCTTCAGCTCTCCAAAATTCCAATCTATTGCGATAGCACAAGTGCCATCGTTATAGCAAATAATCCAGTGCTACACTCAAAGACCAAACACATCGAGATCAGGTATCACTTTATCAGAGATCATCTGATGAATGGTGACATAGAACTTCACTTTATCCCAACTGAATTTCAGTTAGCTGATCTATTCACCAAACCTCTTGATGAGACAAGATTCAACTTTCTCATCAGCGAGCTTGGAATGCTGAACCTTGAAGAGTAAATCTTCAGCAGTAAGGCATTGGATCAGTGGTAAAGAAATTTTAATCACTCATTCTTCATCTAATCTCTGAACAAAAATGATTCGCTGATATCAAGGTATGTTCTCTCTCTTCAAACGTTGAAGTTTACTTCAGTATGCAGAATTTCAAAATAATTTGTATCGCTGAATATCTCTTCCTTCAGTGATTCTTTTTGAAATAACTACGCTCACTGATATTTCTCATCAGTGATTTCTTTTAAAATTATCCCTGAGTTTTTCAAAAACCCTCAGAGACATCTTAGAAATGTGAAAGGACGTTTATGACGTCATCAAAACGGATAACCTATGGCACGCTTTTTCTCTGACACGTTCGTCTGTTGAAATTCTTGACCAATACGCTTTGTGGGATGTGTCACGTGTCATGATGAGTTTATTTTCCCACTCATCACTTTCTCTCTCTACTCTCACTATATAAACCACTTGAGTTTATATTTTACCTTTTACGCTCTCGAATTCTCTAAAAGGCAAAACAACTCTCTTGCATTCCTAAGAACTTGTGTTCATCATCTTCAAAACTTCAAGAATCAGGTTCTTATTTTCTTATCTTTAATCCATTCTTTTACTTGTTTTGATATTCTTCTTGCTAATACAAGATCAAACAAATGTGTTTTTAAAACAATGAAATCATCTTCTTCATGATTTTATGCATAAAACTTGTTCAAAGTTTTTCCATTAAGTTTAAACTCAAAATCTTAAACTTAAAAACTTCATATGTTTTTCCAGAATCCTTTCCTTAAAAGGAAACTGGAAAACAAGAAAACTCACTAGTTTTAAACTTCTTTTAGAACTAGAAACCCTAATTTTACTTTTTCCTTTCCAAAAATGGAAACTGTAAAAACCTTAAAACCCTTATTTTGGAAAGCATTTCCATTTTAAGTAATTTCCTTCTTCTTCTTCTCTATTTTTGATGTTCTGAACAAATACGGCTTCCAACACTGATGTTGTTGCAACCACTGCTCCCACTGTCCCTTCCTTCGAAAAGGCTGCAAATATGAAACACGATCTATATGAAATCACCTTCACCACCAACAATCCATACGCTCTTCTTGAGTTTCCCAAGAAGAAAATGGTAACCCATCTTGATGACGCTGTGAACTTCATCAAAACCTGCCCTCTCTCCCCAACGATGACCATCACACCCCCTGCCCATATAGACTCCTACAGCAGTTCTGGTACACTGCTCATCGTACCACTGCTATCTCTACAAAATCCAAAAAGGAATACCCTATTAGGGGTGAGCAAAACCCGACTCACCCGAATAACCCGTCCGACCCGACATCCGAAATAGCCGAGAAAACGAGCCTCGATCACCCGAAAACCCGATCACCCGAACCCGATTAAATATCCCGGATATTTTGCCTCGGGGTGGGTCTCTATATACCCCACCCGAACCCGACCGAATATCCGATATATTTTATATTTTAAAAAAGTTTATTAAATAATTTACTAAAATATAAATAGAGTTCTACTTTTCTAAAATGTCTAAACACTAAACCTAAATTAACGAACGAACTATGAACCTCAATGATATACGAATTAAGTCTCTGTCAATGATTAGCTCGTCAATTCTCTATAATATTATTTAGCTGAAAAATTTGTAATTGCCTTGGGTGAAGAAAACCAACAACCAGAACACGATCGAAAACACATTCCCAATTATATTATTATTTTTTATTTTTTATTTACTTCATGTAGCCAATGATTAGTTGCTTAAATACCTAGAATGTATCAAACGAGTTCCATGTAAAATAGTAGAACTCATTTTTATGATAAGTTTGCTAAATTATCATTTTTTTCCATTCCCATGCATGTATTATACTTGATACCTTGTTCATTAATAACCAACAAGCTGACTTTTTTCCCTACTTTTCCCAACCCGAATACCCGAACTACCCGCCCCCGAACTTACCCGAAATCCGATATCCGAATCCTACTTTGGACGGGTTTCGGGTTCCGTTTGTCCCCCACCGAAACCCGATCGGGGATTGGGTTTTGGGCCCCGATCCGCCCGAACCCGACCGATGCTCACCCCTATACCATATCATCGGTTTCGAGACCGAGCTAGGTGACGGATCCATTACACCTGCAGCTATCCGGGGAGCCCTGAACCTACCTGCTGGCCCGAAGAGTCATCCATTTGTCCCATTCCCTGACCTCAATACCGATGAAGGAAAGGAAGAGATCATCTCCTTCCTGGACAAAATGAAGTACATCTGGAACACTGGCTGCGAAGGCCCTGAGAAGAAACTCACCACTGTTCTTAAGAACAGGATGCCATCGGAGATCAACTTCATCTTCGCACATGTTATTAGCTACATGACAGCGAAGCACGACTCCACAGACCAAGCTTTAAAGTCTCAGTACCTGATGGCATACGCTCTCCTCAAAGGCCTCCATGTCGATTACGCCAAAGTCATATTCGAAGATATAATGGAAAGGGTTAAAGCACCTGACCACCCCACTGCTGTTCCATACCCCCGTTTCCTCAGCGCCGTCTTTGCCTATGGCCTGAAAGAAGACTACCCCAAGTAGGGAGACCTGAAGCTTTCCCAGGTCGGCCCTAAGGTACTTGATTTCAAACGTGTCGAAGGTGATGTACGTCTCTCTACTTTACTCTCTCTTCTCTGCACTCCCTCTAATTCTTCTACTTCAGTGGCTACTGCTACAGCAGCGGTAATCCCAACCGCTGACACCCCGGCCACTAAAACCTCCTCCCTGAAAAAGAGGAAACAATCTGATTCCCACCTTGG
Source organism: Saussurea involucrata (assembly GCA_033807775.1). Lineage (NCBI taxonomy): Eukaryota > Viridiplantae > Streptophyta > Magnoliopsida > Asterales > Asteraceae > Saussurea > Saussurea involucrata. Next base: position 145,835,600 of record CM066322.1, on the reverse strand, counting down.
CACCCATAAGTCCAAAAAGATTTCCAAGGAGAAGCCCAAGCCTTCCCAGGCTAAAGACACAATGTGTGCCTCTTCACAGGCTACGTTGGACGCTTTCGTGGTCTACTCTGCCACACTCGCTGAAACCACCCCTATTCAAACCACTTCAGTGGCTCAGTTCACTGAAGTTACCATGGATGAGAACCTAAACTCCTCAACACCTCAAAGTGCTGTGGAAGATTTCCCCAACGCCTCCAACGCTGATTTCGTTATGCCCCCACCTCTCTCAACCTCTGCTTCTACCTCTTCTTCTTTTCTCTACACCATGGCACCTATTATGCCATCGATCACTTTATCGGATTCTGCTGCTGCCCATCTCCAACAAATGATGCAGCAAAATGTTGGACCTGTAGGGTCGTCCTTTGAAGACGACTTGGAGCATCATTCAAGTTATCGCGACATCAACTCCTTCTCCAACCCGCCTATAGGTATCCTAAAAACCATATCTCTCTATGGACCCTAAACTTTTGAGCTTTCCTTAGCTCACAAGTTGTCTACTTTTTCAGGTCCAAACTTAGGCACCATCAGTACTTCCCTCAAGGATATTGCTGATAAAGTGACAACTCTCACCACCACCATCTCAAACAATTCTTCAGCGGTTACAGACGCTGGAGAGACGTTGAAGCAGCTCTCAACTGCTGTCAAGGACAAAGCCTCCTCTGTTGACTTCATCAAAGTTGATGGAGGACTGATGACAGTAAAGACCGCCATCGTCAATAACACCTCCAACATCAACAAACTCAACACCGCCAACACTAATCTCTCCACTGGAGTTTCATCTCTCAGTGGTGAGGTAAGTTCTCTGAAGACCAACTACACCGGTCTACAAGGTGAGGTGAGCAGCCTTACCAAAGAAGTCGCTGATGTTAAAGCCCTGCTCACCAAGATCCTCGAAAGGATGAATGCTCCTACTGTTCCTACATCTAACTTCTCCCAGGCTGACCGGGACAAGATGGAGATGGCAGTGGACTTTATCCTTCAAGGAACCCCAGCTATTTCTGGCCTCGAAGACAGAATGGCAGTGGTAGAACAACAAGTTGGGATCTCTGGCCCAGAAGACAGGGATCCTGACACTACTGCTGCTGCTACCATTCCCTCCCCCACCTATTCAACGGAAGAGGGGGAGAAGATCGAAGAACAAGGCCTTCTCCTAAATGTTGAGGGGAGGGGGGGAAGAATGAAGACCCTCAAGAATCTGATCATCCTGAGGGAACCAATGAAAGTCCCTCTCCATCTGAGGGGGAGAGATGTGAAGTCCTTACTCATTTCTCAGTGGACAACACTATGAATCTCTCTTCTGAGGGTGAGGATGACGAAGAAGAAGATGATGATGATGATGATGAAGACGTCGACATTGCTGACAATGAACCATCATCATCTCCAATAGATGATGATGATGATAATGATGATGAAGACGACGACGAATTCTTCTTCAAACGCAAAACTATAAGAACCCTTGCTCAAAAAGGGGTCTCTATAAACGAACCAGTGGAGGGGACCAAGGCGAAATCCCCAGCGAAGCCGGCCAACGAAGAAAAACAAAAGGGCCTCGCCGCTGACAACTTGGTCATTCTCATGAAAAGCCAACGTGTCAGGTACTTTATACTCTCTTCCCTTACTCTGCATCCCTCTTCTACCCCTTCTCAATCTCAACCCTTCTCATTCTCAAACCTCTAAACACGTAGCTCTATTTTTTCTATCTCTTTTTTTCCTCAAGTGATCTAAATCCATCGATCATTTTGTTTCAGCTAGTCCTCTCCCCTGTTTAAGGGTCAAGCTGAAGCAACTCAACCTTCATCACCAATAATCCCAGCTGCAAGAGCTGAAGAAATGCAAATAATCATGGTCCTGAACTTTGATGAGACCGAAGAACAAACTGCAATAGAAGAAGAGCTGCTCTCTCACAACAGAAGACATTCCTTGTCTCTTCAAAAGACAAGTGAGGATGAAAGAAGAAAGAAGAAAGAGAGCAATGATGATCCAACAACTAGAAGATCAGCGTATAGTTCCTCCCACCTAAGTTGTTTGTCCAATCGGGAAATCGTTGAAGCCTTGAAAGTTGAGAAGATCCTTGCTGAACGAAAGAAGGCCGAACAAATAGATAAAGAATATGCCTTATAACTTGTTCAGCGTTCAGTCAAGGATCCAGACCTGAAGAAGTTCCCTATGGCTGTTCAAAGAAAGTTGATAAAGGATGCACAGAAGATCAGCCAGGAAAAGACCAAGGTCAGTGACTCCACACTGACCTGGTGCAAGATACAGAAGTCATGGATCAAGGATAAGCGCTGTCAACATACAAGGGAGATTTGCTAAAGAGGTACCGATTGTTGATGTCCAGATAGTCAGAGAAAACGACTTCAACAGAACTTGCTACATGTCAGACCTGGATAAACTTGGCTTCCCTGAATGGTTGGAAATGAAAATCGCAATTCAGCGATCCCGCTCAACCTTCAAGACCTATGTTGAAAAAGCCATAAACAGGATGATCGACATAGTAACCTCATTGGTTGATATTCCACCTCCTCCTCCTATTCAGAAGAAACGAGCTGCTCCAAAGAAGAAGAAGACTCCTTCCTCTTTAGGCCCGACAATCAGAAACGAGACAGGGATTGATTTCTCTCGTGAAGCAGTTCTTGGCCCCAATCCTGATCTATCCAACCTCGACATCTCCTTACCTCCAGCTGAAGACTTCGTCCCTGGTAAAGTTATCAGTGATCCTTATGGTATATTTTTCTATGACTTCACTGGTCGTGAATGCTTTCAACGCATCTCTGAGTTATACAAAACTCCAATCGTACAACTCGGAGATCTACTCTATTGGTGCGACTACAGAGGTGATGTTCTTGGATCATTCCTGAAGCCTTCAATCTATCGCGAAGCAAAAGTTAGAAGGGATCAAGGAATCACTGTCCCTGATTGGACGATTCCAGAGACTAATACTCTTGATGAACTTCTCGTCAAGAAAGAACCTGAATAGCTGATAGGATCTACCTTTTGTATTCTTCTATTTTATCAGCTTATATCTTTTTGTACTTGTAATTATAATTCATTGTACTTGTAATTTTTCCACCTCCCTCTGTAACCTTTATGAAGTTAATGAAAAATTTCAGTGAATGTACTTTACTCCATCAGTACTAGAAAAGATCCCTGAAAACAGTAAATGGGACACGCATTTTACGAGTTCTTTTTATCCTTATGTTTTCTTACTTAGTAATTTTCCTTTATTGTTATGTCATCATCAAATAGGGGGAGATTGTTGATCCAAACCCTGAGTGATTTGATAATGACTCTGAAAAACACTTAGTGAAAATTGTAAGTAGACAATATGTATTAATGTTTTGTCATCAAAGAAAATATACTAAGTCTGTTTAGTATCGTTGATGGAAAACAAGCTTTAATTTATACTTCAGCGAACACTGTACATCAGTGAGCCCTGAGCCTGTTCAAGTCTCATTGATGATCGATGAATGTTTATCATGTAATTGTTTGCTTATGATCCCTGAAGACAAGATTCACGTCAACCAAGTTCGAAGTTGAAATCGAAGACCAAGCTGAAAAACAAGTGACTAAGTCTACTAGTTACCTGAAGCAGATATCATCGAAGACAAGACTTGTCCATTCCACGTGAAGTTTCAAGTAGAAGACTTCAGCGAACGCTGAACTTTATCATTCGCTGATAAAGATTCATTCAACTAGCGCTGATCATGAAGCCTGTTCTACAAGCAACTTTTGTCTTATCCCCTTGCACGCCTCCATACGATTTTGTCAGAACGAACATCCCTTTTGTCCAGAATCGTACAACTAACTCTGCCAACTACACTGTTTATCATGCGGCCACTAGGATGTCTATTGAAGTCAAATCATGCAACCAACCAGAGGCTGCCACGTGTAAAGGTGTATTGTTTTGTATTAAATGCATGCAGTATATAAAGGAAACCCTACTTCATTATTGAAGTACTCAGACATCTCTTTCTCGCTGAACTGCTGTGTGTTAGAAAACTATCCTTAGTTTTCTTATCTTTCTTTCTCTCTATTTTCTAGTGCAAGAAAATCTGTGTGTTCTCATAGTTTGTTTAGATTAGGTTTTTTATATTGATCTTATTCCGCAACAAACTATAAATTGTTTGATTATTTCAATAAACAATTTAGAAAGATAAAAATCTGTGTTTGTATTCACACCCCCCCCTTCTATAAACTTGTATAACCCTTTTGGACCAATAGAAATATTTATTGATAAAAGGGTGTGTTACTACGTTTAATTTCATTTTATGACTTTTCACGATTGATCTTTTGAGTTAGTCGAGCTTATGGCTTGGTAATGGATTTTGTTAAGTATTGGGGACATTTGTCCAATTTTGATAACTTAAAGTATAGTTTTGGTTGTGATTTATGTTTATTGGAGAATTACATGTTTTGAATGCGCTAGTAATTCGTTGGGGTCATGTGATGTTTTAGACCTTATTGCTATGTGTAATACCTCGTGTAAGTTCTTTAGTTAAATTACCGTTTCGTTTTATTTATTTATTTTACTTTTATTAGTTTAGGGTAAGTTTGGATTAATTTCGTAAGTTTAGGGGTGTTTTGTCATATTGGGTAGTTTGAGTCCTTAATCGCAATTTAGGACTCTTATATATATCACCTTCTTATGATTTCTTTCCATAAGTCGGTTTTGGAGTTTGGAGTGTGTGTGTGAGAGTTGAAGCCGGGAGAAAAGAGAGCATATAAGTCGTTCGATTAGGGCCAAGGAGAAATTTCATTTGAGTCGATTTAAGGTAAAATTCCTTTTCAAATCATGTTCCTAGTTTATAGTATTAGATTTCTATCGGTTCAGAATTTAGATATCGTTGTTTCTGAGTTGGTGTGATTTGAATCTAGGGTTCGAACAATTGTCCGGATTCTTCAATTTTGGGATTTCGGAATTGGTTTCCCGGTATTGGGTTCCGGACTCGTTTCCCGGTATTTGTTTTCCGGATTGGAATTCCGGAATTAGTTTCCCGGAATTGGGATTCCGAATTTGGAACCCCCGTGCTAAGTCGCCGTAGGGGAACATTTATGGATAAGGGATTAATAGGCTTATTTAGGATTCTTAGCTTGTCATCGAGTTTTATGTGGTAAATGGTTATAAGTGTTTTGTGTAATTCAGATTGTGGGAAGTTAATAGAAAAGTAAGGCTCTTCCAAGTTTTCAAGAAAAGGTGGAAATTGCGGTATTGCTTTCAGGTGAGTTTTACTTTGAAACGTTTTCAAACTGGAATACATTTATATTGAATAGATATGTGGTAGGTAGTGTGATGATGTGCTTATGATTGAAATATGATATATTGAAGTATATGTTGTATTTATATAAGCATTACACTACACGATTGCACGTTGGCCGGACTTAGGGCCGGTGGAGTTTGTGTAATACCCCGGGTAAGTTCGTTAGTTAAAAGTTAGTTCCGTTAAATTTATTTAACTTTATAATTAATGTTTAGGGTAAATTTGGGTTAAATTAGGAGTTAAAGGTGTTTTAGTCATTAATGGATAGTTTAGGGGTTTGCTGTAGTTGTTGTACAACGATGTTGCTGTAGTTGTTGTACATCGGTGTTAGCTGTAGTTGTTGTACAGTAGATTAGTTGGCTCGCAACCAACTAACATGGTCAGGGGAAATGAGAATGAGAATGAGGATGAGTTGAACACAGTGCACGAGTCTTGATTGGTATTTAATTACGTATGATATATGTGTGTGTTTATATAAAGGATTTTATATAAATGGGTTTTAAAATGATTGTGAAATGACAGGGGTTTTCTCACTTAGACCGCTAGGTCTAACCCTCATTTTGTTTTAAAAATATGTATTCCAGGTGGCGAATCGGGTAAGGGCAAGCGTATAGAGTAACTGGTGGATAGCTTTTGTGAAGACTTTTGTTATGAAGACTTAGATGTGTTTTTGTACTTATGCCTCTGTTGTTAGTCATAATGTAAATTACTTTGTTAAAAAGTTTGTACTGATTTACTTATTATGTTTAGCAAGACTATGGGACCGATTATGAAATATGATGTACTTTTGATGAAAATATGTTATGAAATGTATGTTATTTGTATATATGGAAACCGGGTTGTTAGAGATGGTATCAGAGCCCTAGTTTAAGGGATTTAGGTATTAGTATCTGTACCTAGACTTAAACTGCATGTGAAGTAGGATGTCCCTATTATTTTAGAACCTTGGGGTGTTAAATATAAAAAGGTAGAAGGAACATCATGTAAGGTAATTTCATTTTACACCTGGCCAGTGTAATTGTGATCTTACAGGTACATGTTTGAACTGGAATACCTTGTTATATGGGGTATGTGCTTATGTGTATATTAACCTTGTCTGAATCAACAGAATGGCAAGTGGTACGAGACAAACAAATCGGGAAGGAGGAGGAAACCCGAATAGAACCAATCCAACAGTCGGAAGAAGGGGAAGAGGGGGAGAAAGAGGCAGAGGCAGAACTGGGGGCAGAAATCAGGGGCGCGGTACGGAATTTATTACGAGAGACGACTTAGCAGCCGAAATGGGAAGATTACAGGCAAATATCCATGCTATGTTTAACCAGACTCATAATACTGAAACAGAAAGACCAGATCCTACACATGAAGAAGAAATGCCTATCACACCTACTGTCTTGCCGGTGCTGAAAAAGTGTGACTATAAAATGTTTCTCAGTTGTAAGCCTCCTACCTACTCAGAAGACCGAGACCCCGTGAAAGCAATGAGATGGTTGAAGGAAATAGAGGCTATATTCAAGACTAGTAAATGCGCCGAAGAAGATAGAGTACTTTATGGAACCGCAATGTTAAAAGGCGATGCTTTATACTGGTGGGAAGCTCATACTCATTCAGGAGGGCCTGACCTATATTCTACCTACTCTTGGGAGGAATTCGTGATAGCTTTCAGAAAACAATTTTGTCCTCATGCAGCGATTAAACAATTGGAAGGGGAATTCATGAACTTACAGCAAGGGAACTTATCAGTTCGGGACTACACCGCTAGTTTCCTAGAAAAGTCTCATTTCGCGGAATACTACGTTGCCACGGAGGCAATGAAGATGGAAAGGTTTATCTTCGGGTTATATTCAGATGTCAGAAAGCTAGTAACTGCAAAAGGACCCGTTACCTTCTCAGCCGCAGTAGATGCCGCGGAAGATGTGGAGCGGGATAATAGGAGGGATACTGGTGATAAAGGTATGGGAAAAAGAAAGTGGGAAGGACCACAGTATGACCCGAAGAAGTCCAGGTTTCAGAGATACGATAACCGCCCGCCGTTTTGACCAACAGAAAAACCTTGTCTGAAGTGCAACCGTGTTCACCAAGGAAATTGTCAAGTTGACCCTCAGAATTGTTATAAGTGTGGGAAGACAGGGCATATTGCTAAAAATTGTCCAGTAACGCGGCTTTGTTTCTTGTGTAATTCTCTGGATCACATTCAGTCGGATTGTCCGTGGGGAAGAATACAGCAGGGTGGTACATCGGGGAGACCATCGGTTGTTAGACCAGTAGTGCCAAGACTAGAACCACCAAGAACAAGGGGTCGTACATTTCAGATGACAACAAAAGAAGCGGAGGAAACTCCGGATGTGGTTACAGGTACATTTTTCATAAACTCTACACGTGCTAAAGTGTTATTTGACTCCGGTGCAAACCGATCATTTGTGTCTCCTTCATTTGCTGCTTATATGCATTTAAACCCTAAAGTATTAGATCATGCTTTGATGGTAGATACGGCAAATGATAACCAAGTGACGGTTAAAGAGGTTTTTGATAAGTGTGTGATAAATATAGAGGGATGCGAAGTACCTATACAATTATTCCCTATAGCCTTGATCGAGTTTGATGTGGTAGTGGGAATGGATTGGTTAGCTGAGAATCAGGCTAACATAGTTTGTGATAAGAAAATAATTAATGTTGTCTTACCTGAGAGATGACCGGTAGTAATTTATGGTGATCGTAGCAATCATCAGTCTTGCCTTATATCTATGATAAAAGCCCGTAAGTGTGTTAGTAAGGGTTGCCAGAGTTACTTAGCTTATGTGATAGATATTAAGCCAGAAAAGAATAAGTTGGAAGATATTCCGATTGTTAGTGAATTTCCTGAAGTGTTCCTTGAGGACTTGAATAGTCTTCCGCCCGTTAGACAAGTAGAGTTTGGTATAGGGGTGAGCAATACCGGGTACCCGCCCTTTTTTCACGAAACCGGAACCGGCGGTTCCTAAAAAGAAAGAACCGGAACCGTTCCCATCGGTTCTCTGTTTTTTGGAACCGGTCCCGGAACCGCTGGGAACCGGTTCCGGTTCCGGGTACCCGCTGACAATTTTTTTTTTTACATTTTTTACAATAAAACCTAAATTTAAAACACTTTCAAAATAGAAAAAACAACCTAAACTTAAACATAAAGTACCAACGTAGTTTCCATACAACAAACGATTAAAACTAAAAACTAATCCGATAAAAATAATTATTACACAACCAAATTAGAAATTCTTAAGTCTTGATACAACATCAACAAAAGTACAAAACAAATAAAATGCTTCATGTCTTCACGGCACTTCACGCTTCATGTCTTCACGACTTCATGGAACTTCACGTCAAGTCGTCAACACCTAACAAATAAAACACTTGGATCAAAGTCAAAACAAATAAAATACCTAACTAAACCAATACCATGCCATTTTATAAATTGTCACTACAATAAATAAAAATTAGAAAATTACCTCAAAAAGAAATTAGTTGATGCTAACAAATGTCTCATCAAGATCAATACGACCAATTTCTAAAATTAACAAATAAAAAACGCAAATTAGAATGTTAAATATGAAATTAACAAATAAAAATATATATGAAAAAAGACAATAAATAAGTAAATTACCTTCCTCGTATTTTTGCACATCCTCCAAATATTGTTCCATGTCCAAACATATTGATGATCCTCTCAACCAATCTTGAGCACATATCAAAGCTTCCACCGTCTTCGGACCCAAACTACTCCGAAACTCATCTACCACCCGACCGGATGTACTAAAAGCAGACTCACTAGCAACTGTAGAAACCGGAATTGCTAGAATGTCCTTTGCCATTGATCCCAATACCTTATATGCATTACACTTTTCACTTCACCACCTCAAAATTTCAAACTTCTCAACATCCATTTTTTCAGGCGGAGCCTCAAGATATTCTTCCAACTCAGATTTCTCAAAAGCATCCCCAACATCATTTTCATAAAACTCATCATAGATTTTTCTCATCTGTTTATTTTTCACCGTCCCAACAAAATTTTGGTCACCATCATCATTCACAAAGAAAATAGAAACCATGAATCGTGATGGAATACAAAATTGTGGCATACCGGCACTACAAAAACCTCTAAATCCATCACGTTCGACGATAGAAAACGGTTGCTGATTTAAACATCAAAAACAGCAATAAAATAGCAATTGATAATATTAAAAGGGAATTTACTATAAATAATACAACAATAAAATAGCAAAAAATCAACTAATAAAATTACTGATTTAAACAGCAAAAACAACAAAAAATCAAATAGCAACTGATAATATATATATGGCCAAATTACTGATTTAAACAGCAAAAACAGCAAAAAAAATCAACTAATACAAAACCCATTTTCAACATCTTACATCAAAACCATGTTAATCATTAATGGTAAATATATTACTAAAACAAAATCTATTAACCAAAAAACAAGTACATACTTAACTGGTGGGTGGGTTTGTATATATAATAATACTTAACTGGTGGGTGGGTTTATATATATATATATATATATATATATATATATATATATAATGAAAAGACATGATTATAGATATTGGATAATGTGATAAGAAAACCCAGAAGTGAGTTTTCGTTTCTGGTTCATTGTTGTTCATCATCATCAACATGGTTACATCTTCAGCAAAAAAACAAATAACATGATGGTTTTCGTGGGATGAAAACATACAAAAACATACTTATTAAGAGAAGATACAGCACCAAATCGAGAACAAACACCAACCGAACATCAAAAGAACAAACCCTCACGGCCTCACCTACTTGATTAAAAGAAGAAACAGCACCAAATCGAGAACAAATAGCGCAAAAACGAGAACAAACGGCACCAAATCGAGAATAAACAAACAACACAAAAACGAGAACAAAATAGAACATACCTTACGGCGAACGGCGGACGGTGGCCGGCGGCGAACAGCGGACGATTCGTGAGGTGAGGTGAGGTGTGCGTGCGGCGCTATGGACTCTAGAGTATGGAGTCTGAAGTGTGAAATTGTGAATCAGTAATAAGTGACTAAACCCTAAAAGGAATTTTGTTAGTTTATTAGATATATAATAAATATTACTAGATATTTTCTATTAAAATGTACCGGGTACCCAGCAGTTCCGGTTCTGGGTACCCAGCGGTTTCGGGTACCCGGTCCCGGAACCGGTCCCGACGGGTACCCAGCGGGTAGCGGTTCTAAAAAAATGAGAACCGGAACCGGACCCAGTCACATCGGTTCCGTTATTTTAGGAACCAGAACCGGAACCAGTCACATCGGTTCCGGTTCCGGTTCCGGAACCGGCAGTTCTGGAGCGGTTCCGGTTCCAAAGGCGGGTACCCAGTTCCGCTGCTCACCCCTACTTTGGTATAGATCTGACTCCTGGAGCTGTTCCTGTTGCGCGAGCACCGTATCGTCTGGCACCTCCAGAGATGAAAGAAATGATGGTACAACTACAAGACCTATCCGATAAAGGCTTCATCAGACCTAGTTCTTCGCCGTAGGGAGCACCAGTTTTGTTTGTGAAAAAGAAGGATGGTTCGATGAGAATGTGTATCGACTACCGGGAACTGAATAAGCGCACGATCAAGAACAAGTATCCGCTACCCATAATTGATGACCTCTTCGATCAGTTAGTTGGAGCTTGTTATTTCTCCAAGATTGATCTAAGGTCTGGTTACCATCAGCTGAAGGTGAAAGAAGAAGATGTTCTGAAAACTGCTTTTCGCACAAGGTATGGTCATTATGAATTCTTAGTGATGCCGTTTGGATTGACGAACGCTCCATCTGCTTTTATGGATTTAATGAATCGAGTATGTAAGCCGTATCTCGATAAATTTGTAATTGTATTTATCGATGATATACTTATCTATTCTCGATCCAAGGAAGAGCACGCGCAACATCTTCGTCTGATTCTGGAGTTACTAAAGAAAGAAAAGTTGTATGCTAAATTTTCGAAATGTGAATTCTGGCTACGAGAAGTTCAGTTTTTGGGGCATGTAGTTTCTGAGAAAGGCATTCAAGTTGATCCGATGAAAGTGGAAGCTATTGAAAAGTGGGAACCGCCGAGAACGCCAACAGAAGTACGTAGTTTTCTGGGTTTAGCCGGCTACTATCGAAAGTTTATAAAAGACTTCTCTCGTATCGCGACGCCTTTGACTAAACTGACTCGAAAGAATCTAAAGTTTGAATGGAAAGGAGAACAGGATGGAGCATTCCGGATATTGAAAGAGAAACTGTGCAGCGCGCCGATTTTGTTGCTACCTGAAGGTTCTGAAGACTTTGTTGTTTACAGTGATGCTTCTAAACTGGGATTGGGATGTGTACTTATGCAGCGTGGGAAAGTTATTGCTTATGCTTCTCGTCAACTAAAAGATCATGAACGACAGTATCCAACACACGACATGGAACTTGCAGCAGTTGTTTTCGCGTTGAAGATTTGGAGACATTATCTTTATGGTTCCAAATGTCAAATTTATACCGATCATAAGAGTCTCCAACATCTCTTCGATCAGAAGGAATTAAATATGAGACAAAGAAGATGGCTAGAGCTGGTGAATGATTACGACTGTGAAATCCTTTATCATCCGGGAAAGGCGAATGTGGTAGCTGATGCACTGAGTCGTCAAGAAAGGAGTGGAACAATAAAAGCTATTTCCCTACGAGCTGAACTCCTACCTAACATCTTTGACGAATTGCAGAAGTGTCAAATAGAAGCTTTTCAGGAAGAATATTTGAAATCAGAACGATTAGTGGGGTTATCAGCATTGCTAGTAAAAGATGATCGTGGGTTGTTGTGTCTGGGGAACAGAATTTGGGTGCCTCGTTTGGGTGGTTTACGTGATCGGGTACTACAAAAAGCTCATCAATCTCGTTTTTCTATTCACCCAGGTACGAATAAGATGTATAAAGATCTGAAACAATTTTATTGGTGGCCTGGGATAAAAAGAAGCATTTCTCAGCATGTGGAAGCTTGTGTTACCTGTAAGAAGGTAAAGATTGAACATCAAAATCCGTTTGGTCAGTTACAACGATTAGAAATACCAATGTGGAAATGGGATCAGATTACTACAGATTTCATCACAAAGCTACCAAGGACTCCGAAGGGATTTGATGCCATTTGGGTGATCGTTGACAGATTGACGAAGTCTGCTCACTTCCTACCAATAAAAGAAATTGATTCGTTGGAACGATTAGCCAAGTTGTACATCAACGAAATAGTAACTCGACATGGAGTTCCAATTTCGATTATCTCGGATCGTGACAGCCGTTTTACCTCAAGATTCTGGAGAAGTTTTCAAAAGGAAATGGGAACGCAAATAAAGTTAAGTACATCGTATCATCCTCAAACTGACGGTCAGAGTGAACGAACGATTCAGACTTTAGAAGACATGCTCTGGGCTTGCATTGTTGACTTTGGGGGATCGTGGGATAAGCACTTGCCACTGATAGAATTTGCCTACAACAACAGTTACCATTCCAGCATACAAGCGGCACCGTTTGAAGTTTTGTATGGTAGAAATGCCGAACGCCTCTGTGTTGGAACGAAGTGGGAGAGAAACAATTAGCAGGGCCAGATATAGTTCAGTTGACCGCGGATAAGATTTCTCAGATTCGGGAACGATTGAAAATGGCTCAAGACAGACAGAAAAGCTACGCCGACCGACGCCGAAAGCCGTTAGAATTCCAAGTTGGAGATTTCGTAATGTTAAAAGTCTCACCTTGGAAAGGAGTCATTCGATTTGGCAAGCAAGGTAAGCTCAGTCCGAGATACATTGGACCGTTTGCAATTACAGAAAGGATTGGTGAAGTAGCCTACAGGTTAGATCTTCCGCCAGAGTTAAACAGAATCCACAATGCATTCCACGTATCCAATTTCCGAAAGTGTTTGGTTACGCCAGATCAGGCAGTGTCTCTACCCGAAATACAGGTTGATGAAAAGTTGAATTATGTAGAAGAACCAGAAGCAATTGTTGACCACAAAGTTAAAGTGTTGCGAAACAAAGTAATCAGACAAGTGAAAGTTCAGTGGAGACATCATAGGGGTCAGGATGCTACTTGGGAATCGGAGTAAGAGATGAGGACTAAGTACCCGCACCTTTTTGCCTAAACTGAATTCCGGGATGGAATTCTTTTAAGGGGGAGATGATGTAATACCCCGGGTAAGTTCGTTAGTTAAAAGTTAGTTCCGTTAAATTTATTTAACTTTATAATTAATGTTTAGGGTAAATTTGGGTTAAATTAGGAGTTAAAGGTGTTTTAGTCATTAATGGATAGTTTAGGGGTTAAAGTGGTAAATATGGATAGATATTATCCATTTAGACAATCAGATATTTCACAATCAGAAAATATCAGTTTGAAGAGTATGTGTGTGTGTGTTCTTGGAGCTAAGAAGAAGAAAGGAAGAAAAACTAGGTTAAGGCATCAATTGGTTCACTTGGAACTGAATTCAGGTATGTTTCCTTTACAGTTTATGTGTGTAATTGCTATTAGGTAGTTTCTATCGGATTGGAATAGTCAATTTCATATCTGTTAATGATTCAGTCGATTTCTGGGTTGAAAAGATGCAAACCGACATAGGTTTCCAGACACCATGAATGTGTCCGGGTGGTTTGTTGGTAGTGTCCGGTAGTTTTCTTAGTGGTGTCCGGACGAGTCTTTTATCCGGGTAAGTTCCTTTTTCTAATGTTTTCCGGATGGATTCAGATACCGGATGGTATCCGGATTACTTTGGTATCTGGATGTCGTCCGGATTGCGTATGTTATCCGGAAAGGTTATGTTGTCCGGATTTGTTGTGTTATCCGGAAAAGTTGTGTTGTCCGGATAATTTGAGGTATCCGGATACTTTTGCTTTTTGGTCATTTTGGAGAATTTAAACACTTTTGAGTATCCAGTAACCTGTGTTTTGTTAATTCTTAGATAGAATATGAATGAGGACTAAAATACTATGGACTTGACTTAAGTTCGGGCTTGGGGAAGACAATTGAGGTTAAGAGTTAGATAGAGTTATCTAAAGCTCTTAGTCCTAGCAAGCCCTATGTGTTTAAAGTGGTAAAGCAATACTTGTATATGATTGTTTCAGATTCTGTGAAATTGAAGTGAAGCTGAATTGTTTGAGAAAAGCTTGGAGAACGTTTTGATAAGACAAACAGGTGAGTTTTACTTCAAAATGTTTTTAAACTGGAATACATATACGTGTAGATTGAAAAGGTGATAGATAATGTGATTAGGTGTTCATAAATGACAATATGATATATTGAGATATATATTGTATTTATATGTGCATTACACTACACGAGTATACGTTAGCCGAAACTATAGTCGGCGGTGTTTGTTGTAGTTGTTGTACAATGGTGTTGTTGTAGTTGTTGTACAGCGGTGTTAGCTGTAGTTGTTGTACAGTGGATTAGTTGGCTCGCAACCAACTAACATGGCCAGGGGAAATGAGAATGAGAATGAGGATGAGTTGAACACAGTTCATGAGTCTTGATTGGTATTTAATTACGTATGATATATGTGTGTTTATATAAAGGATTTTATATAAATGGGTTTTATAATGATTGTGAAATGACAGGGGTTTTCTCACTTAGACCGTTAGGTCTAACTCTCATTTTGTTTTAAAAATATGTATTCCAGGTGGCGAATCGGGTAAGGGCAAGCGTATAGAGTAACTGGTGGATAGCTTTTGTGAAGACTTTTGTTATGAAGACTTAGATGTGTTTTTGTACTTATGCCTCTGTTGTTAGTCATAATGTAAATTACTTTGTTAAAAAGTTTGTACTGGTTTACTTATTATGTTTAGCAAGACTATGGGACCGATTATGAAATATGATGTACTTTTGATGAAAATATGTTATGAAATGTATGTTATTTGTATATATGGAAACCGGGTTGTTAGAGTTTGGCTGTACGGAGGGACAACGGAGTTGGCTGTATTTTAGTGCAGCAGAGTAAATTGATTAGTTGGTTTAGCGCAACCAACTAATATGGCCATGTGAAAGAGTTGTACACAGTGCACACGAGTCATACTTGGTATTTATATACTTGTTGTAGATCTGTGTTTTACAAAATGATCACTAAACTGACAGGGATTTTCTCACTTAGACCAATTGGTATAACCCTCATTTTGTTTTCAAAAATATGTATTACATGTCGAGGAGTAAGTAAGAGCAGAGGAAACGATAAATGATGATTTGCTTGTTTGGAAGCCGTGAATTTTGGAGTTTCATGAAGTGTTTAGTATCTATAGTATCGTTAGTTGTAATATAAATTATTAGCGAAAAGTTTGTACTGATATATGTATTGTAATCTTTTGGGACTAAGAGACCTTTGTGATATATTATGTATTTTATTATCTTATGATGAGATGTAAATTATGTTATATGATGTATGTTTGGGTTGGGTCGTTACACTATGGATCCATAGGCACTTGAGTTTGTACGTTCAATGATGAGACACTAGTTTCTCTTATTGTAGCACAGAATAGGCATCGAGTTCCATGGTAAGTAAGGTGTGGGCCTATATGGTCGGGCATCGTCCCATGGATAGTAAGGTGTAATTCCAGATGTGCTTGGCACGGGATAGGCATCGAGTTTCATGGTAAGTAAGGTGTGGACCTATATGGTCGGACATCCTCCCATGGGCAGTAAGGTGTAATCCCATTGTGCTTGTTTTGTGGATTTTGAGTGACCCAATGTATAGACCTGGAGTGGTTGAAATTGGGGGCTCCCTAGTCTCCACGGGCAATAGATCTGGAGTGATTGAGCTCGTTATATTGTGAGAATAGTCCACATGTTGTTTTATTACATAGTTATGTGACCCACTTTTGTGTTCCGTCACGTGCGATGTAAACGGGCCTCCCCCGTCACCGAAAGGTGTTGCTTTGGATATTTATTTCTATCCATGTTTTCGGTGACATGTTATATTTATATGGATTGTTTTCCATAATATATGAGTTGTGGTTTATGCCTCATTTGTGTTTAGGATGTTTTGAATAATAACGATTTGTTCATGATCTCAATCATTTTGGAAATCAAATACTATTTCACTTTTTGAGTTGATTTTGGGATAAGTCCATTTTGAGAATCATTTTATTAAAGCTTTCAGCACGGGGTTTGTGTGCGTTGAAAAATGGGTGATTTGCATCTTAAGTAAATTCTTTTTGAACTCATGACTTAAATTGCATCTCTCTCGTTTTATGAATTATATGATCATGATAAAACTCTTGAACTCATTAGGCGTTAGCCTAACCCTTTTTATATGTTGGCATGTGCAACAGTTCCGGTTGGGAAGTAGTCCTAGTGACACGGTGGAGAGACGAGTGTTTGAAGTGTGCTCGAGAAGTGAATTGCTTAGTGACGTCTTCCGTACTTATTTTGGGATTAGCAACTTGTACTTGTATTAAGTAACACCCGGTGTGAATTTAGCTTTTGTAATAAAACTTGGGTTATAAATTGGTTGAAGGTAATCATAGATTTTAATTTGAGGTAATTCCCGTATTGACTTATATGAAGAAATTCTATTCTTTTGGATGTGTTCTTGAAAATTTTATTTAGTTGCTCTTTTCCAATTCAAGGGTGTTACACAAAATACACAAATTGAGTTGGAACGTGAAAAGATAGGGAAGTGCTTCATTGATTTGGAAATCAAGATCATCAGAATAAAGCATGGTGACGAACGACAAATCTTGTCGGAAAAGCATCGTTGACGACACCACGACAAATCCCGCAAAAAGGCCTTCGATTTTGCAAACGAGAACGCAATTATTATCAATCAAGCACAACCTTTTGAATCATGGCTTTGTGATTCACAGATCCGTCCCTCCACAACCGTCGTCCTCATCATCTTCTTCCCACCTATTTTCATAATCTATAGATTTCACATACCACCATTAAATTATAATAAAAGAAGGAAAAATGAAGGAACTCAAAAGAACCCTATATTTCAAATTGAAAAAAAAAGATAGAAACTGACATGGAACCAAGAGGAGGATGTGGAAGACTCCGAGTCTCTGGGCTAGAGTCCGGAGGTTTAGGCTAGACACATACATATATCTTTTAGAGTAAATTGCAACTTTGGACTCTTTGGTTTGTTGTTTCTAGCGAGAAATGAAAAAAACAAAAACAAAAATGACTCATATACCCTCGTGTACAAGGTATATGAGATTATGAGGGGGTTTAACACGAGGGAATCTAATGAAGTTACTATCAAAAACCCAAATCAAACACTTATGCATACCATAAGAATTTTCTTGTAAAAACTTTATAAGGACCCAAACTAAGAAAAACAACAAAACCTGAAGGACCAAAATTGCAAATTTCAATTAATAAATAAAAACAAAATCTCATTTTCTCACTCTCGTCATCTCATAAACACCTTTCCCCTTCATTCTAACATTGTCCCCTCCGTCAAATCAACACCGACCTCATAAACCTCTGTCTGCAACAATGGCAGCCGCAACAGCTTCCTTAGCCCTCTCAAGACTCCTCTCATCCGCCACCAAACCCCACCTCACCTCCACCTCTATCCTCCCTCCCAACCACCGCTCTTTCACTTTCACCTCCTCTTTCTCCCCCCTCCGTCTCAAAACCCTCCGCCCCCACCATCCCCGCCCCCAACCCATCAAATACTCCACCACCCCCAAAATCACCGCCACCATCTCCGTCGGAGACAAACTCCCCGACGCCACCTTATCCTACTTCGACGCCGACGGCGAGCTCCAAACCACCACCATCTCCGATCTCACCAAATCTAAAAAAGCAATCCTGTTCGCCGTACCAGGTGCCTTCACCCCCACTTGCTCCCAAAAACACCTCCCCGGATTCGTGGAGAAATCCGGCGAACTCAAAGTCAAAGGTGTGGATACAATCGCGTGTATATCGGTCAACGACGCTTTCGTAATGAAGGCGTGGAAGGACGATTTGAAAATTGGAGATGAGGTGTTGTTGTTGAGCGATGGAAATGGGGATTTCACGAGGGCAATTGGGTGTGAATTGGATTTGAGCGATAAGCCGATTGGGTTAGGGGTTAGGTCTAGGAGGTATGCGATGCTTGTGGAAGATGGGATTGTGAAGGTGTTGAATTTGGAAGAAGGTGGGGCTTTTACTTCTAGTGGTGCTGATGATATGCTCAAAACACTCTGAAACCATTCTATCTGATGTGAGTTTCTTTATCTGTTTTAGTTGTACCCAAGAAATGGGTTTGAGTCATGGGTGTTTCAGTTTTTGCGTCAATAATATGAGATCTTAAGCTTAGAAGATAGAATTTTGAGCTTTTTAATGTGTACTTTCTTTTGGAATGAGAACAATTTGAGTCATGGGTGTTTCAGTTTTTGATCAATAATCTCAGATTTTAAGCTTAGAAGTTCAATTTTGAGCTTTTGATGTGTATTAGCCATTGAAATTAGACCAATTTGACTCATGGGTGTTTCAGTTTTTGCATCAATAATCTCAGAGTTTGAGCTTACAAGTTAAAATTTTGAGTTTTTTTTATGTGTACTAACACCATTGGAATGAAACCAATTTGAGTCATGGGTGTTTCAGTTTTTGATCAATAATCTCAGATATTAAGCCTTTAACGTGTATTATCCATTGGAATGAGACCAATTTCGCTCGTGGGTTTTTTCCCCTTTTTGATCAATAATCTCAGATTTTAAGCTTAGAAGTTAGAATTTGAGCTTTTAATGTGTACTCCATTGGAATGAGACCAATTTGACTCACGGGTGTTTCAGTTTTTGATCAATTATCTCAGATTTTGAGCTTTTAATGTGTATTATCCATTGGAATGAGACCAATTTCGCTCGTGGGTTTTTCCGTTTTTGATCATTAGTCTCAGATTTTAAGCAAATAATCTCAGATTTTAAGCTTAGAAGTTAAAATTTTGAGCTTTTAATGTGTACTATCCATTGGAATGAAGCCAATTTGGCTTATGGGTGTTTCAGTTTTTGATCAGTAATCTCAGATTTTAAGCTTAGAAGTTAGAAATTTGGGCTTTTAATGTGTACTAGCCATTAGAATGAGACCATTTTGACTCATGGAGTCATGGATGTATCAGTTTTTTGATCAATAATATCAGCTTTTAAGCTTAGAAGTTAGAATTTTGAGATATTAATGTGTACTATCCATTGGAAGGAGACCAGTTTGAATCATGGGTGTTTCAGTTTTTGCATCAATAAATTCATATCTTAACCTTAGAAGTTAGAATTTTGATGATTTAAAGTGTACTAGCCATTGGAATCAAGCCACTTTTTTACTGCATAACCAAAGGCTGTTTGGCACCAAATCCCCTTAGTGAGCATTGGTGAGCCAAGTTTCATCTTTATTTACAGTCTCTTTCCTTTGCAATTTTACGACTCAATCGGGATTTAAACAAAACAGGACTCAAACAGGCACCAACGGTTAGTGTATTTGAATGGTTTGTATGCAGTTTTCTCTTTGCATTTTCAAAAAGAGACCATAAATAAAAATAATACTAGCACCAATGTGGTCTTGGGTATGCAAGCATTTGTTTGAAGCCTTTTTATGTGGTTTTCCTTTGCATTGCCGCAAAGACTTCGCTACCTTGAACCGGCACCAATGCTCCTTGGCTTTACAAACATCGAAAAGGGAAGTATTATAGTGGTCTCAATTAATGTAATATAGGGGCATTCTTCAGAAACATAATCTTTTTTTCCATTATGACAGAACCATGAAGTGATGGCATGTGACATTGTACGTATGCTCTTAAGTAGGTTTGCCTATATGGGAATTGGGGTTTCGGATGTTACACGGGTGAGTAGCGCGTACAAATCCGATGATACAGGTTTTCTCACGTATCTTGGTGTTATCATTTATTGTTATAGGTCATGTTAAGTTTTCACATTGGTTCTAATTTATGTAACATTAAACTCGGACCCGAGGTACTTACTCGAGCACCATGGTTCCCAAAAACCATAAAATATTGATATTTTACAAATTGAGCCATGCATGTTTTCGGTTAAGCATCAAATGATGCTCGAACTATGATCGGTGATAATTTAATTGTTAGCTGATAAATTAGCTACATTTGATAGAGATTATTGACAACCTAGACAATAATGTAAAGTGATCTAAAAAATAAAATGTTGTTTAAGCAAAATATAAGAGATTTAATGAAGAAAAAAAACTATAAGTTATTTGAATTACATTTTCAAAAGTTAGTTTGAAGCTAGCGTAAAATATTTTTGATCATAAAAATCTACTAATTTTTAAAAAAAAATGATCAATAAGAATGACTTCTAATGTGTAGTCGATTCATTTCAACCAAGAACCACCTTTGGATATGTCGATTTGAAAAACGCTGCTAAAAGTGACTTCCATGGGGGATCGGAGTTCAAATGCAGCTTACTAGTGTCGTAAACGTTTTAGAATTGAAGTTCGAAAACAAAAGCAATATCAATGCGAAGTACAAGGCTATATGAAAAGAAACGAGAATATATAACATAGGTCACTCGTTAACGTAAATAAGGTTCAAGTCGTTACGAAAGCTTCCTATTAGAACAACAAAGGGAATATGGATCTTGATTGATTTTTTCACTTGTAATTTTACACTATATATAGTGTTTCCTTTTTTAATTCATAGGTTAAACTTTTAACTTTTAACCCATAATTAGCTTAAACCGTCTAAAATGGTCAAATTAGACCCCATTTTTAGCTCTCGTTTGCATGGTCTGGACACTTCATTTTAAATTACATAGTTATGAAAAAAAAAATCTCAAATTGTTACGATCATACAACCTGACGTGTAGCTCAGTTGCAAAGGGGTGGGGTGACTTTACCATTAAAAAAATCACTTTTCCTTCTTTTCATGACACCTCCTTGCCCCATCAAGTGTAAGACGATGCCAGTTATTCATTTAATATATATTCATCTGTGTTCATAATTTTGTTTTAGTTTGTCTCAAAATAAGTGTTCATTTTCAAAAATAAAATGGGAAATCGCTTATGACTGCTTCTTCGTGTTGTCTACCCTAACAAGCACCTCTTATGTCTTTAGATAGAATCTATTGTTGATTTACTTTACATCGCCACACGCCCACACCACTTCAACCTTTCTTTTGCTACTAGCAATCCAGGCCGTATTAAAGAAGTTCATGAGACACGTCAAGGAAGTCGTTGCACATTAGTGTATCCGTCTTGCTTGTTGCCACTTGTCCATATTAGGTGGATCATGATGCAAAATTTGAGGTTCAAATGTCTGTTTTACAATTGTATCGTTACTTAAAAGATGGAGGGAGGTGGGACCACCATGGCTTCTACCTTCTCGATAATTCATACATCTCATTATTTGTGTATGGACAACTATCTCTCAAGCATAAATTTAGGTTCTTGTAATACGTGTGTTTTTGGAAAATTTAGTTATCACTGGTTTAATGTGTTATTTGATGAAACATTGGATGAGTTACCAAGTTTAGATGTATTTTGTGATTAAATCAAAGTTGGGTGGTTCGAGTATTATAAAACAATGTTGTTAAGATATTTTGGATATAAAACTCTCAAAGCCGTAACACATCTTCATTTTTGGTTGTTCTATAGCCTTAGGCATTGTTTGGCAAAAAAAAAGCTAGCTTATTTTGGGGTACATGTTTGGATGACCCATAAGCTAGCTTTTTGAAAAGCTACTTGGAGTAGCTTATGAGTAGTTTTTTGTAAATATTCCAATTATGCCCTCATAAATATTAATTATTATTTATTAACTATTTTTTTAATATGTTCTTTTTGGTCATTTAAATGTTTATAAGCTACTTTTTGCCAAACGTGACTTTTTCATCAGCTAGCTTATCAGCTACCAACTAGCTTATCAGTCAACAGCTAGCTTATCAGCTACCAGCTAGCTTATAAGTCACAAGCTAGCTTATCAGCTAGTTTGCCAAACATAGCCTTAGACCATCTCCAATGAACCCTCTATTTTACTATTTATCTTTATTTTACTCTCTAAAACATCTCCAATGAATCCTCTATTTTACTTTTTATAATAGAGAAATGAATACTAACTCTCTAAATATAGAGAAACACTATTCATACTCTCTATTTTTTTAGAGTAGAAAAAAATAATATAATTGAAATATTCTCTTTTAGAGTAATACATTGGAGAAGACGTAACACATCCTTTATTTTAACTCTATAATAGAGAGTAAAATAGAGAATTACATTGGAGATGCCCTTAAATGGGAGAAAACCCTTCTCCTTGCAAGTAGGGTTGTAAATGAATCGAACGTTCAACGAACCGTTCGTGAACTGTTCGGCGGGAAGTTCGTTTATGTTCGTTTATGAACGAACATGAACACGTTTTTTTGTTTGTTTAGTTAAATGAACGAACATGAACAATTGTCTCGTTCGTTCATTTATGTTCGTCAACGTTCGTTCATTTATGTTCGTTATTTTTTCGTTCGTTTATGTTCATTTATGTTCGTTTATGCTTGTTTATATATAAACATATTTATATAATATGAAATTAATGTGTAAAATCATCAAGTAAATTGATCTTTTAGAATTTATTTTTCATACCTCCCAAGTTAACCCGGTTTTTCATTTTGTTAAGGTATTTTTTACGAACGAAATGATGAGGTGGTTGTTTTTTGTTCATTTGGGTTCGTTCGTTTATGTTCGTTTAAGTTCGTTCGTTATGTTCATTTAAAGTCGTTCGTTTACGTTCGTTTATGTTCATTTAAGTTCGTTCGTTTACGTTCGTTTAACTCTTAATGAACGAACACGAACAAACAAAAATTCTTAACAAACGAAAATGAACACAAAAAATCTCGTTCGTTTACCGTTCGTGTTCGTTCGTTTATTCGGTTAAGTTAAACGAACGAACATGAACAAGCCTCCGTTCGTGTTCGTTCGGTTCGTTTACAGCCCTACTTGCAAGTAAAGATACATGTTATGATTTAAGAAGGAAGAAGTTGGCGTTGGTGGATTTCTTCAAGATTGGGTCTCAAAACCACCATTGAAGCTCTCATTTGAGCTCAACCAAAGGAAAACTTCACACTTAGGTTTCATTCTTCTTGAACAAAATCTTGCATTTATAGTGTTGGGAGCTCAATGTTGGAGCTACATATGTTGTATTGTATCTATTTTGAGTAGATATGAGTTTAAACAACACGTTTTCTTCCTTCGATAAATATATCCAATTTTTTTAGAGTTACTGTGGGGTTTTTTTTGGTTCATGTCCAGATCTTTGTAAAAACTGTAATAAATTACTCGTAGATCAGGTTGAGGCGTGTAATATGTCTCTGCAACCGTTGAGATATCCTTTACAATCTATATGTTTTTGAGGAAGAGCTAATTCAAAATGTAAGTAGGTCAAAATCGAGTTAACAGAACAACTTTGTTTTTATGACGGGATTAAGCAAACAGTCTTCAAATATTCGTATAAGATTGGTTTTAAATACGTCTGGGTCATTATTAATAGGTTGGAAAATTCAAAGGGTTGTCTAAATATTTTGTTTAGAGTGTTATCTTTACTTTGGTGATCACATATGGTTTATCTAGGTAGTAAGAAGATTGTGCAACCTAGATGAAAACTAGATTAAACATAACATAACAAAGTGAGTTTAAAGTTGCTTTGTGAAAAAATTGTATTCGTAAGAAAGTTCATTTTGGAGTCTTATGATGTCTTTATTAAGATTTATCAATTGTTATTAGTTCTTTGATGAATGATGAAATTGCATCTTTTGCACATTTGATTTTATAAAATATTAAAAATGCATATATTTAGGGTTTTTGGACATTGTACGTGTGTGTGGGGGGTTGGCTCTATTGAGATCCTTGATATTCAATATAAACCACAAAATCACATTAAATTAGGAAATTATTATTTTTTTTAAATTAAAAAATTAAATAAATAGCATTATGGGTATTTGTAAATCACCTCTCCCCTCCAACCAAAATATCGCGATGGTTCACAATGGTTTTAGATAAACTTGTGTTCACAATGCCTCACAAATAGGCATTGTGAAAAATACTATTAGGAGAAACGAATTGTGGACATCGTGTGAACACCTTATGAACAACTTGTGAGCACTGACATGTGAAGACACCGAATCTACGAGATCACTTGTAAAATGTACCAACTCGAAACTTAAAGTAGCAATAACATAAAATATTGCCAAAAAGGCCTTAAAGTGAACAAATCATAACATCAATTACATTCATAGTTTGCAACGAATAAACACATCCACAACTGAGAATAGCAAAAACACTACAAATTCTACCGTAACAGCAACACATATTATACTACGACTCGCCTATTTGAACACTAAATTTTAATACATGTTTTGTTTTAATTGATCGTAATTTAGTAACTAATAACTTTTTTTTAATACTAACACTCATTAATATATAAGATAATAAAATATAAAAATATAAATTTAACTACTTTATGAAAATTAATTAATGGACAAAGGAGATAAAAATTGCTGGCTATGGGGTTCGAACCCATGCGCACTTATGTGCAGAAGATCTTAAGTCTTCCCCCTTAACCACTCGGGCAAACCAGCTGTTGATGAATATTCCTTCAATTATATACATAATAATCTGGAATTATTAGGTAATTTCCTTTTCCTATAAATATACGATCTAATTCGTAAATTTACCGTTTCCCAAACTTCGGTTTGCTCATCGCGGTTGAACAAGCGATTCAGGTAAACCCTAACCCTAGTTGATACAGGTAGACATAATCAACTCGAATTCAGGATGGCGGAGCATTTGGCGTCGATTTTCGGTACAGAAAAGGACAGAGTGAACTGTCCGTTCTACTTCAAGATCGGAGCTTGTCGCCATGGAGACAGATGCTCGAGGCTCCACACCAAACCCAGCATCAGCCCTACCCTATTACTTTCCAACATGTACCAGCGTCCTGATTCGATCACTCCAGGTGTCGATCCTCAGGGTCAACCCCTCGATCCTCGCAAAATCCAAGATCACTTCGAGGTGTTTAACCTTAATTCCATCGTTTTATATGTAGTCTGATGCTGAGGATATTTTTATGATTTGTGCTTTAGTAATATTGAATTTGTTATATGTAGTGTGTCATAGATTATGTGTGTTGGTTATTAACTATTGTTCTAGTTGAGAACTTGCGGTATGGCTTTAGTTCTGTAGTTCTGTGTTTTCGTTTCTGAGTTAGTTAGATGGACGAACACATGGTGTTATAAGGTGATGAGGTAATAATGTTTAGTTGATTGGCTAGCTATTTGTGACGTATTGCTAGCTACATTACATATGCATATTTGGAGCATAAGGTGAAAGATTCAATTTAGCAGTTGAAGTATGAGAATAGACAAGATTTACTGCAAGGACAATGTTGAATGTAGTTAACCATTGATCATGATCCAACCAATTTTTATCTTTTCTTGAAGAATCATTTGTATTACTCACATGAAGAATTTGGGCAACTTATAGGTGTATAATGGCATGAGGTTTTGTTGCAACACTCTCTTTGTCTCTGCAATTGCCAACTAGTGGATTAATAATTTAAAATTTCTATTGCACATTGCATACTTGATTTTTTTTATCTTTTAATTTGTAATATCCTAGATATAATTTCAAAAATGTGCTTCTGCAGGATTTTTATGAAGATCTGTTTGAAGAGTTGAGCAAGTATGGGGAGATTGAAAGTCTAAACATATGTGACAATTTGGCTGACCACATGGTATATTATTACTTTACATAATGTTAGTCTATCTTTTTGCTATTTTAGATTTCTGTTAAATTAAGTATTCTTCTATATGGGCAGGTGGGGAATGTGTACGTCCAGTTTAGGGAAGAAGAACATGCTGCAAATGCTCTTCAGAATCTGAGTGGAAGGTTTTATGCAGGTACACATGTAAATGTAATGACTAATAATAATTATATGCTTCCAGTTTCTCTTAAGAGCATGGGGATCAATGCAGCCACAACTCACATATAAGAAGAGCATATTTGGTTTTTAAAAAGATATGCACCCTATTTTAGTATGAATATCTTAGTGTAATGTGACTTTATTTTTGTTGCAATATATATATATGTATGTTTGCGGGGGTGGATTTTGTTTTTGACCACACAGGGTAGTCAATGCATTTAAGATTGTGTTCTTGCTATTCTGCTTGTCCTTGTCTATGTCTGATTTTACCCCGTGTAGCTCAAAAGTCTTTATTTCATGGTGGAGCAATTATGAACGATGGGATGTTAGCAGCTTCTGATAACAAATATGATTCTCATCTATATACTTCTAACAAAATTTGCTTATTTATACATCTTTATCAATTTCTTTTTGAGGAGCACTTGTTTTTCTAGTCCACAAAGAAAGGAAAAGCATAACTTTACACAGAGCTTTCTGAAATGTGAGTTTAGTATGTTGGGTAGAACACAATTGCATGCTGCAAATGAATTTTGGCTACTGAGCAGATGGTGTTCTATTGCGGGTCTTTGGTTTTATTTTGCTAATTTAATTCTTTAAGAGATGGAATAGACCCTCATTCATTGCATAGGTATATTTTGGCACTGTTGCCTTGTTTCTTTAGTTGTTTCATAATTATTGGAGATTCATTTGTGTGGGGTTTATTGGCTGTGGCTTTTGAGCAGTTCTCACAATGTGGTTTGGTTGTAAAGCAAATGTTTCAAAATCGTTAATGAATCAAAATCATGTCTCATCAGTGTCACTGATCCGCTCGCATATAGGCTAATTGAATCATGTCATGCAGTCTTTAAGATTATATAAAGGTATTTTACAACAAAGTTCATACTTAACTACTAACGTAAGATACTAGAATTTTATTTTCTTGGTACTCCTATTGAGTGAGTAGTTTCAAATTTATCACTGAATTATTATATACTTCATTTTTAAATATAATTTCTCTGAAGACCTTTTCTACCTCATCAGTTCTGTTGTCTTCACATTCTGATGCCATAGCAAATGATCACTGGTGGGACCCATTTAAAAAGTTGCTATCTATGTCATGTTAGTGCTCTCATTAGTGGTTAATACATATCAAGGAAACTACTTGGTTTTGCTAATGTGACTATTTGTGTGTCTATGTGCTTAATTACCAAAAGAGGTTGTGATTGCTTCATTAATACAAACCGGAAGACCCACAAATGAAAGTAATCTTATCCTCCCGTAGTTTGTTACAAGTTAAGAGACTAGTTAAAACACGAGTGCTAAAATTTTGGACACATAGGAATTCTTGTTAAAAAGATAGTCTGAAAAAAGGACATTTGCTATTGAGATCTGGCCTCTTCTATTTTTTAGTTAACTTCTTCAAGCGCGTCAAGTTTTGAGTTGTCATTTAATAATTTAAATAGCAGTTAATCGTGTTTTATCTAACATAATACTAATCTATATCCTTAGGTCGCCCCATCATTGTGGACTTCTCTCCAGTAACAGATTTTCGGGAAGCTACATGTAGGCAGTATGAAGAAAATGTATGCAATCGTGGTGGTTACTGCAACTTCATGCATTTAAAAAAGATTAGCAGGTCAATTTGCTGTTATAGCCTGTTGTACTTTCGAGTTTTTACTCCATCCCTAGCAAAATGGATGTTCACAACAGTTTTAGAAATATGTAATTATAACACTTTTTAATTAACTAAATGACAATTTTTACCCTTAATAATAGAGGGAACAATGAATTTCTCTATCTCATAAACAAGGGTAGAATTGGAACGTAGACACTTAGTTTTAAAAGTGGGCACCTATTTTTGGGACAGCGTATAATAAAAATGTGGACACTTAGGTGGCGTTTGGTTCGCAGATTCTATGGAATTGGAATGTTGAATTCCGTTGACCAAATTCCTCATTTGGTTCGTTCTTTTTCACGGAAGGAATCTCTGAATTCCATCAAATTCCATGAGGGAATGTAACATTCCTTAGCAACTATGAGGTATTTTTATGGAATGGAATGAAATTTTGTATTTTCATAATCCCAAATATACCCTTTAACCTAAACATAACCTAATTAATTTAATTTAATTTAATACTTTAGTTTTTTACTTTATTTTACTTTATTTTATTTTTTATTTAATATAATTTAATACATTTGTTTTTTATTTTATTTTCTCGGAATATATTTTATTTTTTCGAAATATAATTTTTTTCATCTGACAATATATTTTATTTCGGTTGTGTATATTATATTTTTTACACATTAAAGTATTTAATAATTATTTTATCAAAGTATTTTTAGTTAAACAATAAAGTATTTAATTACTATTAAAATTATTAAAAAGGGTTTTTTGGTCATTTACCAAAATATCATTCCAATTACAAAGCTACATTCTGTGAACCAAACAGACGGATTCCATTCCTATTCTGTAACCAAACAGGTGGTCAAACTAGACAACATTCCAATTCCTTTGACATATTTCATTCCATCCAAAAACATTCTGCGAACCAAACGCCACTTTAGTTTGGGAGGTAGGATGTACCGTTTTTTCTTTTTTAGTTGGTGATTGGTGCATATTGTTCTTTCAGGGAATTGAGGAGGCAGTTATTTGGGAGAAGTCGAAGAAGGAGAAGTAGAAGCAGGAGCCATAGTCCTCAGAGGCATCGTGGTTATGACGAGCGTCCACAAGGTGGTGGCAGAGGTGGTTCAGGAAGAAGAGATTATGCAGATCAACGGCATCATGATAGTAGGGGGGGCAGGAGGCCCAGAAGCAGGAGTCCTGGACGAAGAGGGGGGCGTAGCAGAAGCCCTGCTGGTGGAAAGAGAAATAGGAGTCCAGTTAGGGAAGGCAGTGCTGAGAGAAGGGCAAAAATTGAACAATGGAACAGGGAAAGGGAGCAAGCCGACTCCCGTCCAAAATCCGTCACTAATGATGATGATAACCATAGCGATGGAGGTGCTGCTGTACCCAATGGAGACCAGTATTATGATCCTCGTCAGCAGCAACATGATGATGATGGAGGTTATGATGACTGATCAAAGTTTCTTCGTCTGGTTTGTTCCTGTTCTTTGATTTTCTTCCTATATTGTATCATTAGGCATTTGAAAAACGAAACCAAGTCACATGAGCCCATAATATCCCACCAAGGGGGTGGGGTTTGGGAGGGGTAAAACCGTAAGATGTATGCAGATCTGACCTCTACCTCAAAGAGTAGAGCGGCTGTTTACGTGAAAACCCCTAGCTTGTGATTAAGAACTATTATGGAAAAAGATAGAAAGAAACAAGTAAAGACGGAAAAACTACTTTCTTTTTTCTTTTTACTTTTGAAACATCCCCACTTGGAAGATATGGCTTACTGCCCACTTTCCACTGTGCAGGAGTACAGGGTACAGGTTCACTAGCCAAATCTATTTTCTCCCTTCTCTTCTCATTACCTAAACCAAATCAAACTGACCCAGTAAATTCCACTCGAAAGTAGGGCATGCGGGGGGTGAGATGTATACAGACCTGACTCTACCTTAAAAAGTAGAGCTACTTTTTTATGTGAAGACCACCGGTTTTCTTCTTGTTACCCCTTTTAAGGAAATTGAAAAAGATTACTGGGAAGACAGGGGAAGAAAGGATCACTAGCTGCAAAATGCCTGAGTGCATAAATCGTCTTTCCTCTCTGTTTCACCTTTCCTCTAGTGGAATTTCACTTCAAAATTTTGGGAAATTACGATTTTGCCCTTTCTCCCATTTCCACCAAATATCGTAAACCATGTGAGCCGTCATTGCTATCAGAATTCATAGTTCAAATAATATTTTGGGGATCAGGCGAGAAAAGACACGGGAAGTTGGTATCTCTTATAATATTTTATCATACCTATGGGCCACTCGTTTCTGTTTTGCAAGGATAGCTAGCTCCTTTTTTTGTAGGCTGAAATTTCCCACTTCACACACACACACACACACACATCTTTCATAAGATCAGATGGGAGGTATTGCAATTCAATGGTACGTAAGTTTTGGGTAAAACATTAGGGGAGTGTAGAAGGGTTGTTTTTTTTATATATTTTAATTTGAATTACGAATAAAGAAATGTGATATCTTACATAATTTACTAGTTTTGCAGGTTCAGGTATCCCTGCATCAAGGATCGGGCCTTATTTATTGCGGCTTACCATTATCTTTGTATACAGGTCGACCGTTTCCTACTCATCTTCAGGGAAACTATACAGAAGGAACTAATTTGAAGAATGATGTAGCCGTAACCCGTAAGTTCCCGTTTCCTTTTCGTCAAGAACCCTTCTTAGAGACTGCAATTCAGTTTATGTTTTATTAGAATATTATGTACTTTAGTTTCTCTGCTACATGGTAATTACCTAAACCGCCTGTTTATCACACACTTCATTTGTGTATGTCTGTTAAAAGATATTTTTAATCTACCGACTATTACTATTTGGTTATGTTGTTTGCGTAATTGCTTTTGTTTGATAGTGCTATCTATTTTTGCTTCTACAGATGAGATGATATTGTACTATTGTTTGACGATCCATCTCTTATATATGTCATGTTTCATAAAGTTTTAATCCTAACATCCTTCTTTTAGAGAAAAAGGATTAAGAAATTCATATATTTTCATCAATTGTTTGACTTCTTCATCAATTATGAAAATTCATATCCATATTTTAGGACTTGAATGATATAATTGTTTTTAATACACTATACTCTTGGTTGTTATTACCTAATAAGTTAGGAGTGCATAAATTTTCATACTATTGAGGGCCCCTAATTTTACATACGTCCATGGTTTATAAAATATTAGGAACGTGTCTGATCATAATCTTGTGTGATATTAAGTTAAATCGATTTCTTATAGCATCTGTAAGAAAATTATTCAAAATAGAGAAAATACAGAGATTTAGTGTTTCTAATTCCAACTGATTTTTCAAAATGAAGAAAAGAAAAGTAGACAGAATGTAAAATTTTGATTACGATTGATAAATGATATTCTATTATTCCCACAATTATTGAAATTAAATATATATACAAGACATAATTAATATTTTATTAAATGTATCAAGTATAATAATAATAATACAATTAATGTTGTAATATTTAAATGAAGAGTTTATTGTATGTAACTTTTTTTTTAAAGATTATGATTTTTGACTTTTGATTTAAAAAAATCTATTATAGATGGTTTTAGAGCTTCTTCGTCAGAACGAAGAATCAAATCCAAAATTTCTAAAAAATTTATATTCAACTTCAATAAATTCTCTATTTTGAGTATTATATCGTTAGTTATATTATTAAAATGCTACATATATTTAATAAATATTATTTCTTTCTTTTAAATATTTTTTTAATGTATCAATTCTTTTATCATAATAATCATTCTTGGAAAGAAGAAATTTGTACATTTTTTTTAATTTTTAAAAAGTTTTAAAAAATCTATTAAAAAAGAAAATTATCTTTATTCTAAAAAAAGTCGTCGGAGATACTCCTAGGACCTGTTTGTTTTTGACTTAATGAGCTTAATGACGTGTATGGCTTATACAGTCAGCCATACAAGGTTGTTTGTTTGGAGCTTAATGGTAAATCGCATGACTTATTCGCACAGCTCTTGTGATGCCCCTTTATCCACTCAGGCCTCAGCCATGACTCTCCCCAAAATGCCCTTCTCCTTCACTTCACACTTGACAGAAAATAAAAGAAAAACATCGATCTGGTCCCTCCCTCCCTTCATCCATGGCTCACCGTTGCTCCCTCCATCGTCGACATCGAACTGAAAATCAGATATGGGAAAGGGAAAGCTAACCAACCACACATTGCTGAACATCAGACTGAAAATTAGATAAGATCTGGACGTCTTCTGTGTTGATATATCTGGTTTGACTACCTGCAAGAAAAAGGTTAAAACGAATAAAAATTGCAATCAAATGGGATTTAGGTCCGATAAAATGTTTAGCGAAAGAAAGTAAGAACCAGTGAAGAAAATTGATTGAATGGCGAAAACAAGGAATGAAAAAATGGTGCAACGCATATGAGATGAACAAATGCAGGTCTTCTTGATGAGGGTTTGAGAGGTCTCATCATGGCGGGGGGGAATTGATGAGGGTGAAGGGAATTGATAAGTTATGAGAGAGAATTAATGAAATCATGAGTGGGGTTATATTTGGGTTTTTTAATTGGAGCTAAATATACAATTATGAGAGGTGTTTTATATTTTTTTTTTCAAATTGGAGCTAAATATACAATTATGAGAGGAGTTGTAGTTGTTTTTGTTAATCGGAGCTAAATATATAATGAGGGGTAAAATAGTCATTTTTGACATTCAGATCGTTTATACAACACATCAAACAAACAACAAAATATCTAAATCTATACAATTAGATTAATTCATACAATAAACTTTATCCATACAGGACTTAACGAAAAATCAACCAAAAAACCCCTTAATTTACAAAGTCAATGAGAAATATTTTTATAGAAGTTTGTGATAAAGGAATTTCAAGTTTATTTGGCATTAATTGCCTCAAACGTCCAAGGTCACATCATGCTCGTGATTAGTCAAATAAATTAAATGAGTGACCGGTGAGCCATGTAAGTCTATGGCAAGTGGCATCAATTACTCTCTCTTAAATAATAAGAGACTAAACTATAAATTTGGTCCTCATTTGGTCCTCATGGTTCGATGGTTATAATATTTTTGGTTTCTATAGTTTCAAAGTTCCGAATTGATCATTATAGTATATAAAAATGACCGAATTTGGTTTTAACATCTAACGATCGTTAAACAAGTCCGTTAAATAAGAAGAATTCTAGATTTTTATCATTTTCCTCTTATTTAAAATATTATAAATTTATATATATATATATATATATCAACTACAATATATAATTTATATTTTAGACACACACATATATATATATATATATATATATATATATACACACATTATACCATATTAATTCACCTCCATTGTCGTTTTTCTTGAAGCCTTCCCCCCTAAACTGTATCTTTGACAACGCATGTCTAAGGAGGATCTTCTCTCCCATCTTCGGTAGCACAGGTCTGTGGACGACCTCCTCTCTCGTCTTCGGCAAGACAGGTCAATGAACGACCTCATCAAATACAAGGTCTATGGACGATCCCGTCTCCCATCTCCGACGACGACACATGGCCTATGGACGATCTTCCCAACGTCTTCATTTCTCCCGCCCCCTCCCCCCACCGGCCACCTTCTCTCTAGCGCCCACCCAATTTTTTCGCCTCTGCTTGCACCACTATGTCGTGACTTTCATCTAATATCATTAACTGACATGTCACAAAAATCACATGGACAATTTGATTTAGGTTGATAGTTAGGATTTATATTTTTTGATTTGATTGTATGATTTCTAATACACATATTTTGAATTAATATATTTGTGGGAAATCAAGCTGTTGGTGCTAGAAAATCATTTCTAGGGAATCATGAGATTTAAGTGTTTGCCACTTCTGTTTCTATATCTCATAACACCGATCCCATAGTTATAGTTATAGAAGTGGACCTCCCATTATCTATACTATCTTATAATACACTTAACCCCCAAACTCTTAAAAACAACCATTTAAACACATGGTACAAGCATTTAAAGCATAAGTTCTTAAAATCCCTCTCTCTCTCTTAATCTCTCTCCTTAAAGATAATATCTCTCTCCTTAAAGCTAATACATAAATAAAGCTAATTATAAAACCCAGGCAATTGATGCAATGATGACGGCTGAGAGTTTCAAGACTGAGAGTTTCAAGACGACTCTTTCTCTTCCGTCGCCCTCTCCAACGCACGCAGGCTTTTATACCCCAACGATGGCCATTCAGGTTTCTTCTCAGTATTGGTTCTTCTCCAGTGGTTCTTCTCCAGTGTTTCTTCTCCAGCGTCGTGTCGTTTCAGGTAGGGTTTTATTGTTTTTTGATTTAGGGTTTCTTCTCTGTGTTTCTTCTCCAGTTTTTTTGAACAATGTTCATGTTCTCCGTTTCACGCTGAAGTGATTCCGTTTTTTTGGAGGTAGAACGCTAGATTAGAGGTAGAACGAATTTCATGTTTTTGATCTCAGTTGTGAAAATACATTTCAGGTTTTTGTTCTGATCTCAGTTGTGAAAATACATTTCAGGTTTTTGTTCCAGTGTTTCTTCTACAGTGTTTCTTCTCCGGGCATCGTTTCAGGTACGATAGATTTGGTATAGTGTGACCAACACAAATTTTGTTCCATTGTTTTAGTTAATTTTATATATTTGCTACTCTGCTTGAAGAACATGGCAACACCCAATAATCATCTTTATAGTAAATAGTGCTTGATATTAGATGTGTTCTTTAGTGGTTGTTTGTCATCTAATTTAATTACTAAACAGTTTTAGGACAATATATGCTATATTGATAACCTCATCTCCCTTTTAGAAGTCATGCTGTCCTTCTAACAAAGAGAGTATGCTGTCATAATACTCGGAAGGATGTAACCAACTTTTAAGCAACAACATTAACAAAGCATTTTATCCCAAACTCATTATTCAGCTTGTTGTTTATGGTTCATGTTGTTAGATTGTATATTTACTGAATGTGGTCAAGAATATTATTAATAAGATTTGAGATGGCTTTCTTAGTGGTTGTTTGTCATCTAATTTAATTACTAAACATGGTACCAGGATGTATTTAGTTATCTATATTTATGTGTATTGTTATTCTTTATATTAATTAATGGTATATCGTAGAGTTAGAATATTTATAAACTAAGAAAAAAGATAGCATTTAAACAAGTTTTGATAGAATGTTTTTCAAACTAAGAAACATAACATCAATTTATGTTCTTTTATGTATTCTCATTGTTGATTAGATAACCAACTACACATTTTAAACAACCAGGAGTTTTGGCATATGATAGTGTTATTCTCCATTGTGAAAACCATGTTTAAGCCTCTGGTGACTTCAATCATAGTGTTGTAGGCTCATCATATAGCTCAACAGTATTGCTGTCCTTCTAACAAAGAGAGTATGCTGTCATAATACTCGGAAGGATGCAATGTAAGATGTAACCAACTTTTAAGCAACAACATTAACAAAGCATTTTATCCCAAACTCATTATTTTCTTTAAATTATCAGTGTCATATCTGATCGAAGTTCAACAAGAGAAATTGATAACCTCATCTCCCTTTTAGAAGTCATGCTATTTACTAAAACTAAAAACTTGGAAACTTTATCGTTATCTTTTAGCAATTACATTAACTAGACTCTTACCTCTACAACATCATAAACTCTTTGTAGTTTAGGCAGTATAATCATTATCTTATTTGTTAGCTGCTTGTTATCTATTGCAATAAGAGATGCTTGCAATAGTTTATTTGCATAAATCTTGTTCTGTTGAAATTTTTACTGAATAAGCCACTTACTATATCATTAAGCCACTGTCAAACAGTCATATATAGTTGACCAATTAAGTTGAGAGTCCCATTAAGTTGCTAACAAACAGGGTCATGTTTTTAAGCCTTTATTTGCAGCTTTAAGCCTTTATTTGCAGCTTTAAGCCTTTAACTACATGTCTTAATTGGATAAGTAGTTTATTAAGCCTTTATCTATACTACCTTATAAAGCATTTAGACTAAATGTCTTAAAGTCTTAAAGTCTTAAAACATTTTTTTTAATTCTAAAACTTAAAGACAACTTCTAAAGCATAGAGTACTACATTTTTAAGCACAAAAGCTAATTTACTTAATCTGTACTCTCTCTCTCTCTTCAATTTTCCTTTCAAACCCGGTACAATTATGCAACACTTCTCCCAACATGACCGTTCAGATTTCAAAGACAGACTCTTCCTCTTCCCCTCCAACAGGGCTCCCTCTAATGCACAGACCTTTTATAGAGATGACTATGGCCATTCAGCCTCATGTAACGTTCCAGGTAACATTTCAGGTACGTTTGCGTTTAGGGGTCATGAATTTTCAAAAAAATTCTGCGGTTTTTGTTGGGTTTGCTCTGTGTTTTGATCTTTGGTGGTTCTATGATTTCGATTTTGGGTTCTTCTGTTAGGGTTCGTTCATGAATTTTCACGTTTTTCTAATCGATTTTGGTTTCAAAATTTTAGGGTTCTTCTGTTAGGGTTTCAACATTTTCGATTTCTGCAGACTTTTTATACCTGCAGATGGATTCAAGAGCTGTTCAAGGGTTTCTTTGTTTCTTCAGGTTGTATCTGGTTTCTTCTTCTCAGGTTGATTTCTACACGCTTCTTTGTTTCTTTTGGAATGTATTTTCATCTTCTGATCTTCACGCTTCCTTATTAACACTTCGTTTAACTCCTGATAAAAAGCGGGTGTTTGATTTCTTTTGATGTCAGAATTGCTTAATCAAAAAGCTTTGGTACAAGGAAAAGTGCCTTCGGGCTACTTCAATGCATTATTTGATCTAAGTGGAGCATGGTTAAATGATGTTGCAGATGCCAAACATCTTGCTTTTGATGGCTACTTTATCTCCCTGTACTATTTACACCTAACAACATCCCCATTATTGCCCAGGTAAAAGAATGTTTATGGTTTTTTATACTTTATTACTTGTGTTTGAGCTAATTGTAAGTTATGATCAGTGAAATCTGTTGGAATTTGATGGAAATTTTGGCTTAAGTTGTTAATTTTACTTGGGTTTGAGCTTATTTCAAGTTATAATTGATGAAATCTTTTGGATTTTGATGGAAAACTGGAGTTTAAGATTGTTAATTCACTTGTGTTTGAGCTTATTTCAAGTTACAATTGATGAAATCTGTTGATTTTTATTCGAAATTTAGACTTTTAAGATTGTTAATTTACTTGTGTTTGAGCTTATTTCAAGTTACAATTGATGAAATCTGTTGCGTTTTGATCGGATTTTAGACTTTTAAGATTGTTAATCTACTTGTGTTTGAGATTCTTACAAGTTATAGTTGATGGAATCTATTGAATTTTGATAGAAATCTAGACTTAAGATTGTTAATATGCTTGAGCTTATTTCAAGTTATAACTGATGAAATCTGTTGAATTTTTATTGAAATTTAGACTTTTAAGATTGTTAATTTACTTGGGTTTGAGCTTCTTACAAGTTACAAAGTTATAATTGGTGAAATTTATTGGATTTTGATGGAAATTTTTACTTTTTGTTGTATGTTTTGACTTTTGACTTCCATGTTGATTATAAGAAGAGTTGCAGAGTTATTAGGGTTTGGTTTTTGTGATTAGGAAATGGTGGAGTGGGAACACAAGAGTAAAGTTCCTGGAAAGATGCATGCTTGTGGGCATGATGCTCATGTCACTATGCTTCTTGGGGCAGCCAAG
This sequence comes from Saussurea involucrata, assembly GCA_033807775.1. NCBI lineage: Eukaryota > Viridiplantae > Streptophyta > Magnoliopsida > Asterales > Asteraceae > Saussurea > Saussurea involucrata. Next base: position 145,798,069 of record CM066322.1, on the reverse strand, counting down.
ATTCTCAAGGTTTGTTTAGTATATTTGAGGCATTGCAAAAATGATGACTAAAGATCGTGTGGGAAATTGCAATGATTTGATTAATGTAGATATTGCAATGATTTTTCTGTAAACAAAACGCACCCATTATATCCCACTTAGAGTCGGGTTTGAAAAGGGTATGATTTACGCAGATATTTTCTAGCTATTTTAGTGGAAGACCCCGGATATTGAAAAATATCTGTTCGAAGGTTTTTAAGGTTGCTAGGATCTTTTCTATTTTTGCATAGCTGTTGGAGATGCTTTTCTAAGCTTCTAACAAACAACGCCCCAAATCTTTACCTAAAAAATGGTCGTATACTTTTCAGGGGACGGTAGTTCTTGTTTTCCAACCAGGTTAATTGTTCTTTTAGGCTGAAGATGTGGCAGACATTTAGAAAAAGGTGGAATGAACGTCACAGGAAACATGGGCTTGCAACTTTGTTCTGAGTTGTGAAACCTGCAAGATGATCCAAATACTTGCTTAGATTATATCTGTGAGTTATGTGTTTATCTTTGGGTTTGATATAATCAATTTTTGGTGTGATGGCAACTATGGGCTGTATCATCTGATTTGGAGTCATAATCTATCAATGGCCTATGGCCTAATTGGTTATCCAGTATGATTATTGTGCTACTTTTGGATTTTATACATGGACTATTATTCACCTACATGTCAGGCCTTTCAAATGAGTTTTGCTTATGGAAGGGGAAATTAAAAGGGTATTTTGTCTTGGATGTTTTGGGCCTCTTTATGTGTTGGACGTTAGTTTATGTTGGGTCACATAGTGTAAGCTTTTATTTTATGAATGAAATTTTGTGGGGTTCCGTTCCTTTTTTCCAGAAAAAATAAGTATTGTATGTTGATACCAAATTAGGTTATGAAATGGGTTAAATATGTAATTGGTTGATATGTTGGTAGGTTTAGTTGGAGTTGATCTAATCCAACAAAATTTGCACGGTTTATCTATACTATCTTATAAAGCACGGTTTATCTATACATGTCATTATGTTCATGCATCCTTATGTATGTAGAAAACAATGTCGGAAATGGATTTTATAATGAAGGATAGTTACATTGATTTCCTATTTCCCATTTACAAAAAATTATGACATCCCGCCGCATTGCGCGGGCACTCAGCTAGTTATATTTTTATTCACTTTAAATTGTGACTTTGGTATTCGTTTTCGTTTTGTTATGAATTATGATTTTGGCTTTCGTTTTAGTCTTAGTCTTAGTCTTAGTTTGGATTTTGATGTTGAATTTAAGATTTAGATTTTTGGTTTTAAGGTTTAGATTTGGGTTTTGAGGATGATCGAAGGTTCACCAGAGAAGATAACCGGAGGTTTCATCGGTGAGAAGGGGATATGGGTTTTTAAAAAAAGGGTTAAAGACATGTGGCATGAATAGTGGATTAATGTAAGAAGGTTTTTTTGTAATAGATACTTGAGACAAAACCCAAAATGACTAAAATGCCCTTCAGTTAACGGCTAAGTGTTATAGGCTGTTAAACCAAATCTAGTCGTTTTTGCTTACCACATCCCCAATTATTAAATCCGTAAACTATTACATTCGTCTTTAAAATTATACATATAATTTTCATAAACGAGGTAAAGGGAGCTAAGAGGAAGGGTGGGGGAAGGAAACCAAAATAGAGGTTATCAAGATTTTATTTCACCTACAAGTATCTTTTCTTTTGTGTTACACTACAAGGATAAGGAGTTTTAGAGAAGGAACTTTTAGAGAAGCTTTTAGAAATGTATCTAAAGTTACATTTTAGAGAAGAAATTATATTACAAAACTGAAAAGTGTAACCGAACGTAGGAAGGTTTTTAAAGAAGGATTTCCGAGTAAATTATACAATATGAAAAACGTCTCTAAAGGCTTTAGAAACACTTTTTACAAAGAAACCTCTCTAAAATTGGATCAGAGTTTTTAGTAAAGCTTTTTTAAGTGTCTCAAAAAGTATTTTTTTTTTAAATTTAGATAAATATATTTAGTGACGCTTATGAAAGCGTATCTAAAAAGTTTAAAAATAAATTTAGAATTTAGAAATCAACGTAGCCCTTAACTGGTTAATCGTCACTCTCACGAATAGAATTCGAAGCCCTAAATTCTCTCGGTCTTTCCAATAACTTGCGGTCTCTGGTCGTCCAAATCGCCACCGTCACTCTCACGAATAGAGAATTTAGCCCTAATTTCTCGCCATCGTCACTCTCATGAACAGGTTATAGAAGGTTATCTCTGTCATCGTCACTCTCACGAACAGGTTACAGAAGGTAGTCTCATCGTCACCCTCACGAACACGTTAGAGAAGGTATTACCTGACTAAATCACTGTAACATCCTAAATTTTCAATATTAATATTTTAATGAGAATTGGGATGTATTTGTATTTTTTGTAAACCTTGAAGTATTTGGAAGTTTTATAATTCATTAGGGTTAAAATACAAGAGATAAGTAAGGTGTTACTTTTGGAAATAATGAAACTTGAGGGTGCTTTTGGTCATTTTGGAAAGTTGTTTGGATAAAATATCTAAAAATCAGATGTTATCTGATTCCTTATGGTTGAGTCGGCTGAGAAAAGAAAGAAAGGAAGAATAGAGAGAAAGAAGAGAAAGGAGAAAAGAAAGAAAAAGAAGGGTTTGTTCATCAAATTGGTAAGGAATTGAACTCAACTTCTGATAATTCTTGTTGTGAATGAATAATAATAAACGAATCTATGTATTGGGTTGATTTACAGAATCAATTACAACAGATTGAGGGAATCAGATTTGTGCAGAAAGTGGGTTTTGTAAACTTAAGGTGAGTCCATTTGTTCCTTGCTTAAATTAGTGTTTTCGTGTTAAATTAAACCTTGAAATAGCTGTATAAATTGGTTATGAACTGTATGGTATGGTTTGGAATGAGCTGAATCGAACATACATGAAAATGGATCGAATTTTCGGCTGCTGAACCGAGTTTTCCGGATAAATCGTCATATCCGGATACCTCTGACGATGAACGTTTCCGGACGCAGAAAGTATCCGGGTAAGTTTTATTTTTATTGTAAGAATCCGGATGAATATAGTATCCAAATGGTTTTAGTATCCGGGTGTCGTCCGGATTAGTACAGTATCCGGAAAGTAGGATTTACCCGGAAAAGTAGTAGTATCCAAAAAGTTCAGCTGTCCGGAAATCCCTGTTGTCCGGAAAACCCATGTTGTCCGGACACTTTTAAGAAACTGAAAAAGTCTAGGTTCTGATGGCTGGATGCAGTTCTGGATGTTTTGTCTGGTTTAGTTTTCTAAAAAGTTTCTAGGGGCGCTGCCCCTAGACCCCGCAAGGGCGTTGCCCCTTGACCCCATCCGCTAACCGGGTAGCGGAACCCCCGTGCTAAGTTGCCGAAGGGGGAGTATGGGAGGATGAAGATACGATAGGTTATCTAGTATTCTTAGATTTGAGAATATGATATGAGCTGTAATATGTTGTTATGCTTATACGTTAGTAAAGTGTAATGGATCCATAGGCACTAGTGGTTATGTACACGTAGAATAGATGAACATTAATCATTATTCTGATGTGTGTGAGAAATTGTGGAATAAACGTAATTCCTGATTCCTAAGGAAAAGAAGAGATTGGCATGTGTATATTGTAATCACTATTTCCTTCTCTAAGAAATAGGCATGTGTATATTGTTATTTCTTAGATGTGTACAGAAATGGGCATGTGTATATTGCGGTTTCTGGAATAGATGTGTACGGAACTGGGCATGTGTATATTGTGATTTCCGAAATAGAAACATTACTCTAGAATCATTACAGATTCGTAGGGTAGCTCTGAGACATGATATGATGATGGAATGAGTGTCAGTCATACTCATGGTATTAGATGGAAGTAGTGTTAACGGAATAGAGTTACACGTTTGGTAAGAAAAAGGGTAACCAGGTTTGTTATAACTTGCTTACATTGATTTTGCAAATGTTATTATGAAAACGAATGTTCTCACTAGGCGTTGGCCTAATCGTTTCATATGATGTCTTCTTACCAGGTACCAGCTCAGGAAAGTAAAGGGTTGTGGGACGAGCGTTTTTGGAATAGCAGATGTGTCAATTGACCAGAAGAGATTTTGTTGGATTGCTTAGATAACTTAGTTAATCTGATTATAGTGATGTGATTAGATTAATAGGTTATTTGGAGAATCATGTATTGTAAATGCACTCCTGATGGTTAATTACCTTGCTATATATTTCTAAGTTGAAGTTTCTTGTATCATAACTTGTGAAATTTGAGGTTCAAATTAGCCCTGATTTTAGGGTGTTACAATATGGTATCAGAGCAATAGTTTAAGCGAACTAAGTATGCTGAGGAGGTACTTAGACTTAAGCTGTGATGAATTAAGTTATGATTCGTGAGAATGGGTAGAAATATTAAGACGGGATGGTCTTAGAGTCGACGTAAATACATGAAATTGGTACTGTAATAATGGTAACGAGGATTCTCCTGTATGATATATTCACAATTTCAATTAGCTACTGTTATTTATGAATATATTGTTACATAAGCATGCTTGTTTCTAAATGGTTACAGTGACTAATGATCGATATAGTACGTTTCGTGTGTCGGTAATTGTGTAACCATTTCTTATGGTTATCCTCTTGTGTTTATCAGAACGATGGTGAATACGCCGCCACTATCTCCTATATCTGCAATGGATAGGTCCATGATTGATGGGACAGGAGAAAGGCCAGTGGAAGTAGGAGAAATTCATGAGACTCCGCCAGGGTTTCTTTCTCTTGGGGGAGCATCCAGTCAGGTACATAGAACGGGTACCAGTACTGCCAACCCAAGAACACCAGAAGCAAGTATGGAAGCCCGAATGATGGAAAACATGACGAGAATGATGACGAACACAATGGCTCAACAAACCGAAATGTTTATGAAAGCATTGAACGATCGAAGTTCAGAGTTGCAGCGAACGGGAACTGATACTGGAGTAATAAATCCAATTCATACTCCAGTAACAGAAACAGAAAGGAGAGTGGAAAGAGTTTGCTCGTACAAGACGTTCCTAAGTTGTAAGCCACCGGAGTTTAAAGGAACAGATAGTCCAGTGACTTGTATGAACTGGATTAGGGAAATGGAACAAGCATTCAGGGCTTGCGAGTGTAATGAAAAGTCCAAAGTTAGATTTGCTTCTCAAATGTTAAAAGGGAATGCATTGACATGGTGGAATATAGTGACAGCATCAATATCGGCTTCAGTATTGAATGCTATGACCTGGGAATCATTTAAGAAGAAGGTTTTGGAGGAGTACTGTAATGAGAACGAGATGGATAGAATAGAAGAAGAATTTCGGACTCTCAAGAAAGGTAACATGTCGGTGAGAAAGTATACTGAAACGTTTTTGGAGAAGCTGAATTTGGTGGGACACGTAGCTCCAAATGAAAAAGAAAAGATTAAAGCTTACTTAAAGGGGCTACCCGCAGATATGATGTCTCGTGTAAGAAATGCCAAGGCTTCAACTCTGAGGGAAACTATTGAAGAAGCTAAGGTAATGGAAGAAGTTTATGCGAAGGATAAAGAAGAAAAGACCCAAGTTGGGGAGAAACGAAAATGGGAGGGCTGGTCAGAGTCTTTTCAGAGACCTAAGGCAACTGGTAAAGGTGTTCATTATGATTCGCGTCGTGAACCAAATTGGTGTTCAAAGTGCAAGAGTAAACATTTTGGGCCATGTCGGGTGACATCGTTGGAGTGTTTCAAATGTGGGAAACGTGGGCATAGTATGAGCAATTGTCCAGTTCAAGGATTTACGTGTCATGAATGCAAACAACCTGGTCACTTCCGTCGGGATTGTCCAAAGTTGAAAAAAAGTGGGGATCAAAGTATGAAACCAAATGTTCCAAAACCAGCGGGTCGGGCCTTCCATATGACAGCTGACGAAGCTAAGGAATCGAAAGATGTCGTCTCGGGTACTTTCCTTGTTAATTCTTGTCCAGCACGCATTTTATTTGACCGTGGTGCAAATTTGTCATTTGTGTCCAAGTCGTTCTTTCACAAATTAGCTATGCCTGTTACTACTTTGGTTGATGCCTTAGTAGTTGAGGTAGCTAATGGGGGTCAAGTCGTGGTTCGCGAAAGACTTGATGGTTGCTTTATTTCGATAGAAGAGACAAAATTTCCGATCGACTTGTTGATGATGGAAATTGGAGGATTTGATGTGGTTGTCGGTATGGACTGGCTGACAGTCAACCAGGCAGAAATATTTTGTGCAAAGAAATTAATCAGGATTCCGATGGATGATAGGGATGATGTATTCATCTTTGGGGAAAAGCGAAAAGGGGAAGTTCCGTTAATTTCTGTTGCGAAAGCGCGTAAATGTTTAATGAAGGGATGTTTATCCTATCTAGCTTATGTTTTAGATGTAAAGTCAGAAAAGAAGCAAGTGGAAGATATCAGAGTGGTACGTGATTTTCTAGACGTATTTCCCGACGATCTTCCTGGTCTACCAGCTGAGCGGCAGGTAGAGTTCCGTATTGATCTCATTCCTGGATCGGCACCAATTGCGCGAGCGCCTTATCGTCTAGCGCCGGCCGAAATGAAAGAGATGATGACTCAACTTCAAGAGTTGTTAGATAAAGGTTTTGTTAGACCGAGTTCTTCGCCGTGGGGAGCTCCGGTGTTGTTTGTTAAGAAGAAAGATGGTACTATGAGAATGTGTATAGATTATCGTGAGTTGAATAAGGTGACTATTAAGAACAAGTATCCGCTTCCAAGGATTGATGACCTGTTCGATCAACTCCAAGGTGCGGGATGTTTTTCCAAGATTGATTTGAGGTCGGGATACCATCAGGTACAGGTAAGAAATGAAGATATTCCTAAGACAGCTTTTAGAACAAGGTATGGGCATTACAAATTTCTTGTGATGCCATTCGGGTTGACCAATGCTCCGGCAATATTCATGGATCTGATGAATAGAGTATGTCGACCATTTTTGGACAAGTTTGTCATTGTATTCATTGATGACATACTAGTCTATTCTAAGACTGAAGAAGATCACGAACATCATCTACGTGAAGTTTTAGAAGTATTAAGAAAAGAGAAGTTGTACGCGAAGTTCTCAAAATATGAATTCTGGTTAAAAGAGGTACAGTTCCTAGGTCATGTGATCACTTCGGAAGGAGTTAAGGTAGACCCAGCAAAGATAGAAGCTATGATGAATTGGGAGACACCAAGAAGTGCGTCTGAAATAAGAAGTTTCTTAGGTCTTGCGGGTTATTATCGGAGATTTATTAAAGACTTCTCGAAGATTGCTTCTACTTTGACTTTATTGACTAGAAAGAACGTGAAGTTTGTCTGGACGGAGAAACAAGAATTAGCTTTCAGAACTTTACGTCAAAAGTTGTGTGAAGCTCCTATTCTTGCTTTACCAGAAGGAACATATGATTTTGTTGTTTATAGTGATGCTTCCAAGCTGGGCCTGGGATGTGTATTGATGCAACGAGGCAAAGTAATTGCTTATGCGTCAAGACAACTTAAGGAGCACGAGAAGAATTATCCTACGCACGATTTAGAATTAGCAGCGGTTGTTTTTGCTTTGAAGCTGTGGAGGCACTATTTGTATGGGACGAAGTGTACTCTTTATACTGATCATAAGAGCTTAAAACATGTCTTTGATCAGAAAGAGTTGAACATGAGACAACGACGCTGGTTAGAGTTACTTAAGGATTACGATTGTGAATTGCATTACCATCCTGGTAAAGCCAATGTCGTAGCCGATGCTTTAAGTAGAAAAGAGTATAGTGGGTGTTTGAAGACGACCAATGCTAGGATTGATGTAACGTCCAGTCTGATTGAAAGGATAAAAGAGGCACAAGCAGAGGCATTGCAAGAAGAAAATCTGAAAGAAGAAGTGATGAGCAAGCAACATCTTCAGCTAACTGAAGATAGTCGTGGGATTAAGTTATTCCAAGGTCGTGTTTGGGTGCCTAAAGTTGGAGGTAATCGAGAGTTGATTCTAGAAGATGCTTATAGATCTAAGTATTCTATACATCCTGGTAGTACTAAGATGTATAGGGATTTGAAGTTACACTATTGGTGGCCAGCTATGAAAGTGGATGTGGCACGAATAGTGGAAAAGTGTACAACCTGTTCTTTAGTGAAAGCGGAACATCAGAAACCTTACGGAAGTTTCCAATCTTTGGAGATTCCGGAATGGAAGTGGGAGAAGATCACTATGGATTTTGTGACTAAGTTACCAAAGACTCAGAAAGGTAACGACACTATTTGGGTGATTGTAGATCGTTTGACTAAGAGTGCTCATTTTCTAGCTATGAAAGAAGCGTCACCAATTGAGAAATTAGCAAAACTGTATATTGATGAAGTGGTGTCAAGGCATGGTATACCGGTGTCAATAGTGTCAGATCGTGATAGTCGGTTTACCTCGAGATTTTGGCAGTCACTTCAAGAAGAATTAGGTACAAAGGTAAATCTGAGCACTGCTTATCATCCTCAAACTGATGGGCAAAGTGAAAGAACCATTCAAACTTTGGAAGATATGCTCAGGTGTTGTGTATTAGATTTTGGAGGTAATTGGGATACGCATTTACCTTTAGTGGAATTTGCGTATAACAATAGTTACCATTCTAGTATTGGAAGAGCACCTTTCGAAGCCTTGTATGGCCGGAAATGTAGAACTCCGGTATGTTGGTTAGAAGCCGGAGAGAAACAGTTTGCTGGTCCAGAATTGGTACAACAAACAGCAAATAAGGTGAAAGAAATTCGGCAGCATATGAAAGCAGCTCAGGATCGACAAAAGAGTTATGCTGATCCGAAAAGAAGACCAAAAGAATTCCAAGCTGGGGAGCGTGTGATGCTTAAAGTATCCCCATGGAAAGGTGTAATAAGGTTTGGTAAACGTGGGAAGTTAAGTCCTCGTTTTCTAGGACCTTTCTCTATTACAAAAAGGATAGGATTGCAGGCTTATCAGTTGGATCTTCCACCGGAGTTGGAAGGGATCCATAACACGTTTCATGTGTGTTATCTTCGGAAGTGTCTAGCCGAAGAGGAAGATGTGATCCCGCTTACTGATGTAAGAGTGGATGAGAAGAGCCGCTGTGTGGAAGAACCAGAGGCAATTTTGGAAAGATCGGTTAGAAAACTACGAAATGGAAAGGAGGTAGCTATGTTGAAAGTACAGTGGAAGCACCATCGAGGTGCTAATGTGACTTTAGAAACGGAAGAGAGTATGAAAGATAGGTATCCCCATTTGTTTACCTGATCTTGATTTCGAGGACGAAATCATTTTCAAGTTGGGGAGTATTGTAACATCCTAAATTTTCAATATTAATATTTAAATGAGAATTGGGATGTATTTGTATTTTGTGTAAACCTTGAAGTATTTGGAAGTTTTATAATTCATTAGGGTTAAAATACAAGAGATAAGTAAGGTGTTACTTTTGGAAATAATGAAACTTGAGGGTGCTTTTGGTCATTTTGGAAAGTTGTTTGGATAAAATATCTAAAAATCAGATGTTATCTGATTCCTTATGGTTGAGTCGGCTGAGAAAAGAAAGAAAGGAAGAATAGAGAGAAAGAAGAGAAAGGAGAAAAGAAAGAAAAAGAAGGGTTTGTTCATCAAATTGGTAAGGAATTGAACTCAACTTCTGATAATTCTTGTTGTGAATGAATAATAATAAACGAATCTATGTATTGGGTTGATTTACAGAATCAATTACAACAGATTGAGGGAATCAGATTTGTGCAGAAAGTGGGTTTTGTAAACTTAAGGTGAGTCCATTTGTTCCTTGCTTAAATTAGTGTTTTCGTGTTAAATTAAACCTTGAAATAGCTGTATAAATTGGTTATGAACTGTATGGTATGGTTTGGAATGAGCTGAATCGAACATACATGAAAATGGATCGAATTTTCGGCTGCTGAACCGAGTTTTCCGGATAAATCGTCATATCCGGATACCTCTGACGATGAACGTTTCCGGACGCAGAAAGTATCCGGGTAAGTTTTATTTTTATTGTAAGAATCCGGATGAATATAGTATCCAGATGGTTTTAGTATCCGGGTGTCGTCCGGATTAGTACAGTATCCGGAAAGTAGGATTTACCCGGAAAAGTAGTAGTATCCGGAAAAGTTCAGCTGTCCGGAAATCCCTGTTGTCCGGAAAACCCATGTTGTCCGGACACTTTTAAGAAACTGAAAAAGTCTAGGTTCTGATGGCTGGATGCAGTTCTGGATGTTTTGTCTGGTTTAGTTTTCTAAAAAGTTTCTAGGGGCGCTGCCCCTAGACCCCGCAAGGGCGTTGCCCCTTGACCCCATCCGCTAACCGGGTAGCGGAACCCCCGTGCTAAGTTGCCGAAGGGGGAGTATGGGAGGATGAAGATACGATAGGTTATCTAGTATTCTTAGATTTGAGAATATGATATGAGCTGTAATATGTTGTTATGCTTATACGTTAGTAAAGTGTAATGGATCCATAGGCACTAGTGGTTATGTACACGTAGAATAGATGAACATTAATCATTATTCTGATGTCTGTGAGAAATTGTGGAATAAACGTAATTCCTGATTCCTAAGGAAAAGAAGAGATTGGCATGTGTATATTTTAATCACTATTTCCTTCTCTAAGAAATAGGCATGTGTATATTGTTATTTCTTAGATGTGTACAGAAATGGGCATGTGTATATTGCGGTTTCTGGAATAGATGTGTACGGAACTGGGCATGTGTATATTGCGATTTCCGAAATAGAAACATTACTCTAGAATCATTACAGATTCGTAGGGTAGCTCTGAGACATGATATGATGATGGAATGAGTGTCCGTCATACTCATGGTATTAGATGGAAGTAGTGTTAACGGAATAGAGTTACACGTTTGGTAAGAAAAAGGGTAACCAGGTTTGTTATAACTTGCTTACATTGATTTTGCAAATGTTATTATGAAAACGAATGTTCTGACTAGGCGTTGGCCTAATCGTTTCATATGATGTTTTCTTACCAGGTACCAACTCAGGAAAGTAAAGGGTTGTGGGACGAGCGTTTTTGGAATAGCAGAGGTGTCAATTGACCAGAAGAGATTTTGTTGGATTGCTTAGATAACTTAGTTAATCTGATTATAGTGATGTGATTAGATTAATAGGTTATTTGAAGAATCCTGTATTGTAAATGCACTCCTGATGGTTAATTACCTTGCTATATATTTCTAAGTTGAAGTTTCTTGTATCATAACTTGTGAAATTTGAGGTTCAAATTAGCCCTGATTTTAGGGTGTTACAATCACAATCACCATCGTCATCGTCACTCTCACGAACATAGTTGCACAAAGGTAATCTCTTCCACTAACATCATAGTTTGTACTCGTTTATTGTTGGTTATGAAAGAATGTTGTCTTTTTAATCCCATTAATAGATCACAGAAAGTAAGGTACTGAGTTTTTGTCTGTTTAGGAGGTGAAATCATAATTCAGAGCTTATAACCGCTATTCTGGCTTTCAAAATTCGTTCATATTTGAATGAATAAATTGAACCTTTGTCGATGGAGAACTTTTGTTAATTTGGAAGTGTAATTAGTTTGTGATGCAATGTCTGATTTAGCAATCAATCTATCAACCGGTAGTGATCAATCTCTATTGTCGAATTGTTTAAAGTTCACTGGTTGTGGCTATGTTATAATTGTTTTTAACTTATCTGTTGTGAGGCTAATTAGGTACGTAAAACACATAAGTTGAATTGGGAGTTACACTTTTTAATCTCATAAAACAGCCTGTTATAATGCATGCATTGGTTCATGGTGAAATAAAAAACTAGGGCATTAGTTTTGCTTATGAACTTGAGAATTATCATATCATTTGTAAAATAATTATCAGTTGACCATATATCGATGTTGATCATGTTATTTTAATAAACGACATTGCTATAAAGATGCTTAACACCTTTTAATCTGGAAAAATAAAAGACATGAAATAAAATAATTTGACAGGAAACACAGGTTAGTGGCCAACCCTCATGACTTTGCTTATATGTTGAATGCTCCTTCCTGCACCATATTACTTATTACCGCTAGAAGGTTATATATATTAATGAAGATGATGCACTTACAAGGAAGGATGACTATTAAGATGCCTAACACCTTTTTCTCTAAATTGGATTCTTTGTAGAAACGTTTTCCCATAATCGATGGATGTTATTTATGTAAATTTTCTTTCTTATAGGTTACTGAAGAGCGATTTTCCGCTTTATTTAAGCGCCTACGGGCAAGTAAGTCCCTGGTTGTTAATACTAGTTGATAACATTAAATTGGTCATGGGTAGCTGAGGACTCATTGGTCATGCAAGGGTGAAGCTGATTGAAAGGATTAAAGATCTAAAGCTGGATACATTGGTCATGGGTAGCTGAGGACTCATCGCTCTCCAGAGACCAGAGGTATCTACCCTATTTTTCATTTTCTTTTAAGTTTTGACATAATGTTACTACTAGAAGGTAAAATTAATATGCAATGCTTACTAAAACAAATGACCAAAATTTCAGAGTTTGCACAAGGACACGATGAGTACATCATAAATGTGAAATCTGAGGTGGTAGCATCATCATACAATAAATGGTTACCACTGGTTGAGAATGGTAGAAGAGGATTTGACCGAAAATTTGCTTCCATCGTCTTCGTCGAGTGTTAACATAAAAGGAAAAGTGAAGGTTGTTTTTTGCATTCAAAGTGATCCATATCTGATCTTATCTACTCATAAATTTTATCTCAAAAGTTACAAGGTAATGTGCATCAGGTGATGTTCGATACTATGAAGCAAAATTTGGTGAAATTCTCAAGATGGACCCTTTTCTCCGTTAGGGATGCTGCAATCCCAACTATGACATTGATTGTGGGTGGTAACCTCTTAAAAGGTAAACTTAGATCATAAATTTTGACATTTTAATGTGTATTCAATTCAGTTGGTTGATATTAGTAGTCGTACGCAATTTGCAGGTCTAAAAGGATCTAGTGTTTCGTTATCAGTTGTGTATGGAATTTGGTGTCGGTATTTTTTGTTGCTAGATTTTGGCATTTTATCGTGAAAGGAGCGCTATATCTCGACTTGCTGTCATAATGGACCTTGGGATTAGCCTCAACTTATCTAGTATCCCTCCACTCTAGTGTGAAATCATACATGATACCATAAGTCCATAACCTCTATATAAGATAGGAATTTGTTCCTATGTGTCCTCATGGCAAAGAAACAAATGTTGCCAAAACCTTCTGTCCAACTTCTTTGGCAACCAAGTCTATATGTGTGCTCTATTTAAAGGATGTCAACAATTCTGCTGATATCGACTTTGAGTCCAATTCGTCTTCATATCTTTGAGTTAGGGCTTGAACAATAATATAAGGTACGTTTATCATTGGTTATAAGGTACGTTCCATTAAATATAAAAAGTTTTTAAACAATATATGCATAATGTTTTACAGCACTATATGCAAGATTTGAGTGATTTCTGTTGTTAGTTTTTGGAGTAACCATTATGATCTTTTTTTTGTAGGGATGATGCTGGCCGGCTTATGCGTACAGGGAGATTAAGAACGAAAGACATCACTCATCAGGTAAAAATGAAGAATCATTAAGCTGTTCTTAACGAAATTGATTTTCTCAACTTTAATGCAAACTTTGGGTACATGAAGCTTAAAACTCTAGTTTTATGGTTTATCAGGTCTCGAAGCTGGTAAGTACAGATTGCATAACAGATCTGCATATGCAAGTGCTCGATAATCTGCTAAAGAAATGACATGAAGATGCTTTGATGGCTTAATGGAGATAAAAGAGAGGAATTGGTACATCGGAGATCTTGGATTGTTGCAGTATGATTTAGGATTTATTTTTTTGATAGATTTGAACAAATGTGTGGAATATGGATTCATTGAAACATTATGGTTGGCTTTGAAAAATTGTTGTATTTTATGAAAATATATAAAATTTGTGTTTTAGGATTTTGTTGTTTTTCTATTTAGTATTGTTATTTCATTATATATATATATATAGCTGAAATATGGACTATATATGTGTATATATATGCACCCTTTAGAGAAGGTTTACAAAGTGCCTCTCTAAAACCTTTACTTTTAGAGAAGGACTAGATTATATGTATCTAAAAATAGGATTAAGAGAAGGTTTGGGAAGAGTGACTAAAGGATACCTTTAGAGAAGATTTATAGAAAGTGTCACTAAAACCTAAACTTTTAGAGAAGGTTTTTCATTTCCTTCTCTGAAAGTGTGTTTTTAGTTGCTCTTCTAATCTGTCATAAAAGCTTGAAAAGCGTCACTATTAATGACTTTTAGAGAAGCTTTTTGAGAAAATTTGACTAACCTTTAGCGAAGCTTTGAAAGTGTATCTAAAGCCCTAGAAAAGCGTCTCTAAAGGCAACATCTTTAGAGAAGCTTTAAAAGTGTATCTAAAACATTTACCTACAGTTGCATAGAGAAGTTTTTTGACGGAAATGAAAAGCTTCTCTAAAGGCTTTAGAGAAGCTTTGAAGGCTTTTAAGTACAAAACAAAACCTTCCCTAAGGTCATTTCTCTTGTAGTGTTAACGCAGGTTTCCTTTTTGCCAACTCCAAAGGAGGATAAGGGGGCGTTTGTATGGTTTGATGCATCTTGTTGTCATGTAGAGACTTTGAAACATTGCTATGTATTAAAACATCAACTTCTTTGATGCAAGGTTCAAAATAGTATGAGGCTTGAAGTGGCGGCAAGGTCAAGTATAAAGCCTTACACGCCATAGCGAGGACACGATGTTTTTTATGGCGTGACATAAGGCAACAAATTTGTATATCCTAATGTGCGTCTATTTCTCATCCAACGGTTGATAACCACTTCTCATGCTTCTCACGTTAAACTCAACTTCTCACCGGAACCCAACCATATATATATATATACATATATATAGAAGGATAATCAAATAAGAATCACAAATATATTACAAACTGTGAGAATCAATATAAATTTTTTTTTACATGACTTCTGTTCATCAAAACCTATGATTTGAGATAATGTTTGTTATATATGTTCGTGTTCACCTTGTGAAAAGATTACATGTGGAATATTATTTTTGATTCACTCAGTGAAATGAAAGATAGACGTAAAAAATATTCACGTGGTGAAACAAATCCATGTGAAACTATCATATTATGAAACAAATATATGTGAATCAAAATATCTTAAGTCCTAGCAATTGATGAAAAAATATCATGTAAAAAATGTTTTTATATCGGTTTTCACGGTTTTGTAAGATATTTGTGGTTCTCATTTGATTTACCCATATATATATATATATATATATTGTTCTAATCAGATAATGATATTAAAAACTGTACATTCATATATGAAAATAGTTCTTGATAAAATATTTAAAAATATAGATTAAAAATATAAAATATATGGTTCAAACTTGACCAATATAGATTATTATTATAAAAATAGTTCTTGATAAAATATTTAAAAAATAGAACTTAGAGATGTAATTTTATAGCTTCGTTTTAATCATGATTATATAACTTTATATGAATTCGTGAAACTATATTTCAAACTTCGATCATCGTAGAGTCCAATCCAACTCACCCAAACACCATGCTGTGGATTCGCCCCGATGTCCGAGCATCTTACAGCAGCTTCCATGGTTCCGACAGTATGTGCAAATGTGCAATTGCCGTAGCAAAAAAAAATCGAAAAGAGGAATGTAACAACGGTAATATGTTACATCTACCAACATTATGAATAGTCGAAAATTGTTGGTAACAAAACCCTATTATAAGGTAAAATGTGATACCATACAATGTTGGTGTATAAACAAGTATTCATATAGCTAGATTATTAGTAACTTAGGAACGTGGTTAGAAAAAATGGATTTGGAGTGCACCATTTGATGAGGTTAGGGTGTCCTAGGCTATGGCTAGACTAATCGATCCCTTGGCAAATTATGACTGTAAGACATCAGCCCTGAGTGGCCACAATTGTTGTATACGTCTGGATTAGAACCCTGGACAGATGAGATATATTGATGATGAGACTATTGATTGAAACTGAATTTCACAGTGAATAAGTAATGTATGTGAAAACATTATTGTGATTGAAAATGATATATACTGTTGATTAGCATGCATGTTATGGTTCATATATATATATATATATATCATATGCAAAAGCTACAGTTTTGATATGTATTGCAAAATATGAGACTATTACAGACAATGATGCAGGTCATGTGATTGAAATAAAATTAAAGGCAGCAACAATATCTCATCCAAGAAATAGAAATAGAAATAAAAATAAAAATTAAGCATTATGATGAAAGCTCTCAATAAAACTTGTACGTACTCTTCTACAACCAAAACAATTTAGGAATTTTCAAAACAAGGGCCACACTTTTGCATGTGCCAAAACATTCTCCAAAGTTTTTATTTCAAAAATAATATCGTACATGCATTTGATCGAGGCCCCAAGTCTTAGAACCACGTTTGCCAGGTCTACTAATAACATTACTAAGTTTGGAAAGTTCAAGTATCTTAAAGCGATAATCCACATCTAAGTCAATTAACCGTCCAATTCTTTCCCAAAATAATGATGATTCAACAAGCATATATATGGTTCAAACTTGACCAATATCTCTGTCCCCAAAAGCTGTGTTTAACGTAATCACCATATTTAACTCTCACTCAAATAAAAGACTCATTCTATAACAAAATCAGTAGTTAATTTGTTTGGGAACTTAATCCATAATTTTCACAGGACTAAATGTATAATTTACTCAAAAAATGACTAGAATTTAAGCGAAGTTGATTCAAAAACAAAAAAATATAGTTTTCTTTAAAATTGTTTATAAATTGACAAATTCTTTAATATGTTACAGACGATTTTTTAGCGATAAATTTAATCACTTTTATATATTTTTACATTTACATAATATTTTAATTAAAATACACTTCTTTTTCACAAAAATATATAAAATCCAAACGGAAAACAATGTGATCAGTGATGAGATAAGGAACACTTTTACTTAATTTTTTATTGGAGAAAAGCAATGAAATGTGGACCGTTGGATGGGAATATTTAATGTTATCAAGGTGTGGTGGGTGAGATATCCCATTCCCAACCAAAACCCTTCACCCTTCTGAAAACCGTGTCACACTCTCGTACCGCCCACGCTCAGTTTTCTGTAATTACATCCGCCCCTTCACTTTTCTTTATTTACACTTTTTACCCTAAACTTTTAGACATCGCCCATTTCATCCTTTTAATAATTTGAGTAAATTACAATTTTAGTCCTTGTCGTATGTCGAATTTTTTTATTTTCATCCTTATGGTTTTGAAATTGCAATTTTCATCCTTATGGTTTATAATTCATCACATTTTTGTTCTTGTGATTTAAGTGTTATTGCTATTTTCATCCCTATGGTTTACAATTGATTTCTATTTTAGTCCTTCATACTTAAAAATAGTATTTTGTCCTTAGGGACGAAAATAGAAATGAAATACAAACCACAGGGACGAAAACCGAAACTTCTAAACCACAGGGATGAAATCCGCAATTTATAGCAAACCACAAGGACGAAAAACGTAATTTACTCTAATAATTTAAAAGTCTTTTTCACCTATACTCTAAAACACAAATATACGGATAGTATTGTATACACACCGAATGCATAGATGACTCGATATCCAAAACAACACCTTTTGGTGATGGAGAAGACATGTTCCCATCATACACACACACACACACACACACACACATATACATACCAAAGTTTCATAGACATTTTAGACGTCCTATAAACCATTTTTTTGTTGTATTTTTGTTGTAGTTTCATAGACTCAATATCCAAAAGACCAAAACAACACCTTTTTAATAATAACTCTTTCGGGTTCCACCATAACATTCTTAAAATTACCTTCTTGTCTACTCAACTTCTAGATGAACTTCTAGTTGAGCGGTTTTACCGACAGATCACCCGGTTGATTCATTCGTCGGTGAAGACCCCATGTTTTGTAGTGTGAGGAACACTTACCCTAACTCTCAAATGAGAATTTGAAGACCCTAATCAACAATATTAACTCCAAGCTCTTTCTTCCACTCAAAACCCTTACGGTTGACCCAAAAGTTATCTAAAATCATCCACAATCGGGAGGAAATGAAGTTGGCGGAGAAATAAGAAGAAAATCCTAAAAATCGGGTTTTAGAACGTTCTAGGCGGTTCCCACAACCCTGCCCGCAACCTAGGTCGTGGGGTAGGTCGCCCCAAAACAGAGAGTTCGGCGACTTTGGTTACAACTTATGTTGCGGGTTAAGTCGCTCGGACCACATTCGTGTCGCACCCATGTCGTTCTTGTCATCCTCTGTATTGTGTCGTGCCTAGCCACACGACTTAGGCCGCCTAGCCGGTACTTGTCCACTGCTTCTACCCCTTGACTATTTTGATGATCGAGTGACTTAGGGGAATTTTCATTCGGCTTTGGCCACACGGGGAGTCGTTGGGATTTTCAAATTCCAAAACTCCCAAAATTAACATCATTATTTACCATGAAACTCAACCAGATAAAGATGCATGCCGAGAGCTAAATATTTCTAATTTGATAACCAATGACTCGATAAATCTCGTAATTTATATTTTGTAATAACCCGATTTTCTAGTTAGCGTTGAAAGTTGGTGGCCAAAGTGAGAAGATTGAAACTTTAGTGCTCAAGGGTGAAATGAGAGAGAGTTAAATAAGAGGAAACCCTATGTTCTTCATTTCTTTTGTGTTTGGTTCTGTGGATCGATAGAAGAAAGGGGGAGAAGAGAGTTTGAGAGCCAAAACCCTAATGTGGGGGTGTGGAAGAAGGAAGGCTTCAAGGATTGATGGTAGCATCTTCAAGGTATAATTTCTCCTTCTACATCTTCTTTCTCTTTGTGGTGATGTTTAGTTAGAAGTATTAATGGAGTATTCTAGAGTTAGATTATGGGTTTTGTTACCTTCTTTGAGAATCCTTCACCAATTCAATGGTGGAAGTTGATTCTAGCAAGGTTTTGGACTTTAATGGAGTTTTGAGTTTTTGAGGATAAAAGTGGTGAATCATTAGATGGATTTAATGGATTAGATATTGTTTTAATTGTTGGTAATTGGTTCTTAATGTTGTTTTTATCCATGATGTCGATTTGGGAGAATTAGAACTGAGTTGGGGGAATTTAGAGATGAGAAACCCTTGGCTTTTGGAAGAAAATTCGTGCAGGGAAAACAAACCAGAGATCCGCGCCGATCTCGGCGCCGATGGATCGGCGCCACCATCGGCACCAGGCTCTGTTTCTTTGTTTTCCGTTTTTGCTTCGTTGGTCGTTTGGGCTTGGGTTCGAGGCTTGGTTTAGGGGTTTGTCTTAGGACATTATGGGGAATGTTTTAGAGCATAATTGGGGAGTCTAATACCTCATTTGTTAACCCCAATTCAGGTGATCGTTTGGTGTTTAAGTGAGCTCCAAGTAGTGAGTCGTTTAGCCGAGCATCAGGTGAGTTCCCTTATGCCTTATTTCTATCTTCTAAAATGAATTGCGAAGAATCGATATGACTGGAAATGAGTTACTTGATCATCATGAATCTTATGTTTTCTCATGCATGAAAAGTGTTATTTTACATGTGGAAGGAGGATATTCCTCGAGTAAGTTTTAAAGCATGTTTTAAATGTTTATGCTTGTGGTAGAGTCGGGTTGCACAGTGGAGGACCCCCGAGTTGCCGTGCCTGGCTTTGTTAGGTGTTGAGTTGCCGTGCCTGGCTTTGTAAGGTGTCGAGTTGCCGTGCCTGGCTTTGTAAGGTGTTGAGTTGCCGTGCCTGGCTTTGTAAGGTGTTATTGGTCCATACCACTGTGTACACCCTTGTTTGAGCTCAAACTTGTTAAGTACTGTTTGCAAGGAAACGTGTTTCTAAAAATGTTTTGTGGTTACGCTTTTAGGAGGGAATTCACTAGACCTTATGGTCTAACCCTCGCTTTTCAAAAATAAAAACCATTTTCAGGTATTAACCGTGTATGGAGTTTCATCTGATGATATTGGAAGGTTGGGTCGTGGCAAAGGGGCGAGAGGTAGTGAAGACTTGTAGAGTACCGCCGAGCTTCTTGTAGTATCTCAGTTGTGAAGGTAGTTTCCGCTGCGAGTTTAGAGTAACTTAGATGTATTGTAGACTTTGGGACCGTTTTTGATTGAAATGTTAAATCTTATATGTTATTAAATTTCTGGGTTGTTACATATTTTGATAATGTAATTGTTTTTTCTCTAGTTTCTTCCTAGTTCCATAAAATTCCGCCATTCTAAAAACTAAAATTACGGGTGTTACAATTTACAAATTCAAAATACTAACAAATTACATATAATACATTAAAAAACGTTCAATAACCAAAGGGCCTTTGGCCTAGCGGTATGGAAGCTTTTGGTCTCGTAAGAGATCAGGGGTTCAAACATCACCGAAGATGTGTAAGTTTAATTGTTACATTTGCCGTATAAATATTATATACTATAGAAGAAAAACGTTCAATAACTATCTTATGATTTAGAAAAGTCATGTAAATAATATTTTTAACAAAAAAGAATATAAACATATTTTAAATGGTCTTAGGAGATTAATTTATTGTATTTTGATATTTGTATAACTAATACAACACCTATTATTATAATATCTAGTTACTTGTTATATAATATATGATTCCTCCCTTTCCACATAATTACAATATTTGTTCGGTTTGTTATCCAAAAAGTATGTTAACATTTCTTTTTGAAAACTAATAAGATTATCTTTTAACTAATTTACGTTGTTAAAAAATCGTATTGTATAATTTAACTATTTTCACTGCTTGTTAAAAAAAAACATAATATTTTTTTGATTATTTGGATTTTGCCATGTTACAAAAAAATTACGATATTATATATAAGTTTTTGTAAATTAGTCTATGAAACTACAACAAAAATACACACATATGCATACAACTGAGATATAGGAAGCCATTAGGAATAACCGTGATCGTAGGATATCTTGACGATAGTAGTGAGAACCCTCATGTAAGGTAAATTCAAGTAGCATCTGGCCAATGCTATTATGGGTTTACAGGTGCATAGGTGTAATCAATCGCTAATGTCGGGATGGGTGGTGAGAGTGGCAGTATGTAGAAGGTTCTAACCTTGTGCTTGATAGCAAAGAGTTGATGTGTCATGGGAGACCCCTTGTAATGTGGTGTTTGTAACTTCTAGAAGGAGTGTGGTCTAGAATGTTGACGAGCTGTCTGGAGGTAAACTCTCTGGGATAGGAAGTGAGAAGTATGTTGGCATCTTGAAAACCTTCAATTCAAGATCGAGTGAGGGAATCTAGTCTTGGATTCCTTAGTCAAACGGTTTAGTGGCAAGGTTAATGATTGTAAGATATCAGTGTTGTTTTGAGGTATGTATGAGAATGGAAGGTGAGCTAAGTGGTCGATTGTTAAACCATGTAAGAGTGATCAGTCAGGAGGGTTATGAAGCACTTGTGCTACAAGTTGTAGCATAAGTAAGGAAGCGGTTGTTGGTTGTAGTATGGTACCAGGGAAGAGTTAAAGTGAGTGCAACGATTGACTTAGTTAGAGTGAATAGCCTTCCTTTTGCATATTGAATTCCATGCATTTTGCTGCTAAAAGTATTATACGAGACTCTTTCATGTTAAAAAGCATGTGCGTGCATGATATGTTTTCTTGTTTTGGGGAAATGAGTTGACGCGTGCGAGCGTGTTTTCTTTAAAGTAAAAGACAAACTTGTTTTCATTTTACGATAAAGCTTTGAACTTAGTGATTTACGAATTATTTCACGTTTTTCTTGTGGAGAGAATCTTCGTTACGAAAATATTGAAAACATTTTATTGCGAGGTTTGTTTTACAAACAAAATGAGTGCTGACTCGTTATTTTCATGTAAGCGAGTGTTGGAGTTAACTGACCCACTTTGGGTAAGTGATTTCGTTCTGAATTCTCTAGCCGTATTGGAAAAGGTTTCGTTGGAGATGACCGTTGTGTCGGCATCGAGTGGGATAGACAAGGGTACGAAGTATCGTAAGAGTGCCTGTGAGCGATCCTTGCGATCGTTGTGTTTTTACTAATCGTCTTGAGTGGTGTTGGTTCATACATACTCAAGCTTGTTTTATGATTTTGTGTCTACTGTATTTTTTTAAAAAGTGTTCAAAACGATTTCAATCGTTGTGTCATCATGCATGAAGGCTATGAACTCGCTAGGTCGGGAAGGGTATTACGATCGAGGTTGAAGAAAGGCTTTGGGTGAGGAAATTTTTCAGTTGGATAAGATGTGGTCGAATTATGACCTTAGTGTTCCCGTTAGAGGAAGTGGGTGATTACCGGGAGTCTCGGGCAGTGAATTTGGGAATGTCGGTATGATTATAGTTCTAGCTATCGCTTGGCTATGTGAGAATAGTTTTAACTGCGGTAAAAAGTTGAATGGTTAGAGTGTTTCTGTTGGTGAAATGGTAATAAGTAGCGTTACGTTACTTGATGTAATGTTATCGGCTTTGAGTCGGAGTACTAAGATGTTTGGGTAATTAATTTTTTTTTACGCTAAGAAAGGTCTTGTGTTTCCTCAAGTGAGAGCAGTGGGGTATAAGTTGGTTATGATGAGTTGGACGACGTGGATTCTGTTAGGAATCCTAGGTGGTCTAGGAGGATTGGAATCTTCACATGTAGTCCATTGATATGGAGGTTTGCGACTGTTTATCAGGTCTTAAGTTAGAGGCGTTATCAAGAAACTGAATCGTGAGAATGAACCCGATGCGGGCGAGCGAAGGAGGTCGTCCAAGAACGTGTAAATGATATGGTGTAGGAACACCTAGTGAGAGCATTAGGAGAACGGAAGATCACCAATGTGGATTTGATGTCCATTGAGGTTTTGATGATTCGCTTGTGCGTAAAGTGTCTAGCACAGCAGAAATAAATCGCGATGAGTTGGCGAGGAACGAGAAATTGTTCGGGGAGTTAGGAGAAATAGATCCCTTCGGGAATTCCTGACTGTCGTGATGCGACTGGACAATTGCATGTCGATTGCCGTTGTTGAATCAGTGGCCGTTCTGGTGGATTGTTGTCAGGAGGTTGGTATTGGAGAAGTAGCTATAGTGTGGTTATCTTGTGAGTGTTCGTGCTAGGATGTGAGGAGTTGTTCGGAGAAAGTTGTGTATCCGGCATGACGCTGGACCACCTTGTGTGAGTGTTTCAAAGGTGATGGATCGTGGTTGCATAAGTAATTTCTTATGGGGTTTGATGAGCCATTTAAGAACGAAATGATTAGTGTAATCGAAGCGGGTGTGCTTTGGAGAGTTGACCTGGACATGTGGTTCGTCTAGACCCAGGATAGGTAAGGTCGGGAAGCGTTTATACTTCAAATGAAAAGGGGTTGTGCGTAGCATGAAGGGAGTAGTATCTTTTGGGTGTGTAATGGCATCGTGATGGCTTGTTTGCAATGAGTGGGTCGACTGTGTTGGAAAGTTAGGAGCTCGTGGTAGTTCTCGATGCTAAGTACTTTATGAGGACTTGGCTAAAGGTCCTGATGGATGATCTTGGAGAAACCGTTCTTTTGGGCTGTAGCGGTGTGTGATGGGCGTTCTGTGTAGGCACGAGAGTAAATGAGGACGGTGTGGTAGATCAAGTATAGACAGGCTTGCGGTGAGAAGATGTCAGGAGACACTGGAAAGGTGGACTATAATTAAGGAACTGTTATTTGTAAGGCATAAGAAAAAGAGATCATTGTGTATGTCACGGTTAAAGGGTTGAGGAAGCTAAGTTCGTGCGACAGGTCTAAAAGTGGACTCATTTTAGCGAGACATTCTTTTGAGGCATCTTTAGCGTATTAAGTTAGAATGGAAACAAGTGGTCGGATGGAGTGCCCTGGTTGAGAGACCTTTGGATTAGATTCGGTATTGTTGGGGAGAATGCTCCTCGTGAGCGTGTCGATAAGGTAGTGAGTATGTTTGAGTTATGTGGGAACTCGGGAGTTATAGTTCGACAAGTTGGGAAAGGACTAAGTAGCGAGATAGACTCGATTGTGTATACGGGAGGATGTGAAGGCAAGTTCGAGTTGTGTGAATGATCATGAGAGATTTGGTCTGCAGGGTGATGTTATGGGCCAAGAGTGCTCGGATGTGTAGTGACCGTAGTTGTCAAGCTAAGTGTGCCAGCTAGTGTCGTAGTGACGTGATGTTAGAGAGAGAGGAAACATCGAATAGAAACCTTTTGGGGGTTTCAGATGAGGTGTTCGATTTGTTAACCAGATTGTTGGAGCACGTGGGAGTAAGTTGACGTCGTGGTATGAGTATGTTAGGAATAGAACGACGGAGTGGTGGTGGGTGGTTACCCAAAATAGAAACCAAGTGTTTCTAGTTGTAAGAGTCGCTAAGTAAGCATGTTTCTGGGATCATTGGAAGTTTGAAGAAGATGATGAGATGTTAGTCAAAATGGGGTGTAGTAGATGCGAAATCCTTAAGGAATGTGAGTGGTTCCTCATGTGTGAAAGGATTGTTCGAGGAAGTAAAGGTTGGAGATCAAGAATGTGTAGTGACGTCGAACACTGGTGTCGTTTCGAGACGACTTGGTTGAATGCCCTAAGTTAGGATCTTGGTGCAACTGTTTGGTTAGGCGAGTAATAGGAAAGTGGTATCAGCATGTGGAAAGGTCGAGAGATAGGGGCAAGTAATGATTGGTGGGCTGTGCTCCACGCCAACGTGGGGAGGTGAAGTTAGTATGTCGGATTAAGTGAGTAAATTTGGAAGTAATAAACTTGACAGCAATGCCAAAAGGTGCAGCGTTGTGTGGATTGTCTTTCATAAGTGTGCGAACCATTGGGAAGAGTATTGAGGAAGGAAATTGTGTATGAGTTGAGTTAGTGACTCTGTGAGATATATATAAACGAATTGGTCGTGCAGTGATTAATCTAGTGAGAATAGTATGGTGTGACCATGGTTGCTCCTCTTGGTTGAGTGAGGGTAATCGAAGTTATATTTTGTGTCTGAACGCTTGTGGCAAGTAGTGAGAAATCGATGTGCTTGCAGGATAAGTGGAATTCGGATAAGTGATCGCATCAAGGAGGGAGTATAGAGGTTCCTACTCCTAGTTAAGTATAAGTCGGGAGTGGTGTTGTAGTCGACGGACTGTGGTTGAGGTGGCCCAAGAAAGGGAAATATCACTCTGCACTGACGATTGTTTCGTTGGGAGAAGTAACCTAGAATTGCTTGTGTTGCAATGAAGGAATTTTGGGTAGTGAGTTGTCGGGGCGTACAGGTTTGGTCTTGTATCAAGCTGTCTAAGGTGTGTTTGTCTCCGGTAGATGAATCTCGTGTTGTGGCGGAGGATTTAACCGAGTCCCTCCTTGAAGGAAGTATAGATGCATGATAATTCTTAGTTAATCTTATGTTGTCAAGGCCGATCGGGTAGGAGCGGTAGCCTACGAGTTAGGGTACCGTAAGAACTGAAGGGAATGCACCTATGGTTCCGGGTTTCGAATTTAGTGAGGTGGTTGACTGAGTCAGAATGTGGTTGTACTCTGGAGAAGTGTCAGTTTTGATGTGGGCAAGGCACCCGCATCTTTTCCAATGAGGAATTCCGGGGACGGAATTCTTTTAAGGGGGGAGTGTTGTAATAACCCGATTTTCTAGTTAGCATTGAAAGTTGGTGGCCAAAGTGAGAAGATTGAAACTTTAGTGCTCAAGGGTGAAATGAGAGAGAGTTAAATAAGAGGAAACCCTATGTTCTTCATTTCTTTTGTGTTTGGTTCTGTGGATCGATAGAAGAAAGGGGGAGAAGAGAGTTTGAGAGCCAAAACCCTAATGTGGGGGTGTGGAAGAAGGAAGGCTTCAAGGATTGATGGTAGCATCTTCAAGGTATAATTTCTCCTTCTACATCTTCTTTCTCTTTGTGGTGATGTTTAGTTAGAAGTATTAATGGAGTATTCTAGAGTTAGATTATGGGTTTTGTTACCTTCTTTGAGAATCCTTCACCAATTCAATGGTGGAAGTTGATTCTAGCAAGGTTTTGGACTTTAATGGAGTTTTGAGTTTTTGAGGATAAAAGTGGTGAATCATTAGATGGATTTAATGGATTAGATATTGTTTTAATTGTTGGTAATTGGTTCTTAATGTTGTTTTTATCCATGATGTCGATTTGGGAGAATTAGAACTGAGTTGGGGGAATTTAGAGATGAGAAACCCTTGGCTTTTGGAAGAAAATTCGTGCAGGGAAAACAAACCAGAGATCCGCGCCGATCTCGGCGCCGATGGATCGGCGCCACCATCGGCACCAGGCTCTGTTTCTTTGTTTTCCGTTTTTGCTTCGTTGGTCGTTTGGGCTTGGGTTCGAGGCTTGGTTTAGGGGTTTGTCTTAGGACATTATGGGGAATGTTTTAGAGCATAATTGGGGAGTCTAATACCTCATTTGTTAACCCCAATTCAGGTGATCGTTTGGTGTTTAAGTGAGCTCCAAGTAGTGAGTCGTTTAGCCGAGCATCAGGTGAGTTCCCTTATGCCTTATTTCTATCTTCTAAAATGAATTGCGAAGAATCGATATGACTGGAAATGAGTTACTTGATCATCATGAATCTTATGTTTTCTCATGCATGAAAAGTGTTATTTTACATGTGGAAGGAGGATATTCCTCGAGTAAGTTTTAAAGCATGTTTTAAATGTTTATGCTTGTGGTAGAGTCGGGTTGCACAGTGGAGGACCCCCGAGTTGCCGTGCCTGGCTTTGTTAGGTGTTGAGTTGCCGTGCCTGGCTTTGTAAGGTGTCGAGTTGCCGTGCCTGGCTTTGTAAGGTGTTGAGTTGCCGTGCCTGGCTTTGTAAGGTGTTATTGGTCCATACCACTGTGTACACCCTTGTTTGAGCTCAAACTTGTTAAGTACTGTTTGCAAGGAAACGTGTTTCTAAAAATGTTTTGTGGTTACGCTTTTAGGAGGGAATTCACTAGACCTTATGGTCTAACCCTCGCTTTTCAAAAATAAAAACCATTTTCAGGTATTAACCGTGTATGGAGTTTCATCTGATGATATTGGAAGGTTGGGTCGTGGCAAAGGGGCGAGAGGTAGTGAAGACTTGTAGAGTACCGCCGAGCTTCTTGTAGTATCTCAGTTGTGAAGGTAGTTTCCGCTGCGAGTTTAGAGTAACTTAGATGTATTGTAGACTTTGGGACCGTTTTTGATTGAAATGTTAAATCTTATATGTTATTAAATTTCTGGGTTGTTACATATTTTGATAATGTAATTGTTTTTTCTCTAGTTTCTTCCTAGTTCCATAAAATTCCGCCATTCTAAAAACTAAAATTACGGGTGTTACAATTTACAAATTCAAAATGCTAACAAATTACATATAATACATTAAAAAACGTTCAATAACCAAAGGGCCTTTGGCCTAGCGGTATGGAAGCTTTTGGTCTCGTAAGAGATCAGGGGTTCAAACATCACCGAAGATGTGTAAGTTTAATTGTTACATTTGCCGTATAAATATTATATACTATAGAAGAAAAACGTTCAATAACTATCTTATGATTTAGAAAAGTCATGTAAATAATATTTTTAACAAAAAAGAATATAAACATATTTTAAATGGTCTTAGGAGATTAATTTATTGTATTTTGATATTTGTATAACTAATACAACACCTATTATTATAATATCTAGTTACTTGTTATATAATATATGATTCCTCCCTTTCCACATAATTACAATATTTGTTCGGTTTGTTATCCAAAAAGTATGTTAACATTTCTTTTTGAAAACTAATAAGATTATCTTTTAACTAATTTACGTTGTTAAAAAATCGTATTGTATAATTTAACTATTTTCACTGCTTGTTAAAAAAAAAACAACATAATATTTTTTTGATTATTTGGATTTTGCCATGTTACAAAAAAATTACGATATTATATATAAGTTTTTGTAAATTAGTCTATGAAACTACAACAAAAATACACACATATGTATACACACACATATACATACCAACAATACTTGTGAAGATTTGCATGTTGGAAACTTTATGAAAACTTTTGTACTTATACAGTAAAATTGGTTTATAGGACGTCTAAAATGTCTAAACGTCATAAATAATATTTTATAGGACTTAAGTTTATAGGACTAATTTAAAAGCACTCTAGCTAAAAGTTTTACAATAGGTTTATAATACGCTTTTAGACGTTTTAACAAACATTTTAGAACGCTTTTACGATAAAACGTGTGTGTGCCATTTTATACGGCGCTATTTGAAAAAAATGTCCTATTAAAAAATGAGTTTATTGGACATTAAACTATCCTATCAAATAGCTAATAGGACATCCTAAAAAACTTGTTAAAACACTGAAAACAATCTATAAACTTATTGTAATGGTTTTAGATATGACGTTTATATTTTGGTCCTACAAACTTAAGTTTTAAAAAATAACGTTCTATAAAACCATTTTTTTATAATGTACATATTTGATAAAATGATTTATCAATCGTATTAGTTGAATTATCTTTGAATGTTTTTTTTGTTAAAAATAATGAAGTAAAGTAATATTGAACTGATGATGAATGAGAAACAACCCTAACGGCTAAAACAAGAGGATCTACCTTTGTAAACAGGAAGCTATATTTGGGAACTCAAACGCTAAACGTGTAAGAGCATCTCCAACAACTTTTTCATTTTGAAAAAAATTGTGAATATGAGGATTTTGGACTGTATTTTTGTTCCAACAACTTTTTCAAAACTATCTCCAAAATGGAGAAAGTAGGAAAGAAAATGAGTGTTTCTCCCAATGCGAAGATAACCCAAAAAATGATTACTCCATAAGAGGACCAATAAAAATCTTTGAAAAAAAAATATATTTAGAGAGAGAAATAATATTTTAATAGATAAATGAAATATTTTAATATTATAATCAATATTTGTTTTATCCAAAATGGGGAATCTGTTGGAGATGAATGTAATTATTTTTGACGATTTGACTTTTGGTTCTCTATTTTGGAGAAATTTTGAGAAATCTGTTGGAGATACTCTAAGAGGCCAAAAGAACTTTATTTATAAGCGTAGAGCATCTTCAATATATTCTCTAAAATGAATATTTGAGGTTTGGGTTTAATTATTTTATTTTAACAAATTCTTTAAAACTTTTATCTAAATGAAGAAAGTAGAATTAGAAATGAGGTGATATCAAATTTTGGATAACCTTGTAAAAGTGATTACTTTTAGAAACGAGAAAATGATTTTAGTTATTTATTCCTACGAATAAAAATAGTTACAATTAGTCATGAAACGATTTTCTTGATATTTTAAGATAATAACATATTGTACAACCCTCTTAAGTACAGTTTTTCAAATGCATTCGCAAATATTTATGTAGATAAGTTTTTAACATATGTATAAAAACACGATTACATGTATACAGTTTTTATGATATACAAATATTTATGTAGATCAACATAAGAATCTTACTTCTATTCTCTTTATTCTCTAATTACTGTCAAACAAAGGCATTTGAGCTGAAGACAAATTTGCAAATGACATCGTATAGTTGCGGTTGTGTTCTACTTCTTCCATCATCGTTTGGTAGGGGCATACATAGAGAGTTATGTAGGAAATCGATTTGGTTGTCTATCATGGTACGATAGTCATGTTAGATCTTAGCTAAGTTGATCTTTGTTTTCATGGTTGCTTTTATAGCTCTTTCGGGTGCTCATATCTTAGTTTCTTAAAACGTTTGTACTATTAAGTTGTATCATTGTATTTGACTAGACTTTCCTTCCCCGACAAATTTTCTGTCACGTTAGATTTTACAAAGTGAATTCCAAAATTTTGTTATGGGTTTTTGTTGTTGATCTTGATCAGTCTTGAAAACAAGTTTAACAATATGGGGATTGGTTTCAATCGCCTACTAATTTTTTCTTGCATTCAATTTCTTTAAGTTGTTTTAATCAACTACTAACACCAACATTTCGGAAAGATGGATATATGAAACTAACATAAGTACAAGTGTAGTAGGTCTTATGTCATCTTGAAAGAATATGATCTTTTATACTTGAATAAATTTTAATGAATCTTTTATATCTTGCTGCATTGTGCAGGTACTCAACTAGTTAAAATTCTAAAACGATTTTCTTGAGATTTTAAGATAATAGCATGTTATACAATCCTCTTAAGTACACTCGCTCCCACTCCACACCCACTCTCACGTGAATCTTTCTTTAACTCAATCTTTTTTAAATTATAAGTTCCATTTAGTACTCTTATAACTAGTTATTTAGTTTACTTTTTTATTTTTCATTTTAGATCCTTATCATATTAACATAAATCATTGTACAAGAACTAAAATGCATTAAAATACATTATTTTACAAATATACAATTAAAATCGTTTGGTCAATACCTTCGAAATGAACCCCAATATTAATAATTTTTGGATTTAATCATATTATTAATATCATGAATATATACGAATTAATTTATTTTATATTACTTAAATTTTCATTTTTTCATTTTTTCATTTTACACCATTTATCTATCCTACTATATTAAAATGTTATTACGATTATTTTCAAGAATCTTGAGTTTAGAGGTATACATTTTAAAGGAGAATGTATAACTTGTTAAGCTATGCACAACCCACTCCACACCCACCTCCTCCAAACTCTCCATGTTCCAATTTTTTATTTTCTAATTTATAAGTTACACTTAATACCTTAATACTTAGTTATTTAATTTATTTTTAATTCTTTACCATTTTATTTTTTATTTTTCATTTTAGATTCTTATCATATTAATGTAAATAATCGTACATGAACAAAAATATATTAAAAATACATTTTTTATGAATTATACCATTGTATCATGAATATATACGAATATCTTGGAAATTGGCTCAATATTGAATTTTTTTAGATTTAATCATATTATTAAGTATCATGAATATATACGAATTAATTGGTTTTATATTTCTTACGTTTTCATTTATCATTTTACACCCTTATCATATTAAAAATAAATAATCATAGATTAACTAAAATACATTATAAAATACATTTTATACAAAATATGCCATTATAATCTTCTGTTCAATAATTTCAAAATAAGTTTATTATTGAATATTTTTTTAGTTTAATATTATTGTAAAATATCATAAATACGTATCTAGATTTTTCAAGACTGAAGTATCGAGATTTTTTTTAACAATTTACACCCTTATCTATATTTATTTATCTATACTCCTTTTAAAAAGAATTATATTTACGGTTATTCTTGAATTTTTAAGAGGTGCAAATCTCAATACATCATGTACAAGTCTAAAAGTTTCAAAACCTCTCACGTTCAACGTGATAGTTAAAAATAAAATTATTTTGTAATTAAAAGTTACACTTTATACCATTATAATTAGCTATTTAATTACTTTATATCCTTCTTTTTTCATTTTTCATTTTACACCGTTATCATATTGGTAACTAAATATCGTGTATCCAAAATATGGGCACAATAATTCCACAATGAAGGCACAAGTATATACCGACAATGGGATCGCTACAAGTAATAAAGTGGTAAATATACCGAGATCGTATCCACAGGGATTGGACTTCAAAGTTTCGAGTCCTAAGTCGAGAATACACCGATTTCAATGAGAGACTAATAAAATATTTTGAGTGAGTTTGGTGTTTTTAATAATAATAAAATCTAAACAACTAACTAAAATGGGTATGGGTGTAAGTTTCCTTGAGATGAACGTACTAACAAAATGGTTAGTTACTTTGTAACACGAAGTGCCTATAAAAACCCCGATCTCTCGAAATGATGATTTTTATAAACCGGTCCTACAAAGTTTCCATAAAGTGTCTATTGTTACCGATTCTTGATCTTGCCGATTTAATTAAGTTTGACTCTAAACGTCAAGTTCTACCAATATGGAGATTTACACCCAAATCTCTTTGTGATATAAATCTCGACCGGCGTTTGAACCTTAATAAATCATACAAAACCCGCCTCTCGACGTGGTTATCAAAGACTCTCTCAAATCTTTGTGCATCACTTAAGCCGTATTTCGAATCCGCCCCTCTCGAGGTCTAAGATCTAATATTAACACTTCAAAGCGATCGGCTTATCCGCGTTGAGTTTAAGTCCCGACTCAAGTGACCAATCTCGAGAGTTAGTAACGATGGCCACACCCAAGTGTTGCCTACTAATCTCAAGTTTGCTCACACCCACACCCAAGGGGTGCTTAGCTAATAATTAAAAAGAAAGACATAATAAGATGAAGAGAATACATAAAAAAGTACTTGCATAAATGTAAAGACGTGCCCACAGTGGGATCACCGTGGGCAGAAATTACAATTACAACTACATATCTTCAAGTCTTTAAAAAACAAGAAGAAGAACTAAACTACTGGAATATAAGTAAACTACAACTAAGAATTGGTGCTTTTAGAACTGATCCAAACCCTCTCTTATATAGTCCCAAAAAGGGGTATTACCCAATGGACAAAGCTTCACAATATCCAAAGGGAAATACCCATCATGCCATCCACAACTCCCTTGATATCTGAGATTTCCAGCTCATGTAATCTTCTAGAATGCCAGCCTTTAGATCCTTTCTTTTATCCAGAGAATTGCATTATCCGTTGGACAAAGGGATTATCCGCCCGTGCTCACAGTGATGAGCCTCGTGCCCACAGTGGGCATCGCTGCACAATATTAAATCCAAAAATTGATGCAAATAACCATAAAACGTCCTCAACAACTCCAAATAAAAATAAATTAACAAAAGGAAAAACACAACACATAAACATAAAACACAACTAAAACGGAAGAAAAACTCACACAAAAGACGTGTAAATAATGCTCAAAATGAGAGTTATCACACCCCCAAACTTAACTTGTTACTTGTCCCCAAGTAACGAAAAGGACAAATATAAAAACAACTGAAGATACAAAATACTAAAAAAACTAAGTATCACAAATAGGATCTTCAATTTTTCTCTTTTTTTTGTTTTTTATTTTTTTTGCATCTTAAATCCCTTGATTGAAAATATCCATAGTTTTTCGTAATTTTTCCACTTCGTTCTTTTTTATTGCACTTTGAATTCCATAGGCTAAGTTATAATTCACCCATCTTATGATAATTGACTTTGCAAACTTAGATCCACATGACTTTGAAGGGTTAGTGTTTATGGTTTCTCACTTTTCTTACATTTTTCATCTTCCCCCAAACTTGTCTTTTTATTTTTGGGTTACACCAAAGAAATATTTTAAACTATGTATTTGGTGTGTTTTGCCCAACCTTTTCCTCTTAAAGTGTCAAACTTAGCTATTTGTAAACTTTTTTATATATCCTTCCAATTTTTCGAAGGATTTAGCTCTTTTTTTCAACACTTGAGTTTCCTCCCCCAAACTTAAAATACTCAATATCTTTACTGTGGAGGAGTAATAACCGGTATGACTGAACGGTTCGGGTAAGGCAACAAAGGAAAAGTGTATCGGCCAAGTGTTTAGAAAAAATGGCCTATGTCATTTCTAAAATTTCAAAGTTTAATCATTATGGATACCGGGGAATTGGTTGCTTAGTTCTAGAAATCTGCTAGTGATGGAAAGATTATTCAAACTATGAAACTTCAAGTAAAAGGATATAAGATGCATGAGATTTTTTTTGTTTTTTTTTTCTGATCCCAATAATTCTTGATACTAGTCGAAAATGAAGAGACTCAAAACACACACACACAAAAATGTAAAATAAAAAACACAAAATTGGAGTTGAGAGTAAGAAGATAAGTTTGCATCAAAGTTATGTAGGATGTGGTTCACCACCCCACATGTGCATCTTCAAAAGGTGGAGTGGGTTCAAGATTATAGACACCTCCACCATACCAAAGATTTTTCCACCAATTCCGTCACCCAAGGAACACGATCTAGGCAAAATTCCCGAGCTTTTGATCACACAAATCCTCCCAACGGTCCATGGCATGATCCCGGTAGGAGCATTGTGATCACAAAAAGAAGGCTGCATAAAATGAGCAAAAATTATTAAGTTAGGAATTTTAGCATTTTGAAGCACCTCTTTACTATTAGAAAGTAAAGAAGGCTTGCTCTTGTGCTTGGAATTTGCCTCAAAAATCTCCAACTCTTTCACAACATCACTCTCATCCTTACCAACACATTTTAATTTTTCATTATCACTTGGTAAGGAACCTTGACTTTGATTTTTAAACTCGTCGACTAGTTGTCCCATCTTAGTATTTAAGGCTTCAAAAGAGGATGTGAAATTTCCCAAAAATGTTGTAAAACTTTCTGTTAAGCTTGGGGAAAAAGTTTCAAAAGAGTGAGACAGTTCGGGTTGTTCAAAAACATTCCCGGGTGCGTTGTTGGAAACAAAGGACGTAAATCCATGGTGAGGATCACTCCCTTGAAAATCATAAAAATAATCAAAATTCCCCTCCCATGATTGGTCAAATGTATTTATAAACGTGTCATTCCAATCTTAACGGGAAGGTGAAAAAGAAGTGTAGGTGTCATAATCTTGAATATTTTCTAAAAAATTAGGATGTTGTTCCCATGAATAATTGAAAGAATTAAAATACGGGGCATCCCAACTAAAACCTTCCATTTTGGTGGAAGAAAAACCAATGAAAAACTCAACTTATAACTCAAGAAACTTCGGAAATACGCCAATCCCCGGCAACGGCGCCAAAAACTTGGTAGCTAAATATCGTGTATCCAAAATATGGGCACAATAATTCCACAATGAAGGCACAAGTATATACCGACAATGGGATCGTTACAAGTAATAAAGTGGTAAATATACCGAGATCGTATCCATAGGGATTGGACTTCAAAGTTTCGATTCCTAAGTCGAGAATACACCGATTTCAATGAGAGACTAATAAAATATTTTGAGTGAGTTTGGTGTTTTTAATGATAATAAAATCTAAACAACTAACTAAAATGGGTATGGGTGTAAGTTTCCTTGAGATGAACGTAGTAACAAAATGGTTAGTTACTTTGTAACACGAAGTGCCTATAAAAACCCCGATCTCTCGAAATGATGATTTTTATAAACCGGTCCTACAAAGTTTCCATAAAGTGTCTATTGTTACCGACTCTTGATCTTGCCGATTTAATTAAGTTTGACTCTAAACGTCAAGTTCTACCAATATGGAGATTTACACCCAAATCTCTTTGTGATATAAATCTCGACCGGCGTTTGAACCTTAATAAATCATACAAAACCCGCCTCTCGACGTGGTTATCAAAGACTCTCTCAAATCTTTGTGCATCACTTAAGCCGTATTTCGAATCCGCCCCTCTCGAGGTCTAAGATCTAATATTAACACTTCAAAGTGATCGGCTTATCCGCGTTGAGTTTAAGTCCCGACTCAAGTGACCAATCTCGAAAGTTAGTAACGATGGCCACACCCAAGTGTTGCCTACTAGTCTCAAGTTTGCTCACACCCACACCCAAGGGGTGCTTAGCTAATAATTAAAAAGAAAGACATAATAAGATGAAGAGAATACATAAAAAAGTACTTTCATAAATTTAAAGACGTGCCCACAGTGGGATCACCATGGGCGGAAATTACAATTACAACTACATATCTTCAAGTCTTTAAAAAACAAGAAGAAGAACTAAACTACTGGAATGTAAGTAAACTACAACTAAGAATTGGTGCTTTTAGAACTGATCCAAACCCTCTCTTATATAGTCCCAAAAAGGGGTATTACCCAATGGACAAAGCTTCACAATATCCAAAGGGCAATACCCATCATGCCATCCATAACTCCCTTGATATCTGAGATTTCCAGCTCATGTAATCTTCTAGAATGCCAGCCTTTAGATCCTTTCTTTTATCCAGAGAATTGCATTAGAATTGCATTATCCGTTGGACAAAGGGATTATCCGCCCGTGCTCACAGCGAGGAGCCTCGTGCCCACAGTGGGCATCGCTGCATAATATTAAATCCAAAAATTGATGCAAATAACCATAAAATGTCCTCAACAACTCCAAATAAAAATAAATTAACAAAAGGAAAAACACGAACACATAAACATAAAACACAACTAAAACGGTAGAAAAACTCACACAAATGACGTGTAAATAACGCTCAAAATGAGAGTTATCACATATCAACATACATAATCGTATATAAACTAAATTACACTAAACACATATGTTTTTTTAAATTGTACCGTTATAATCGTTTCATCAAAACCTTCAAAATGAGCTTAAATGTTATGGGTTTGAAGACCCCACTATCGAACGAATCATTTTCAAATTTTTGGACCAATTGACCATATTGCATTTAATTTTATAATCTAATATGCGATTTAAAAACACATAAAACCATAAAGTTGTCATCGTCTGATGGAGAATAAAACTGAATACGAAACAAGATTATTCTTTCCAACTATCGTCTTTAGATTCGAGATGTTTCGCATCATATCGCGTGCAGATACGTATCTATATAGTATTTAATAAATAGTTAATAATATAATTAATATGATAATATTTAAAATGGATAAATTGTTAAAGTTAAATGTAATTTTTTAACGACTTTGAATTTGAATTTTTAATTTTAGAGAAATTTTAAAAAATTTATTGAATACTTAAATAATCTTTCAAACTTATACTCAACTCAAAATATGACTTATTACAAACAAGAAACAATTAAAATCTTATACAATGTAAAATGAATACAAAACCCTAACTCTCTCTCTCTCTCTCTCTCTCTCACACACACATACACACACACAAAGAGTACAAAACCCTAACTCTAGAGAGAACTATTAGAGATAGAGAGAGATCTTTTTATATACATAGAGTTTGCAAATGGTCCTTCAAACTTCCTCATAATATACTCCTTCATCCTTCAGCTTTTCCAAAATTGCAACATAGTCCGTAAACTTTATTTTCTAACAAAACAAATACAAGAAAGTCAAGATTGACATAAAACTATCATATTTCAACACCCGACCTCAATCTTGACTCTTGAATAAATCAATCATCTTTAACTTTGAGCAAATATAATTATGTTGATTTATTCCGAGAGCTTTTGTAAATATATCAACAGTTTGTTTCGAAGAAGGAATCTTCAAAACCTTTAACAAGCTAGTACTAAAATTTTCTCGAACTTGATTGTAACAACCCATAATCCCAACTAACATAGAACATAGAAATTATACATAACATATCACTTTAGGGTTACACATTGGGTCCCAACCTATAAATCTAAACAACTATTTGAAATATCTTACAAACTTTTTGCTAATAGTCTTTTCATACAGAAGATTCACATACTCACTTAACCAATTCAAATATCATTTAGCATCTTCAGCTGACAAGTATAGTAGCCCCATACAGATAACTACAACTTTTCATTTTCTTTATCTTCATTTTGCGTCTGCCCTGGAATACATATTTTGGAAAACAATGAGGGTTAGACCGATTGGTCTAAGTGAGAAAATCTCAAACAGTTTAATAACAATATTATGAAAGCACTGATATGAAACCATTATCAATACGCCACACCTTGACTCCATGCACTGTGCATAAAACACTCCTTTGGCCTTTAACACCAACAAAACAAATTATGGCCATAACAACATTAGTTGGCCGCGCTAAGCCAACTAATTAATTTACTCTGAAGTACCTCAAGTACAACCAACTCCGCTGCCCCTTTAGGTAAAGCCAACTCCATCCAGCCTCTAAGTCCGGCCAACTCCATCCGGCCTCTAAGTCCGACCAAAGTGCATTAGTGTAGTGCAATGCTCAAATAAATAGAACTGCATCTCAATAATCACAGTCCATATAACTCACAATCATCACATTACATTTCACATATCAACCATTTCATTTTATATGCATTCCAGTTCAAAAATGGTTAAAAGAAAATTCACCTTATTAGGAGTTTGAAGCAACATACGCACAAAGGACACAAACGAGCAAACCAACAATTACCGCCACAACCGAACACCACATATAACAAACTTCACCGACGAGTAACCAAGCCTGTAATATATACACATTGATGAAATTCACATAATTATATGTATATAAGACTCACTACAACAACTTACGACCCTAAACGACCCACGAGACGCCCCCGAATCACAACCAGACTAGAAACCGAACACCCGACATCAATCACGAGACTTGGGATCTGAATTGGAACCTAATAACATGTTCAAAGTGTTCAAATGCTATTCTACACTCAAAACGAGTACCCATACCCCTATATTAGGCCTAGAAACGACACGATTACGCAACAAACAAAAATCGGAAAATGCTGAAACAACGTTTGGCGCGACTTTGGTGCGACCAAAACCGCGCCAAAGGTCGCGCGGACCTCGATGGTCTGCAAAACAGCCCCTGTTCCAGTTCTTAATACCCCATATCAAACCGAACTGAATTCCAAGTCATTTTGGCTCTCTTCTCTCTCACGACACCAACACCCAACACACACAGACACACTACTATGTGCTGAAATCAGATGGAATGAATAGAAAAGAAGGAGGTGGCTAAATATATATGTGATGACTCATATTAAACTTTTGGTCTTATGCCCATTACTACCTTCAACTTAAGGAGTATAACACTTAAACCCTTTTTATTAATATCATCATAATACAACCCCCTAAACTTTGCACTATAACACATACAACACCTTACACTAAATGATCACTTAAAATCATAAAGGACACTTAATACGGGTTATTACAATCTATCCCCCTTAAGGGAATTCCGTCCCGGAATTTTACCAATCGAACAAACAAGAATACTTTGATTTCACTCTAAATTCCAGTTCCCATATAGCATCCCGACCCTTTTTCTAATTGCTATTATAAGTAGTTTCTAAACCTTCAAGGGTAATGGATGCTTTGGTGAATACAGAAAGAACAAAGGGTGCTTCTTCTCTATGATGCATTGCTAAGGTATTGGTGAAGTCCCTAAGATCAGACTCTTAATACTATCTCCCATTACATTTCTCGAGAATTCACGTAATTCGTCTTGTCAATCGGATCATGTAAATAGATGTTGTAAGCATCACAATGGTCACAAGTCTTGATTATCCTCATCTTAATGTAAAAAATAATTAAATCATAACCACATTGATAGTTTCTGAACCCAACTGTCTTTCTCGACTATTGTGGTATATCACCACTGACCCTTACTGAATAAATCAATACAATTCATTTCTTTATCACAAACAATTTATCCCAAATATAATTATCCACTTCTTTCAGAAGAATAAAGGACAATTGGATCGATACTATACACCCATCCACATCTATATAACATCCATCCAAAAATATCTTATTAACAAAATTAATATCAATAAATCTTTATTTCATTCTGTGCCTCTTTCAGCACAATATATTTCACCGTGCCTTTTTCAGCATAAAATATCTCACCGTGCCTCTTTCAGCACCAAATATCTATATCACAAATCATTCCACATAATTGAAATTTTACCCATAAGCATTAACTTCAACATTTGAAAGCATAATCTAGCATCAAAAATATTGAAATTATACACAGCGCCACATTCTACACTTTCACTATACTTTCCTGAAGTTCTAACATCCACTTTCAATACAAAACTTGCTAACAATCGAAAACTTTTAATCAATCACCCAACAATTTCTTACTTTCATCATAACCACTTATTCCAACATATCAACTTTATCTTCTAATACCGAATTACTGATGATCACTCATCATTAGCTAATAAATTTTTTTAACAAGATCAAGCACCAACACCATATATGCTTACTATACTAAGTCTAAACAAACGGTTCCACTACAATCCACAATTTATATAATCGACTATTTAAACACCCAAGATCATTACAAGCAATACTTAATGATATATAATACATTGCACTTCTCAATCTCCAAATGGAGTTAACCAAACCAATTGCATGCCTTTACACACAAGGACTATTTCAACATTTCAAGTCGGAATTCTTAAACAAATACTAAACACCATTACTCAACCAGATCTTGACATTTTCGTCAATATTCGATTGAAACTAAATAAACTCATACTTAACAAAATGAAACACAATCAAATAATAAAAAGAATATCCCACTTAAGAAGTCACAAATTAACACCTGAGCCTTCAATTCTTAT
The DNA here is from genome assembly GCA_033807775.1 of Saussurea involucrata. Classification (NCBI taxonomy): domain Eukaryota; kingdom Viridiplantae; phylum Streptophyta; class Magnoliopsida; order Asterales; family Asteraceae; genus Saussurea; species Saussurea involucrata. The sequence goes on along the minus strand of CM066322.1, from coordinate 145,757,912 downwards.
AGTAACAAGAGCATAACACCAATATCCCAAATAAATCTCATCACAAAACAATACTTATGAAATAATCTAATGTTATAACTTTATGTAATCGTGAAATTTGATAACCAATCAAAGACTTACATGTCTATCATGGCATAGTACACCTTTTTCGAAATCTACACCACACAATCATATTGCAAAATCCTTATGACATCCTTTAAACATTTAATAGATGATGCTTTCGTGCACTAAATAATACATCAACATCACGTTCAAACAGTCTTACCACAACTTAGTTTCCTAAATCCAAAACTATTACTAAACATAATGGCAAACCCATTATCACATCAATTTCTTACACCCCTGACTTAACATAAAATGCTAAACACAAAATCTTAAACATCTAATTCACTTAAATTGTTCCACAAAAGAAATTCATCATCATTCACTTCACATCACATAACCAACAAATCATTACTAACCATAATCACAATCCCATGATCATATCAATAATAACTCTATTATAACTCCTTCTTTGGCTTTGACTCATACCTCGAACATTTGAGATCATTTCATTAATATTACCAGTTCTAGGATTTTCCCGATCCTGATTATATGATCCACCTTTTCGAATCTAACGAGAAGGGCTAGCCATCTTATCAATTCACAAACATATATATATATATATATATGTATTCATGTAAACACATACCCAATATAATAAGGTATTCCAGTTCAAACATGTATCTGTAAACTCAGAATTACATTGGCCAGATGTAATTTGAATTTTACCTTACATGTCGTTCCTTCTACCCAATTATATTTAATACCCCATGGGTTCTAAACATATCAAGGACTACCTAATTTCAACATAACCTATCTAGTTTAAATCTAGGCATCAAACTGAATACCTAAATCTCTTAAACTCAGGTTCTGATACCATCTGTAACAACCCATAATCCCAACTAACATAGAACATATAAATTATACATAACATATCACTTTAGGGTTACACATTGGGTCCCAACCTATAAATCTAAACAAATATTTGAAATATCTTACAAACCTTTTGCTAATAGTCTTTTCATATAGAAGATTCACTTACTCACTTAACCAATTCAAATATCATTTAGCATCTTCAGCCGGCAAGTATAGCAGCCCCATACAGATAACTACAAATTTTCATTTTCTTTATCTTCATTTTGCGTCTGCCCTGGAATACATACTTTGGAAAATAATGAGGGTTAGACCAATTGGTCTAAGTGAGAAAATATCAAACAGTTTAATAACAATATTATGAAAGCACTGATATGAAACCATTATCAATACGCCACACCTTGACTCCATGCACTGTGCATAAAACACTCATTTGGCCTTTAACACCAACAAAACAAATTATGGCCATAACAACATTAGTTGGCCGCGCTAAGCCAACTAATTAATTTACTCTGAAGTACCTCAAGTACAACCAACTCCACTGCCCCTTTAGGTACAGCCAACTCCATCCGGCCTCTAAGTCCGGCCAACTCCATCCGGCCTCTAAGTCCGGCCAAAGTGCATTAGTGTAGTGCAATGCTCAAATAAATAGAACTGCATCTTAATAATCACAGTCCATATAACTCACAATCATCACATTACATTTCACATATCAACCATTTCATTTTATATGCATTCCAGTTCAAAAATGGTTAAAAAAAACTCACCTTATTAGGAGTTTGAAGCAACATACGCACAAAGGACACAAACGAGAAAACCGGCAATTAACGCCACAACCGAACACCACGTATAAAAAACTTCACCGACGAGTAACCAAGACTGTAATATATACACATTGATGAAATCCACATAATTATATGTATATAAGACTCACTACAACAACTTACTGTTAGATATAGTGTCCAGAGTCATTAACTATTGGTAATATTTCTAATAATAGCAGGGTCCTTTTGGGTTGCCCTTAAGACCCAAATAACAATCAGAAGAATGAAAGGGAGTTAAAGTAGTTAGTTTATTAATTTGTCATTTGATGATAAATTAATTATAAGCTACAATATAATTAATTGGATTAATTATAGGGACTAAATGATAATTGGTTAAAAGAATTTTTTAACAAGCTTATCTGTTCAAGGGGGCTACTTGTAAATAGAGAGGTTATAAATAAGATGCTAGGGATCAAACCCTAAGAGGATTTTTTGGTGTGATCTCTCTCTCTCACAAGGCCGTATCCTCCCCTCTCCTCCCTCCAAAAATCGTAAACCCTTCCAAGGATTTAGGGTTAAAGCTTCAATCTTGATTGTTGGTTTGGTGTTCTTAAGTGTGAGCCACTAGAGGGATTCACACTATTGATCCTTGACATCCAAGAAGCAAGAACAAGGTTTAATTCATCTTTGTGTTTTCGACAATCACAAGAAACAAGTAAGTGTTCTTGATTCTTTCTATTGTAGTTAATCATCTAGAACGTATGCATCTTTATAAGTTGTTTGTTAGTATTGCCATGGATGATTCAATTTTAAATATGCTTCTGTTGCCTATATCATGTGGTAGTACGGTTTAACAAAACCTTTCAGTGGTATCAGAGCTAAAGTTCTTAGATTTTAGCTCAATAGCATAAAATTCGTATTGAATTTTATGAAAAACGCAATGAGCCGTTTTATCTATTCCCGGAGTTTGGACTGTCGGATCGTCGCGTTTTTGGACAACAGTTTCACGACATTCTGTTTTACCTTCTGGACGGTTGGATTAATCGTTTGAGGTCCAGAAGGCCCCTGTTTTATTTTCGACATAGTGCAGTAAGTTTGTGACCATTAGATTGCTTAATCCCTAAATTAGGGTTTTATGGTCATAACCTCAAAAGCTATAATTTTGGAAACTGAAAAAAATTCTTACTTGCATGAAAAAGTTTCTATCTTTAGCGATTAAAGTTTATCGGTATCCCTAAAGGGTATAGGGTAGTAGACGTTTTTATGCATGTTATACCATAATTATGTATGGCGTAGTAGTCGTTTTTTATGCATGTTATATCATAATTGTGTATGACGTAGTAGTCGTTTTTTATGCATGTTATACCATAATTATGAATGGCTAGTTTCCTAACTTGCCTAAGAAAAACATATCAATTATAAGCTTTGGAAAATATTGAATGGATAATCTTAAATTGAATAGATAATCCTAATTGTGAATGACTAGTTTCCTAACTTGCCTAAGAAAACACATCAATAATAAGCTATGGCAAATATCGAATGGATAATCTTGAATTGAATAAGATAATCTTAAATACCTTCTTACAATAAACAAATATATTCAAGTTTGAATAAATATTGTAAGATAAACATTGACATTATTTATATAGTGAATATAATTTATATGTCAAATATTCACATTAATTATTAGCATGTGTCCTCACATGTTTAATTGGAATCAAATATGGAAACAATTATATTAATTGTTAAATATGTGCTCACATGGTTAATTAGAATTAATCAAGATAATCATAATTTTAAATTGTTTAAAATTCCATTCAATTTTTATATATATATTAGACCTCAATTATATATATATAATTAAATAATACATTGATAGTCAAACCGAGACTAGGCGTACTCACTATAAACACTCAAAAGGGGTTTAAGGAGGTTACCTATAAAATGGTTGCCAAATGAGTCAAGGGGTTTTAAAACGCCATGCGTTACCAAACTCACCGCCTCTTGTGTGGACTAGTGGAATTACCGAAAAGGTTTGATAGGTCAATGTGACAAGTTAAAAGTATTAACTATGAAGTATAAAACGAAAATCCTGTTTTAGATATACTAAGAAATGTGAAAGTCGTATGCTACCCATGATGAAGAACACACATAATCTTATAGTTTGTTAACGGAGCGTGTGCGGTTTGCCGGCACGTTAATGTGAAACTATAGTTGAAAATGATGTGGCGCTCGTGATTCTCAAGCGTACTTGAGCCGAGGGGTCCATGTGTTTTCCCATGGTCGATTCACTGTCTTGTTTGTGATCCTCGGCATCCCAGTCACAAAAAGAAGATAAGCGTAATCGAGATTAACATGCCATTGACATAAGTCAATGAATCTCAAAAGACCTAGGAGTTTCATAGTGAATGAAATTAACAAATAGCATCTGTTTACCTAAAATAACCTCGTGATGTGATTACGGCATCCCTTTTCACATCATAAGATAAAATATGGATCCTAGCCTTGTTAAATATTTTTTGGAAAATTATTTTAAGGGTTAAATATCAAACTAACGAAAAATCTATATCTACAGATGGCTAAAATCAATCATCCTCCTCCTCCTTCTCACTCAACATCCAACCTTACGTTACTCTCTATCCTAAGTAAAGATAAGCTAACTGGGCCAAACTACTTGGATTGGATTCGTGCCTTGAGAATTGCCTTGAGGTACGAAGACAAAGAGTATTTGCTCGACGAGGATCTTCCTATACTTAATGATGATGCAAGCCCTGAAGCAGTAACTGAATACAATAAGCAATTCGCGGAATCCACAAAAGTCGTGTGTCTCATGTTGGCGTCCATGTCCCCGGAACTTCAAAAGAGTTTCGAGAACATGGGGGCGTTTGAACTAAATGAGCAGCTTCGTGAAATGTTTCAGGAGCAAGCGAGGCAAGAAAGGTTCCAAGTCGTAAAATCGCTTATGGAATGTAAGCAACAGGACGGTGCCTCTGTATGTGCGCATGTGCAAAAGATGAAAGCGTACATTGACAGGTTAGGCAATCTAGGTGTCGATTTCCCAAGAGAGCTTGCCATTGACATGGTGCTAAACTCTCTTAGTGGGGCATATAAACAGTTCACAGTGAACTTCAATATGAATAATATGGACAAGACCTTGATGGAGCTCCATGGCATGTTGAGATCTGCTGAAGCAAGTATGGGTAAGATCCAAAGTGGTCACTCAACTGCTCCCGTCCTGGCCATTAGGGAAGGTGGCTATAAGAAGAAGAAAGTTTCTCATCCCAAAGGGAAGGGAAAGGCTAAAGTTGTTCCACGCAACCAAGGCCTTAAGAGAAAAGCTGATTCTTCTGACATACCACCCATAAGTGACCCTAAAGAGGCCATATGCTTTTACTGTCAAGGAAAGAGCCATTGGAAGAGAAGCTGCCCAAAATATCTGGAGGACTTGAAAATGAACAAGGTCAAAGGGTGTGGCACCTCAGGTATTTTTACAATTGAACTCCATAGTACTTCGATTTCTAACTCTTGGGTCCTTGATACGGGATGTGGTACTCACATTTGCTCTAATTTTCAGGGACTAAAGGAAAGTAGGACGTTGAAACATGGGGAGCTGAATCTGATCATAGGAAACAGGATGACTGCCGCTGTTACCAAGATTGGAGATTTTGAGCTCGTGCTTAGTAGTGGTTTTTCAATAAAGTTATTAGATTGTTGCTACTCGCCAGAAATGGCTCGAAACATTATTTCTTTTCATGCATTGTACAAGGATGGTTTTGAATTTCAATTTGATAATAATGATGGTTGCATTTTGGTTTATAAACATGTTTGTTTTTATTTTAAAGCCTCTCCTTGTAATGGTGTGTATGAAAGCGTGATTTGTGTTGGTAGAAATAATAATAACTTAACTCTAAATGTTGGTTCCTCCAATAGTGAATTGGATAAATCATCGTTATGGCATCATTGTCTTGGCCACATAAACAAGAAACGCATCGCCAAGCTCCAATCGGACGGGGTCTTGGAACCATTTGACTTAAAGTCTAATGAAGAATGCGAGTCTTGTTTACTTGGCAAGATGACAAAAGCACCTTTCAAAGGAAAAATGGAAAGGGGTAAGGATCTGTTGGACTTAATCCACACAGATGTATGTGGACCATTCAGATCTGCCACAAGAAACGGTGAAAGATATTTTGTTACCTTTACTGACGATTTCAGTAGATATGGATTTATCTATCTGATGAAAAACAAATCGGACACCTTTGAAGTGTTCAAAGGATTCAAAAACGAAGTAGAAAACCAACTGGGCAAGAAGATCAAGATGCTCCGATCCAACAGGGGTGGAGAATACTTGAGTCATGAATTCTACGACTATGTAAGGGATTGTGGAATAGTTTCGCAATTATCTCCTCCCAGAACACCACAACTCAATGGTGTTGCTGAGAGAAGAAATCGAACGCTACTTGATATGGTTCGGTCCATGATGAGTCGTGCTACACTTCCAATATCGTTCTGGGGCTATGCCTTAGAAACTGCAGCTCATATCTTAAACCTCGTTCTAACTAAGAAGGTTGCAAAGACACCCTCTGAAATGTGGACTGGGACTCGTCCCTCGTTGGCACATATAAAGGCCTGGGGTTGTGAAATCTTCGTTCGGCGCGAAACTAACGACAAGCTAGAACCTAGAGCAGAGAAGTGTCGGTTCATTGGTTATCCCTACAAATCCTTTGGATATATATTTTACAAACCTTCGGAGAAAAAAGTGTTTGTAGCTAGAAGGGGAGTCTTCCAAGAAAGGGAGCTCATTTCCAAAAGGGATAGTGGGAGCAGCATTGATCTTGAAGAAATTCAAGAAACAACCAATGATGAACCTATAGTTGACACTAGCCCTCAACATGAGGTTGAACCACCTGTTGAGGAAACTAACATACCTCCACCACCTCTTCGCAGAACTAGTAGAGTAAGTCAAGCTCCTGAGTTTTATTATGGTTTTCATATTACAAAGGAAGGAGACACACTAGTCAATGATAAAACATTTGATAGTGCGGATGAGCCATCCAACTACGAGGAAGCGATGGCAGGCCCTGACGCTGCCAAATGGAAAGAGGCCATGGAAAGCGAGATTCAATCTATGTACGATAACCAAGTTTGGAAATTGGTTGATCACACACCATGTCGCAAGACAGTTGGGTGTAAGTGGATCTTCAAAAAGAAGACCGACATGGATGGGAATGTGCACACATTCAAGGCTAGACTGGTTGCAAATGGTTACACTCAAACTCAAGGAATTGATTATGATGAAACCTTCTCACCAGTGGCAAAGATTAAGTCTATCAGGATATTGCTTTCCATAGCTGCATTTCATGACTATGAAGTATGGCAAATGGATGTAAAAACCACTTTCCTCAATGGGAAACTTGATGAGGATGTGTATATGGCACAACCTGAAGGTTTTGTACATACCGAGTATCCAGATAAAGTGTGTAAGCTTGAAAGATCCATTTACCATTTATGGACTTAAACAAGCGTCTCGTAGCTGGAATCTTTGTTTTCATGAAAATGTCAAGGAATTTGGATTTTCTCGAAGCGAAGATGAGTCCTGTGTGTATATGTTAAGGCTAGTGGGAGTAATGTTGTATTTCTAGTCTTGTATGTTGATGACATACTACTCATAGGAAACAATATTCCGATGTTGCAAGATGTAAAGGTCTGGCTCGGGAAATGTTTCGCTATGAAAGATTTGGAAAATGCAGCATACATACTTGGAATAAGACTTTATCGAGATAGAACCAAGCGTTTAATTGGACTTAGCTAAAGTACATACTTGGATAAGATATTGAAGAAATTCAATATGAGTGAATCCAAGAAAGGGTACTTGCCCATGCAACATGGCATAAGATTGAGTAAAGATCAATGTCCCAGCACTAGTAAAGAACTGGACAGAATGAGTCGAATTCCATATGCATCTGCTATAGGATCGATCATGTATGCCATGACATGTACTAGACCTGATGTCTCATTTGCTTTAAGCATGGTGAGTAGATATCAAGGGAACCCAGGCGAAAGTCATTGGACGGCTGTAAAGAACATTCTTAAGTATCTTCGGAGGACTAAAGATGTGTTCTTAGTCTAAGGTGGAAAAGATGAATTACGAGTAACAGGTTATACTGATGCAAGTTTCCAGACAGATCGGGATGATTCCCGCTCGCAGTCAGGATGGGTGTTCTTGTTGAAAGGTGGGGCCGTGACTTGGAAAAGTTCCAAACAGGACACGGACTGAAGCCATAAGTGTTAGAATTATCAATATACCTTGAATATTTTAGTTACTAGTTTGATGTATTAAAACGTAATAAATTGTATTTGATTTGGAGATTATTATATGGAGATTATAATATATGCTGGATTGCGTCCATTTACATTTAATTTATTAATTTTTCGTTTTGCATGTTTAGAACCAACTTCCTGAGTATTAATTTACTTAAACCTCCACAGTCAGTCATACTCCTGGAAGTAAGTAGTGATTCAAGACTGTCATGGAGTGTTAGAAGCATAGAGAATGCAACTAATGCTCATGAGTACCTAATGGTGATTTGGGTATTGACACTAAGTGTTTGGCCAAATCCTGACTAGAATTGATGTGTTCAATTGAGTAGCCTGATGAATTCAACACATATCGGAAATCGGGAAACATAATCTTGATCCATGAGATAGACATTTATCCATGTCTCAGGTTCACACGATATCTTGTAGAACAAAGGAACATTAAATCACTTATCTTAGGACCGAATCTTTATCAGAGTTCGGCAGCTGCATTGGATGGCTTGCTCTCTGCTGATTATTTGAAAACGTTAAACCAAATAGAGTTAATAACTTGTCCAAGTGGGAGACAGTTGGATATAGTGTCTAGAGTCATTAACTATTGGTAATATTTCTAATAATAGCAGGGTCCTTTTGGGTTGCCCTTAAGACCCAAATAACAATCAGAAGAATGAAAGGGAGTTAAAGTAGTTAGTTTATTAATTTGTCATTTGATGATAAATTAATTATAAGCTACAATATAATTAATTGGATTAATTATAGGGACTAAATGATAATTGGTTAAAAGAGTTTTTTAACAAGCTTATCTGTTCAAGGGGGCTACTTGTAAATAGAGAGGTTATAAATAAGATGCTAGGGATCAAACCCTAAGAGTATTTTTTGGTGTGATCTCTCTCTCTCTCTCTCACAAGGCCGTAGCCTCCCCTCTCCTCCCTCCCAAAATCGTAAACCCTTCCAAGAAGGGTTTAGGGTTAAAGCTTCGATCTTGATTGTTGGTTTGGTGTTCTTAAGTGTGAGCCACTAGAGGGATTCACACTATTGATCCTTGACATCCAAGAAGCAAGAATAAGGTTTAATTCATCTTTGTGTTTTCGACAATCACAAGAAACAAGTAAGCGTTCTTGATTCTTTCTATTGTAGTTAATCATCTAGAACGTATGCATCTTTATAAGTTGTTTGTTAGTATTGCCATGGATGATTCAATTTTAAATATGCTTCCATTGCCTATATCATGTGGTAGTAAGGTTTAACAAAACCTTTCACTTACAACCCTAAACGACCCACGAGACGCCCCCGAATCGCAACCAGACTAGAAAACAAACACCCGACATCAATCATGAGACTTGGGATCTGAATTGGAACCTAATAACATGTTCAAAGTGTTCAAATGCTATTCTACAATCAAAGCGAGTACCCATACCCCTATATTACGCCCAGAAACGACACGGTTACGCAACAAACAAAAATCGGAAAATGCTGAAACAACGCTTGGCGCGACTTTTGTGCGACCAAAACCGCGCCAAAGGTCGTGCGGCTCTGTGGTCTACAAAACAGCCCCTATTCCAGCTCTTATCACCCCATATCAAACCCAACTGAATTCCAGGTCATTTTGGCTCTCTTCTCTCTCACGACACCAACACCCAACACACACACACACACACACACACACACTCTACTATGTGCTGAAATCAGATGGAATGAATAGAAAAGAAGGATGCGGCTAAATATATATGTGATGACTCATGTTAAACTTTTGTGCTTATGCCCATTACTACCTTCAACTTAAGAAGTATAACACTTAAACCCTTAATATCACCATAATACAACCCCTAAACTTTGCACTATAACACATACAACACCTTACACTAAATGATCACATAAAATCATAAATGACACTTAATACGGGTTATTCCATTGATGAACATCAATTTCGATGTGTTTAGTACGTTCATGAAATACAAGATTATTAGCTATCTGAATAGCCGATTTATTATCACAAAACAAATTTACAGGAAGTAAATCATTAACCTTTAAATCATCTAAATTTTTGAGAACCCAAATAATTTCACAAAGAACCCTAGCCATAACACGATACTTATATTCAACACAAGAACGAGAACCAATATTATGTTTCTTGCTTCTCCATGAAACCATAGAACTACCCATAAACAAACAATAACCAGAAATAAAGCGACTAGTTGAAAGACACTTACCCCAGTCTGCATCAACATAAGCAGTTAAACGAAAATTATCCGACTTTGTAAAACTAACACCTTTAACAGGACAGATCTTCAAATACCTGAGAACCCAGAGAATTAACTTTAAATGAGATTGTCTTGGATAGTGCTTAAACTGACCTAGACAGTACACTGCAAAAGCAATATTCGGCCGAGTAGCTAAAAAATAAATCTACCTACCGATAAGTTTCTGATTACCAGTAAAGCCAGACAAAGGAAGATCTTTTGAACAATAACCTGCTGAATCAGTAACTATTAAATTCATATCCATGGGTGTACTACAAGGTTTACATCCAAGATATCTAAAATCATTTAACAATTCTAAGCAATACTTTCTTTGAGACATACAAAAGGCATTAATTACCATGGCCTACTATTTCAATATCTAAGAAAAAAAATACAACTTTCCTAAATCTTTAATGAGAAATTTACTTTTCAAGTAATATTTAACTTTATTGACTTCTATCATATTATTACCAGTTAACACAATATCATCAACATAAACCAATAAAACAATAAACACAAAGCCAAACATTTTTGTAAACAAGGAATAATCACTAACACTCTGAACAAAACCATGATCAACTAAACACGAAGAAAGCTTAGCATACCATTGATAAGGAGCCTGCTTTAGACCATAAAGGGACTTGACAAGCTTACACACACCATTGTCTCGTGGAGAATAGTAACATTCCGGTAGGGACATATAAACTTCCTGAGACAAGTCACCATACAAGAAAGCATTATTGACATCTAATTGATAAAGACTCCAACTATATTAGACAACCAAAGCAATAATACACCTCACGGTGACCATTTTAACTACTGGAGAAAAATTCTCTTCATAATCAATACCTTTTCTTTGGTTATACCCCTTTGTGACAAGTCTTGTTTTCTCTCTTTCAGTTTCTCCATTAGACTTATATTTAATTTTATAGATCCACTTACAACCAATAGGTTTTCTACCAGAGGGTAAGTCATTAATAATTTTGGTTCCGTTACTATGCAAAGCTTCCATTTCATCATCCATGGCAACCACCAAATTATTATCAACACATTCTTCTTGAGAATTCTTAGGTTCAACAATTTGTTTAAACTAGATATAAAACAGAAATTTTCAGAATTAAGACAAGAGTAATTCACCACCTTTTCTAACTCATACTTAATCTTTCCTTCAACAATAAAGTCATCAAAAGTTCCAGGAAAACCGGATGACCTAGTAGACCTTCTAGTAGATTGAGATGATGAAGGTAAATCTTGGTTACCCTCAGAGTTGAGTCCCAAATTTTGAGTATCACTATTTTCTCTAGCATCTCGTTGCCCACCGACAACCACGTCAGAGGTGCACAAAGGCTGCCAACTGGCAGATCCGTTGTCAAATTTGAGATAACTCATTACTATGAGGAAAATTTGAGCTACCTAGAGGGTGCCAACCGAAATATCTACTTGGACTACCAGGCAGATTGTGGTCACTAGGATCACTAACAGAATGAGCAGTCTTCTCATAATGAGGATGGTCTCGTGTTTCATCATTGGGTGGTGAAACAAAAGAGTCATTAGAAGTCCCAAAAATAGACTCAATTTTTTTAAAGATTTGACACCAATGAAAGTAGATCTGTCTAACCTGTTTACACTCATTTTAAAGGAAAAACATTTTCGTAAAACTTAACACCACGAGAAACAATGATTTTGTTGGAATCCAGACTATACAGTATGTATCCCTTTTGAGAATTAGCATGTCCCAGAAGTATGCATTTTTCATATCTAGAGAGAAATTTATCCGTGACATTAGGTTTAACAGCAAAACATAAACAACCAAAATTCCTCAGATAAGTGAGAACACGTTCAAAACCATAGACAAGCTTATAGGGGCACTTACCATTAAGGACAGAAGAAGGGGTCATGTTTATAAGATATGTGGAAGTGAGAATACATTCACTCTACATGTGAAACACCCTGAAATTCATAATAAATTTAAACCTTAAGTTATCAGAATTCACCACTATCATTTCAAACTTTTCTTTACACTGGATGATTCACAACGAGTTTCAAACCTATACAAGTTATCATAAATTCTAGCTAATCTAATCATTGATCAACACACAAATCCAAAAGCATCAATCTGGCATTCCTTGTCGCTCATCCCTTCCCGAGCTAATACCTAGTAAGAAAATTTAATTGAAACGATTAGGCTTACGCCTAGTGAGAACATCCAGTTTTCCCAAATCACTCTTTATAAGCTTTAAAACCAATGTCAAGTAAAGCATATAACTCAACCTGATTTGCCACCATTCTTACCGTACACATAACATCCGGGAATTTTACCCGATTACATGAGAATGACAAACACAAAGTAAGTCATAGTCTCATATTCCAGAACGCCACTACGAATCCCACAAATTCTAGATCATTGCTCATGTCAAGAAATTACAATAAGCACCATGCCTATTTCTTGAAGTGGAAGTAGGAATTACCATTAAGCGCCCGACCTATCCTTTACCTTCCAACCGAAATCAGGAATTACGATTAGCGCCCCACCTATTCCACGATTTCACATCATAATACGAAATGGGAATTACCATTAAGCGCCCGACCTATTCCTCATTTCCATCAACGGGAATTACCATTAAGAGCCCGACCTATTCCACGTTCATCACATCATAACACTAAATGGGAATTACCATTAAAGCGCGGCCTATTCCGCATTTATCAAATCAACAGGAATTACCATTAAGAGCCCGACCTATTCTACGTGATTACCTAATATGAGTTCCTATGGATCCATTACACTCACTAGCATACATGCATATTTAGTCGAATGCACAACCTCTCATATCATATTCTCAATTGTCCCTCTTCGGCGACTTAGCACGGGGGCAACGCCCTTGCGGGGTCTGGGGCAGCGCCCCTAGAATTTTTTTAGGAAAACTTAACCAGTTAACACATCCAGAAACTATATCTGGAAAATCCCTTATCCGAAACCCACATCTGGAACTATCCGGAAAACTCATCTGGAAACATATTTTGGACTAAAAGTCCGGAACACGAATCGGGACCGAACCCCAAGTTGAAACCGGATCCTAAATCAATACCGGATCTATCACATACCGGATCCATCACATGTTGGATCCTAATCGAAACCGGATCCCATACCGGATCCATCGTATTCCGAATCCTTTTCAAAACCGGATCCCATACCGGATCCCAATACCGGATCCCACATGATCTGGATCCCAATACCGGATCTCTAATAAACCGGATCCCAATACCGAATCTCTAATGAACCGGAACTTCGATCTGCACGTAAATTTTACTCTAAAAGCTCGTCTAAATTCAATTTCTTGGTCGCTTCTATCTTAATACATATTTACCAAGTGATTCAGACAGTTTGCTACCAAATATAGCATTCAATTTCAATTGAAATCATTTAGAAGAAGATGAACTCACCTGGAAGCAAAATCGAATACAAACTGCAAATCTCTTCAACCCAACACTCCAATTCGAATCTGCTTCTCAATGATTTAAAACCTAAATACAAGCCAAACTTTACTTACACCATCAATCTTAAATCGATAAAGACTGGAAGAGATTACCAAATTTCTTACCGAATGATTCGTTCTCTGCTTCCTGAACCGACTTCCAGAATCACAAATTGAGGTGTTCTTAATCACTCTGCCGACTTAAAGTTTTTATACAAAATTAACTTTCCTCAAAAGACCAAACCAACCCCAAACTTTCTAAAATGATAAAACTAACCCCAAGTTTCAATTTCCACAAATAGCCTAAACTTTGGTTAATTAAACTCTGAATCCTTCCATATCAAAATATAGCATAATTTTGATCATGGAAATTCGAGGTGTTACAACATGTTCAAAGGAACACTTCACTGAAACATAAGAGCCCTAACTACATTTAGCAAGTGATGATGTTTACACTCTACAACCCTATTTTGTTGAGATGTTTAGACACACGAGGTTTGATGAATAATGCCTTTTGATTTAAAGAACTTACATAGTTTCAAATTCGTGAATTCAGAACTATTATCATTTTGAAAACATTTAACCTTCTTGACAAACTGAGTACCCAACATGTTGTAAAAATTTATAATATTTTTACCACTTCATGTTTACCTTTTAATAGATAGACCCAAACATCCCAAGTATAGTCATAAAAATGGTTAGAAAATGTTTATATCCTTACTTACTTTGGATATGATAAGGTCCCCAAACATCTAATTGGATCAATTCACCAAGGCACTTGGATTTGCAGGCACTTAAGTTGAATTTATCACATGTCTGTTTTGCCTTATGACAAATTTCACATGGGTTACAAATAACACTTACAATGTTGAGCTTGTGTTTTTTAGAAATTAAGGACTTGGTCCGCAGGGTGACCAAGTCTATTGTGCCAAAGTCGGGCACTAACAAAACAAGAAGCAACAAATTTGGCGGAAGGAGCAGGTGGCTTACACTTTTGATATTCATCAAAAAAAAAAAAATACAAGCCACCTTCCTGGCTACTAGCCCCACAACATTCTATCGAAGAGAGTCCTGAACATAGCATCCATACTCATCAAAGTCCACAAAAAGCTTATTGTCCCTAGATAATTTATGAACAGACATAAGGTTGACGTTAAAATCTGGTACAACCAAGACATCAAATAAAGTGACGTAATTTGTAAGTTTAAAATTCCATTTTTTAATCTTGGCCTTGGATCCATTTCGTTGATTCACCAAAAGGTTTAGATTAGCCACATCACAATTTTTTTCAAGATTAAATGCGTTTGATGTCATGTGTTGAGTTGCACCAGAGTCAATAATTCAGCCAGATCATTAGGGTTTGGTTATACCTGCCACATTAGGATGATTTTTGATCTATTAGGTCCAAAGTCATTGCAACATGATTGTAACAATCGTGTCCCAACCGTAAATAATGGAGGATTTATGGTCAAAGTGTAAAAAGGGAAAAGGCTGAGGAGGGACCAAGTAGCAAATTATGAAAGTTATATAAGGGAACAAATCCCTAGGTCACTATACTGATTTCATCTTCTTTGTGTGGTGCGGATGAATCGAGAAGAAAGGAGAAAGAAAACGAAATCAAGAGAGAAAGTCGCCAGGAAGTCTTCTTAAGGTAAACTTCGATTTCCTTCCTTTGATTTTGGTTAGCGTATTCAAATTTCTACAATGAAATGGGATTGCAAATTGTGGATGAACACCATAACCTCACTGTGTTATCTCGTATAAGAGTTTGTGAGGTCCTATGGGTTTTGGATTGATTGAAGGGCAAATAGTAGATTAAATAGATAACCTAAGTTGGAAATATGAATTGAATCCTGTATCTATTAGGGGTTGGAACCCAATCGCATTTATTAATCGATTGTGGGGGAGTTGGGTTTGACCGTGTGACTTGTCCGAATGTCACCTTAACCGGATTTCGGAAGGGTTTCCGGACATGTGGTGCCCGGAAGTTGGGGTTTCCGGACAAAGTAGTCCGAGTAATGCGTATCAGATAGCGGTTTTTGGATGTTGGAAGGAATCCAGAGAAGTAGTCTGGATAGATCGCTTTCCGGACAAGTTCCGGAAGTGTTGTTTTCCGGCAGAGTCCGGATTATTTTAGTTTTACGGATAGGAATGATGGTTCCGGAAAGTTGGTTTCCGGATAGAAGTTCTGGAAATCTGATTGTCGGAAGTCAGTATCCGGACAACTTTTCCGGAAGAGTATCCGGAGTACGGGAGTGTCCGGACACTGTGTTTTTTTCCGGGAAGTTGTTGTTGATAAGTGGCTTGGTAATTTTAGGTGCTGGGTTTGGATTAGGTCGTTTGAGAGTAGGACACAACCTTATCAAACCACAACGAGCAGGTGAGTTCCCTTATACTTCTTTTGATGAAACGAAATGTTAAACGCTTTTGATTATTACTGATCATGGTATGAAATGCACGTATGCTTATTTATAAACTTGTTATAAATTCGGAGCATGAATTATATGTTTTGAGAACGTTATGCACACATGCTATAAGTTGTTTTTACAAAGATACATGCATCGCTATATGTTTTCTCTTAGCCTTGCTTTGAATGCTTATGTGGAGTCGGGTTGCACAGTAGAATTAGTGTACCTTGGGATCGACGATCTCTTGGGAGTTTATGATGACCCGGTGTGTATGGAATCTGTTTCCTGCACACTTGGGAAATGGGGAGTCTGCTTGGGCCGCGAGACGAGGCGAGAGGGGAGTCTGCTTGGGCCCCGATCGTGGTAATTGTTGATTGTGCGCGATCTATGAACACTGTGCAAATACCCCTGTTTGTTATGGAATTACTTGTAGGCCTTAGGGTGGATAAAGAAATGATTTTTATGCATGTTTTCGTATAAACTGCTTTTCGGAGGGAATTCACTAGACCTTATGGTCTAACCCTCGCTTTTCAAAACTAAAACCATTTTCAAGGAAGCGCATTAGTGGTGCTTCATCTAGAGGAAAGGAGAAGGCATGAAGAATAGTATTGCTTTAGTATAGCTAGTTCTCGGTTGTGGAAGTTTGTTTTCGCTGCAAGTTTTGTAATCTCTGGTTTGGGTTGTTATGTATGTACTGGGACCCATTGTTTGGGTATTTTATAATTAAGATGTATTCTATGGATTTTGGGTTGTTACAATGATCATCAGAAAAAGGAAATGAAGAATTAGATACAGGTTGTGCAGTTGCAAGGGATTCAGATGGGCGAACATTGCCAACTAGGGTTTTGAAATTTTGATTTTGGGACTTGGTTTTACTCTTAAAATCTTTTGGAAACCCAATGAGTTTAAAGGAGCGTTCAATAGTGTGACCAAATATACCATAGTGCTTGCACATAAGGGTCGAGCGTTCACTAAGCCTCCTTTAATTTTCATTCGCCTTGCTAAAAAAGGCAGAGTCTTGTGATTTAGTTTGGGTAAAAGATGTACTTCCACCCCGATGATACTCTTCTCTATAGACGAGGGAGAAGAAGTTTTGACAGAGGGAAGGGGATCGCTCGTAAGGATGTTGCTCTGGATAGGTTGATAGACGTCATCAAGTCCCACTAAGAATTGCATTAGCTTGATGAGTTGACTGTGTTACAAAACATCTTGAGAAACGTTACACTTGAAGACGGTAGTTTAACAAGTGTATCAAATTGTTTCCATAAGGAGTTAAGTTTGTGATAATATTCGGAAACAGGCATGCCATTTTGACTTAGAGAATTTATTTTTTGATGCAGATTAAAAGTAACCGAACCGTCTACTTTATCGTAAGTTTCTTTTAATTATTCCCACACTTTGGATGACTCTTTTGAAAAAATTTGTCCCAAAAAAAAATCCTCAGTCACGGAACCTATATCCATGATAAAACCATAGAATTACAACGATCCCACTATTTCTCAAGAACCGGGTCATCTTTAGGACGATGACAAGATCCATCGATAAAGCCATCTTTATTTTTAGTTTCTAAAACCAAACTCATTGTACAAGACCACGCTCTATAATTTTCGGTACCACTATAATAACCTTGGTCCTCAAAAGCCAATGTCTATGAAAGTTTGGACTAATTTGCAATATATGGGCTTTAGGGACTTAAAGCTAATTTTGGAGGAATAAAAAGGGGCAAAACCCTAAACCCTTTTCATTTTGGTTCATACGCATTTGGGATGCTAGAGATGGTTGTAGAGAAATCTGATTCATCTTCATTGGGAGCTTAGTCAAGGAATGATTCAAAGATAGAACTCCATCTTCATCAAGGTAAGCATTCATCTTCTTTACCTTTTGGCTTGGTTTTGGATTGGAGTATGTTTGGGGTTTTGATTGATAATCCATTTTGATGGTTTGATTCATTTCTAATGGAAAGTATACTAATTGTTGATTCTTGATGGGTTTATTGATCTTCTTTGAGAAAAACTCCATCATTGCAATGATGATTTCTTAAATTGAAAGAAATGGGTTTTGGGGTTTGAAAGCTTGAATCAATAGGATAATTTTGTTGGGGTAAATGTGTTGTGGATGTTGGTTTTTGGTTCCTAAAGGTTTGTGTACCAAAAACTATCGATTTTGGAGGTTTAAAATCAGTTTGGAGCATGTTGGGGGCATGGGACTTGGAGTTTCGAGCTGTAAATTTTGTGCAGGCCTGAGAAGGACGAACAGAGACTTGCGCAGCTTGTCACGTGACTTCAGATCGCGTGAAAGGTGGCACAATTCATTGTTTGCGCACCTTCTTCGATTTGCTTCGTTTTTTGGGTCTAGAATCGAGGCGTCGATTGGGGCTTTGCTTTAGGGGCTTAGTAGAGATGAGTTGTACTTTAATTAGATGGTTTAACACCATTCTTATGACATCTAATTCATGTGTTCGGTTTGAGCTAAAGTAAGTTTCGGAGCATGTGTCAATTTGTAAAAGCTTAGGTGAGTTCCCATAACTTGTGCAAATGAAATGTTTTGCTAAAGTTTTCTTAACTGAATTTGGTATTGAGCATGATGGCATGATTATACACTTTGAAAAGCTTTCTTATTACATGATGTGGAAATGTTTATTAAGACATGCACGTTGTTTACATGTTCTTCATGAATTAATGTTAGTATATGGAGTCGGGATGCACAATGGGATTGGTGTACCTTGGATTGGAGAGAATCCTTGGGAGTTTGGTTATTCCATGTGCCTTGAATCTGTTTCTTGCGCACACGAAAGTGGCATCTACTGGGGGTCATGGGGATCTACTGGGGACCCCGAGGGTGGACATCACGGTGAGGTGATGGGTGGCTATGAACACTGTGCAAATACCCAAGTATGATGCTGTTTTGTTGAAATGATTTTGATGGGCCTTTTATGGCGGTTTGCATATTGATGCATGTGGTTTGTTAAACTGTTTTCGAGAGGGAATTCACTAGACCTCATGTCTAACCCTTGCTTTTCAAACACTAAAACCATGTTCAGGTAAGAGTTTTGATTGGGGTTTCATCTGAAGATGATGGAAATAGGTGACGTTGTAGAAGAGGTATAGCCTAGTCGTCGCTTGTAGTTCACCATCGGACTTCCTGTAGCATCTCATTTGTGAAGGTGTTTATCCGCTGCGTACCTAGAGTTGGGAATGATGTATTTAGTATACTTTGGGACCATGTTTGGTTGTAATGTTATATTTATGCCATTGTTGGATTTTGGGTCGTAACAACCACTTAGCTTGAAGTTTAACAAAGGTGCTCCACTGGTGTCACTAGGATGAAGATACAAGGGATCTCCAAAGTCTAGTTTGGAAACTTTGGATTCAATTGTACTTCCAGTATCAGCAGGTGTAGTCACCGTATTGAAGAGAAAGTCAAGAAGCACACATGGTAAGAGACTAAATAGATTGAAGAGGATTCCTAAAACACTCTCGGTGTTAGGTCAA
Organism: Saussurea involucrata; assembly: GCA_033807775.1. NCBI lineage: Eukaryota > Viridiplantae > Streptophyta > Magnoliopsida > Asterales > Asteraceae > Saussurea > Saussurea involucrata. Next base: position 145,738,306 of record CM066322.1, on the reverse strand, counting down.
GCCCACTATTCAGTTACCAAAAAAATAGGGAATACACACAAACAAAAGAGCAAGTCACGAATATTATGAGACTGAGAGCAACACAAATAGTAACAAGAATAATCAACTAGATAAATCACAAAAGTAGATAAAAGGTAGGGAAACAAGACTTACAGAGCTCCTTAGCAAAGAACAACGGAAGATAATGGAATTAACAAAAGTAAATGGGTATAAAAAATACCGTAGTTGACTCACACGACTCGCTAGAACAGTCAGGATAAAAACCTAGAAAAATATAACACACCTATTCTTCAAAGCGAAGAATAGATCAAAAAATGCACGGATCTGAGAAGATAGGACCAGATCAGCTTTCTTACGAATATGAGAAGATAGGACCATATCGGTAAGAAAAAATAACAGGAACAACAATAGTGCAATAAAAGAAAGAAAAAATAGGTCTGATATTTAGTTACTCCGGATCTGAGAAAACATAAGACCAAATCGGTGACAAACAACAAATAGACTTAGTTACCCACATATCTAAGAAAGTAAGGACTAGATCGGTGAGGAACAAGATTGAAATATCAGATCTAAAGGTTACTTACGGATCTGAGATGGAAAGGACCGGATCAGTGAGTAACACACAACGATTAACCCAAAACGATTTAACCAAAAACAAAACACAGATTCCAGATATGAGGAAGTTGGGCAAAGACGTCATAAGATATGTTAGGATCTGGTGACCACCAACAGGAACAAAAATCTAAAATGTGTATCACAAGACTAGAACAAAAAAGGGGGTTTCTTACAAATATGAGATGGCAAGGACCAAATCAGTAAGTAACGTAAACAAATTAAACCAAAGAGCACGATATAATCACAGATTACACAACTTTCATATATGAGAAAGTTGGCCAAATGCATCACAAGATCTGTTAGGATCTGGTGACCACCAACAAGAATACATATCTGAAATGTGTGTCATAAAAAAATAAGAACAAGTCTAACCAAAACGGTAGATCAATAAGAACAAACCACTAGCAACTTGAAATCAGACAGAAATCGAGTAGCTATAGCGCAGATCTAAACGTGACTAACGCACAAACAGATCATAGAATCTACAGAAAAAACCCAAGAAAGCAAGCATCCCCTTTGATTGATAGAAACTATACCGACAAAACTAGATTTTGCGAAAGCAGTAACCAACAACAATCTAATGGGGAAGTTCTTGTAAAAACAACCAGGAAAAGGGGGACAACTCCTTCGTCTGAAAGGAGTATCTTGTATGGATAAAAAATCCACAACGGTTTCAAAAACACGTCGGAAACATATTTCTCTATAAACCGAAGGATGTACGAGGGTGATGGCAACACAAACTTGACGGTCTCGTCGAGCCAGATGCAACCGACGGTACACCTTATCGTTTCAAGAATCTAGTTTCCATATTACAAGCTTTGAAAAAAGGGGAGTTAGGGGTAACTAGCCAGAGAAAGAGAGATACGACCTGAACGATGAGAAGATTGACGATGCAACTGATCTGATCACGAAGGGTGACACCGATCGTAAGAAACGCCCTTGTAGATCGAAGCCTTAAGGATCTGATATCATCTTCAAACTTATACCTAATCAAAACATGACTTATTACAAACAAGAAACAACTAAAATCTTATACAATGTAAAATGAATACAAAACCCTAACTCTAGAGAGAACTATTACAAATTCTTTCTAATATGAAAAGAAAAGAGGCGTGAATCAGATCTAGAGAGAGAGAGAGAGAGCTCTCCTCTTATATACACATAATTTGCAGAATGGTCCTTCAAACTTCCTGATAATTACTCCTTTATCCTTCAGCTTTTCTAGAATTGCAACATAGTCCCTGAACTTTATTTTCTAAGAAAACAAATACAAGAAAGTCAAGATTGACATAAAACTACCATATTTCAACATCTTACGTACTACATTGAAGACAATTGGTGTACGTAGTCCCATTTTTGTTTGATTCAATATGGAAAATAAAACGGTAAGTTTAAATCTCATTAGCTAACAAAATTAAAATTGTGAAAACCAGGCAATGATAATTGTATAAAGAGTAAAGTTTGGTTTTGGTCCCTAATGTTTATCTACTTTTACCGATCTTGTTCATAAACTTTGTTTATCCAGTTTTGGTCCCTTACTTTTCCTACTAAAAGACATAAAAAATTTCAGTTAAATGATAGATATTTTAGTTATTTCTTATTTTTCTCTTCAAATAAATATAAAATATAAAGTATTATACATACACATCTAATAAAAATATATACAATATATATTGTATGAGAAGAGTTCGAACGAGAACATCTTCATTTTACGAGAATGCAAGAACACCATTTACTATAGTCAATCACATGTGATACTAAATTCGAGATGCGGACGACGATCAACACGATCTAGGTTGCGGGCCAAGTCACCCACACACCACTAGGCCACCCATTTGTATTATCACATGTGATAAGGTATTCTCGATGTGATACTGTAATCCATCACATATAATACACATGTGATACCAAAACAATGATGCAAATGAAGGTGTTTTTGTTTGAACCTATAAATAAATAATATAATTGTAACGACCCGTACCAAACATACATCATGTAACATATTTTACATATCATAGTTTCATAACAAAAGATACATAATAAGTCACGTACGGTCCCTTAGTCTCAAAATTATACAATACAAGACATAAGCATTTCCTAATCTTCGTCATCTATCAACCGCATACTACACTTTATTCTTCCCTTTGCTATTAAAAGTTCCTCGACCTGGAATACATATTTTTGAAAACAAAATGAGGGTTAGACCAAACGGTCTAGTGAGATAATCCCTGTTAGTTTAGTAATCCTTTTGTAAAACACAAATATACAACAAGTATTTAAATACCAAGTAAGACTCGTGCACTGTGTAACGACCGTACCAAACATACATCATGTAACATATTTTACATATCATAGTTTCATAACAAAAGATACATAATAAGTCACGTACGGTCCCTTAGTCTCAAAATTATACAATACAAGACATAAGCATTTCCTAGGGCTCTGATACCATCTGTAACGACCGTACCAAACATACATCATGTAACATATTTTACATATCATAGTTTCATAACAAAAGATACATAATAAGTCACGTACGGTCCCTTAGTCTCAAAATTATACAATACAAGACATAAGCATTTCCTAATCTTCGTCATCTATCAACCGCATACTACACTTTATTCTTCCCTTTGCTATTAAAAGTTCCTCGACCTGGAATACATATTTTTGAAAACAAAATGAGGGTTAGACCAAACGGTCTAGTGAGATAATCCCTGTCAGTTTAGTAATCCTTTTGTAAAACACAAATATACAACAAGTATTTAAATACCAAGTAAGACTCGTGCACTGTGTACAACTCCTCATTCCTATGGCCATATTAGTTGGTTGCGAGCCAACTAATCAATTAACTCCGCTGCACTTACATACAGCCAACTCCGCTGTCCCTCCGTACAGCCAAACTCCACCGGTCCTAAGTCCGGCCAACGTGCACTCGTGTAGTGTAATGTTCATGTAAATACAATATACATCTCAATATATTATATTTCAAACATAAACACATAATCACGCCATCTATCACATTCTCAATCCACACATATATGTATTCCAGTTTGAAAATATTTTAAAGTAAAACTCACCTGCTAGTAGTCACGTCACTTCTTATTTTCAAAGTCGTAAGAATCTTCGTCACCAACTTCACAGAGATATCAAATGTTCTATATGTGAGACACCTCACCCTTCTAAAAACCTTACTAAAAATATATAATCTCTCTTGGTCTCTCTTTCTCTCTTTCTCTTACCGTATTCAACACACACACATATGAGATATCAAATGTTCTATATGTGAGACACCTCACCCTTCTAAAAGAAATGGGGCGGTGGTGTGGTGATATCTTTAATCACATTAACCAAACAAACCCTCAACTATCAGCACTTGGCAAGAATAACCCTCCAAGTTATAAATCAAAATTAAAGTTTACCCCTTAACTTATAACTCCTTAAAACCATAACGAAACTTAAACCTATAAAACTAACCCAAACCTACCTTAACTGAAATAATAAAATTTAAATAAACCCATAACATACCCGGTTATTACAACATCTCCCCCTTAAAAGAATTCTGTCCCGAAATTCGGTCAAGCGAAAAGGTATGGATACTTAGTTTTCACTACTACATCGAACTCAATCAAAGCCATAGGAAATAACTAAATAGGCACCCTACACCCATCTATATCTCTAACACAATTATCAAATACTTTTCTAATGCAGATAAGCAACAAAAGAATGGAGATACAAATGATCGGTTTGCACCGAAGTCAAACAGCATTTTAGCACGTATAGAGTTTATAGAAATATACCTGTCTTCATCTCTATCCATACGTCAAGACCGACTTTCCATTCTGTTGATTTTTATAGAGTTAATATACACATAAGCACATACCCCAATATAACGAGGTATTCCAGTTCAAACATGTACCTGTAAGTTCACAATTACACTGGGCAAATGTAATTTGAAATTACCTTACATGATGTTCTTTTTACCTTTTTATATTTAACATCCCAAGGTTTTAATATATCAAGGACATCCTACTTCACATGCAGTTTAAGTCTAGGTATGGATCCGAATACCTAAATCCCTTAAACTAGGGCTCTGATACCATCTGTAACGACCGTACCAAACATACATCATGTAACATATTTTACATATCATAGTTTCATAACAAAAGATACATAATAAGTCACGTACGGTCCCTTAGTCTCAAAATTATACAATACAAGACATAAGCATTTCCTAATCTTCGTCATCTATCAACCGCATACTACACTTTATTCTTCCCTTTGCTATTAAAAGTTCCTCGACCTGGAATACATATTTTTGAAAACAAAATGAGGGTTAGACCAAACGGTCTAGTGAGATAATCCCTGTCAGTTTAGTAATCCTTTTGTAAAACACAAATATACAACAAGTATTTAAATACCAAGTAAGACTCGTGCACTGTGTACAACTCCTCATTCCTATGGCCATATTAGTTGGTTGCGAGCCAACTAATCAATTAACTCCGCTGCACTTACATACAGCCAACTCCGCTGTCCCTCCGTACAGCCAAACTCCACCGGTCCTAAGTCCGGCCAACGTGCACTCGTATAGTGTAATGTTCATGTAAATACAATATACATCTCAATATATTATATTTCAAACATAAACACATAATCACGCCATCTATCACATTCTCAATCCACACATATATGTATTCCAGTTTGAAAATATTTTAAAGTAAAACTCACCTGCTAGTAGTCACGTCACTTCTTATTTTCAAAGTCGTAAGAATCTTCGTCACCAACTTCACAGAGATCTGAAAATACCCATATACATATTGTATTGGTATTAATCTACTGTACAGGACCCTTAGAGACTAAGAATCTTAAATAATCCAAAATCCCCAACTCTTATCGCAACCAACTAGCTGCGATAACCCCTTGTCGCAATACACCCTACTTGTCGCAATCAACTACTGCGACACAGTATCTTATCGCAACCAATTGTTGCGATACACTTCTTGTCGCAACCAACTGTTGCGATACCAATGAGCTTGTCGCAACCCAAGGTTGCGATACTCATAACTATCGCAATCTTCATAACTGTCGCAACCCACTACTGCGACATTCATAACTGTCTCAGTCAACTAAGTTCATACTTAACCCAGAAATATATAATTTAAGACCATGCATGCTTCTGTAATTTTGCAGAAATACTTAAGACTATAAATAGAAACTATCCATAAACTCAGTTTCCCAAAAACATCCATAATTCATCAAAAACCCATTTCTAAACCCTTTAGAAAACTTATAAACATAAAAGGAGAAATTTGTGTAGAATAGTTACCTTTGTTTCTTCAATTGTTTCCTAAACTCAGCTGTAGTAATCAACTCCCTTCTTCTTCTTCTTCTTCTTCTTCTTAGTCTTTCTTCCTCAAATCTCTCTCTTTTCTCTCTTCTCTCTTTGCCTTGAAAAACACCCACACACACATACTAAAAATATCTAATCTCTCTTGGTCTCTCTTTCTCTCTTTCTCTTACCGTATTCAACACACATACATGAGATATCAAATGTTCTATATGTGAGACACCTCACCCTTCTAAAAAAAATGGGGCGGTGGTGTGGTGATATCTTTAATCACATTAACCAAACAAACCCTCAACTATCAACACTTGGCAAGAATAACCCTCCAAGTTATAAATCAAAATTAAAGTTTACCCCTTAACTTATAACTCCTTAAAACCATAACGAAACTTAAACCTATAAAACTAACCCAAACCTACCTTAACTGAAATAATAAAATTTAAATAAACCCATAACATACCCGGTTATTACAACATCTCCCCCTTAAAAGAATTCCGTCCCGAAATTCGGTCAAGCGAAAAGGTATGGATACTTAGTTTTCACTACTACATCGAACTCAATCAAAGCCATAGGAAATAACTAAATAGGCAACCTACACCCATCTATATCTCTAACACAATTATCAAATATTTTTCTAATGCAGATAAGCAACAAAAGAATGGAGATACAAATGATCGGTTTGCACCGAAGTCAAACAGCATTTTAGCACGTGTAGAGTTTATAGAAATATACCTGTCTTCATCTCTATCCATACGTCGAGACCGACTTGCCATTCTGTTGATTTTTATAGAGTTAATATACACATAAGCACATACCCCAATATAACGAGGTATTCCAGTTCAAACATGTACCTGTAAGTTCACAATTACACTGGCCAAATGTAATTTGAAATTACCTTACATGATGTTCCTTCTACCTTTTTATACTTAACATCCCAAGGTTCTAATATATCAAGGACATCCTACTTCACATGCAGTTTAAGTCTAGGTATGGATCCAAATACCTAAATCCCTTCAACTAGGGCTCTGATACCATCTGTAACGACCCGTACCAAACATACATCATGTAACATATTTTACATATCATAGTTTCATAACAAAAGATACATAATAAGTCACGTACGGTCCCTTAGTCTCAAAATTATACAATACAAGACATAAGCATTTCCTAGTCTTCGTCATCTATCAACCGCATACTACACTTTATTCTTCCCTTTGCTATTAAAAGGTCGTCGACCTGGAATACATATTTTTGAAAACAAAATGAGGGTTAGACCAAACGGTCTAGTGAGATAATCCCTGTCAGTTTAGTAATCCTTTTGTAAAACATAAATATACAACAAGTAATTAAATACCAAGTAAGACTCGTGCACTGTGTACAACTCCTCATTCCCATGGCCATATTAGTTGGTTGCGAGCCAACTAATCAATTAACTCCGCTGCACTTACATACAGCCAACTCCGGTGTCCCTCCGTACAACCAAACTCCACTGGTCCTAAGTCCGGCCAACGTGCACTCGTGTAGTGTAATGTTCATGTAAATACAATATACATCTCAATATATTATATTTCAAACATAAACACATAATCACACCATCTATCACATTTTCAATCCACACATATATGTATTCCAGTTTGAAAACATTTTAAAGTAAAACTCACCTGTTAGTAGTCACGTCACTTCTTATTTTCAAAGTCGTAAGAATCTTCGTCACCAACTTCACAGAGATCTGAAAATACCCATATACATATTGTATTGGTTTTAATTTACTGTACATGACCCTTAAAGACTAAGAATCTTAAATAATCCAAAATCCCCAACTCTTATCGCAACCAACTAGCTGCGATAACCCCTTGTCGCAATACACCCTACTTGTCGCAATCAACTACTGCGACACAGTATCTTATCGCAACCAATTGTTGCGATACACTTCTTGTCGCAACCAACTGTTGCGATACCAATGAGCTTGTCGCAACCCAAGGTTGCGATACTCATAACTATCGCAATCTTCATAACTGTCGCAACCCACTACTGCGACATTCATAACTGTCTCAGTCAACTAAGTTCATACTTAACCCAGAAATATATAATTTAAGACCATGCATGCTTCTGTAATTTTGCAGAAATACTTAAGACTATAAATAGAAACTATCCATAAACTCAGTTTCCCAAAAACATCCATAATTCATCAAAAACCCATTTCTAAACCCTTTAGAAAACTTATAAACATAAAAGGAGAAATTTGTGTAGAATAGTTACCTTTGTTTCTTCAATTGTTTCCTAAACTCAGCTGTAGTAATCAACTCCCTTCTTCTTCTTCTTCTTCTTCTTCTTAGTCTTTCTTCCTCAAATCTCTCTCTTTTCTCTCTTCTCTCTTTGCCTTGAAAAACACCCACACACACATACTAAAAATATCTAATCTCTCTTGGTCTCTCTTTCTCTCTTTCTCTTACCGTATTCAACACACACACACACATGAGATATCAAATGTTCTATATGTGAGACACCTCACCCTTCTAAAAAAATGGGGCAGTGGTGTGGTGATATCTTTAATCACATTAACCAAACAAACCCTCAACTATCAGCACTTGGCAAGAATAACCCTCCAAGTTATAAATCAAAATTAAAGTTTACCCCTTAACTTATAACTCCTTAAAACCATAACGAAACTTAAACCTATAAAACTAACCCAAACCTACCTTAACTGAAATAATAAAATTTAAATAAACCCATAACGTACCCGGTTATTACAACATCTCCCCCTTAAAAGAATTCCGTCCCGGAATTCGGTCAAGCGAAAAGGTATGGATACTTAGTTTTCACTACTACATCGAACTCAATCAAAGCCATAGGAAATAACTAAATAGGCACCCTACACCCATCTATATCTCTAACACAATTATCAAATACTTTTCTAATACAGATAAGCAACAAAAGAATGGAGATACAAATGATCGGTTTGCACCGAAGTCAAACAGCACTTTAGCACGTGTAGAGTTTATAGAAATATACCTGTCTTCATCTCTATCCATACGTCGAGACCGACTTGCCATTCAATTGATTTTTATAGAGTTAATATACACATAAGCACATACCCCAATATAACGAGGTATTCCAATTCAAACATGTACCTGTAAGTTCACAATTACACTGGCCAAATGTAATTTGAAATTACCTTACATGATGTTCCTTCTACCTTTTTATATTTAACATCCCAATGTTCTAATATATCAAGGACATCCTACTTCACATGCAGTTTAAGTCTAGGTATGGATCCGAATACCTAAATCCCTTCAACTAGGGCTCTGATACCATCTGTAACGACCCGTACCAAACATACATCATGTAACATATTTTACATATCACAGTTTCATAACAAAAGATACATAATAAGTCACGTACGGTCCCATAGTCTCAAAATTATACAATACAAGACATAAGCATTTCCTAATCTTCGTCATCTATCAACCGCATACTACACTTTATTCTTCCCTTTGCTATTAAAAGTTCCTCGACCTGGAATACATATTTTTGAAAACAAAATGAGGGTTAGACCAAACGGTCTAGTGAGATAATCCCTGTCAGTTTAGTAATCCTTTTGTAAAACACAAATATACAACAAGTATTTAAATACCAAGTAAGACTCGTGCACTGTGTACAACTCCTCATTCCCATGGCCATATTAGTTGGTTGCGAGCCAACTAATCAATTAACTCCGCTGCACTTACATACAGCCAACTCCGCTGTCCCTCCGTACAGCCAAACTCCACCGGTCCTAAATCTGGCCAACGTGCACTCGTGTAGTGTAATGTTCATGTAAATACAATATACATCTCAATATATTATATTTCAAACATAAACACATAATCACACCATCTATCACATTCTCAATCCACACATATATGTATTCCAGTTTGAAAACATTTTAAAGTAAAACTCACCTGCTAGTAGTCACGTCACTTCGTATTTTCAAAGTCATAAGAATCTTCGTCACCAACTTCACAGAGATCTGAAAATACCCATATACATATTGTACTGGTATTAATCTACTGTACAAGATTCTTAAAGACTAAGAACCTTAAATAATCCAAAATCCTCAACTCTTATCGCAACCAACTAGCTGTGACAACCCCTTGTTGCAATACACACTACTTGTCGCAATCAACTACTGCGACAAAGTATCTTATCGCAACCAGTTGTTGTGATACACTTCTTGTCGCAACCAACTGTTGCGATACCAATGAGCTTGTCGCAACCCAAGGCTGCGATACTCATAACTATCGCAATCACCATAACTGTCGCAACCCACTACTGCGACATTCATAACTGTCTCAGTCAACTAAGTTCATACTTAACCCTGAATTATATAAATTTAGACCATGCATGCTTCTGTAATTTTGCAGAAATACTTAAGACTATAAATAGAAACTATCCATAAACTCAATTTCCCAAAAACATCCATAATTCATCAAAAACCCATTTCTAAACCCTTTAGAACACTAATAAACATAAAAGGAGAAATTTGTGTAGAATAGTTACCTTTGTTTCTTCAATTGTTTCCTAAAACTCAGCTGTAGTAATCAGCTCCCTTCTTCTTCTTCTTCTTCTTAGCCTTTCTTCCTCAAATCTCTCTCTTTTCTCTCTTCTCTCTTTGCCGTGAAAAACACCCACACACACATACTAAAAATATCTAATCTCTCTTGGTCTCTCTTGGTCTCTTTCTCTTACCGTATTCAACACACACACATGAGATATCAAATGTTCTAAATGTGAGACACCTCACCCTAAAAAAATGGGGCGGTGGTGTGGTGATATCTTTAATCACATTAACCAAACAAACCCTCAACTATCAGCACTTGGCAAGAATAACCCTCCAAGTTATAAATCAAAATTAAAGTTTACCCCTTAACTTATAATTCCTTAAAACCATAACGAAACTTAAACCTATAAAACTAACCCAAACCTACCTTAACGGAAATAATAAAATTTAAATAAACCCATAACGTACTCGGTTATTACAACATCTCCCCCTTAAAAGAATTCTGTCCCGGAATTCGGTCAAGCGAAAAGGTATGGATACTTAGTTTTCACTACTACATCGAACTCAATCAAAACCATAGGAAATAACTAAATAGGCACCCTACACCTATCTATATCTCTAACACAATTATCAAATACTTTTCTAATGCAGATAAGCAACAAAAGAATGGAGATACAAATGATCGGTTTGCACCGAAGTCAAACAGCACTTTAGCACGTATAGAGTTTATAGAAATATACATGTCTTCATCTCTATCCATACGTCGAGACCGACTTGCCATTCTGTTGATTTTTATAGAGTTAATATACACATAAGCACATACCCCAATATAACGAGGTATACCAGTTCAAACATGTACCTGTAAGTTCACAATTACACTGGCCAAATGTAATTTGAAATTACCTTACATGATGTTCCTTCTACCTTTTTATATTTAACATCCCAAGGTTTTAATATATCAAGGACATCCTACTTCACATGCAGTTTAAGTCTATGTATGGATCCGAATACCTAAATCCCTTAAACTAGGGCTCTGATACCATCTGTAACGACCCGTACCAAACATACATCATGTAACATATTTTACATATCATAGTTTCATAACAAAAGATACATAATAAGTCACGTACGGTCCCTTAGTCTCAAAATTATACAATACAAGACATAAGCATTTCCTAATCTTTGTCAGCTATCAACCGCATACTACACTTTATTCTTCCCTTTGCTATTAAAAGTTCCTCGAACTGGAATACATATTTTTGAAAACAAAATGAGGGTTAGACCAAACGGTCTAGTGAGATAATCCCTGTAAGTTTAGTAATCCTTTTGTAAAACACAAATATACAACAAGTATTTAAATACCAAGTAAGACTCGTGCACTGTGTAAAACTCCTCATTCCCATGGCCATATTAGTTGGTTGCGAGCCAACTAATCAATTAACTCCGCTGCACTTACATACAGCCATCTCCGCTGTCCCTCCGTACAACCAAACTCCACCGGTCCTAAGTCCGGCAAACGTGCACTCGTGTAGTGTAATGTTCATGTAAATACAATATACATCTCAATATATTATATTTCAAACATAAACACATGATCACACCATCTATCACATTCTCAATCCACACATATATGTATTCCAGTTTGAAAATATTTTAAAGTAAAACTCACCTGCTAGTAGTCACGTCACTTCTTATTTTCAAAGTCGTAAGAATCTTCGTCACCAACTTCATAGAGATCTAAAAATACCCATATACATATTGTACTGGTATTAATCTACTGTACAGGACCCTTAAAGACTAAGAATCTTAAATAATCCAAAATCGTCAACTCTTATCGCAACCAACTAGCTGCGATAACCCCTTGTTGCAATACACACTACTTGTCACAATCAACTACTGCGACACAGTATCTTATCGCAACCAATTGTTGCGATACACTTCTTGTCGCAACCAACTGTTGCGATACCAATGAGCTTGTCGCAACCCAAGGCTGCGATACTCATAACTATCGCAATCACCATAACTGTCGCAACCCACTACTGCGACATTCATAATTGTCTCAGTCAACTAAGTTCATACTTAACCCAGAAATATATAAATTTAGACCATGCATGCTTCTGTAATTTTGCATAAATACTTAAGACTATAAATAGAAACTATCCATAAACTCAGTTTCCCAAAAACATCCATAATTCATCAAAAACCAATTTCTAAACCCTTTAGAAAACTAATAAACATTAAAGGAGAAATTTGTGTAGAATAGTTACCTTTGTTTCTTCAATTGTTTACTAAAACTCAGTTGTAGTAATCAGCCCCCTTCTTCTTCTTCTTAGCCTTTCTTCCTCAAATCTCTCTCTTTTCTCTCTTCTCTCTTTGCCGTGAAAAACACCCACACACACATACTAAAAATATCTAATCTCTCTTGGTCTCTCTTTCTCTCTTTCTCTTACCGTATTCAACACACACACGTGAGATATCAAATGTTCTATATGTGAGACACCTAACCCTTCTAAAAAAATGGGGCGGTGGTGTGGTGGTATCTTTAATCACATTAACCAAACAAACCCTCAACTATCAGCACTTGGCAAGAATAACCCTCCAAGTTATAAATCAAAATTAAAGTTTACCCTTAACTTATAACTCCTTAAAACCATAACGAAACTTAAACCTATAAAACTAACCCAAACCTACCTTAAATGAAATAATAAAATTTAAATAAACCCATAACGTACCCGGTTATTACAACATCTCCCCCTTAAAAGAATTCTGTCCCGGAATTCGGTCAAGCGAAAAGGTATGGATACTTAGTTTTCACTACTACATCGAACTCAATCAAAGCCATAGGAAATAACTAAATAGGCACCCTACACCCATCTATATCTCTAACACAATTATCAAATACTTTTCTAATGCAGATAAGCAACAAAAGAATGGAGATACAAATGATCGGTTTGCACCGAAGTCAAACAGCACTTTAGCACGTGTAGAGTTTATAGAAATATACCTGTCTTCATCTCTATCCATACGTCGAGACCGACTTGCCATTCTGTTGATTTTTATAGAGTTAATATACACATAAGCACATACCCCAATATAACGAGGTATTCCAGTTCAAACATGTACCTGTAAGTTCACAATTACACTGGCCAAATGTAATTTAAAATTACCTTACATGATGTTCCTTCTACCTTTTTATATTTAACATCCCAAGGTTCTAATATATCAAGGACATCCTACTTCACATGCAGTTTAAGTCTAGGTATGGATCCGAATACCTAAATCCCTTAAACTAGGGCTCTGATACCATCTGTAATGACCCGTACCAAACATACATCATGTAACATATATTACATATCATAGTTTCACAACAAAAGATACATAATAAGTCACATACGGTCCCTTAGTCTCAAAATTATACAATACAAGACATAAGCATTTCCTAATCTTTGTCAGCTATCAACCGCATACTACACTTTATTCTTCCCTTTGCTATTAAAAGGTCCTCGACCTGGAATACATATTTTTGAAAACAAAATGAGGGTTAGACCAAACGGTCTAGTGAGATAATCCATGTCAGTTTAGTAATCCTTTTGTAAAACACAAATATACAACAAGTATTTAAATACCAAGTAAGACTCGTGCACTGTGTACAACTCCTCATTCCCATGGCCATATTAGTTGGTTGCGAGCCAACTATTCAATTAACTCCGCTGCACTTACATACAGCCAACTCCGCTGTCCCTCCGTACAGCCAAACTCCACCGGTCCTAAGTCCGGCCAACGTGCACTCATGTAGTGTAATGTTCATGTAAATACAATACACATCTCAATATATTATATTTCAAACATAAACACATAATCACACCATCTATCACATTCTCAATCCACACATATATGTATTTCAGTTTGAAAACATTTTAAAGTAAAACTCACCTGCTAGTAGTCACGTCACTTCTTATTTTCAAAGTCGTAAGAATCTTCGTCACCAACTTCACAGAGATCTGAAAATACCCATATACATATTGTACTGGTATTAATCTACTGTACAGGACCCTTAAAGACTAAGAATCTTAAAAAATCCAAAATCCTAAACTATTATCGCAACCAACTAGCTGCGATAACCCCTTGTGGCAATACACACTACTTATCGCATTCAACTACTGCGACACAGTATCTTATCGCAACCAATTGTTGCGATACACTTCTTGTCGCAACCAACTGTTGCGATACCAATGAGCTTGTCGCAACCCAAGGTTGCGATACTCATAACTATCGGAATCACCATAACCGTCGCAACCCACTACTGCGACATTCATAACTGTCTCAGTCAACTAAGTTCATACTTAACCTAGAAATATATAAATTTAGACCATGCATGTTTCTGTAATTTTGCAGAAATACTTAAGACTATAAATAGAAACTATCCATAAACTCAGTTTCCCAAAAACATCCATAATTCATCAAAAACCCATTTCTAAACCCTTTAGAAAACTAATAAACATAAAAGGAGAAATTTGTGTAGAATAGTTACCTTTGTTTCTTCAATTGTTTCCTAAAACTCAGCTGTAGTAATCAGCTCCCTTCTTCTTCTTCTTCTTCTTAGCCTTTCTTCCTCAAATCTCTCTCTTCTCTCTTTGCCGTGAAAAACACCCACACACACATACTAAAAATATCTAATCTCTCTTGGTCTCTCTTTCTCTCTTTCTCTTACCGTATTCAACACACACACACACATGAGATATCAAATGTTCTATATGTGAGACTGTAACAATCGGGCTTCTTTTGTATTTATAAAAGTTTAGTGTCTTATGTATAAGAAATGAAAGTTTTAGTAGAGGGCTAAATTGCAATTTGGGGGATGTATAAAAGGGTCCAGAATTATAGGGTTGTGGCTACTGACCATTCTCATGGAATTATGTGGCGGCTGAGAAGAAATCGAGAGAAGGAATTGAGAGTGAAAGCTTGGAAGCTAAATCGTGAAGAGTTTTCCTTTTGGTAAGTAAACCTTTAATCGACATCTATTTCTTGCACATTACATAGCTAGTTAAGGAGATTCTTAGTTTGTTCTTCAAGTAGTAGCTGTATTATTTTATGAAGAACACGCTGGAGGTTCTAATTCCTTTCTTAATCGGAATTATAAAGTAATAAGAATCGAATTAAATACTAGGATTGTGCTATGCAGAAGCTTTGTGTTAGAATGCTGCGTTAAAACCTCTTTAATCGTAATGTGTATGGAGAAATCGAAGATCGATATTTTGGGTTTCGTCGGATGTCCGTTTGTACCGGGACCCAAGGGTAGGTACCGGTAGTTGTGTCAGGGTAATGGTTTTAGCGACTCGTTATGTGTAGTGTGGTGAGGAAGAATGAAATGGCCAGGGTGTGGGAATGCGAGACTCGAGGTGAGCTTGTAATGTTGATATTACATGAGTAGGTTTCGAAAGGAGGGAGGCGGATCATGAAGATGTTTATGATATGATGGAAAGGCTAGGTTCCGTAAGGAACCCATATTGAAGAATAAGTTAAGAAAGTAACTACAGGTTGTCTGTTGTTGTAGAAGTCGACAGTTGTGTAGTGTGGCCAAGGCCGAAGACGTGAACCAGAAGGTTGAAAGTTGATAGAAAACCTTGTAAGGGTGTTAAGAGGATGGGAAGTTATTGTTTGATTAAGCGTTCTATTTATGAAGTGTGGAGGGTTCGTAGAATGATGAAGTATGTGTATCGAGCGAAGCGAGTGTGTAGATTTTATCGTCCAGTGAGGGATTGTGCTCAGCTTATGTAAGGGCTCGGATCATAAAGAGCGAGCAAGAATGGTTACATCTGAGCTAATTGGGAACTAGGGAGTTATAGTTCAGCTAGAGTGAGAAATGAAAAGTAGCGAGATAGACTCGTTTGTGTATGCGAGAAAATGTGAAGGCGAGAATGAATTGTGTAAGGATGACCATGAGAGATTTGGTTTGTAGCGTGATGTTATGGGTAAGGGATGTACAGTTATGTAATGACAATAAATTGCCAAGTTAAATGTATCAGCTAGGGTCGTAGTGATGTGATGTTAGAGAGAAAGAAAACATCAGATAGAAACCTGTTGGGGGTTTAGTAAGAGATGTACGATTTGTTAACCAGATTGTTGGAGCACGTAGGAGTAAGTTGACGTTGTGGTATGATCATGTTCGGAATAGAATGACAAAGTAGATGATGGGTGTGTTAGACAAATTGTAGTGGAATAAATGTGAAATCCTTAAATAATGTGAATTACTGCTTGTGTGTGAATGAATGGTTTGAGTAAGTAAAAGTTGGAAATTAAAGAATGGGTAGTGACTTCGCACGCTAGTGTCGTTTCAAGACGACTTGGTGGAATGCCTGAAGTTAGGATATAGATGTAACTGTTTGGTTATGTAAGTAGTGAGGAAGTGATGTCAGCATGAGGAAAGGTCGAGAGAGAAAGGCCAGTATTGTTTGTTGAGCAGTACTCCACGATAACGTGGGGAGGTGAAGATAGTATGTCAGATTAGGTGAGTAAATTGGAAGTAGCAATTTGCCAGTAGCGCCGAAAGGTGCAGTGTGGTGTAAAGTGTCATTGATAAGTGTGCGAACCGTTAGAGAGAGTATGGAGGAAGGGAATTGTGTATGACCTTGTGTAGGAAAGAAGTGGGTAAGACAACTGAATGAGTTAAGTTAGTGACGTGGTGAGAAATGTTAAAGAATTAGTCGCGCAGTGATAAGGTTAGAGAGAATAGTATGGTGTGATCATGGTTACTCCTCCCAGCTGTGTGAGGATAACCGGTGATATGTTTTATATGATTGAACGAACGTGATATTCAGCGAGAAATGGTTGTGTTTCAGGGTAAGTTTAATTCAAGTCGGTGAACACTTTAACAATGGGTTGGAGGTTCCTACTCTTAGTTATGTATAAGTCTAGAGTGGTGGAGTGGTAAGGATATGAGACGTGGTCGACGAACTGTAGTCGAGGTGGGTCGGGAAGTAATCTAGAATTGATTGTTTTGAGATAAAGGAACTCTGGGTGGTGAACTGTCGGGACATACCGGTTTAGTCTTGTGCCAAGCTGTCGAGTGTGTGTTTGTCTCTGGGTAGATGGCAGAGGATTTAGCCAAGTTCCTTCTTTAAGGAAGTATAGATGCATGAGAAATCTTAGTTAATCTTATGTGGTCAAGATCGATCGAGTAGGAGCAGTAGCCTACGGGGCAGAGAACCGTAAGAACTGAAGGGAATGCACCCAATGTTCCACGTTGAGAATTTGGGGTGGTTGACTGAGTCAAGGGTGGCTTTACCTTGGAGATGTATCAGTATTGTTGGGGGCAGGATACCCACATCCTTTCCCAATAAGGAATTCCGGGGACGGAATTCTTTTAAGGGGGAAGTGTTGTAACAACCGGGCTTCTTTTGTATTTATAAAAGTTTAGTGTCTTATGTATAAGAAATGAAAGTTTTAGTAAAGGGCTAAATTGCAATTTGGGGGATGTATAAAAGGGTCTAGAATTCTAGGGTTGTGGCTACTGACCATTCTCTTGGAATTCTGTGGCGGCTGAGAAGAAATCGAGAGAAGGAATTGATAGTGAAAGCTTGGAAGCTAAATCGTGAAGAGTTTTCATTTTGGTAAGTAAACCTTTAATCGACATCTATTTCTTGCACATTACATAGCTAGTTAAGGAGATTCTTAGTTTGTTCTTCAACTGGTAGCTGTATTATTTTATGAAGAACACGTTGGAGGTTCTAATTCCTTTCTTAATCGGAATTCTAAAGTAATAAGAATCGAATTAAATACAAGGAGTGTGCTATGCAGAAGCTTTGTGTTAGAATGCTGCGTTAAAACCCCGTTAATCGTAATGTGTATGGAGAAATCGAAGATCGATATTTTGGGTTTCGTCGGATGTCCGTTTGTACCGGGACCCAAGGGTAGGTACCGGTAGTAGTAAGTTGTAACGTCCCAATTAGGTTACTGTAGACCTAGACTTAAACTGAGATTGGAAGATTTTATTCTTGACAGATATGTGGCCGTAGATTGGTTTATAGTGATGAAAGTAGTGGTTTAAGTTAATTTGGGTTAGATTTAAACCAAATCAAAGGTGAGAAGTCATTAGATGGCGTAATGTCATTGGATATAATGTCAATGATAGAGATGTCACTATAATTGATAAATGTGCATGGTAAGATGAGATAGAAATAAAAACATAAAGATAAAAGGGTGTTTTATGGGATAAAGTTTGGTGATAAACTTCGCTAGTTTTTTTTCTTGAGTGACAATAAAATATTTAAGCTTCAAGAATATAATAAATTCAATGTACTGATGATACAATAAGTGATTCAATCCATGTTTGAGCTGGATATGGAATATTTCTTATATCAATTGGCAGGAAGGATAGTAAAATATGAGACTAGCAACGAGGTCATTAGTGTCATCAATTAGGGTAACAGGTTCTGGTAAGAACCAAATATCTTGATTGGATGCATGGCTAGTTAA
Organism: Saussurea involucrata; assembly: GCA_033807775.1. Lineage (NCBI taxonomy): Eukaryota > Viridiplantae > Streptophyta > Magnoliopsida > Asterales > Asteraceae > Saussurea > Saussurea involucrata. The sequence continues at coordinate 145,719,335 of CM066322.1, read as the reverse complement.
AGGATTTTACAACCACGAGTTGGAATGTCAAGATCGAATGTAGACCACGTGAATCGGTCTAAGGGTGTGCACAAGATTAATTTCCAAAAACTAAAGACACCATATCGGTGTGTGCGATGTTCATATAATGTATGAGACTGCAGTTGATTAGTCTTGTTGGAAACTAGGGTTTCATTGTCTTTCATGTACACCTCAAGAGTGGTTAGGGGGATGATTTAATTTATTTGATCTGATGAAAGTGACTTTTTAGTAAGCGCATGTCGATTTGAGCAAGATATGAAAGCGAGAGGATGGTTAAAAAAAGTATTATGATTGTTATAATGTATCACATGTAGTAAGTAAGAAGAACTTTGTGGTTATATAGAAGGTTTATCCAAACTTCTAAGCCATTAAAGGGGGCGTTCGAATTGTTCGCATTGTTATAGCTAGAATAGTGCAAACATGTATGCAATGTTTTTCTTAAGTGAATCAAGACAAGTAAGTTGTGATACAGGTTGAAGAAGATGAAATAAGTGAAGATGTGCATTTAGAACCATCACAGGTAAAAATGACGCGTATTGTGCTAAATAGCAATGAGGATGTAAATGGTCATTATCAAGAGCCTTGTTTAAGAATGGCTAGCAGATGATAAATATAGAGTTGGTCATGAGAACCAAATGGTGGCACATGTATTATTATATGGGAGTTAACTGATTAGTTGTTAGAACAAGTAGCGAAGCCGGTTAATGGTATACCTTTTTCATCAAGGTAGAGTCGTGAGTAGACTCTAGGATGAACACGAGGCATGACATAAGGTTTTTCTTCTTTAAAAAAATGAATTCAGTTAAGCTATTTGGCCTCAGAAGGATGAATTAAAAAATGCGATACAAAATACCGAAATAAGTCAAGGGTTGGTAGAAGACTAGTTACTAATGAAAGTCCATAATGAGCAATGTGATATTTAAGCACATATCACTTATATATGAAATGATAAAAAAAAATCATGAGCAACTTAAGATACCAAAAATAATGTGCATACATCTTGGCATAAGAAATAATCCCTATTAATAAGAAATATCTAGTGTGATAAAATAAAGTGTGGCACTGGGAATCAACAAGAGAAGACCATTGATAAATCAGAACCCTTCAAAGAATGCTTGACATGTTTCAGATGCCACAAAAGGATGAAGAAACGAATATTAGAGGTAAAACTAAAAGTAAAGATAGTTGAATTGATAAAAGATTATAGAAAACAATATGGAAAACTAAGAGTTACTTGGTGAACATCATCCTCTCGGTATCTATGATTGTTAGTACGAGCACGATCTGTAAGTGTTAAAAGTGGAGCAAGATGAATGATGTCTATGTACTCGACAAGATTGAATTACTATGAAATATGTAATGTAACTATACGATATAGTCAGGCCAAAAAGTAAATGAAGTATGCCATACATTGAAAGGAAGACCAAGAAGTGCGCCTAGAGTGTCTCTGCTAGATTAGACAAATGATTTTTATTTTTTTGATGCTCGAATGTTAGAACTATGATGCATATGGTGAAAAAGGGAAAATTTATAGTATGTGCGTCATCATAATTGAAAATGTATGAGTTGAAATTAGTAGCAGTAGTAGTGGAGCTAGAAAATTTTTGAGGCATTATCTACATAAAGGATTGTGTAGACTACACTTAATAGATAAAGACATCTTGTGTCAAAGATGAGTACATATATGCATAAGTGCATGGATATAAAAAGGTTTGATGTTGGATGCATACTCGAGTTGTGGAAGAATTTGCGACAAGTACGATGAACGTTTGCATCACATTTCCATATTTTATAGATAAGAAAGATAAGGTGGTACTTATGTGGAGTAACCTTTAATGACACATGGAATAACTACTTACCGTTGAAAGCATTCACCTACGTTAATGGTTATCAAAGAGTATTCAAACAGAGAAACTTGAAGAGTTATAATACAGCTGTTAATCGGTTTGTGGAACTAACATTAAAAAGGCGGAGAGTCAGAATGTAGACCAGACCATCACTGGTTAGAAAATATTGCTCAAGTTGGGATGTATTGAAGATCTCCAAGATAAGAAAATGAGTTATTTACAAAAATGGAAAAGATGATTAGAGCTTCAGAAAATAAACGAGTTGGTATAGTGGGATTTGTGACATAAATTGTCTAATTTCTAGAAGTGTTTGGTAGATAAAAAGGAAGTGGTAAGTTTTAAGGATGTGAAGAAAAATAAACAGTTAAGAAACAAAGGGTTTCTCGCATGAAAGTGCAATGACTACGTCATAACGGGACATAAACAATTTGGGAAGCGATATCCAACGCATGACTTGGAATTGGCAGCGGTGGTGTTTGCATTGAAAATCTGGAGACACTACTTATATGGGGTGAAATGCGAAATCTATACTGATCACAAGAGTCTAAAGTATTTGTCCGATAAAAAAGAGCTGAACATGAGACAACAAAGGTGGATGGAGTTGCTGAAAGATTATGACTGTTAAATTTTGTATCATCCCGGGAAGGCAAATGTGGTGGCTGACGCACTGAGTCGCAAAGAAAGGAGTGATCGGATAATGATTAAAGCAATGCGGATGGAGGTGACTCCTAGTTGGATTGTTGAACTCAAGAAAGTTCAGGAAGAAGCTTTAACAGAAGAAAACTTGAAGGCTGAAAGAATGGTAGGGGTTGTTCCGCTTCTTGAAGTTAACAACCAAGATTTAAAATGCTATAAGGGTAGAATTTGGGTTCCTCGCTTGGGCGACTTTCGTAACCAGGTGTTAGATGAAGCTCATAAATCCCGGTATTCTATCCATCCAGAAAACAATAAGATGTATCGAGATATTCGCCAATCTTACTGGTGGCCAGGGTTGAAGAAGGACATAGCTCATTATGTCGAAAGGTGCTTGACATGTCTGAAAGTTAAAGTTGAACACCAACGACCGTATGGTAAGTTGCAACCCTTGGAAATTCCTATGTGGAAGTGGGACCAAATCACAATGGACTTTGTGACAAAGTTGCCAAGAACACCAAAGGGTTACGATGATATATGGGTAATCGTTGATAGACTCACCAAGTCAGCGCATTTTCTGCCAATTAAGGAGACTTACTCGATGGAAAGACTAGCTAAGCTCTATATAGATGAGATTGTGACTCGGCATGGTGTTCCATCATCAATAATCTCTGATAGAGACAGTCGGTTTACCTCTAGATTTTGGCAAAGCTTTCAGAGGGAATTGGGTTCACAAGTAAAGCTAAGTACAACATATCACCCGCAAATGGATGGTCAAAGAGAGAGGACCATTCAAACCTTAGAGGATATGTTACGGGCATGTGCTATCGATTTTTCAGGTTCATGGGAGAGTCATCTTCCATTGATAGAGTTTGCCTATAACAACAGCTATCACGCTAGCCTCCAAGCCGCACCATATGAAGTTTTGTATGGAAAGAAGTGTCAAACACCATTATGTTGGAACGAGGTAGGTGAAAAACAATTGGCTGGCCCTGAGATAGTTCAGCAAACTACCAATAAGATAAACCAGATAAGGGAAAGGTTGAAGATAGCTCAAGACAGACAAAAGAGTTATGCCGATAGAAGGTGGAAGCCGATAGAATTTCAAGTGGGGGACAAGGTTATGCTCAAGATCTCACCATGGAAAGGTGTGGTTCGTTTTGGAAAGAGAGGAAAGCTAAGTCCTCGTTATATTGGCCCTTATAAGATAACTGGAAGAGTAGGTGAGGTTGCCTATAAGTTGGAGCTTCCTGAAGAACTTCAAGGCATTCATAATGTTGGTCCCGAAAGGCCTAAACAAGTTTGTAGAAGGGGGGGTTGAATACAAACACACTATTTTACTTTTCTAAATTGTTTATTGATAAATCATTAACAATTTACAGCTTGTTGCGGAAACAAGATTAAGGATAAACCTAAATCTAAACAAGTTGGAACACTAAGGTTTTCTTGCACTAAGAAAGATAAGGAGATTACTAATAAAATCCTATCTTGAGAGATTTGAACTTGTCCAGAGTTAGCAAGTTGCTTCAAATGAAGTGAGTTCATCTCTTTATATACTGCATGCATTTAATGCAATTCAGTATACACTTTACACGTGTCATCAGCGGATTGGTTGCATGTCATTGACCTTTGTTGACAACCTTAGTAGCCGCATGAATGAACAGTGTAGTATCAGAGTGGTTGTACGATTTCAGATTTTCGGAGGTTCTTTTCTGACATTTCGTACGGTGGCGTGCAAGGGAGGTTAAGACAAAAGTACTTTGTACGGAGGACTTCATGATCAGCTTTCGTTGATTCAGCGATTATCATTTACTATTCAGCGAATGATAAAGTTCAGCGATAGCTGAAGTCTTGTACTTGATACTTCACATTGAGTGGACAAATCTGAGTCTTCGCTGATCCGCATCAGTTCATTAGGAGACTTGTCGCTGGTTCTTGAGCTTGATCTTCGACTTCAGCGTAGAACCTTTGTTGACGTGAATCTTGTCTTCAGGGATCATAAGTAAACAACTAACTTATCAGCGATCACCATAAGGACTGAACAGACTCAGCGATATGGTGAACAGTGTTCGCTGAATGTTTAATCTAAAAGAGCGAGAGTTTCTATCAGCAGTACTGTAAGATCTTAGTACTTATCAGCGATAGTGAAACTCTGATACATATTGTTTACTTACAATTTTTACTAAGTATTTAAGATAGGGTCATTATCAAATCACTGAGGGTTTGGATCAACAATCTCCCCCTATTTGATTATGACATAGCAACAAAGAAAATTGCTATTTAATGAAAACATAAGGATAAAAAGAACTCATAAAATATTTGTCCCTTTTACTGTTTTCTGGGATCTTTTCAGTACTGATGGAGTAAAGTACATTCGCTGAAATCTTTCTTTAAATCTTTGAATCAGGTTACAATATGAATAAGAAAGATTACAAGTACAAGCGAAATAAATTACAAGTACTGAAGGATGACTGATACAATAGAGAAGGTGGTGATTGTTGTCAGCCTTCAAAGGGTTCTTCCTTAATGAGAAGTTCATCAAGGGTTGTCTTTTCAGTTGGAATCATCCAGTCAGGAACCTTTTCTCCTTTATTCTTTAGCTTCAGAGCAGCTTCAAAAATCAAGGGTTTTAGGTGTCGTGCCTGAATGTCTTTTCTGAAGTCGCACCAGTAGATGAGATCTCTGAGCTGCTCGATTGGAGTGATTAGAAGCTCAGCGATCCGTTGAAAGCATTTACGTCCGTCGTAGTCAAGAAAGAATATTCCATAAGGATTACTGATGACTTTACCAGGGACGAAAAGTTCACATGGTGGCAAAGAGATGTCAAGGGCAGATAGATCAGGATCAGGACCAAGTACTTCAGCGCGAGAGAAACCAATTCCAGTTTCATTTCGTATGACAGGACCTGAGTTTGAATCTTGACGTTTCTTCTTTGGTGAGCCCCTTTTTCTTTTCGGCTTTAGATCAGGAACAGGAGGAATATCCACACAAGAAGATATCAAATCGATCTGTCTGTTTATCAGCTTTTCGAAATGATCCTTGTACTTAGATTTTGATGGTTGGATAGCTAACCTCATCTCCAGCCATTCAGAGAGACCATACCTTTTTACAGTGTCAGCACGAAAGGTTTCAGATGAGCCATCTTTTCTGAACAGTTTGATGTCAACAATAGGTACTCCGATGGAGGTTCTTCCAGAGATGAATACCTTGTTGATCTTCGCTGGACGATATCTGAAGTGGATTTTCTCTTTACACCAGATCAAGGTGGTCTGAGAAACTTCAGCTTTCTTTTCCACGATCTTCTGGGCTTGTTCCCAAAGCTTTCGTTGGATTTGAATGGGAATACGCTTCAGCTTGGGGTCTTTGACAGATTCTTGAGTGAGCTTGATGGCGTATTCTCTGTCTTTATCTTCAGCTTCCTTCCTTTCAGCGATGAGGCGTTCAGCTCTGAGATGATCCTGGTATTCAGCTTTTGAAATTTTGAACTTAGGAGGAACTGAAGGTAGTTGATCACGCCTTAGGATGATTCGCTGATCCTCGAATCGCTTTATCATTTCTTCTCTCCTCTTTTGATCTTCTTCACTCAGCTTTTGAGAAACTGAGGAAGGTCTGTTTCTGTGCGAGAGAGGTTGTTCTTCTGATTCATCAGTCTCAGAGATTAAATCTAAGACTGGGATTATGTCTTCAGCGGTAGCTGGAATTATTGGTGAAGTCGCAATAGAAGATCTTTCAGCGATATCCTCAAACAGGGGAGAGGACTAGCTGAAACGCAGCGATCTTACAAATAAGAACTGGGTAGAAGAACTTGGGTAGAAAAGATAGAAAAAAAATGTGGATGTGTATGGTGTTTGTGGAATGGATAACTGATTGTTCAGAGATGATCAGGGAAGGAAAAATAAGTTTAGTGTACCTGACAAATCGGCTTTGCAAGTAGGATCGCCAGATTATCATCTTCAGCGATGCCTTTGTCTTTGCTTTTCTCGGCGCCAGAGGCTGAGTGCTTTGTCTTTGTTTTTGTCTTCTCCCCTGTGGATTCGGTTATCACGATCCCTTTAAGAGCTTTTCGAGGAGCATGTTTGACGACAAAGAATTCGTCATCTTCATCATCATCATCATCGTTCCTTGGAGAGGAGGATGGTTCAGCTTCAGGGATGTCGATGTCTTCGTCTTCTTCTGCTTCGGATTCCTCAGCATCTTCTTCGAGTTGCTCCCCCTCAGATACAGAGGCGAGGTTCTCGGTTCCCTCAGGGTTTTCATCTCCCTGAGGTCCAGTAATCAAATCTTCATTACCCTCTCCCCTGATAGATTCATCATGGGAAAGGTCTTCAGCGCTCTTATTTTGATCTTCAGCGCTCTTCTCCTGTCCAGCGCTCTTCTCCCCCTCTTTCTCATGATGGTCGGGGGAGGAATGGGTAGATTCAGCATTGGTGTTGTCTCTGTCTTCTGGGCCAGAGACTTTCACACAACCTTCAAGCTTAGCTATTCTGTCTTCTAGGCCAGAAATAGCAGGCGTGATTTTCTTCAGCTCTTGGCGATCCTCTGCGGTGAATGAGTCCAAAATAGGTGCAGGGGCCGGAGCAGGAGCTGGATTGTTTGCCTTGTTCACCAGCGTCTCGATCATTGTCTTGACAGAACTAAGGTCGGTCTTCACTGAGCCCAAGTCGGTCTTGACCACTGACATATCACCTTCGAGTGTACCAACCGATTTCTTCAGCGTTGTAACCTCGCTGGAAACGGTGGAAACTGACGATTTGAGGTTGGTGTAGTCAGTGTAGATGTCAGAGAGCACTTTGGCAAAGTCGGCGAGAGTTTTATCAAGGTCTTTGATGTCATCAGAGGAGGCCTTCTTTTCCACCACAGCAGTCAGTTTCGTCAGATTCTCTCCAGCGTTTGTTACAGCTGTAGAGTTATTTGATAGACCGGTGGTGAGATCTGTAAGTTTCATCTCCATGGACTTCAGAGACTGGTTGATGTCTCCCAAATAAGAACCTGTAACATATAAGTACTTGTGAACAAAGGAAAGCTCAGAAGTTTCAGGTTTAGTTACAGTGTTTAAGGTGGGATCTGTACCTGCAGGAGCGTTGACGAACTTATCAAAGTTTCGAGTCCCTCCATAGTGTTCCATATCTCCCTCAAAAGTTCCATGAGGGATGGAGATCTCTGCAGGTCCTTTCTTCGTCATTCGCTGAGAAGCTTCAACGGCTTCTTGAATGATGGCATCTCCAGCTTTAACTGGAGGAGTGTCCAAAGAAGTAGAGGGAGGATCGAAGGATAAGAATTGGGGTTGGGTTGCAAGTTCAGCGTTGGATTCGCTGAGAAGTACTTCATCAGTCTTTTGAGAGACTGAAGAAGGTAGGGTAGATTCCAAAGGTCTAACCTCAGCGTGTAGGGACGCTGAAGTAGGTTTAGAAGGGATGGCTTGAATTGGTGTGGCAGAGCGTACCACGGAACTTTCCTTCAGCTCTTCAGAATGAGCTGAGGAGTCTTCAGCATGGAATTGCTGGGGTAGCTCCTTGGTTTTCTTGATCCTTTTGGAATCAAGAGGGGTAAGAGATTGTTTCCTTTTCTTAGAAGGAATGGATTTTGTGGCCTGGGAATCAGCGAGGGGTATTGTCGCTGAAGGAGCCACAGAAAGCGGAGAATGAAGTAGAGTGAGAAGGGTAGAGAGACGTACCTCGTTGGCGACAGGCTTGAAGTCGAGAACTTTAGGGCCAATCTGAGAGAGTTTCAGATCACCCTCTTCAGGATAGCTGTCCTTCAGGCCATATTGAAAAATGGCGCTGATGAATCGTGGGTAAGGAACCCATGCTGGTCGGTCAGCGGCAGAATCAACACGTTGAATGAGGTCTTCATAGATGATGGAGGCCCAGTCAATGTTGAGACCTTTCAGCAATGCGTAACCCATGGCCTGCTGAGGTTGAGCGGCTTGATCAGAAGATCCGGATTTCGCTGTCATGCAGCTGATCAGGTGAGCGAAGATGAAGTTCATCTCGCTGGGCATCTTGGATTTCTTTATCAGCGTCAGCTTCTTCTCAGGTAGCTTGTCTCTTCCAGTCTCCCAGATGTAACCCATCGCATCAAGGAAAGCAATGATTTCTTCCCTGTCAGCGTGCTTCTTGTGGTCAGGAAATGGAATGAAAGGATTTTCTGAGGTAGCGTTAGGGAATTTTAGAGCTTTGCGGATTATTGCGGGGGTTATCTTGATGGTGCCATACTCAGTATCGCTGAGTATGCAGTCGATGGTTTTAGATGGATCTTTGGCGGAGGGTAGGTTGGTGTGTCTGGCAGAGTACCAGAATTGGGATAATAGACGCTGACTGGCAGGAGGTGTGATTGTCAGTGCTGTGTAGATGGGGCTATTCTTTAAAAAAATTACAGCGTCGTCTAGATGGGATACCTGCTTCTGAGGAGGAAACTCGAGAAGCGTTGAGAGGTTGTTTTCCTTTGTCCAGTCTAGTTGATCCAGCTCAAACTTAACCTGAGGAGCTTTGGTGATTTCCAGTTCCTCAGAATCAGCGGAGATGGACTCAGCGGTAACATTCAGCTTTGAAGTTGCCATTTCACTGTATTATCAGTTCAACCAAAGATGTTAACAAATAAGAAATATCTTAATGTGGAAAGAAAATTTCCATTAAAATTTTTCGAATTTTGTCCATTTCATTCAGACAAAAAAGTCTTAATGAAGATTAGGGTTTTTCTTGTTTTTAAAAAAAAAACGAATATAACACCTATAAGCCTTGTATTCCAGTTTTTAAAAAAAAATGGATACGAAAGAAGAACAAGTTTAAGATTTTAGATTTAAAACTTGAAGAACAACCATGAAATGGTTGTGTTTATAAAACCATGAAAGAAAATGATTTTATTTTTGAGTTCTTTTGTTTGATCTTGTGTAAAACAATGATAAGATCGAAAACAAGTTATTCGCATTTGATAATAGATAAGAACATATTAACCTTGAGTTTGATGAAGAAGATGATGAACAGTTCTTGAAGATTGAGAGCACAAAATGCAACAGTGTTCTTTTCTTGCGGAGAAAGATTGATTCGCGTAAAAGACAAATATAAACTTTGAGAGTGTTTATATAGGAAGAGAGTAGAGAGAGAAAAACTTGAGCGGGAAAGTTTTTCATCATGACACGGACACGTGTTTGCATTTGATTGGATAGACAACGAAACGTGCAAACGTGTGTCAGAAAAAGAGCGTGCCTGGTGTTATCCGTTGCAATGACGTCACAACTGTCCTTTCACATTCTTTCGTTGTCTCTGAGGTTTTTGAAAGAAAAACTCAGGGACTCTTTGGAAAATATGAAGCACTAAATAGAAATATCAGTGAGGGTTTTAAGAAATTTCAAAATATCGCTGTTAAGGAAGAGATATTCAGCGATGAAAGAATTTGAAATCTTGCATTTTCATGCGTTTTGTCAGAAAGAGAAAACATACCTTGATATCAGTTTAACCAAATTTATTCAGAGAGAAGATGATGAAATGGATTGTACAAGTTTATTTTATCCAGAGCCTATACATGAATGTATAAACGTATCGCTGATTAAATGTGAACCGCTGAAGATTTATCCTTCAAAGTTCAGCATTCCAAGCTCGCTGATGAGAAAGTTGAATCTTGTCTCATCAAGAGGTTTGGTAAACAAATCAGCTAACTGATAATCAGTTGGGATAAAATGAAGTTCTATATCACCATTCATCACATGATCTCTGATAAAATGATATCTGATTTCTATGTGTTTTGTCTTTGAGTGTAGCACTGGATTGTTTGCTATAGCGATGGCACTTGTGCTGTCGCAATAGATTGGAATTTTGGAGAGCTGAAGATCATAGTCTAGTAGTTGATTTCTCATCCACAAGACTTGAGAACAGCAGCTTCCAGCGGCTACATACTCAGCTTCAGCTGTGGAAGTGGACACTGAGTTTTGCTTCTTACTTGTCCAACTTACCAGCTTTCCACCCAGGAGCTGACATCCTCCTGTGGTGCTTTTCCTATCCATTTTGCAACCTGCAAAATCACTGTCTGAATAGGCGGTTAGATCGAATCCTGAATCTTTGGGATACCAAAGACCTAGATTCGCTGTACCCTTAAGATATCGAAAGATTAGCTTTACAGCTTTCATATGAGATATCTTAGGTTCAGCTTGATATCGTGCGCACAGACATGTTGCAAACATAATATCGGGTCGGCTAGCTGTAAGATACAGTAGTGAGCCGATCATCCCACGGTACAGCGTGACATTGACAGGAACACCCTTTGTGTCCTTATCAAGTATCAGCGGTGGTGCCATAGGGGTTTTCATAGTTGAACTTTCAGTTAAGTCGAATTTATTCAGCACATCTTTAACATACTTTCCCTGATTTATAAAAGTTCCTTTTTCAGTTTGCTTAATCTGAAGACCAAGGAAATATGTTAGTTCACCCATCATACTCATTTTATACTCATCTTTCATTCTATCAGCGAAACGAGTACAAAGCTCAGGGTTAGTAGAACCAAATATAATGTCATCAACATATATTTGAACTAGAATGATATGACCTTTTATTTTTCTAAAAAACAAAGTTTTGTCAATCTTACCTCTCTCAAATTTTTCAAGGTGGAGATAAGTAGAAAGAGTGTCATACCATGCACGAGGAGCTTGCTTCAAGCCATAAAGTGCCTTATCCAGCTTATAAACATAACCTGGACGCTTAGGATCTGAGAATCCTTGAGGTTGTTCCACATAAACTTCTTCATTCAGCTTTCCATTTAGAAACGCTGACTTAACATCCATTTGATGTACAGTGAAGTTTTTGTGTACAACATATGCTAAGAAAAGACGAATAGATTCAAGTCTTGCTACTGGAGCAAAGGTTTCGTCATAATCTATGCCTTCCTCTTGTCTGTATCCCTGAGCAACAAGACGAGCTTTGTTGCGAGTTACAGTACCATGTTCGTCCAACTTGTTTCGATAGACCCACTTAGTGCCTATCACTGTTTTGTCAGTTGGTCTCCGAACAAGTTTCCAAACTTTGTTTCTTTCGAATTCAGTCAGCTCTTCTTGCATGGCGCTGACCCAGTTTGGATCTCTGAGGGCATCATCTATTTTCTTTGGTTCAGTTAGAGAAATAAAGTTAACAAATAAACAAATATTACCTGCACTTCTACGAGTCTGAATACCAGCGTTGGGATCACCAAGAATTTGATCGATTGGGTGATTTACAGTCCATCGCTGAGCTGGAGCATGCGTCGCTGACTCAGTCTGAACTGGAGAAACTGAAGATGAGGCTTCAGCTACTTCTGGATTATCAGCTAAGAGAGGAATGCTTGCATTTGTCACTTCATTCACTGATTGCTGAGAAATAGATGGAATTTCTGACACATTTGGATCAACTGCGGGTATAGTGTTTATAGGAACAGCTGAGACCCAAGATGTTTCAGCTTCACTATTCTGCATATTGGGAATGATAGTAGGACCATCATTTTCAGTTGTATGAGTATGAGTAGTGGGGACATCTTTTGAATCACCAAGATGAGAAAACATCCATTGATTCAGTTCTTCTGTATCAGCGTTCGGTTTAGAGTTCGCTGAACGGGATTCGTCAAACGTGATGTGAATAGTTTCTTCTACAGTTTGTCTTCTTCGATTGAAGACTCTGAAGGCTTTGGAAACTGAGGAGTATCCAAGAAAGATTCCATCATCAGCCTTAGGATCAAACTTTCCAAGGGCATCTCTGTTGTTCAGTATGAAACACTGACAACCAAAGATGTGAAGAAAGCTGATTGAAGGCTTTCTCCCATGAAAAAGTTCATAGGCTGTCTTTTTGAATCTTTTGACTATCAGCGACCTGTTTTGCGTAAAACAAGCCGTGTTGACAGCTTCTGCCCAAAACTGAGTAGGCAGGTGAGAATCGCTGAGCATTGAACGTGCAGCTTCAATAATTGTTCTATTTCTTCTTTCAGCGACTCCGTTTTGTTGTGGTGTTCTCAGTGACGAAAAGTTGTGAGAAATACCCTTGCTCTCAAGGAAGGAATCAAGAGAACTGTTTTTGAATTCAGTTCCATGATCACTCCTTATTGAGCGAACAGTCATATTGTTCAGAGTTTCCATCTTCCGAACAAAGGTGATGAGTTCTTCAGGGGTGTCACTCTTAGAACGGAGAAACATTACCCATGTGTAACGAGAGAATTCATCAACTATGACCAGCGTATATTTCTTTCCAGCGATGGATTGTTTGTTAACGGGGCCAAACAAATCCATATGGAGTAGTTGAAGAGGAGATGACACTGAGGAAACTTGCTTGGACTTAAAGCTTGCCTTGGTCTGCTTCCCTTTTTCACACGCTGAACATAAGGATTCTTTGGCGTATGAATGTTGAGGTAGACCAGTGACTAACTCTTTGGATGAAAGAGTATTCAGTGTCTTGAAGTTGAGATGTGAGAGCCTCTTGTGCCATAGCCAGTTGACATCAGAAGATGCCTTTGAGAAGAAACAGGAGTTCTCAGTGGTTGTTGAGTCCATGTTTATAACGTAAACATTTTCCAAACGATAACCGCTGAGAGCTATCTTCTCCTTTTTGTCAGAGACAAAGCAGGATTCCTTAGTGAAAATCACTTTGTTATCCATGTCGCAAAGCTGACTGATGCTCAGAAGATTATGCTTCAGCCCTTCAACATATGCGACTCTTCTGAAGGATGTTGTACCATTTGAAAGTACACCATACCCTCGGGTGTGTCCTTTTCCATTTCCACCGAAAGTCACAGAGGGACCCTTCTCTTCCTTGTATTCAGCGAGCAGGCTTTTCTTTCCAGTCATGTATCTAGAGCATCCGCTATCGAGATACCAGATACCCTTCTTAACCTGCAATACAAAGGAAGATTAGTTTTGCTTGGGTACCCACTTCGCCATGTATACTTGTTTGTCAGTGGAAGAGGTTGGAATGGGTTCAGCAGTCTTCGCAGCATTTGAAGATTCAGCTTTGTCCTTCTTCACTTTGGTTAATTTCTTGACCTCAGAGGTAGGAGTCACCTTGACCTGACTTGCAACTGGTTTGGTTTTCTTGGGTGCTATCTTCACCTTAGCTATCTTATCAGCTTTGGTGGCTGTGGGACACTTACTTGCAATATGATCGGTAAGTCCACAGTGATAACATTTCCTATAACTAAAATTAGTTCTAGGACCACTTGAGTGCTGAGGTTTTAATTTGGAATTAGAAGTGCCAGCACCAAGTACACTATTGGTTTTTGAAATAGGACGAACATTCAGTTCTTCAGATTTCTTACCAAGGACATCTACTCTGAGTCTAGGAGTAGGTCGCTGAACTGATCCAGAGGTCTGATTTCTAGAACCAGATGAATGAATCACTAAGGCTTTGGAAGCATTCAGCTTAGGTACTAAAGTACCCTTCTGAGGATTTTGATAAATTACAATTCCTTTACCTTTGTCTTTAGAGACAGAGGTAGGTTTTGAATAAACCATTTTCTCCTTACCTTTTGAGGTAGGAGTTTCCTCAGGGATTGGTGTAATCGACGAGGAGTACTGAGATGAAGAAGTGTCAGCTATTGAGGATACGAACGTTCCAAATTTAAGCATTGAACGTTCAGTGGTTGGTATTGGAGTATCATATTTATAACCCAGACCACGTTTATCACTCAGAGGAATCTGAGCCTTAATTATCTCAGTGATCTTTGTTGAAGAATTACACCATCCTTCAACAGTAGCTTGTTCAGCTTTTAATGCAGCGATAGCTTCCGCTCGTTCGATTTTGACTAGCTGATTTAAATGGACTTGATCTTTAAAATCTTCTTCAAATTTAGAAAGCTTTTCTATTTGAAGGTGGCAATTTTTAAGCTTTTCAGCGAGATCAAGATTTTGGTTTTCAACCACAGCTTTGCCGTTCATGGCTTCGTATAAACTTCTAGTCAGTAGTTCGATTTTACAGAGACTATCAGCTTCATCAATATTTACAATATTGGTAAAGAAGGAAGGTGATACCTGAATGGCAGATGTTGAAGTGGAGGGAATGTCTGAACTTTCTTCCTCTTCTTCAATCTTGGCCATGAGACATTGATTTGCTTCATCATCTTCAGAATCAGATGATGAGGCTTCTTCATCAGAAGCAGCCCAATCATAGTCAGCCATCAGGCCTTTTCCCTTCTTCTTAAAGCTTTTCAGCTTTGCATACTTCTCCTTCAGCTTTAAGTATTTGTCGTCTTTATTCCTTGGAACAAAGGATTTCTTTGTAAAAACTGAAGGTCTCATGATTTTCTTTGACCTGCACTCGTTTGCGAAATGACCTGTCTTTTCGCAGTTAAAACAAGTAGCAGTAGCCTTATCAACAAAAGCTGATGAATTAGGCTTGTCAGCTATAGAAAGAGTTTTGTTCTTTCTAAACATTTTCTTCTTGGCGAATCTCCTGAACTTTTTAGTTAGGAGAGCCAAGGATTCATCATCTGAAGAATCAGAATCTGATGACCTTTCAGAGTTACTTTCTAACTCAGTGATAGTGACCACGGGTCGCTGAGTAGAAGGTTCCTCTGAGATTAAAGCAACAGGGGTGCTTTTGGAATCTTTTACAAGATTCTTCTTAAGATGGCTAGATTGCTCATGATTCAGCAATGTGCCATATAAGGTAGCAAGTGTCATTGATCTTAGATCTTTCGACAGCTTGAGACACATGGAATAATTGTCCCAGATTTCAGGTAAACATTCTAAAAACTTTGTCAGCACTTCAAAGTTAGAATATTCCTTACCAACCGTTTTTAGATCTATAATTAAGCAATTAAAACGTTGATGTACTTCAGAGAGAGTTTCATTCTTACCAGAGATGAAGCTTTCGTATTGTCTTACCAGGTTGATCTTTCTTGAATCCTGGACTTCAGACGTTCCTTCATACTGAACACATATTGTGTCCCACATGGCTTTTGAGGATTTCAGGTTCATGACGGAATGGTAGACTTCGTCAGGAAGGGCCATGGATAGTATGGATCTGGCTTTTGTATCTATAGCCACTTTCTTCTTGTCTTCATCGGTCCAATGATGGATTTCCTTTGGAATCAGCCTTTCTGGAATAGCAGCCCTAGTTGCAGTGGCTGGAACTGCAGGATCAATTGTTACAGGGAAGTGTGGGCCGTTTTCAAGATAGTAAGGTATAGTAGGGTCTACACCTTCTAAGAAGAGTGTCATCCTATTTTTCCATAAGTTGAAGTTATCTCTGGAAAATCTGGGGGGTTTTGCAAGAGAACCATTGTCAATATAGTGAGTGTTTGTGTTTGAGTTGGCCATTTTCAGATAATAGCAAGGAAGAGAAATATCTTAGATTAGATCTTGTTTATGAGATTAAACAAATCCGCTCTGATACCACTTGTTGGTCCCGAAAGGCCTAAACAAGTTTGTAGAAGGGGGGGTTGAATACAAACACACTATTTTACTTTTCTAAATTGTTTATTGATAAATCATTAACAATTTACAGCTTGTTGCGGAAACAAGATTAAGGATAAACCTAAATCTAAACAAGTTGGAACACTAAGGTTTTCTTGCACTAAGAAAGATAAGGAGATTACTAATAAAATCCTATCTTGAGAGATTTGAACTTGTCCAGAGTTAGCAAGTTGCTTCAAATGAAGTGAGTTCATCT
The DNA here is from genome assembly GCA_033807775.1 of Saussurea involucrata. NCBI lineage: Eukaryota > Viridiplantae > Streptophyta > Magnoliopsida > Asterales > Asteraceae > Saussurea > Saussurea involucrata. The sequence goes on along the minus strand of CM066322.1, from coordinate 145,703,218 downwards.
CTTTATATACTGCATGCATTTAATGCAATTCAGTATACACTTTACACGTGTCATCAGCGGATTGGTTGCATGTCATTGACCTTTGTTGACAACCTTAGTAGCCGCATGAATGAACAGTGTAGTATCAGAGTGGTTGTACGATTTCAGATTTTCGGAGGTTCTTTTCTGACATTTCGTACGGTGGCGTGCAAGGGAGGTTAAGACAAAAGTACTTTGTACGGAGGACTTCATGATCAGCTTTCGTTGATTCAGCAATTATCATTTACTATTCAGCGAATGATAAAGTTCAGCGATAGCTGAAGTCTTGTACTTGATACTTCACGTTGAGTGGACAAATCTGACTCTTCGCTGATCCGCATCAGTTCATTAGGAGACTTGTCGCTGGTTCTTGAGCTTGATCTTCGACTTCAGCGTAGAACCTTTGTTGACGTGAATCTTGTCTTCAGGGATCATAAGTAAACAACTAACTTATCAGCGATCACCAGAAGGACTGAACAGACTCAGCGATATGGTGAACAATGTTCGCTGAATGTTTAATCTAAAAGAGCGAGAGTTCCTATCAGCAGTACTGTAAGATCTTAGTACTTATCAGCGATAGTGAAACTCTGATACATATTGTTTACTTACAATTTTCACTAAGTATTTAAGATAGGGTCATTATCAAATCACTGAGGGTTTGGATCAACACATAACACGTTCCACGTGTCAAATCTAAGGAAGTGTCTGGCTGATGAAAGTGCTGAGGTAACTCTTAAGGATGTAAAGGTGGACAAAACCTTGAGCTACATTGAGGAACCGGAAGCTATCGTTGATAGAAAAGTAAGGAAACTAAGAAATAAAGAGATTGCCCTAATTAAAGTTGAATGGAGACATCATAAAGGGCCAGGAGCCACTTGGGAACTCGAGAAGGAGATGAGGTTGAAGTACCCTCATTTATTTGCATAGGACAAATTTCGAGGACGAAATTTTGTTAAGGGGGGAAGTTTGTAATAACTAAAAAAATGATGATAATTCATAAGGGCTTGTTGTGTAGAGGCAAAGAAACTAAAAGGTTTAGACTTGGTAACTTTCATGGTTATTCATTATCATGCAAATCAAGAGATGGAAAACCTCCATCTCATTTAAACCTCAGACCTTTACCCTTCTTTTGTCAAGAAACCGTGGAAGCATCATGTATATATATAGGGCTATAGACCTGCAAGTAGAAATCAACCAATACTTAAGAGAAGAAACAAGTTTAGAAGGGGAAGGACGGTAACGGTTCGGTGAATCGCGACGGTTTCGGTATGAGCTTTTGATATTGTACATATATATAAGTATCTCATGCATGTGCCTACATGAGTTGTTGGTGGATTGGGATGGAGTTGTAAAAGATATATATATATATATATATATATATGTATATAAATATACAATTCATGCATGAAAGGTGTGAGCCACACAAAGAAAGAAATAAATAGTTAGTCTATATATATAGCATGATCTGTTAGTGTATACATATATAAGTTGCACGACGTGTTAATTATATATGTATATGGTTTAATGTGTGCATATATATATATATATATATATATATATATATATATATATATATATATATATATATATATATATGGAGGATTATAATTAAACACATCGAATTTAGCCATTTAGGATATCAACCATGGATTGTTTTAAAAAAATAGATGACTTTAAGGAGACCACTCGACTATTTCTAGGAATGTCGAATTTTATAATTTAGAGTTAAATGTGATCGTAAATTGTAGGGAAGGCGTGAAGAACTTCAAGAACAGTCCGGACTCCGACGAGTACTGTGAGTTAACGTGATTTTTAAACGGTTGCATACTTTTATAAAATTGCTCAATGTTCTCGAGAATTTTATTATGTCGTTTATGCAATAAATGAAGACGTGTTTTATGATATATATGTGAAAATTTGTTTGGCAATGGAGGTGTACTATGGTAAGACGAGCATGCTGTGTGAGCTCGTCTAAAGCCGTAAGCGCGGACATGCTGTGTGAGTCCACCAGGCAAAGCTGTGTGAGTTAGGCACCTTCCATGATGCCGATAGCTTTGTGAATTATATTGTTTTACCGTATGCATGCTAAATTATGATGCTTTGTGAAAATTATTATTGATATTATTTTCATGCATAAAACCGTGAATTCACTGGGCCCTAGGCTCACCCAACTCCTTTTCAAAATAACTATGCAACCAGGTCGTCACTCACTCGGGAGTAGTAGCAAAGGGAAAGAGAAAATCTAAAACCGGGTTGGTGTTGGAATAAAGGCATGATGAAGGATGATTCAAGACTTAAGACAAGTTTTATTTTGTTATTTATTAACTGAAAACCTTCCGTTACGTTGAACAATTAGACTTGCGGTTTATTTATATGAATGTTTTATATATTAATATGTTTTAGGAAAAAAAAATTTGGGACGTTACATAAGTACCGGGACTAGCAAGTCCCGTAGCCTGTTTGTCGAACACATACCGGGAAAAGGAGAGACACCGGGAATTTGAGTCCCGCAATGGGCAAGCACCGGGACTAGACTCCCGCAGCTGCATACCGGGACTTGGTGCTGGACCGAAATGCACTTGGGCCGAAGTGCTCTTGGGCCGGAATCATAGCTGGGCCGATTGGCTTGGTGGACTGAGACCTTAGATGGGCCGTGAGTTTTGTAAATCTCTTTTGGGCTTAGTGTTAACTGGGTTGGAAATAAACGAATCTTGGGTTTAGCATTTTTAGAAGAGATCGCCAAGGTAGTTAGTGATCCTTTCAGAGACCGAGTTAAGAGGAGAAATATAGGATCGAAGTTGAGTTGCATCTAATGAATTTATAAATTTAATTATTAGGTGTACGGTCGGAACGAGGCAAGAGGTTAGGAAGAGAATTGCTATCAGGTGAGTTCCCTAAACCTTTTTACGGCGTAAAGTGTTAAATGTTTTTCTTTACTGATTATGGTTCTTAAAGCACACGAATTGTTTACAACTGAAATGCATGTTTCTCACGAACGTACTTATTTATATCTAAAAGAAAGCTTGACACGATGAAACGAAAAGCATGATTTGTAAAGATTCTATTTTACATGCCTATGAAATGTATGTGCATGCTATGTGATGTCGGTCTGTACTGTGGGATCAATGAGCCTCGGGATCTAATGGTCCCTTGGTTATGTACGATGAGACGGTAGGTTGGAATTCGTTTCCTCCTAGGCGGGTATCGGGGAGTCTGCTTGGGCCCCGATACGAGAGGGCGAAAGGGGAGTCTGCTTGGGCCCCGATCGCGATTGGTTAAGCGATCCACTACACAGTGCAGTACCATATGTGATGCTTTACGATGTATGATGCATTTTTAATTAAATGATTTCGTATTATTTATAGATGTTGTTTTATGGAGGGAATTCACTAGACCTTCTGGTCTAACCCTCGCTTTTCAAAAACTAAACCATTTTCAGGTAAGCGACCTTCGAGTTCTTCTACATAGAAGCAAGAGGTAGCTAGGAGATGATGGAACGTGTGATGCTCCCAGTTTTTCTTTGAAGAATATAGATAGTGCTCGGCTGTGAGCTTAGAGACTTCCGCTAACAAGTTTTGTTTAGTATAGTTCACTGACGATATTAAAAACGAACTATTTTTGTAATTTGGATGTTTAACCTATGATTTAATGCATGATATGTTTTGGGACGTTACAGAGACACCTCACCCTTCTAAAAGAAATGGGGCGGTGGTGTGGTGATATCTTTAATCACATTAACCAAACAAACCCTCAACTATCAGCACTTGGCAAGAATAACCCTCCAAGTTATAAATCAAAATTAAAGTTTACCCCCTTAACTTATAACTCCTTAAAACCATAACGCAACTTAAACCTATAAAACTAACCTAAACCTACCTTATCTGAAATAATAAAATTTAAATAAACCCATAACGTACCCGGTTATTACAATACTAAATCTCCCCTTTTTATAGTGAACCCACCGTCCCCACCCCTTCATCACCTCACCCTTACACCCTCATCGTTGAGAAACCTCAACTCCATTCATATTTTTCCTTGAAGCTAGGAACACATAAATATACAATGAAAAGCACGAGTACGAGATTTGCGATAAAAAACCAAAGATGAAGTTGTCGTTGCACTTTAAACCTACCATATATGACGATAGTGGTTTTGTCTTGACTAAAGCTTTTTTCTTAGGGTGTTGGTTTGTGGTTTTAGGTTGACCAGCTACCGCCGTTACCGTCATGTTATTGTGGTTCACAACACCAACTATTTCACCTTTACCAACGATAAAAGAAAGATTTAGGGGCCATTTACCTAACGCTTACCATATAAACATTTACCGGTAAGAATCAACACTTTCACTTAACTTACCGAGTAAGATTTTAGTCCATTAAAACGGCATACACCATTCCTACTAGGTAAGATTCTCAATCCTTGTCATGTTCATTCGATAAGGTAAATTGACTCGATAAGCACTTAGTAGGTAAGGTTTAGTAAACGACCCCTTAATCTCTATGTTAAGAAGATAAAAAAACAAGACCCACAATGAAGAATCAAACACAACATAGAAGATCTGTTGGATTTCAATTTGAATCGGACAAATCAAACAAATCCCAGATAAATAAAACTCACAATAATGCATATCATCAAAGAAAGAGGGATCTAAATCCATAAACAATGAAAACCAAATAATTTACCTACCTAAAACAAACCCTCTTTATCCTGATCGGGGAGAGTTTAAAGAAATTCCTATGTTTGATTAGGGTCCTTGAAACGGTGGTCTCCATGGCCTCCATTTGTCCTGAACGAGAAAACCAAAATAAATTGAGAATCTAAGGAACTTATATCAAGATGAAGTTGAGAGTGAGCTGGTGTTGTCGCAGAAGGTGGTGTCAAAGATGGCCGGTAAAGGACGACACTTCTATTAGGCCATCCGCAGCGCCCACGGGCTCGGACTCGGGCTCGCCGCGGGCTCGTGCGGGCAGCGGTGGGGGCTGTTCGGGCTTCGAGCTCGGGCTCGGCCTCCGGGCTTTCAAACCCGAGGAACCCGAAAGCATATTGTATTTTTTTTAAATCTTAAAAATAAATAAATCCAACGGCTACTTTTATAAAAAAAATATTTTTTTTTCAATTTAATCCCACTATATATATTAACCCTCAACCTCTTATTTTTTCACACCAACAATCTCTCAAACTCTCTCATTCTCTTCCATTCTCTATATTTTAAACAATATGGATTCGCCACAACCCGGTTCACCGACCGCATCATCATCATCCGTAGACACCGACGAGTTGTTGAATCTACAAAGAGAAGTTTTTCGACATACTGCACAATGGATTTATGGTAGCACCGCCTCGTCGTCAACAACAGAGAGGGCCGCGAACATAGAAAGAGGTCGATTATCTGCAAACGAGCGGCTTATGCGGGACTACTTTGGCAACAACCCGGTTTATACACCGGATATGTTTAGGCGGCGGTTCAGGATGAGCAGGCAACTATTCGAACGAATAGTTGAAGATTTAGCAGGAGAGTATCCGTATTTTACACTTCGGGTGGACGGCAGACGCAAACAAGGGTTTTCTCCGATACAAAAGTGTATTTCCGCTATTCGGCAATTGGCGTATGGAGTAACTGCTGACGCACTTGACGAGTACATCCATATGGGAGAGACAACGTCACGAGATTGTCTGTACAAATTCTGCACAGGTATTATTGAACTGTATGGTCAAAAATATTTACGCAACCCTACTTTTATTGATATTCAGAAGTGGTACGCCGCGCATGAAGCTAAACATGGATTTCCCGGCATGCTCGGCAGCATATACTGTACTCATTGGTCGTGGGCAAATTGTCCGAATGCATGGCGAGGTCAATTCATGAGAGGTGATCATGAGCACCCGACAATCATGCTAGAAGCAGTGGCCTCTCAAGATCTATGGATATGGCACGAATACTTTGGTGTTGCCGGTTCCAACAACGACATCAATGTTCTCAATCAGTCGCCCATCTTCAACGATGTATATGATGGAAAAGCACCCGACTGCCCTTTTAAGGTGAATGGAGCCACCTACGAGCACGGATATTATCTAGCGGATGGGATATATCCGGAATGGGCTACTTTCGTAAAATCATTTACGTGCCCACGGGACCCTAAACGACAAAAATTCAAGTCCGCGCAAGAATCGGCACGTAAAGATGTTGAACGAGCTTTTGACATGCTTAAACAACGTTGGCATATACTTCATAACCCGGCACGCGGATGGGAACTCTCAAGATTGGGAAACATTATGTACGCTTGTGTCATATTACACAATATGATACTCGAAGACGAATATCATGTTATTTGTGGTGGCGATGACCACGGCCTTTTCACGGATGATAACGAAACACAAATCAGTGAGGAACAACGCGCGGCAAATGTTCGAGAAGTCCAAAACCGGGCCACTCATAATAACCTTCGGTCGGATTTGGTCGAACATATTTGGCGTATCCAAGTTCTCAACAATGACGACGAGTAGTTTTTTAAATTTATTTTGTAATTTTTAAATTTATTTTGTAATTTTTAATTTTTTAATGAATGATATGAATTTTTATTTTTATTATTTATCTTATTTTTATTTATTCAAAAATATATAAATATTTTTATTTTGTTAAATAATTAAATGTATAAATAAAAGAATTAAAAAAATGATGTGGCGCTGATGTGACATTGAGGGCTTGATGGCTTTTAGTTATGTGCTGGGGGTGTTTAGGGCTTGAGGGCTTAGCTGATGTGGCGCTGATGTGACGTTGAGGACTTGAGGGCTTTTATCTATACGCTGTGGATGGCGTTACCAAGATTTGATCACACCGGAGAAAGATGACCAGGATCTCATCAACATTATTTTAGGATACTATAGTGTGGGGGTGGGTGGGTGGGTGTGTTGTGGGATAGGACCAAAACCAAACTTTACTCTTAAATATTTACTTTGTAGGAATAAAGGCAACTTGTAAAGATTCCACTTGTATTTGTCTTGGTCATTTATTATTGATTTGTGGGATTATTAAGGCAACAACCATCTCTCTTTCGTTTTCAACTTCTATTTAGGTGTCGATCAACTTGTTTCTTTAACATTTGTTTACAAATTGAATACAAACAATCGATAAATTGTACTTTATCAAATTCAATTATTTACAACTATTGTTTACAATATAATTAACCATTAAATAAAAGTTATTTGAAAATTATAGATTAACTTAAAATTGACTTTATAAAAAAGAAATCGACTCAAATAGCCTTTTTACCCAAGCAAATTGGTCTTCTAGTAATTACTCTCTCACTTTTATCAAAATATCACTACATCCACAATAGTCAAGTCTCTAACTTGCAGACCTAGTTAAAAAAAACAAATTTGATTGATTTTATTTTGCGGACTTGGGTCCGCAATTGGGAATTTGGGTATCTTATATGTTAATATTTTTTCTTTAACATGTTTTATTTTACATTGTTATTAAGGAGGCGTTTGGTTCATTTTAAGAAACAAGAATGAAAATGAAAATGTGAATGAAATAGAATGAGAATAAAAATACGTGTTGCATTGATGTTGTTTGGTTAAACTAATATAATTAATAAAAAAAATTATATAAATTTTTTAATATAAATATGTGACCTCCAACATAAAAATAAAAAAATATTTTCTATTCAATATCGAAAGATGAAGGGACGTATGAGAAAATATGACTTAGCGGGAATAAGATTTCCATTCCCCCCAATTTGGTCAGGAATGAAAATTAATGAGTTTGAGATAATGAACTCATTATATTATATCCAATCAAACAACTATTTTCATTATCATTCTCATTCCTTACCCCTCTATACCCCCAACCAAACGCCCCCTAAGTTTTAATGTCTAGTTCATTTTAAGAGCATCTCCAACAACTTATTTAAAATAGAGAAAATGCAATTTTTGTTCTTTAAATTGCTACAACAACTTCTCTATATGGTTCTCTAAAATAGAGAAAACTCCTAGTTTAGAGAATTCTCTAAAACTTGGTTGATGAAGAAAGAAATTGTTTTTTTATTCATTCCCATCAATATGATTGGATTATTATTATTTTTTACAAATTCTTTATAAAAATGCATTGGGATAATAAATCTAAATAATATTTTAATAATATAATAGATGTTGAAATCTCTAAAATAAAGAATTTGTTGGAGCTAAATGTAAATCTTTTTAAAGATTTTGTCTATTAATTTTCTATTTTAGAAAAATTATAGAGAGTCTACTAGAGATACTCTAAGAAATTGGAATGAAAACAAAACTAAGAATGGGAACATGAATAAAATTTTCATTCCTCAAAATTAGTGAGGTACGGAAATTAATGGATATGTGATAAACTCATTATATTATATCAAATCATACAACATTATTTATTATCATTCTCATTCCTTACTCCTTGATACCCTCTATCAAACATCCATTTTAACTAAGACCGTCTTCAATGGGGTCACTAAATCTTATACTAAAGACTAAATTTGGTGTAAATTACACTATTCACATCTTTAATGGGGTCTCTATTTTCACACTAAATTTAGTGTAATGAATAGTATTACACTATATTTGGTGTAATACTATTCACTTACACTACTTTTCCACATCACTCTTAAAAAATAGTGTTACTCATTGAAGAAGATTTACTATTAACACTAAAATTTACATCACTTTTAAAATTTAGTGTAAAATATAGTGTGACCCATTGAAGATGCCCTAACATAACTACTTTGTTATCTAGTTGATTAGCTAACAATTAATTTTATCAATTAATTTACCAGGCATAATATTATAATAAAAATAGAAAAAATAATGGGAAATTAATTAAAATACCCCAAGTTTGAATTCCCTTTACCAAAATACCCTAAATCTCTTTCACTTTACCAAAATGCCACAACTGCCCGCGATGGGGCCTGCGATCGCGGGCTAGGGCGTACGTCGCACCCGTGTTTGGCCAAAGTGTCCCGCGGAGCCCCTCAACTATGGCCGCGGTGACACTTTTGGTCCCTCCCCGCGGAGGTTGCCCGCGATAGGCCCGCAGTGGGCAAAAAATTTTCATTTTTGGCCCCTGTATTTGAACGAATCTTACATGCTTTTACTGTTTGTTTCTGTTTTTTTCCACAATTATTGTACTTTGAAGATCAATTTGTGGTTCAAATTCACTGGCTTGTTTCATCAATGTTGAATCACTGTTTTTGGAATACCAATTTGTGGATGAAATGAGAGATTGGTTGTCATCAATGTTGGTTGTTTCATCCATAAATAGATGCAAAATGCAATCCATAATCCACACACCGATTCCATACTTCTTTCTTGCTTTCTTTCTTCAATATTTTGTTTTTGAGATACTACTGAAAAAATGAGTTCATCTGTTGCAAAGGCTAAGCTATATTTATGTTTTGATGGTGAATGGGTGCAAGATAACAATGAGTGGAATTTTGCTTATAAATCTAAGCATGGTGTAAAATTGTCAGTAAACTATACTTATCAGAAATTTCTTGTATATGCCATGCAAAAATGTAAAATCAACCCTTCTGCTGTTTGCAAGTTAGTGTTTAAAAATGCTGATGGGTCATTTGTGGATTTATCCAACGATGGGGATATCTCTGGTTTTCTGCACTTTGCAGCAGATTCAGAAAGGCCGCCATTACTTTTTGTATATGCCTCCGAATCCGACGAAGACGATGACGAAGGTGACGACGACGGTGATGACGATGACCTCCAAATAGAGCAGACTGATTCTCAGGCGTCTCACGGCCCAACAGTTCATTTCGATCATGCATATGGTTTTAACGACTGTATTCCTGATTATGTTCCGGAGACGCAACAACAACAACCACAACCACAAGAAGGACGTTGTGCTGGAGTTGCTGATGACGAAACCTACGTTTTCAAAACGGGTAATGCTGATATAGACAGATCAGATACCGATAGTGATAATCACGAAGAATATACCCCTAGTAGAAAATCATGTAGTCAGATAAATGACTTTTTTGATATGCCCCCTATGCTTTCAGACCAGAATACCCAGTCACAAACCTACGAACCTACACCTTATATTCGCAGTGAAAGGTTAAGAGTAGGTCAGATATTCGATTTGAAGGATATCTTGGCAAGTCAGGTCAGACTTAAGTTCTTGGAAGAGGGTTTCCAAAGTCACACGCCGAAATCTGACAAAAGCAGATACATAGTTGAATGTGCCAGAGAAAACTGTGAGTGGAGGATGTACGCGATTCACACGGGTCCCAAAGGAGGGGCGTTAATGATTAGAAAGTTGCACGACGTACACACTTGTACGAGGACACAACTGAATCCCCACCACAAACAAGCCGGCAAAAAGACTTTGGGTGCGATACTGAAAAACAAATTTCTTGATGTTAGCAGGTCATTGCGTCCAAAGGACATCGTCCACGATGTTCACCAGCAGTTCGGCGTCACGATTGGTTACCACCAAGCGTGGCGTGCGCGATGCCAGGCACTGCTTATGGTGAGTAGGGATGGAAACGGGGCGGGGAATTGACGGGGAATGCACCCCTCATCCCCGACCCCGACCCCCGTTTATTACCCCCGTCCCCGTCCCCGACCCCGCATAATACCCGACGGGTTCGGGGGAAGAAATCCCCGACGGGTACGAGGAACCCGTTGGGTACCCGTTTAGAGAAAAATAATAATTGCATAGTTAAAAATGAAAAGCAAAATCAAGTTTCAAAAACACTTAACCAACCACATGATTTCATAGTTCATGAGAAACATAAAAGTATAAACTATTAAGCAACAAAAATGAAACTATATAATTCACTTAATCATAGCTCAAGAATTCTTCATTCTACTTTACAAAAAAACTCCCCACTTTTAGAATCCACAATCATCAATTCATCACCAATTCACCATCTTTAGATCTTCATGCATCAAAATCCACATGACTTGGACCCTACAACATTAAAGAAAAATATTAAGCGTAAAACATTGTTTACAAATAAGAAAAAAAAAATAACAAACCTACCGCATCATCATCATCATCTTTTATGTCTTCAAACATTGCAAGATATTTTTCCCTGTTTGAATGTGCACCTAACAATAAAAGGAAATAAACATTATTAAGAATCATTTTGATGTGTAAAAGAAAATGAAACAAAAAAAGTTAGAAAAATATACCTAAGTTCTCATCATCCCATAACCAATCTTGTGCACATACCAATGCTTCTAATGTATGAGGATGAAGCCTATTACGATGAGGAGTCACATGTCTTCCACCGGTACTAAAGGCCGACTCGGAAGCAACCGTAGACACCGATATAGCCAAGATATCTTTAACAACTTTTTGCAATGTTGGATATCTCAAGCCATTTGCTTTCCACCATGCTAGAATATCAAATTCCCCATTCCTAGGCAAAACGGTCTCCTCTAAATAATAATCTAACTCGGACTTGTAAGCATCCACATTTGAAGTGCTACTAACGAATAAATCATAACCCGCCAAAGGATCTACACACTCATCAACATCCATACCAACTTCAAAACTTTGCAATGAATCCAAATGAGCATCTTTTCCATCACTTAGTGTGTATTCTTTCACCAAATCAAAAGTCATCTTTCTAATTCTTTCAATTTCAAGCGGGGACTCATCACCATAAATTTTGGGAAAGTAATATTCAATTAGTTTCATCTTAAACCTTGGATCCAAAATAGTTGCTACGGCTAATATTCCATGTATGACCGACCAATATTGGTCAAACTTTTCAATCATATTTGTAGCCATCTCCTTAATCTCCACATATGATGATCCAAGACACTCCCTAAGCAACAATCGGATTTCACAAATCTTAGGAAAAAAAATATTTGCCGTGGGGTATTTGGTCCCAGAAAACATCTCAGTAACATTGTAAAACAATTTTAATTTCTCACACATTACCTTTGCTAAAAGCCAATCTCGATACGTAGGTGCTTGTTTGTAGTGTTTATCGGTGTGTACTAGGCGATTAAAGACATCCTTGTACACAATGGCACTCATAAGCATCAAATAAGTAGAATTCCACCTAGTTCTACAATCAAGAACCAACTTCCTTTTACTTGAAAAAGTTAATCCATCTTTAGCTTCCTCAATTTTTTCCACTCTTTTTGGTGTTGCGGTCCAATAAACTACACTTTCACGACTAGTTTCTATCCCGCTTTTAATTGCACCCAATCCTTGTTGAACAATCAAATTTAATATATGTGCACAACATTTCATATGAAGCAATTCCCCATTCAATAGTAAATGCTCACTTCTCAATTTTTCTTTCATCTTATCAATCATGGAAATATTAACACTACAATTATCCAAAGTCAAAGTAGATAACTTACGATCAATAGACCATGCAACCAAGCACTCCATCAACTCTTTTGATAAGGTTTTAGCATTATGAGGGGATGACACATACATAAACCTATAATAAAATATATAAAAGTTAATTAGTATACAAATGATCAATGTATATTAAATTAAAATATAACATAAAAAAGAAAACTAGTAACTTGCCTTATAATTTTATTGCGCAAAATCCACGAGTCATCAATATAATGTGCGGTTACAACCATGTAGTCTCTTTTTTGATTAGTGGATGTCCACATATCAGTTGTCACCGCAATTCTACCTTGATTGGTATTCAACACGTTTTTTGTTTTAGTCTTCCCACTCTCATATATCTTCATGATATCCCTTCTAATGGTAGGTCGAGAGACATGGTTGAATAAAGCGTTCAACGAGTTTGAGAACCTTCTAAAACCAAAATGTTCTACCATGTTAAGTGGATACTCATGCAAAATTATCATCCTAGCAAGTTCATCCCTTGAAACTTTTTGATCAAACATGTGGGTGCCAAGTGTAGAAGCTCCATCTTTTTTCTTAATAGGATTCAAGATAGCTTGTTTTATGTCTCGATTCTTTCTAAGAGGACATGTCTTGAAATGCTCATGTAAGTGTTTAGTCCCATTTTTGCTTGATCCTCCAAGTTTCTTCTCACAGTAATTGCAAATCGCCTTATCAACCCCGTCAACCTTTTGTTTCTTAAAGTGATTCCACACAACTGAAGTCAACTTTCTTTTTGTTGTCTCGACATTTTCGGCAACGTCGCAATCTATAACCGGAGGTGTACTTATAGGTCCATTATTTTCTCCACTCGTAAATGGAACATCATTTTGTGGAGATTCTTTTTCAATCCCACTCATTGTTGACTGCAATAATACAAACATACTTATATTAAACAAATATGTACAAGTATTTAACTAAAAAGATGGTAGTAAAATCATGATTTTTTTTCTAAAATTTACCTCTAAGAAAAAGATTTCAGAATCCAGAGTTGTACAATGTGCATATTAAGTTGTACACTGGTAAAACAATTTATAAAATCCAGGCAACCAAGTACCAGCTTACCACAAGATGGATTAACGTTTTGCGGTCCACAAGATGAAACAAAAGACATAATCTTAAACAACGTTAACACTTAACACCCCTCTCACTCAACAGCAAAACAACATTTCAACCATTATTCAACAAAAGCATCCATCAGACTATCACCCAAGTGAGTAAATAATTCTCTCGAAAAGATCGGTACAAATAATATATAAACACAAACAACTAGTTGATGTAGAAATACCAAGCATTTAACAGAAATTAACCTGATGAATGTTGAAGAAGAATAAAAAGGCCAAATCGTGAGCTGTGTAACTGTGTTGAGTACTGTAGTTTAGGGTTCCTCCAAAATGTAACTAACGCTGAAGAAGAAGAAACCAAGAAGACGATTAGACGAAGAGGCAGACTCAGAGATTGATAGCTCCGGCAGACCGACCTCCGATCATAGCTCCGGCGATTTCGGCTCCGGTCTGAAATTGATTTGAGAGTAAGCGACATAGCCACATAGAGAAAAGAGATGTTTTAGTTTAGTTGTTTACCCTTTAGAGATGTTTTAGTTTAGTTATTACCCTTTAGTTTTACAGAATCATAATTCATAATTCATAGACGTCTTGTTGTGCAGTGTACCCGTGTCTGATGAGTGATGATGTGAGAATTGAGAATTTGAGATGTCCAAGAATCCAATGGTCCAAGAAGTTTAAGAGGCAAGTAAGTAGGCATTAGGATAAGGCAACTCAAGTACCTACCACCCACAATCCCAGTTATCTATGTAGCTAATTAGCTATCTCTTATAAAATATAAATTTTTTATATAATATATAACATGTAATATATATATATAATATATATAATCGGGTATTAATAGGGTCGGGTAGTGGTATCCCCGACCCCGACCCCGAACCCGCTTCGGGTACAAGAAACATTCCCCGTCCCCGCCCCGTTACCCGATAAGTCGGGGAATCCCCGCCCCGTTAGGGGCGGGTACCCGTGGGTACCCGACCCGACGGGTCAAATTTCCATCCCTAATGGTGAGAGGCACGTTCGAGGAGTCGTATGAACGACTCCCAACATATTTATATAATTTGTAGCTGCAGAACCCTGGTACTGTCACGCAGCTACGGACCGATTCACGTGGACGGTTTGAGATGTGCTTCGTGGCCCTTGGACCCGCGGTACGTATTTTAACACGTCAAATGTTTACACATTATAAACTATAACATTTTCAAAGGAAAACCACCTATGTTTTTGCAGATCCGCATATTTGTGGCAAATCTACGTCGTGTCCTGGTAATAGACGCAGCCCATTTAAAGGGCCGTTACTTGGGTATGATGTTCCTGGCGGTTGCCATGGACGGGGATAACTCCATCGTTCCAGTAGCTTTCGGCGTAGGCAAGTCCGAAACCGGGGACGAGTGGACTTGGTTTCTGTCCATGTTGAGACAAGCTATCGGAGACACGCAAAGGTTGGTGTTTATGTCCGACAGGGCTCCTTCCGTAAGCGGCGCAATCTCTGCCATGTACCCAACCGCCCCTCACGCCATATGCTGTCGACAGTTGGAGATGAACGCCAAAACCAAGGACAGACGTATTACCACCCATAAGGATGTCTACTGGGCGACATACAGAGCATATACGGATCGAGAGTTTAACCGGTACATGAATCTGCTACGATTTAGTGCCAAGGAAGCAACTAAAGTCATGGACGAAGCTGGACCGGAGAGGTGGTCCGCGGCCCATTTTCCTGGACAACGGTATGACATTCTGACCTCCAATAGTGCAGAGTCGGTGAATGCACTCTCTCATTTTGCGCGTAGATGTCCGATTGTTAATCTTATGGACTACTTTCGGGCCTTTCAACAAGAGTGGTACCAACTTCGACGCCGAAAAGGAGCTGAGATGCAAAATGCACTCACACCAATGGCGGAGGAGATAGTTCAGAACAGAGCGCGTCGCGCGGCGACATGGGCGGTAAGAGAAATCGGGTATGGGAGGTACGAGGTTCAAGATGGCCATGTTCATGCGATTGTGCATATGACCGACCACACTTGTTCGTGTCACGAATGGGAAAAATCTGGGTTACCGTGCGGCCATGCCATCGTTGCGGCAAGATATATGGGTCATAGAGATTGCAGCGACTTGGCTGTTCCTTTCTTCAGGTCCGAATATTACCGGAGAACATACGTGGAGGTAATAAACCCAGCTGGACCCCCTGAAGCATGGGTGTCTCCACCCGACCCGCTTCCGCCATGTTATCCACCTTTAATCAATAAGAACAGAGCCGGGAGACCGAGAAAGAACGACCGACGTCCATCACGTGGTGAAGGTTCGATACAGCGAAGATGTACTCGGTGCCAATGCGTAGGACATACTCGTGGAGAGTGTCCAAATCCCGCCCCTTCAACCGTGCCAAGGAGTAGACGCACAAGCACTCAACTAAGTAACACTGCGGGTCCGTCAGAGCTTGAACCACATGGAACTATATCATATGATACTGTTGATCTAAACGTGCCATAAGAATTCAAAAACAGGCTCGTTGCGAGCCCACGTGGATAGAGTACGGCTACCAAAATCTAGCATCATTAACAATCAAAACCTCATGTTTATTTATCCGAATGAGGTAACCTCTGACTTGACCTTGCATGATGTATCCAACCTAACCGTGGTTCAGCGGCTTAAAACTCCAATCAGCCAACCTATACGGGATGTCAAGTGCACAGAGATTCGGAATTCTTGTGTACTCGGCTGTTTGGATAAATTTGTACTGTATTTACTAGTATGTGTTTGCTATGAAATAATATTGTATAACATTTATGAGTTGTATTTTTCACATGAACCACATGGAACTATATCATATGATACTGTTGATCTGAACATTGATTGAGACGATAAATATTGTATGTTTAGTGCGTTGTAATTTATCTAACATAACTTATGTGCGTTGATCTGAACATTGATTGGGACCAGTTATCTTTTGAAAGGTACTTGAAACAGAACATGGGATGATGATCATAATGGTAGTAGTCTAAATGGAGAGAATAGTAATGGTTATATAGAACTATATCATATGATAGCGTTGATAGGGACCGAAGTTGTGTTAGAGAAAAGACAGGGACCTAAGTTGTGTTAGAGCAAAGACAGGGACCTATGTGCAGTAAAAGCATCCACATTTGCCTATAAATAACCTAGGCTAGATTAGTCGTAAAATACATAAACGATAACATATTATTCGTTAACGTATTCTTACATGGCATCCCCAAACCTTCATGTTTGGTGCTTTAGACGTTTATCTGAATCGCTTTCAGACACTGGCAAAGAGTTATATGGTTAGTGTTCATGTTTCATTGAGTTTTTTGCTTGTTTCTACGAACTAACTATATTAATTAATTTCATCAACAGATAAATATCCACAGTTGTTCACCATGAAAGTCCACCATGGTGGTTACTTTACGGAACCACCTAAAAGACATTATTTTCGTGGTCTAGAAATTTATGTTGACATGTTAGACGTGGAGGATCTTTCTATGCAACTGCTTGAACAGATCACGGAAGAGCTGGAATATGAAGAACCAAAATATAATAGGTTATATTTTAAGAGGCCGAATGCAGACTTCTTGACTGGACTGGTAGAATTGAGTACCGACGAAGATGTAGCCAACATATGCCAGTATGTTGACGGCCGTACTGTGATTGAAGTGTACATCGAGAAAGTGGAGCTTAACACTTTGAGACTCGTCTCGCCAGAGTATGTAAGAAGTAGACCCGGGTTGTCAAAAACCAAACCATCGTCTAGCCGTAGCCTCAAATTTGGATAAATGTGTACTGTATTTACTAGTATGTGTTTGCTATGAAATAATCTTGTATAACATTTATGAGTTGTATTTTTCACATGAACCACTTTTCAGACAAAATTCAGACTACTTAAAAACTACTTTTCAGACAAATTAAAAACCTTTATTCATGAGCAACAAAGTACAAAACAACAAAAAAAATACAAAACAACAACACAGTAAAAAAATTCAAAACAACAAAAAACAAATACCAAACAACTAAAACAACCACCACCTACTCAAAAATTGCTTTAGTTTCATCAATCCAAGCTTGCTTATCGTTTACCTTCGCTTGAAGAATTGCGAAGTCTTGCAGAATATGGTGAATTGCTTCTTGTTCTCGACGAATAGGAGCCTCCCTAGCTTTTATATCCCCTTTCATCCTTTTGATCTCCTTATCTTCCTCTTCGATCTTTCTCAAGTGGACTGCCTTCCTGTCCATCATTTGTTTCCACTCTTGTGTTAGTTCCTCTATCTCCTTTTCCCTTTTTGCTATGGCGATCTCGATTTTAGGTGGCATTTTTTCAGCAGTAGACTTAGGGTTTGATGATGATGCCATTTGTGGATGAAATGAGAGAAATCAAGAGAGAAAGCAACTTAAACAAATAAACCAAAAGAGAAATCAAGAAAGAGCAAGAAATGAGTGTGAATTATGGATTTCATATCACTCATATTTATGGATGAAATCTCAAACAATCCAGTGAATTTGAACCACAAATTGGTCTTCAAAGTACAATAATTGTGGAAAAAAACAGAGCCTATCGCGGGCAACCTCCGCGGGGAGGGACCAAAAGTGTCACCGCGGCCATAGTTGAGGGGCTCCGCGGGACACTTTGGCCAAACACGGGTGCCACGTACGCCCTAGCCCGCGATCGCGGGCCCCATCGCGGGCAGTTGTGGCATTTTGGTAAAGTGAAAGAGATTTAGGGTATTTTGGTAAAGGGAATTCAAACTTGGGGTATTTTAATTAATTTCCCAAAAATAATACGTCTAACTTTTGAAAAAAGCACGAATAAAACAAAACTGTTTATCTTCCGCGAACCATAAAAAACAAAGGTAATGGAGAAAAAGACGCCATGAATAAAAAAGACACTTCTCTTCTACTGTGTTTTCTCCTTGCTCCTAATCCTCTCTCTCTCTCTCTCTCTCTCTCTCTTTCATATCTGGTCACGCACGCATACACTCTGCTTCCAATTTGGCCGCCGATCACCGACTCAATTGGATTTTCGGCCACAAAATCAACTTCACTTACAACTCCGATCAACAAGGTTAACTGCTTTTCTCGTCCAACTTCGTTTTTCCGGCATTCCTCCAGATTTTTTCACACAAACTGCTGTAAATTGTTTTAGTGGGTGTTTTAGCTCATGTTTATTTGTTTAAAAAAATCTAGATTTTTTGCATGAACCCATGAATTATTTGTTGAATAATTTTAATATTTTTTCTTGCTTTTAATATTTCTGCAGAATGTCTGAAAAAGGAGGTTAATAATTAAGATGTTGACACTCTAAAAGCTGAAGCATTTCCCCCCTTCTGTTTAACTTGATAAACAGCAGGGGAAGAAGGAAAAGTTGGTAATTTACCATATTCTCCCTCCCATTCACAAATGAATATAGAGAGAGATAATTCATTCCAAGGTTACCACCCAGTTGAGGTTTGCTGGGCACCATCTACCCCAGTACTGCTGTATAGGGCCGTTCCTTAGCATGTTAAATGTGGGATTTAGAATAGGGCCTCCAAAATTTTGGGGCCCAATTTTGCATGTGTGTAGGATCTTTCATCGACCTGTGTAAAGTTATATCCCAATTTGTTTAGGTTCAAATTGTTTAAATTCAAAATTTTAGTTGTTTAGGTTTAGATTGTTGATTGTTTGGATTTAGATTCAGATTGTTAATGATTTATGTTTAACCCCTTTTTTGTGCTTAACTTGTATGTATCTATGTTGTCCCATTTGTATAATGTACCCAAAAGCTATACATGTAGCAGGCCTCCAAAAAGATTGGAACGTCCCTGCCCTGCAATTGCAATTGCAAATCCAAACTCTTCAGACCCCAAAATGAACTTCGAAAACGGACCCGATAAGCGGTCTAACGAAGCCGCATTTGGGATTGGAACAAGGACTTTTGGTTTAGAAGATGGAGTTGTTGATATGAATAGTGGAGGGATGTATGATGGCCGATTTAGTGATCTACTTGCACTTGCAGACGCTGCAATCACCCAAAAAACTGAAGTAAATATGCGTTTTCGGAATCAGAATCAGAAGCACGAAAGTGGAATGAGCTTCATGCCTGATTTACGACAATGCAAGTGACAAAGATCTAATAAGAATAAAAATATGTTTTTCCACAATTTCCTGGTTTTCGTTATTTTATTTAGGGGGCATTTACCTAAAACTTGTCCGTTAAGCGTTTACCAGCAATAGTCAACACTTTCACTTAATTTACCTGGTAAGATTTTTTAGTTCATTAAAACGGCATCGATGCAACATTTTTATGCGGTAAGTGCTTACCGGGTAAGAGTCGTCGTCTTTCTCACTTACCGGGTAAGACTCCCGGTCCGTATCATCGCTCGTACTGGGTAAGATTATCAAGTTTTGTCGTGATAAAGTGAGCCGGTAAGCACTTACCGAGTAAGCGTTTGGCAAATGGATGATGTTTCAAATGGACAGGGAATCTGAGGACAACAGATTTTTATTCATCAAATAAAAAGGCATGTTGTGGATGCTTTTTGTTAGAACCACGAATGAATATATTTTTAAGTCATGTTTATCAACCGTTAACTTTGGCTATGTTTGGTAAACTAGCTGATAAGCTAGCTTATGACTTATAAGCATTTAAATGACCAAAAGTCACGTTTGGCAAAAAGTAGCTTATAAGCATTTAAATGACCAAAAGTCACGTTTGACAAAAAGTAGCTTATAAGCATTTAAATGACCAAAATGGACATATTTAAAAAATAGTTAATAAATAATAATTAATATTAATGAGGGCATAATTGGAATATTTACAAAAAAGCTATTTATAAGCTACTCCAAGTAGCTTTTCAAAAAGCTAGCTTATAAGCTAGCTTATGGTCATCCAAACATGTACCCCAAAAATAAGCTAGTTTTTTTTGTTGCCAAACAATGCCTTTGTCAACCATAAGTTAACTGTATAGAATTAGTGTTAATTTATAAGCTAGTTTTTTTACAAACTATTTTAGACGGTTTTTCAATGAGGTTTAAGCTTTTTGCTCATTTATCTAATTCACTAGTTTTTGCCAATGACTAGTTTTATTTTTATCAACTAGATTAACAGCTTCAAACAAACTTATTGGCTAGTTTGCCGAACATAGCCTTAACCTTTGCCAGTTTGACCGAAGAAAATATAATAAACCAAGTCAAACGAGTAAAGGGAATTTCAACTTCTAAAGAATACTTGAATCTTTTTCCGTTTTCATTTTTGTGCAAAATGATTCATGATCATCAGTTTTCCCTAACAAAAGTTATCATGACATAATGACTATGCAGATAGGCAGCATGAACGAACGAGGTAGTTGTTTGATCTAAATTCACCTCCGATTGCAACAGAACCACAGTCGATCACAGGCATCTCATCTCAATTATCACCAATAACACCAAAGATAACCAGAAGGGTAGACCATCATCGACTGGTGTCTGATATAATAAATTTAAACGAAATCGGAAGTACAAATGAAGCTGCAGATATGCATAACAATGAAAGGTTTGATCTTGAACAATCACCCGACACTATTTCTATGCAATTGGAGGAGGTAAACGAAGACTTTGAAGAAGAAGAATTGAGTGATGATTTTAACCCGAAGAAAACGCCACAGCCAAAACAAAGAAGAAAACGCCACAGACCAAAAGTGGTTATAGAAAGTAAGCCGAAAAGTGCAAAAAAGGCAACGCCCCCAAAACCCGATGGTTCCTCAACACCCACAAGTGAAGCTTCAGTTCCGAAAACTAGGAATTCCTGTAGGAGAAAGATCAACTTTGAAGACGAGCTGAATCAGCATACAGAAGTTCAGGGGGCCAAAAAGAAGACAGAAATCGAGTTAACAACGTGTGATAAAGCTTTTTTAACGAATCTGGGGACAATATTAAGCCCTATAACCCCAAACAAGTCTGAGCTAAGAGCATCTCCAACGGCATTTGATGATGACTTGAGGAAAGGCTTGATGATGACTTGATGATTGGAGCAACAACTTGAAAATGAGTTTACTTCTCAAAAGGTTGAGAAAGCTCAAGTGTTTGAAGTTTTGGTTGTGAGAGAAAAGTTCAAGTCTTTGAAGTCTTTGGTGGGACCCACTATTTTTTTAATATTTTTTTTTGATCAAGTCATTGAGATAGGTTTACCATTGTGGATGCCCTAAGACATGAGAGACTGGCAAAAGTCGTGAATCCCATGAGTACGGGAGCAAAACGCAGTATAAGTTTCTCAGGAAAAGCTCATTATGATGATTCTAACTGCAACTGCAGTACCAGTGGAAATGGAATGGAAAATCGTTCTTTGGAGACATATCTATCAATGATTACAAAGTTTCCAACAATGTTCAAGAAAAAAGAGGACCCAAAGTGTCAGAGTTCTGTCTCATTCAGACCAGTTTCTTCCATATGGTCATAAATAAGTATTAAACGTTGAAAGAAATATATATATATATATATATATATATATATATATATATATATATATATGGTTCGTTTTCGTTACAAACCAAATAGATTGTACAAACCCTGCAAACCAATCTTAGCCGTTCATCAACTCTAATCAATATCTGATTTTATTATGTTTCTTAATATAAAGTCATGATCATAATTAATGAACGTTATCATATTCCATGTCACAATAATTATTAATGAATCATAATAATTACCATAAATATATCTGTTGTTTTCTAATATAGTGATTTGCAAGGTTTGTACAATTTATTTGGTTTATAAATGAAACGCCCCTTATATATATATATATAATTGTATTCAAACTCCTTTCTACAATCACTTTCAGCTTGTTGCCATCTTGTTGGGGATCAACAATAATATAGATGAACCATGATAAACATAATAAACATATATAATCAAATTATAAACTATGATCCAACTAAATCCTTGATTATGTCTTCTTGCTCTATCATCGTTCTTATCCTTTTGTTTGACTTTAAATCCTTCAAGCTATCTTCTTTTAGTCTTCAAAGTTGTCTTTCATCATGGTAATGGCCACCAAAGTAGCAACTTACTGATTACAAAGTATATTTTAACATTTACCTTGAACTTTTAAAAAAAAAAATACAACCTTTAAAATAAATCATGAGCAAATGGTCGTGCCAAAGAAATTGCAGAATCTTTAATACACTACAAAACAGGGGAGCGGAATTATCCGCTAGAAAAGGTTGTTTTTTGGCGGAATTTTCGGCGGATACGGCTGTTGGACCCACGGGCGCCGCAACGATGAATTTCCGGCGGATTTCGTGTTCGGCGGATATAGGCCGCCGAAAATCCGCTGGAATCTATATATCGGGATTAGACAAAATTTTATTAAGAAAATAATTAAGGAATCCATTTTCGGCAGATTTTGGGTGGATTAAATTAAACGAAAAAACCATGGTCGGCGAACTTATCGGCGGAATTCCGGCGGACATTTCCGCGGAAAACATTTATTTATTTATTTAAAATATTTTTTTATTTGTTTATATATTTCTTTTTTTATCTTTTTCGACGGATATATCCGCCAGAAAATATATATATATATATTTAAATTTTCTGCGGCCATATCCGCCGCAAATTCGTCGAAAACTTCTGACCAAGATTTCAAGAAACAGCTAAAAACTTCCAAAACATGTTTTTGTCATTCAAAAACCTGCTAAAAACTGTAAAAACTGCTAAATATTATAAATTAAAACGCCCAATACATTGTTCCGGGCAAAACAACCAAATACTTGTTCCAAATAATTCCAAATTTGTTTCAACAACACCTATTACAATTAAAAAAGTTTTATCATGCTCTAATGAGGCGAAGGCGGACGTGGTGCAGTCTGTCTGAGAGTTCTGACCAATTCGTACATCTCTTCATATTGTTTTCAAAATTTCTCTTCTTCCAAACGACGTCTCTCTTCCTCTACCGACGTAGCTCCTCCTCTGCCCGGCGTGCCTCCTCTCGTTCCATCAACTCGTTGACTTGGGTCATTAAGTTCTCAACAATTTGCTAGAAATAGAGAAGACGTTAGAATATTTAATATGAATTATAAATCAAATTGATAAACATCATTTATAGAAAAAATTTGCTGCTGAGAGGATGACGACTCACCACTTGACGATGATGACCCACACAAGATCGCATTGGGATCTGTATGGTACCCAAACCCAGATGCATGACCTTATTCGTTCCCCCGGTCAGCTCATGCCACAACTGTGTATCAAGTGGCGGATGATTGGCAGGGTCTTCGCCGTACCTCCCTACGACGCCTGTCCGATACTCATCTTGTTGTTTTTACAAAATTATACAAGTCAACTTCGACAGCATAACGGTTGTAAATGGGACGTTTCCATTTTCCTGTTAAACAATCCTGATGTTTGTCCAACAAATGGCAACCCAAACTAGATATATATATCCAATAAGATAGATCGCAAACCAATTATAAAGCTTAAAGTTAAACAAATAAAGTGCATGTCGTATATATAACAATCCTAATGTGTGCCCAACAAATGGCAACCCAAACTAGATACATAAGATAGCAAGTTACCTAGTTATAAAGTTTACAGCTAAACACAAACTATGTAGATATTCTAAAGTCTTGTTCAAAAAATATCTTACTGCAGCCCGGCTACACCGAGATGTCACATACTCCCCGGATTCTGAAGACAAGCTATCCGGACCCGACCGCCGCTTTTTATGGGTATGGTCGAAGAGCTCAATACCCGTCGGTGGCACGCCTCCTCTCGCTCTTGTCTGCAAAGATCAAATAATACAAACATAGGCTAATTATAACATGTTAAATGGATCCATTGGTGTGCTTGGGTATTTCTCCATCCACCTCTGTATAACGGTTCGAACACGACACCACTGAAACTTCCTTCCAATGATCGTTGTTCCGACCATCGATTAGTGCGTTCCACTGCGGCGGAGTTATATAGATAGGATTGAAGGGCCTCAAAAAGTTCATATCTCTATCGGGTCGTTCTCGTCATAAGGATGACCACTCTGTATGCACATACAGATGGCTCTAGATCGTGCAGTGGAAAGATTGTCGTTGTAGAATTTCCCACACATCCTTTCCCAGATTTGACGAATCCGAGAGTCCACCTCCGGATCCCAGGTGTAGTATTGCTGAACGTACATGTTTAGTTATTTTTAAGTTTACAAGAATACTACCAAGGATTTAATTACTTAAATATACACTACGAACCTGGAAACGCTCAAACATTTGGTTCCTCGCTGAAAGAGGGACATGGGACCAGGAGCGCCATGCCCCATTAAAGTAGAGCCGATTAAGCTTCGTTGCCGATTGAGCTTCTTCGTGGTTCGGTTCGCCGAAAGAGGGACGTGGTGCAATCCCCTTCCTCTTTTCCGACGCTAGGACCTGCTCCGGAGCATCACTACCACGACGGGCATTTCCAGACTCCGCCTCTGGTTGTGCCGACCCGCTACTGGATGCTCCGCCGGTAGCTCGGCTACTAATAGGAGTGCCTCGTCCGGATCCCGGGGTACGCGGCATTGTCTACAAAGCAGCGTTAGATAAGTAAACATGGTCACAAATTAATAGATAACTTGGTAAATGTGACAAAATAGATAGCAAAACATTGAAATAATTAGACAAAGTTTACTGATAGGATTTATATAAACCCTAAACCGGATCTTTAAGCTCAAGAATGATTAGTTCTAGATCATGGAATAAACATATACAAATCACAACATGAACAGCGGAATTAAACGACAGATTTGTATAGCTAACAAGGTTCATTAATTTAAACATACTGATTACATACTCACGCCCCAATTTGTTGACCTAAGTTATCAACAAACGAATACTTCTTCTCAAGTATTAGGATTAAGAACCTTGGGGCTCATGCACACACATCTACACGTTTTTGTTTAAACGTGGGTTTCAAGAACGTCTAATTCTATATCTCTAGGTTTCTTTATATACTAGAAACCTAGATAAACTAGAAACTAGATAAATACCAATCCTAGATAAACTAGGAATCCTAGATAAACTAGAATTTACAAGGATAACTATAAAATAAACATATTACAATTCGATCCCTTGTAAGTTGAAGTTTTGACACATCAAATCTATATGAAATATTCCTAACAATCTTCCTCTATTTGATGATGACAAAACTTAGCATCAGAATCTTCAAGTAGCTCTTCCCCTTTTTGACATAATCAAATCCAAAACTTATCAAACTTGAATCTTCCCCTTGAATGATCAACACTTCTTCTTCCCCTGAATTTATGCTAACCATCCTTGTGTCTTCGAGGTTATATCAATTACGTTGTAAAGAAAATCAACCATTATCTATTTGAAGTTGAAGTAAAAAACCAAACCTTGAGTCTTATATCCCGTAGAAACCAAGTGAACAACAACGTCATTCTCATGAATGAGGGGATCCCTGTCCTTCGACCAATCTTCTTCTCTAAGATTTCGTCAAATTGAAGTCACATTCTTCGAACAATTACGTTAATAATCTTCATAATATCACGGGTTATCTTTAACAGGTGAAGGATACCTTTAAAGATATGATAAGAACACAAACTCTAACTTTCACTTCTTCTTCAAACAAACTCTAATTAATCTTCCTTTTTGTAATCATCTGATGACGATCAAAGGGTAGTCATTTAAGCATTCTTCCTCTATCGTTCATCAAACCTTCATACCTTGTGTGTGTGAATTTTCTTGAAACAAACAAAAATCATCCTCCTTTTGTCGAGCATGATCCTAACATGGTGTGTGACATGTATTCTCCATTGCATCGCGGCTTTGATTTCATGGCTTTGAGGAATTCTGAGTGAAGAACAATTTTTATCAAGAAAAAAAAAACTGCTGGATTTCGAGAATTTCTGGGAGCGTTCTGGACGTTGTACGGACAATCCAACCAGACATAATGTTAAACAATGTGTCCCGAAGCTACTGTCCAAAAATCGCGACGATCCGACGGTTCAATCTCCGGGAATAGGCGAAACGGCCGGCTGTGATTTTCCAGAAAATTTCTGCGAAAAATCTGATTTTTCTTTCTTTCGTTCGTCTTCTTTCGTCTCTTCAAATCTTCCATTAAACCTTGTTTTTCTTCCAGATCAGAGAGCACCATGTGCTCTGATACCACCTGATAGGATTTATATAAACCCTAAACCGGATCTTTAAGCTCAAGAATGATTAGTTCTAGATCATGGAATAAACATATACAAATCACAACATGAACAGCGGAATTAAACGACAGATTTGTATAGCGAACAAGGTTCATTAATTTAAACATACTGATTACATACTCACGCCCCAATTTGTTGACCTAAGTTATCAACAAACGAATATTTCTTCTCAAGTATTAGGATTAAGAACCTTGGGGCTCATGCACACACATCTACACGTTTTTGTTTAAACGTGGGTTTCAAGAACGTCTAATTCTATATCTCTAGGTTTCTTTATATACTAGAAACCTAGATAAACTAGAAACTAGATAAATACCAATCCTAGATAAACTAGGAATCCTAGATAAACTAGAATTTACAAGGATAACTATAAAATAAACATATTACAATTCGATCCCTTGTAAGTTGAAGTTTTGACACATCAAATCTATATGAAATATTCCTAACATTTACTAAGTCTAAGATTAACATAGTACTTATTCATCAGGGGAGTGACCAGACAAGTCAGGTTCTTCTTCGTCAGAGTCACTACATATATCCGAGTCTTGGAACTCGTCCTCTTCGTCACCACTCTCGTCAACATGCCAGAAGTCGCTACCGTCATTGGCAATTTCGATGCCCTCTCCAACCGTGTTAAGACGAATGGGTTCATCCACGTCTCCGTTTCCCACTGTGGGTGCAATTCTATCATCTTCTTGGAAAAACTATTCCCCATCTACATTTTCATCTGCCGGTATTCAAGTGTACTTGATGCCAAGTCATAGACCCCTAGGATTTGTCTTCACCACAGATCACCAATCTTTTAATTCCTTCGATGGATATGGCACATAATAGAGTTGTTTAGATTGCGATGCTAGGATAAAAGGGTTGTCTGAACGAAGTCTTGATCTGTGTTTGACGTCCACAAGATTATGCTTTGGGTGAACTCGGACCCCGTTAACTGTATCAAATCATGTGCATTTGAATATTTGGACAACACAACGAGCGAGTTTCGAATGATATTCTATCTCTAGCACTTCATCCAACAATCCATAGTAGTCCACATCAAACTCCGAGTAACAAGAGCCTCTCACGCAAACTCCACTATTATGTGTGATGCGATTCCTACCGTGAGTCTGAGTGTAGAACTTGTAACCATTTACAAAAAAACCCACAAGTGTTTGCAAGCCCAACGGAGAGGTCCTTGTGCCTAAACCCTAAGCAAGATGTATGTGTGAGCTTTGTGCATATCTCCATCATCCAGCTGACAATGTCTTCCAGCCTTATCGTATAATGGACAACACATGCTTTTAAATATGCTCAAGCGCTGGTCGGATGACTCACATTCGGGGGGAAAATTCCGAGGCTCGCGGTTTAGACGCGTCTCTACAGTTGGTTCTAAATACAGCGCACAATAGTTAGAGAGTTCGTTCACCAAATATGCCTCCACAATCGACCGTTCTACCCTAGCTTTGTTTCTCACTATCCTTTTCAAAGATCCAAGACGTCTCTCGTAGAGATACATCCATCTGTATTGAACCGGACCCCCAACTAGTGCCTCATCCGCCAGATGTACCACAAGGTGTTTCATAGAATCAAAGAACCCCGGTGGAAAGACTTTTTCCAACTTACAAATCGTTTCAACTATACTTGTCTTCAATTGAATCAAGTTTTCAACGTGTAACACCTTCGAGCATATTGCACGAAAGAATATGCACAACTCAGTGATAGCATCCCATATCTGGGTGGGTACCGTCCCTTTAATGGCAATAGGGAGCAGTCTTTGCATGAACACGTGACAATCATGACTCTTGAAGGCATAAAAACTACCCTCCCCAAGGTTAAATAATGACCCTATGTTGGAAGCATAGCCGTCTGGAAATTTCAACGTCTTCAAACACCCACCTTTATTACTTTCTCTTTTTTCAAAGTGTATGAAGCTTTCGGTTTAAATATTTTATTTCGTTCCTCCCTGAGATGCAACTCCGGCCGATTGCAGTATTATTCTATGTCTTTCCTTGCTTTGATGTTGTCCTTTGATTTTTGTGTGTCCATAATCGTGTGAAACAGATTATCAAACACATTCTTCTCAATGTGCATTACATCCAGGTTGTGTCGTATCAACAAAGTGTGCCAATACGGCAGCTCCCAGAAAATGCTCCGCTTTACCCAATTGTGTGTTACCCCAAAACCCACAGGCTTTCTATAGTGCCTTGACCTGTGTGGAACACCATCATAAACCGTAGGAAGGCTTCACACTTGATTCCATATTTGTTGACCGGTTGACACTAAGGGTGGATCGGCCGTCTCGGTATGTCCCTTACGAAATTGCTTCCTGTCACGTCTGAACGCGTGTCTCTGTGGTAGAAACTTGCGGTGACAGTCAAACCAACACGACTTCCCTCCGCTTCGTAACTGGAACGTACCTGCATTGCCCATGCAATATGGACAAGCTAACTTTCCATGCGTGCTCCAACCAAAAAGCATGGCATAAACAGAGAAGTCACTAACCGTCCACAACAGTACGACCATCATGGTAAAATTTGTCCTACGAAAAGCATCATAGGCATGGACACCCTCCAAGAATAACATATTCAACTCATCGATCAAGGGCCGAAGAAATACATCCAAGTTCTGTCCGGGACTATTTTTGCCGGGAATCAGTAAAGCGAGGTAGACGTAGGACTCATTGATGCACATCCAAGGCGGTAGATTGTAGTTTCTAAGAAAGACGGACCATAGGGAATACGGATTTGAGTTCGAGTTATTGGGGTTGAAACCATCTGTACATAAGCCCAGACGAACATTCCCGATCTCTTCAGAAAAATCAGGATGCAGCTTGTCGATGTGTTTCCAAGCCTCCCCATCACTTGGATGTACCATCTTTCCTGATTGAGTCTGATTTTGATGGTGCCAAGTCATCTCTTTTGCTGTTTTCTTACACAAATACATTCGTTGCAATCTTTCTGTAACAGGTAAATACGTCAACACCAACTGAAGCACCTTATTGTTTCAGCCAGTTGTCTTGTAGCGAGGCTCCCGACACACTTGACAAGTGTCATAATCGACATATTCCTTATATAATAGCATGCAATGGTTTTTGCAAGCATGGATCTTCTCTTTCGACAGATTAAGTTGCTTCAACATCTTCTTTGTCTCGTAAAATCTACCAACCAATTGTTCACCGTCAGGTAGCATTTCTTTCACCATAGCAATGTTACGATTACAGGTTGTCTCTGGTACATTGCAATCTGCTTTCCAGTTCAAAAACCTTGACGTTGCCTCTAACTTTGAAAATCTTTGGCATCCCTCCCACAACGGCTGGTCCGAAGCTTCTAACATCTCATAGAAACGTCGTGCATGTAGATTCGGTTCTTACTCCTCCCACGTACTTGATGTACCAGGAAGTTTTTAGCCCATCACCATTTGTTGAACACCGTCAACCTCAAAATAATCTTCGTCTACTATTGCTTGTTGAACTGAGGGTTTTATGTCGCTGTGTGCATACCAGTGAGTATAAGAAAGCATGAATCCTTTTCTTATTAAGTCTAAATGAACCTCATCTCTAATTTTATACTTAGTAAGTTTACATTTCTTACAAAGACATCTTGTAAATAATGTTACCCCCTCATCTGTGCCCTTTGGTAGATTAGATTGCTTACATGTGAAAGTAAAATCCAAAAATCGTTCTACTTCACATCTGAAAACAGGATTTATTTCACCACTCTTATTTACTCGTTTATACATCCATCATCTATCCGTATTAGTCGACATAGCTACAAACACATACCTATATAAATTGATATACATATCAAAACTTACAAGTTAGAGATAATACTACAACCCAACATAACCCATTAGAGATAATATTCAACACTATGTCACACGTCATATTATCCATATTCAACACTATGTTTATACCTACATATTTATCCTTATATCTACACATATGCATAAAGTTACAACCCAACATAACCCATTAGTGATAATACTACACATATGCATAAACTTATAATATATACACATACATACATACACATACATACATACATACATACATACATATATATATATATATATATATATATATATATAGGGGTGGTATCGGGTACAAACCAGTTAGTTTGTACAAACTCGTACAAACCATACCTAGCTTCATGATTTTGTAAATTTGGCTTCATGAATATATATATATATATATATATATATATATTGGCTTCATGAATATATCATTTGGCATTTTTAACTAATTTTTTTACAAAAATATGGGTATTTTAGGGTATTTTTGTAAAAAATTAGTTAAAAATGCCAAATGATATATTCATGAAGCCAAATTATATATTCATGAAACCAATATATATATATATATATATATATATATATATATATATATATATATATATATATTCATGAAGCCTGTCAGGATCGAATCTTAACAAGACTAATAATACTTAGAACTCAGAATTAAAGAATCTGCGGAATAGAACTTTAATTCTCACAATCAAAGAACAATATATCAGAAAACACACAGATGTTTGTATTCACTAATTCAACTCACAAGCTTACAACCAAACCTCAATCTTGATGAACAGGCTCAATCAAGACGACTTCTACTTCTCTAGAAATAGGGTTCTAAACCTTGAGGTTAATTCTCTCTAAAACGTATTCTAAAACTCTCGTATATTGCGTATTGTGTGTTTTAATAGCTATCTATCAACATCTATTTATACTAAATAGTTACAAGATAACTATCAAAAATAAATTGATCTTCTGAATCTTCTTTAAGCATATCTTCATCCATTCCATCTTTATCTCCAAAATCTTCGCATACCAAACTTATGATCACAAGCAGCATTAACATCTTTGTGCACTAGCAGTATTAACTTAATTCAGCATGAGCAGTATTAACATTCTCCAGCAGCATTAATTCATTCCAGCAGCATTAAGTTGACTCAGCAGTACTAACCTTGCTTCAGCAGCATTAATGCATCAGCAGTACTAACATTCTTCCAGCAGTATTAACTTTGTCTTGCAGTAGTAACTTTGTTCTGGCAGTACTAACCTTTACTGGCAGTAGTAACTTTGTTCTGGCAGTACTAACCATACTTAGAAAATCTTCAGTTCCCAACAATCTCCCCCTAACTTGACTTTTAGAAAGAGAAGTCAAGTTCTTCAGATGATGATGCTTCCAAAACTTAATCTTGAACACACAAGTCAGGATTCAATCCCAAACTTTGATTTAAGATCCTTCTTACCAGGTATCTTGCCATCTTAGAATCTTTGTTACCCACCAACTTAGTTTTTAGCATTCCTTTCAACCTTGTCATGCTGTGCTCGTATATTTTATCCACCAAATAATACTCATGATATGCATAGTCAAGTGTTATGACATACACACCACAGTTTTCAATAAGCATCCAGTTGGTAACAGTTTGAAATTGCCTTTCTGTCAAATACTTAACTGCTTCTGTATTGAACATTAGACACAAGTATTCAAGTACCATTTTGGTGATGGACATTCCATTCTCAGTCAGCATATTTCCATAAAGCTTCATTCCCACCTTGAACATCTCCTCTATGTCAGATCTAGAGCACATCCTGATAAGTCTTCCCCATGTAGAACTGACCTCAAACTTCCCATCTGCTCTTTTTACTCTAATGTACTCCTTTCTCTGATCTTTCAAAGTATCCCAGAAGATGATCTCAGGAGCCATAGAAGCTAATGGTTTAACTTTGATTGGACTAGAATCAACCACAGTAATATACATATCACATTGAGCATTTGTTGGTGATTGTACATTGCTTGGTTGACCTGATGGAGTTGCCACTTCTTCTTCAGCAACTTTATGATCAGCTTTCTCTTTCACAACTTCCTCCTTAGCTTCTTCTACACTGGGTTCCACCCTAGGCTTCTTTACAACTTTCTTCTTTGAAGCTATAGACTTTGTTCTTGGTCTTTTGTTTGACACCATCTTGGTTCTTTTGAGTGATTTAACAGCTTCAGGAATGGTTTCAGCTGTTTCCTTTGTTTCTGCTGATTCAGGGATGGTTTCTGCTGCCTTATGTTTTTCAGCAACATTAACCATTTCTGCTGCTTGAATGGTTTCTGCTGCTTTTTGACTAGCAGCATTAACCATTTCTGCTGCTCTTTCTGTTACTGCTTCTTTTACTATCTTTGATACTGCTGCTTCAACACAATTCTTCACAATCTCAAATACCTCTGCTTCAATCTCAGATTTAGTTACTGTAGATACAGATACTGCTTCCTTCTCACTTTCAGATACTGCTGCATCAACAAGACTCTTCATAATTTCAGCTACTACTGCTTCAATCTCAGATACTGCAGCATTAACTGTTTCTACTGCTTTTTCTGTGGTTTCTGCTGCTGCTGCTTCAATCTCAGATACTGTTTCCTTCTTATTTTCTGCAGTTTCAGTTACTGCTGCTTTCTCACTTTCTGCTTCCTTTGCAACTTCTGCAACCTGCTCAACCTCTCCCTCAACCTTATGCTCATTCTCCCCCTCAACCTTTGCATCCTCCATGTTTAGTTCAGTTTCTAACTCCCCCTTTTTGGAAGCATCAGTGGTTGATCTTCTCCTTTTCAGAACATACTGAGCTTTCTTCCTTCTTTGCAGCAGCTTGGTGATCATCTTCTTATTCTTCTCTATCTTGGTGTGTTGATAAAGAATCACCTTCTTAAGCTCATCAATCTCCTTCTGCTGATTCACGACATCAATGTTGATGTTGGCAATGGTTTCCATCAATTCCTCATAAGTATATCTATCCTCACCTGGTTTAGAAGTGTTTACCTCCCTTTCAGGATCATTGGAAGTTTTAGTAGGTGTCTCTTGCCTAGCAAAAGCACATTCTACTCCCATGGTTTCTTGGCGCCTGGGTCCTCTGAATGTTTTCACATTCTGAGTTGCCGTGGGGAAGGTCTTAGTGATGTTACCACTGTCCTTCTCTTTGCTAGCAGAAGTAGTGACAGCCTTGCAGCCCACATGCTCATCCTTCTCCTTAGAGAGCACCTTCTTGGGGTTGGGAGACACCCCTGTGGTTACCATTTTGATATTCTCTATTGGAGAATGCTCCAATAGAGGGCTTGTAGGCTTTGGGCTATTAGGAGATACACCAAGGGAAGGAACCTTGTGTACCTTTCTTCTTTCAAACTTCTTGGTGATTTTGGGAGTGGGTCTTAAAAGAATGGACTGTGGGATTTCTTTGGTGATGGAAGGTTGGGATTGGCCATCAGTGGGTGTGTCTAATGGGGGCCTTGACCCTGATGCCATACCTTCAGTGGTGTGGGACACAACCATCATTGTAGAGAACAATGGTGTGTCAACTCCTTCCGAGTCCCTAGGAATTCTTCTCATATTTGAGAAAACCTTCCTTTTAGGGGGTTTTGGCACATATACCTCAGCAGACTGAGGTAAATCCGTCAATTCATGGTTAATTACTTCTTGGACAAACCTGGGATACATGTAAAAGCTCTTTTTGGATTCTAGGTTTGCCACAAGATCATTAAAAATCATTGCTGAAAAATTGAACTTTCTGGCAGTGGCTAAGCAGACCAAGGCATAAGCAATGGTACTGCTAAACTCACTCCATCCAGTTGTTTTCTTTGAAATATAATGCATAAGAGTATGAACAAAAAATCGCCATTGGGTGAAAAACTTTGACTTGTAGAATTTAAAAATTCCAATGGGACCTTCATACCCCATTCTTTGTAAGGTCGAGAAAAGTTCATCATCTAAGTGAAGAGTGATGCGAATAACCTCCTCTGTGACCTTCAAGGGTTTGTCACAAACCCTTGTTCGAATGATTTTCTGCCCATCTTCGAATATAACAGTGGCATTCTCCCAAAATTGCTTTTGATGCTCTATATATATGGTTGGGCACACTGTTAGGGCATGAGAGATGTGTGTGGACTTGAGAAAATCCACAATATCATGAAATCCCGCGGCCTGCTTTGGCTTCTGAAGCATCGCAATCTCATTGTGCTCATCGACAAACTCCATTGTCGTCATTCTTCCTGAGGATTTGGATAGAAAACACAGAGATTCTAGGGAGAAAAGGTTAGAACGAGAGAGAGAGAGAAATTGAATGCAAAGAGACGTTATGAACTTTGGCGGGTTGAGAGAGTATTTATAGCAGTACTAGCCCTGATTTTCTTCAAAAGCAGTATTAACGACTTAGCAGTATTAACTACTGAGCAGTATTAACTGCAAGGCAGTATTAACTACACATCAGTATTAACTACACAAGTAGTATTAACTACTGAGCAGTATTAACAACAAAGCAGTATTAACTACTAAGCAGTATTAACTACTAAGCAGTATTAACAACAAAGCAGTATTAACTACACATGCAGTATTAACTACTAAGCAGTATTAACTACTAAGCAGTATTAACAACAAAGCAGTATTAACTACACATGCAGTATTAACTACTAAGCAGTATTAACTACAAAGCAGTATTAACTACACATGCAGTATTAACTACTAAGCAGTATTAACTACAAAGCAGTATTAATCTTAATTGCTCAACAACCTCAAATGTCACCTTACCTTTTGACACATCACCTTTACCACTTATCTTACCTCCTGCAGGATTATTTCCAAAAGCAACATGTCCTCCATCAATTCTTTTGAAATTCTTGAGGCATGCCATGTTACCTGTCATGTGCCTGGAGCAACCACTATCAACATGCCAGATGCTCTTCCCCTTGAGCTGTTGGTTGCCCTGCACATCAGATAAATCAGTTAGTTTTTATTGGGAACCCAAGCCGAAGTGGTCTTGGGTCTCCCTTGCTCATCAAAGTACTTGCACTGGGTTTTGATGAGATTTTCAAACTTAGGTACTGCAGAACTGGAGTATTTTGTCAATATGATTGGTCTAGCAGCACAAAAACTAGAAGCAATATTAACCTTAGAAGAAGTACTAACAGTGTTAGCAGCACTAACACTGCTAGCAGCAGTATTGTTCTTAGAAGAGGTACTAACAGAGTTAGCAGCACTAACACTGCTAGCAGCAGCATTCTCTTTAAAAGAAGTACTAACAGTGTTAGCAGCACTAACACTGCTAGCAGCAGTATTGGCAGTAGTATTACTTCTAGCAGCACTATCCTTGTCAGCAGTACTATCTGAGGTAGCAGTACTAACATTAGTGCTTTTGGGGATCCACATATTGACACATTCCTTTTCAGTCTGTTTTCTCATGTGGCTTTTGGATTCGGCTTGTTTCTTAGCCACATTATTCCTTGCAGGCTTCCTATAACCAGAAGATTTTTGAAAACTTCTTTGAAAACTTTTCTTTTGGTTAATAGGATTGAAATAACAGTGTTTGGCAAGATGATTCAATTTGCCACAAATAAAACAAGGTTTTGGTCTGTTAATCCTTTGCAGATCAACTCCTTGCTTTTGTGCCCACTGGTTATTCCAATTTCTTTGATTTCCCCTCTTTTTATCATGTTTTTGGGGCTTATTCTCTTGAGATTTCTTGCAAGAACAATGTTCACAAGTATTAGAGTTCACAACAGTGGTCTGTGTATAATGAACTCCCTTTCCCTTTCCAGTCCTTTTCATCTCATTGTTCTTAACACATGTTCTTACACATTCCTCACCAGATCCTTCTTTTTCAGTCTTATCCTCAACAACTACTTTATCTAATGGATCTACTTCAGTGGCTCCTTCAGGTAAGTCCTTCCTATCCTTGGTTTCTAATAGGTCTGACTTAGGAGGGATGTAGTTGTTGTTGTAGGGTGGGGGTGTGGCATTATACCCTAGGCCTGTTTTCATCTTACTGTGGATTTGAGTATTTATTATAGTGTCCATGACTTTAGAAGCTTTTGAAAACTTTTCAACATCAAGTTTAACTTTCTCAAGCTCTCCTTTTAGTTTCTCACACTCTTCCCTGGATTCCCTAAGCTGGAACTCTAGACCATCCTTTTCCCATTTCCAGTAATTTGTATCATAGGAGTGTTGAAGTTCATTGGCTTGAAAAGCCCTAATCTGTTCTTCAAACTTCTCAACAATTACTACATAGTCTTTTCTGTCCTTTTCTAATCTCTTAAGGTCATCACACATTCCCTGATTGTGATCTCTATACCTTTTAACAGTGTCTATACAAGCTTGAGTACAGAGATCAGATTTTACCTCAGTGGGAATATCTGAAACTTCAGCCATAAGTGCTTGATTTTGGATGGCCTCTTCTGCTTGATCACTCCAATCAAATCCCATTCCTTGTTGAGAGACAAGAGCTTGAATAGAGTTTCTGTTTTGATTGGAGCTTCCAGCCTGAGTTTGTTGATGGCTGTTGTGAGATGTTCCACCTCTGCATTCCCTGGCAAAGTGTCCCATCTTGTGACACTTGTAGCATTCAACTTTGGACTTGTCAAATCCAGCACCATCTTCTCTTCTTTGGGAAAAGTTGTTTCTCCCTGTCCTCTTTATGAATCTCTTCACCCTCATAGACAGCATAGCCATCTGCCACTTGATATCCATCTCTTCAAGATCATCAGCATTAATCTGTTCTAAGTCATCATTAATCAATGAGGAATTAACATGACTAGAAAAGAAGGCTTCTAGTACTGAATCATTGATCTTTTCCTGATTGACTCCTCCAGCAGTACTAACTGATTCAGGGTTAGCAGTAGAATCAGGTGATGCTGAAAGGAGTGCAGCATTATGTACATATCCAGAGGGCTTCTTTTTGGCTTCAACCTCTGCTTCAAAGACTCTAAGATCATTGTAAAGATCATCAAGCTCTTTATCTTCCAATTGGTCATTCTGTCTGAAGGACACAGTATACATTGTCCACTATTCACCTAATGATCTTAAGAACTTTCTGTTAACATCATCAGCCTCCATCTTGACTCCTATTGTGGCCAATTCTCCAATTAGCTTATTAAATCTATCAAAAGTTTGAGTCATAGACTCATTCTTAGTAGAAGTAAAGTTTTCATACTGCTGCTTGAGAATTGCCTTCTGATTCCTCTTGGTGCTTTTGGTGCCAGTGAATCTCTTTTCCAATGCATTCCACAGAATCTGAGCATCAGTGCAGTGATGAAATTGATGCTGATATTCATTGGGGATAGCCAAAAGCAGAGTGCTTAAGGCCTTCATCTCTATTTGTCTGACTTTTCTCTCTGCATCAGTCTTTGGAGGATGTCTTTTGCCTTCTGGTCCAATTCTTCCTTCAGCACATGGACCATTCTCTATGATATCCCAGATGGAATAATCAGTAAGCAGAATATACTGCTTGATTCTAATTTTCCACATGTCAAACTCATTGGGTCTGAGCATGGGAACCTTAGAAACAAGAGTACTGTTTGATTCAATAGAATTGTCCATAATAATTGTAGAATTCTAAGAAACACAAGCTCTGATACCACTTGTCAGGATCGAATCTTAACAAGACTAATAATACTTAGAACTCAGAATTAAAGAATCTGCGGAATAGAACTTTAATTCTCACAATCAAAGAACAATATATCAGAAAACACACAGATGTTTGTATTCACTAATTCAACTCACAAGCTTACAACCAAACCTCAATCTTGATGAACAGGCTCAATCAAGACGACTTCTACTTCTCTAGAAATAGGGTTCTAAACCTTGAGGTTAATTCTCTCTAAAACGTATTCTAAAACTCTCGTATATTGCGTATTGTGTGTTTTAATAGCTATCTATCAACATCTATTTATACTAAATAGTTACAAGATAACTATCAAAAATAAATTGATCTTCTGAATCTTCTTTAAGCATATCTTCATCCATTCCATCTTTATCTCCAAAATCTTCGCATACCAAACTTATGATCACAAGCAGCATTAATATCTTTGTGCACTAGCAGTATTAACTTCATTCAGCATGAGCAGTATTAACATTCTCTAGCAGCATTAATTCATTCCAGCAGCATTAACTTGACTCAGCAGTACTAACCTTGCTTCAGCAGCATTAATGCATCAGCAGTACTAACATTCTTCCAGCAGTATTAACTTTGTCTTGCAGTAGTAACTTTGTTCTGGCAGTAGTAACTTTGTTCTGGCAGTACTAACCATACTTAGCAAATCTTCAGTTCCCAACAAAGCCAAATTTACAAAATCATGAAGCTAGGTATGGTTTGTACGAGTTTGTATTTGATACCCAGCCTATATATATATATATATATATATATATATATATATATATATATATATATATATATATATATATATATATATATAATTATCTAACAATTATATATATCCAATCAAAATCATAGCTTACATTTTATAACTAATCAACTTTTTAAATCAATGTCGAATATTTCACCAGGCTGGGTATCAAATACAAACCAACTAGTTTATACAAACTCGTACAAACCATACATAGCTTCATGATTTTGTAAATTTGGCTTCATGAATGTATATATATATATTTTGGCTTCATGAATATATAATTTGGCTTCATGAATATATCATTTGGCATTTTTAACTAATTTTTTTACAAAAATACCCTAAAATACCCTTATTTTTGTAAAAAAATTAGTTAAAAATGCCAAATGATATATTCATGAAGCCAAATTATATATTCATGAAGCCAAAATATATATATATATATATATACATTCATGAAGCCAAATTTACAAAATCATGAAGCTAGGTATGGTTTGTACGAGTTTGTACAAACTAGTTGGTTTGTACCCGATACCACCCCTATTTCACCATCTTCAAAAATATATACATATACATATATATATATATGCACATACATACATATATATATATATATATATATATATATATACATATATATAATGAGAACTAAGTAATTTGTGGTAACTGTGAGATCCAATATGAACCACTCATTTAAGGTATTAATTTATTTATATAATTAATAATAAAAGGCTAGATTAGTAATTTATTTTTATATATTTAAACTTAGCGAATTAAGGGAAATAATTATCTCATAATTAGTTACCATATTTTCTAAGAGATTCCAAATAATTTTTACTTAAAATTCAAAACGATGAAGGAGGCTTCTGCTGCTCCATATTAGTCGGCCAAAGATTATCATCTTTATACCTCTTACCCATCTAACTCAAGTGCTTATCCAACATCTCCATCAAATCTACATTCCTATGCTTCCATCTTCTCTACACCTACGTCAAGCATCTTCTTATCCATTATCATATATAGAACCATATGGATCTCCTTTCTCCCATTGTATATACAAAAACAATGCACCACGACCCAAATATCATGGGGCATCTGACCGACGGAGCGTGAAAGGGCAATGAAGATAGCGAGAAACGCTCTCAAGCGGGTGCCGCTTCTTGTGTTGGTTTTTAATCACTGCTACATTCCGTGTAATTCGTCGTTGGCCGGAAACCCTATTTTTTACATCTACAAAAATCAGTTTTTTTGTTGTGGTTTTGATATGTCGGATTTCTTCGATCGGGAGAAATCACTAATTTTTATTTTGTTATGTATCACATTGCATCATGATTTCTTCTTCTTATGTTTTTGTTGGTATCAGATTGTATTTCGTATCACATTGGGTACACTGATTTTGATTTTGTTATGTATCACAGTGCATCTTATGTTTTCTTTGGGTATTACAGTGAGTATCACAATGGGTATTATGTAACACAATGGGTATCACAGTGTGTTTTTGTTGGTATCAGATTGTATTTCGTATCACATTGGGTACACTGATTTTGATTTTGTTATGTATCACAGTGCATCTTATGTTTTCTTTGGGTATTACAGTGGTATCACAATGGGTATTATGTAACACAATGGGTATCACAGTGTGTCAATGTATTTTGTATTAGCCGGAATAAGGTTCACATTCTGTATCACGGTGTATCACAGTCGGTATCACGGTGTAACACACTCGGTATCACGGCGGATCACAGTCGGTATCACGGATTCACGACGGTATCATAGTTGGACTAGACCCAATAGAATGTTATGAGAGAGGGAAGAGGGTAGAGGAGAGATAAATTTTCTAAAATTCCTAAGATGTCATTTATTTAAAATTAAAGTCAAAATTACCAAATATATTAATTTCCTAATT
This sequence comes from Saussurea involucrata, assembly GCA_033807775.1. Classification (NCBI taxonomy): domain Eukaryota; kingdom Viridiplantae; phylum Streptophyta; class Magnoliopsida; order Asterales; family Asteraceae; genus Saussurea; species Saussurea involucrata. The sequence continues at coordinate 145,662,565 of CM066322.1, read as the reverse complement.
TATCCTATAATGTGTGGTTGAGATTGGATCTCACAGTTACCACAAAATACTAGGATCTCCCTTGAATGGCCCCCTATATATATATATGCATACTACACACATACACAAATTATACATAAATATATACACATTATAATAAAAAATTTCACCATCTTCAAAAAAAATATATATATATATATATATATATATAAGTGTGGTATCTAGTACAAACCAAGTAGTTTGTATTAACTCTACAAACTAAGCTAAGCCATCCAAGATTACCATCTACGGTTAAAACAATCACGGTGGCATTCCTGTAAATAGTTAGTGGGTTTTGATTTTTTGCATGAATTAGAGAACCGTGGAGGGGCATATTGGTCAAAGCATCTTACACTACAACTTTCCTAAATCAAAAAACCGAAAAATCAGGCGATATTCTCTAATCCGATTTCGAAGGCTATGACACCTGATTCGGTTTCCGATTGCAGCAAATCAAACCGAATCCCACCAAAAGGTACTCGTCAAAAGGTTTTCTTCATAAAAATCTGCAATATTCATTGAAGAGATGCATCGATATAGAGGTATGAATTAGGCGATTTTCTCTAATCCGATTTCGAAGGCTATGAAACCTGATTCGGTTTCCGATTGAAGCAAATCAAACCGAATCCCACCAAAAACTACTCGTAAAAAGGTTTTCTTGATAAAAATCTGCAATATTCATTGAAGAGATGCATCGATATAGAGGTATGAATCTTTGATTTTTTGTTGATTTTGATACAAAAGTATACATCGACTAGGGATAACAATACAATCTTTGCTTCTTTGATCTTGTGAACATCAGGACGTCGCCCAAGTGACAGAATAAGATTGATGAATTCGTTCTCGAAATTCACCAACACAGCCGAAAATCCTGTAGATTTGGACGAAGAAATGTCTGAGGCTGAAAATGCGGAGGAAAATGTAGAAGACTTAGGTGGCGTTTGTTTTTTAAGTGGTGCTGAAGTCTGATTTCACTTCTGATTTTTAAGTGATGGTGCTGAAGTCTGAAATCTGAAAGAAAAAAGACTGTTTGTTTTTTTAACTGAAAACGTCTGAATCTAAATAATTATCTATTTTACTCTTCAGTATATTATTATATTGTTGCATTTATATTATTCATAGAATTTCATCTATTTATTTATCATTATTAAAAAATTTACATCCAATATGAACAAAGTTTTATAACAATGAAAATCAATCTTGAGGAAATAGCAAATAAAATATATTTACTTTTACCGATCATGATCTTCGTATTATTAAAAAATAAGTAAAATTATTAGTAGAAAAGATATTATTTAGAAAAAAAAGCAATCCATGAAATTTTTTATACCATATAAATAAATATAAAAAATAAAAATAACATTTTGTTTCTTCAAGACACCACCGCCATTTTTCTTTATACCCATCTTCTTCTTTCTTTTTTCTAATCTCAGAGCCATATTTCCTGATCGCATAGCCACTTTTTCTTTCTTTATATCTAACTTCTTCTTCTTCATACCTCCTACAAAGAAGCAGATCACGTCGATGAACAGGTAAACCCATTTTTTTTCAAACATGAAATTAATCGAGAACAAGCAAACAATTGAATTTCTAAGATAAGACTTTGAAATCTCCTTAGCTTAATATACCTGAAGCAGCAAGAGCAATCCCTTCAACAATAATAAGCGAACCGAGCCCTAGCCAAGTAAGAAGAAAAGCACGCTCATTACTGCCTTGCTGATCCGATTCCCCTCCCCCTATTTGTGGTTGAGAAGCAAATTTAGGGGTTTCAACCGGAGCTCGTCGAATAATGGAAGCTCTCTCTTTCTTCCCTTTCTGTTTATTCCTTGTAGTATTACTCGATTGAGATGATGAAGAATTGGAAGATGAGGAGCCAAACCCTATCGACGATAAGGTGTTTTCGATTGATTGAGTAGGTTCTGTTGATGATGATGATGAGTACTTCTATGCTTTAATGGCGGTGAGATGGAGAAGAAGATGATGATGATAGAAATGTAAACAGGGTTTGTTGTTGGAAACGACGAAGGTTGAAGATGAGGGGAAAATTAGCGCCATATCTTGGTTGAGAAAAAAGTGAAAATAAGTGACAAAGGTATCACTTTTTCGGTCAGTGGAAAATAAGTGATAAGTGGATCAAAAATAGGAAAAAAACAAACACTCTTATTTCTAACATATATGTCCGAAAAAGTGAAAAGTGGTACATAAGTACTAAATTATAAAAAACAAACAGCCCCTTAATAGCAGAAGACTCAATCCTCAACTATGAAGAAGGCATACAAAGTGGACCACCAAAAACAAGTAAGTGAATAAACCCTTGAAAATTTTGATTGCAGGATACTTTATGAGTTTGACAACTAGGGTTTATTCTTAAAAAATGATTTCTCCAATAAAGACATAACAAATAAACGATTATAATAATGTGTTCTATTTTAACTTACTCACAGACTCAGATATCCGGGAGGAAGTGCCAAAGAATGGTGGACCATCTTCACAAAAGGTATGTTTTTAATACCAAAAACATTGACATTCTATTTTTTAATTGTAAATGAATCTGCTACTTTTGCTGGATGAAAAATCACAATTTGCTATAATAATTCTGTGTATTCATATATTTTGATTTTGTTGGTTCATAAGTTAAGTCAAGCAAGATTGTGAAATGTGTAGATAATTCGATATTCGTGATGAAATAATGGTTGTAAATTCATATATATAGTCTAGTTTATATTTCAAAGTAAACAAGTATCATTAACACACATTTAGGAAGTATTGATTTTGTGCATTGAGGCCACAAGAGTTTTTCTGTATTCATTACCCCTTTAATATGTAGATGGTTGATCATTAATGTGACTGAAAAAAGAAGTATTACAGAGGTGTTAAGCATGAATAAAGGTTTTCATTATGAATGTGCTACCTTTAAGCTGTTGGAGCTGACAATTTGATAATGGTATTGGATAACATTCTCAGCATACTACTAATCATGATTACCATTTTATATAATCATGAATGGAGTTTTAATCATGAATAAATGGTTGTAAATTTAAATTTATATACAAGTTTAATTTTTAAAATAAACTAGTACTCTACACATAGTTAGGTAGTATTGATTTTGTGCATTGGGGCAACATGAATTTTTCTGTATTCATTACACCTTTAATATGTAGCTTGTTGATGATGAATGGGAATTAACAAAAAATATGACAGTCGTGTTAAGCGTGAATAAATTTGTTTTCATTATGGATGTGCTACAATGGGACCCCACAGTTTGACAATTGGTATTGGATAACATTCTAACCCGGATGTTAATCGTGATTAACATTTTAGATAATCACGAATGGATTTTTAATCATGATGTGGTAATTTAGAATATGTGCTACCATCATGAATTAATTATGTAATCATGGATCTGGCAGCCATGTACGTTTACACATGAATATTGTACGATGTATTCGGTAATATATTAATTTTGTTAACCCTGATTGAAAAAAGCTTTGAACAACTTGAATATTAACATTATACTCATGAGTTTAACAGATATGATAACTAAATGTATTTAGGTTAACTTTGTTTAACCCATTGAATTAAAAGTTGGTTTCATAATATATTAGAGTAATATGTACTGTATTCTTGAATGTTCCTTTGAGTCTATAAAACAGGTGATGCATTAAAAGTGATCGGAGTGGAATCAATGCTGGATGACCTTACTATGGACGATGCAAATCAAAACAACGAACACAATTCAGGTATTCTAATTCAAGATAGATATCCATAACAATGATATTTTGAATTCATTGCCATAAAATTGTATAAAATTTTGCTGTAATACAAACAAAAGTGAAGTTCTTACACATATTCACACACCATAAGATTTTTGATTAATCATGTATCATGCTACAGTTACTGTCGATGGAAGGTCCGGTAGTTCTAGAGTTTCATCTGCCAAACGTAAGCGTCATGGACACTATATAAATCATATTAAAAAATGTCGTAATATAAACTTTAATAGTATTTTTTTTAAATCAGGATGCAAGGTTGTTGTTGGCACCTCCTCCAGGATGACCAGAAGCCATTAAAGGACTATAATCAATCTTGAGACTCCAGAAGCATCTTGTAAAGCAACAAAAAGCGAGAATGGTAAGATGATTGTAATTACAGATTCCAATATAATGAAAACCAATTAAACTACATGATTGAAAACCTGTTGTTTTTTTTAAATTCATTAACCACCCAACAACATTGAATTTCGGGTGAATGTTCAAGAAAAAGATCAAGAAAAGCGCAAAAACATAAGCACGATGAAGCAGAAGAGTTTGTCAAAAAACCCGTCGAAACGATGCATTCAGGGAGTTCTAGGAGATTTAGAGTTAACGTAATTAGGACACGGACTTCACCAAAGTCATTGCACGACACTGTTTTTGGTTTGACAGTTGGAGTACTTATCAGCGATAGTGAAACTCTGATACATATTGTTTTCTTACAATTTTCACTAAGTGTTTAAGAGAGGGTCATTATCAAATCACTGAGGGTTTGGATCAACAATCTCCCCCTATTTGATTATGACATAGCAACAGAGAAAATTGTTATTTAATGAAAACATAAGGATAAAAAGAACTCATAAAATATTTGTCCCTTTTACTGTTTTCTGGGATCTTTTCAGTAATTATGGAGTAAAGTACATTCGCTGAAATTTTTCTTTAAACTTCGTAAAGATTACATAGGGAAGTGGAAAAACTACAAGTACAGCAAATAAAATTACAAGTACAAAAGATGTAGACGGATAAGGATAGAAAGAATTACAAGGCGATCCTATCCGTCAAAAGGTTCTTCCTTGATGAGAAGTTCATCGAGGGTCTTTGATGTGGGAATCATCCAGTCAGGGACATTTACTCCTTGATTCTTTTTGTTCAGAGCTTCTTCAAAAATCAAGGGCTTCAGGTGTCTAGCTTTAATGTCGCGTCTGACTTCACACCAGTATATGAGATCTCTGAGTTGTTCGATGGGAGTGATTGGAAGCTCAGAGATGCGTTGAAAGTGATGATTTACTTGGTAGTCTAGAAAGAATATACCATAAGGATCACTTACAACCTTGCCAGGAATGAAAGTTTCTCCAGGTGGTAGGGAGGTGTCAAGCGCTGAGAGATCAGCATCAGGGCCAAGAACTTCAGCACGAGAGAAACCAATACATGTTTCATTCCGTATAGGAGGACCTGAGTCTGAGACTTTCTTTTCCTTTGCAGAGACTCTTCTTTATTGAGGAGGAAGAAGAGTGGAAGGAGGAATATCCACAGCAGAAGAAACCAAGTCGATCCGAGTATTTAAAATCTTCTCGACATGGCTCTTGAACTTTAAGCGCGATCCCTGAATGGCTAATTTTACTTCCAACCATTCAGAGAAACCAAACTTCTCTAAAGTAGTAGCATAGAAGGTTTGCTTGGTTTTGTATTCTCTGAATACATCAACTTCAACAACAGGAACGTCAACGAACAGTCTTCCTCTGATGTTTACTTTGATGATTTTGGATGGTCGAGATCGATAATTCAACATTTCTTTACACCATTTCAAAGTCGTATCAGATACTTTTGTCTTTTCTTCAACGATCCTTTGGGCATCATCCCATAGCTGACGTTGGACATCAATGGGAGTTCTTTTCAGCGCGGGGTCTTTCACCGATTGTTGGACAAGTTGGATGGCGAGTTCTCTGTCTTTTTCTTCAGCTTCCCTTCTTTCAGCGATTAACCTTTCATCTCTGAGGTGATCCTGGTATTCCTTTTGTGAAAGTCTGAACTTTGGAGGAATAGAAGGAAGTTGATCACGCTTCAGGATGATTCGCTGATCTTCGAATCTCTTGATCATTGCATCTCTCTTTTCTTGATCCTCTTCACTTAGCTTTTGAGGAGCCAAGGAAGCTGTTCTTCAGGTTCATCAGTCTCAGTGGTTAAATCCAAGACTGGGATTATTTCTTCAGCTCTTGTGGCTGGGATTATTCCTGGTGTAGTCGAAGGAGCTTCAGTGGGATCCTCAAACAGGGGAGAGGACTAGCTGAAACACAGCGATCGTTTAAGTAAGCAGAGTTGGGGAAGAAAGAGATAGAGAAAAGAATGTGGTTAAGTGTATAGAGGTTTTATGGATAGAAGGATTGAGATTGAGAAGGGATAGATGACGGATGCAGTGTAAGGGAATAGGAGGTAGTGTACCAGACAAACTGGATTTTGAAGCAAGATCATCAGATTGTCTTCTGCAGCAAGGCCTTTGTTTTTGCCTTTTTCAGCTTCAGACGCTGCAGGCTTTGTCTTGGTCCGCTCCCCTGAAGGTTCGTTTATCGAAATCCCTTTGAGAGCTGTAGTCTTCTGAACAGGCTTGACGATAAAGTAGTCATCATCATCATCATCGTCATCATCATCATTCTTTGGAGAAGAAGATGGTTCATCATCAGAGATGTCGACAGCTTCATCGTCTTCAGCTTCGTCTTCATCAGATTCAACCTCTTCAGCGTAGGGTGAGGTTACATCAGCAGCAGCTTCAATGTTCTGCTCTTCGAGTTGCTCCCCCTCGGATACAGAGGAAGCTTTCTCGGTTCCCTCAGGGTTTTCAACTCCCTGAGGTTTTGAAGAAGTAGCATCAGCTTCAGTCTCAATACCCTCCCACTCAGCATGGGGAAGGTCTTCTTTATTTTTCTTCTCCCCCTCATCATTATGGGGAAGGTCTTCTTTAGGCTTCTCCCCCTCTTCCACATCATGGTTGGGGGAGGTAACGGACTTTTCAGCAGCAGCAGCAACAATAGGATTACTGTCTTCTTGGCCAGTAATTCTTATGCAGTTTTCAATCGCTGTTACTCTATCTTCTAGGCCAGTAATAGCAGGACTGATCTTTTTGAGATCATCTCGATCGGCCTGAGTGAAATGAGAAGTTGGGGTGTTCAGGCGATCGAGCACTTTCTGAACAATCTCTTTGACCGCAGAGACTTCAGTCTTGATCGTGGAAACTTCACTCTTAAGAGAACCAACCTCTATCTTTAATGATGTGACTTCATTGGACAGAGAGGTGAAGTTTGTTGAGAGAGGGGTTGTGGCGGTTGAGTTTTCAGCGAGGGTGGTAGCAAATTTAGCAATGCTACCATCCACCTTCTCCAGATCAGCTTTGGAGGCTTTCTTTTCGACCTCAGTGGTCAAAGTCTTCAAGTTCTCTCCAGCGTTTGTAACCGCTGAAGAGTTGGCAGTTAGAGTGTTGTTGAAAGACTCCATCTTTGTTTCCAGGGCCGTCAGGGAGGTGTTGATATCCCCCAAATTAGGACCTGAAAAAGTTATAAACTTATGAACAGAGGAAAGCTCAGAAGTTTGGGGTTGAGAGAGAGAAGTGTGTGGGATTTTGTGTATACCTGTAGGCGGGTTGGCGATGTTGTCGAAACCTCGATGTCCTGAAAAAGTTTCGTAGTCTTCTTCAATATTTCCTAGACGACTGGAAGTACCTGCAGGTCCTGTGGTGTGTCCTATCATCCTCTGAAAATGTTCAGTAGTAGTGTCGCTGAGGATGACGGTTGTTGAGGAGAATAGGGGAATAGATTGAGTGACCAAAGAAGAGGTGAGAGGAATGGAGGATGAGAATGATGGTTGGGTGCGGGGTTCAGCGTTGGATCCGCTGAGAATCACTTCAGTCTGTAGAGAGGCTGAAGGAGGTGGATTCATTTCCAAGTTTATAACTTCAGCGTTTAGAGACGCTGAAGCTGGGATGGAAGGGGTGGCTTGTTCAGCTGTGGCAGAGCATACCACTGAACTTTCCATCATCTCTTCAAGATGAGTTGAGGAGTCTTCAGCATGTAAATGCTGGGGGGTTGCTCCTTGGTTTTCTTGATTCTTTTGGAACCAAGTTGGGTAGTAGATTGTTTCCTTTTTCTAGAAGGAGTGGAGGTTGCAGCTGTGGTATCAGCGGTGGGGATTTCCACTGAATGAGCCGCAGAAGTAGAAGAAGGAGGATTGAGAATAGATAAGAGAGTAGAGAGATGTACCTCCTTTGGCAGGGGCTTGAAGTCGAGCACCTTAGGGCCAACCTGAGAGAGTTTCAGGTCTCCTACTTTTGGGTAGTTATCCTTAAGGCCGGTTTGGAAGATGGCGCTGAGGAATCTTGGGTATGGAACCCATGATGGTCTATCAGCAAAATCTACTCTGAGCGCAAGATCGTCGTAGATTATCGAGGCCCAGTCAACATGGAGACCCTTCAGCAATGCATAGCCCATGGCTTGCTGAGGTTGAGCAGCTTGATCAGAGGAGCCACTTTTCGCTGTCATGCAGCTTATCAGGTGTGCGTAGATGAAGTTCATCTCGCTGGGCATCTTTGACTTTTTGATTGCAGTCAGTTTCTTCTCGGCCTTTTCATCTCTCCCTTGATCCCAAACGTACTTCATTGCATCAAAGAATACAATGAGTGTTTCTCTATCAGCATGTCTCTTGGGATCAGGAAAAGGAACAAATGGTTTATCTTTGGTGGCAACAGGGAGTTTCAGTGCTTTTCGAATGATAGCAAGGTTGATTTTGAAGGTGCCAAAATCAGTGTCACAGAGGATGACATCAAGTAGTTTGGTAGGGTCTTTGGATGATGGTAGCTGAGTGTGTCTGGCGGTATACCAGAATTGAGATAATAGTAACTGATGAGCAGGGGGTATTATGGTCAAGGCTGTAGAGAGGCAACAGGTTTTCAGAAAATTCACAGCGTCGTCTAGATGTTTGACTTGTTTCTTCGGAGGAAAATCGAACAGCGCATGGAGGTTGTTTGATTTTGTAAAAGAGATATCCTCAAGTTTGAACTTGACCTGAGGAGCCTTGATGATTTCAAGTTCCTCAGCAGCAGTAGTGTTCTCAGCAGTTGGAATACGAGTAGAAGGAGCAGCCATTTCTGTAATCAGCTCAACCAAAGATCAACAAAACAAATAGTCTTAATGTGGAAATATTTTCCAATAAGATGTTTTTGAATTTTGTCCATTTTATTCAGCCAAAAATCCCTTTGAGAAAGATTAGGGTTTTTCTTGTTTTGAGAAAGAGTTACAAAACGTAGAGATTATGTGTTTTCCAGTTTTCATTTGAAGAAGGAATTCTGGAAAAACATATGAAGAACAAGTTTACGAGTTTTGATATAAACTTGAAGAACAACCATGAAGGTTGTATTCATAAAATCATGAACAGAAAATGATTTCATTTTATAAAAGTTCTTTTGTTTGATCTGTTAAAAGCAAAGAATAAGATCATAAACAAGTAATGTAGGTAAATAATAAGAGTATTAACCTGGTTCGTCAAAGAAGAAGATGAACAGTTTCTGGAAATTTTGAGAGCTCAAAATGCAACAGTAAATCTTTTTCTTGCTTGGAGGAGAAGTTTTTCGCGTAAAGAGAAAAATATAAACCTAAAATGGTTTATATAGAGAGAGTAGAGAGAGAGAAAATCTTGAGCGGGAAAAGATTTTCATCATGACACGGACACGTGTTTGCATTTGATTGGAAGGTAAACGAAACGTGCAATCGTGTGTCAGAAAAAGAACGTGCCAGGGCTTATCCGTTGCGATGACGTCACAACTGTCCTTTCATATTTTAGGATGTCTCTGAGGTTTTGAAAGCTCAGGGACACTTTTGAAAATATGAAGCACTGAATAGAAATATCAGTGTTGGTTTAAGAAATTTCAAAGTATCGCTGTTAAGGAAGAGATATTCAGCGATGCAATTTGTTTTGAAATCTTACATTCACATGCGAACGTCAGCGAGTAAGAGAGAAAACATACCTTGATATCAGCGAATCAATTATGTTCAGAGAGAGAATGATAGAATGGGTTATACAAGTTGATTTTATCCTATCGCTGATCAAATGTGAACCGCTGAAGATTTTACTCTTCAAAGTTCAGCATTCTAAGCTCGTTGATGAGAAAGTTGAATCTTGTCTCATCAAGAGGTTTGGTGAACAGATCAGCTAACTGATAGTCAGTTGGGATAAAATGAAGTTCGATATCACCATTCATCACATGATCTCTGATAAAATGATACCTGATTTCGATGTGTTTTGTCTTTGAGTGTAGCACTGGATTGTTGGCTATAGCGATGGCACTTGTGCTGTCGCAATAGATTGGAATTTTCGAGAGCTGAAGGTCATAGTCTAGTAGTTGATTTCTCATCCACAAGACCTGAGAACAACAGCTTCCAACGTCTATATACTCAGCTTCAGCAGTTGAGGTGGACACTGAGTTTTGCTTTTTACTTGTCCAACTCACCAGCTTTCCACCCAGGAGCTGACAGCCTCCTGTGGTGCTTTTCCTATCCAATTTGCAACCTGCAAAATCACTATCTGAATAGGCGATTAGATCAAACCCTGAGTCTTTGGGATACCAAAGACCTAGGTTCATAATACCCTTAAGGTAACGAAAGATTCGCCTTACAGCGATCATATGAGATTCCTTAGGTTTAGCTTGATATCGTGCACACAAACAGGTTGCGTACATAATATCGGGTCGGCTAGCTGTAAGATACAAGAGAGAGCCGATCATCCCACGGTACAGCGTGACATTAACAGGTATTCCATTTGAATCCTTGTCTAGTGTCAGCGGTGTTGCCATAGGGGTTTTCATAGCTGAACTCTGAGTTAAATCGAATTTCTTCAGCATATCTTCAACATACTTTCCCTGATTAATGAGAGTTCCTTTTTCATTTTGCTTTATCTGAAGACCTAGGAAATATGTTAGCTCACCCATCATACTCATTTTATACTCTTCTTTCATTCTATCAGCGAAACGAGTACAAAGGTCAGGGTTAGTAGAACCAAATATAATGTCATCAACATATATCTGAACAAGAATGATATGACCTTTCACTATTCTGAAAAATAGAGTTTTGTCGATTTTACCTCGCTCAAAATTTTCAATTAGGAGATAAGAGGATAGAGTGTCATACCATGCACGTGGAGCTTGCTTTAAGCCATAAAGTGCCTTATCCAGTTTATAAACATGACCTGGACGCTTAGGATCTGAGAATCCTAGAGGTTGTTCCACATAGACTTCTTCATTCAGCTTTCCATTTAGAAACACTGACTTAACATCCATCTGATATACTTTGAAGTCTTTGTGTACAGCATATGCTAAGAATAGACGAATAGATTATAGTCTTGCTACTGGAGACAAAGGTTTCGTCGTAATCTATGCCTTCCTCTTGTCTGTATCCCTGAGCAACAAGTCGAGCCTTGTTGCGGGTTACAGTTCCATGTTCGTCCAACTTGTTTTGATAGACCCATTTAGTGCCTATCACTGTTTTGTCAGTTGGTCTTCGAACAAGTTTCCAAACTTTGTTTCTTTCGAATTCAGTCAGCTCTTCTTGCATGGCGCTGACCCAGTTTGGATCTTTGAGGGCATCATCTATTTTCTTTGGTTCAATCAGAGAAATAAAGTTAACAAATAAACAAATATTACCTGCACTTCGTCGAGTCTGAACACCAGTGTTTGGATCACCAAGAATTTGATCAATTGGGTGATCTACAGTCCATCGCTGAGCAGGAGCATAAGTCGCTGACTCAAATTGAACTAGAGGAGCTGAAGATGAGGCTTCAGCAACTTCTGGAATATCAGCCAAGAGAGGAGTAGGTGTAGGTGTAGATGTCATCTCATTCACTGATTGCTGAGAAGTAGATGGAATGTCTAAGACATTTGGTTCAGTAGCAGGTATAGTGTTTAAAGGAACTGCTGAGACCCATGATGTTTCAGCTTCACTATTCTGCATGTTTGGGATTATAGTAGGAATATCATCTTCAACTGTATGAGTATGAGGAGTGGGAATATTTTCTGAATCACCAAGATGAGAAAACATCCATTGATTTAGTTCTTCAGTATCAGCAGAAGGTCGAGAATTCGCTGAACGGGATTCGTCAAAAGTGACGTGAATAGTTTCTTCAACAGTTTGTCTTCTTCGATTGAAGACTCTGAAGGCTTTGGAGATTGAAGAATATCCAAGAAAGATTCCATCATCAGGCTTAGGATCAAACTTTCCAAGGGAATCTCTGTTGTTCAGTATGAAACACTGACATCCAAAGATGTGAATAAAGCTAATTGAAGGCTTTCTCCCATGAAAAAGTTCATAGGCTGTTTTATTAAATCTTTTGACTATCAGCGACCTGTTTTGCGTAAAACAAGCAGTGTTGACAGCTTCTGCCTAAAACTGAGTAGGCACGTGAGAATCGGTGAGCATTGAACGTGCAGCTTCAATAATAGTTCTATTTCTTCTTTCAGCGACTCCGTTTTGTTGCGGTATTCTCATTGAAGAAAAGTTGTGAGAAATACCCTTACTCTCAAAGAAGGAATCAAGAGAACTGTTTTTGAATTCAGTCCCATGATCACTCCTTATTGAGCGAACGGTCAAGTTGTTCAGGGTTTCCATCTTCCGAACAAAGGTGATGAGTTCTTCAGGGATGTCACTCTTAGAACGGAGAAACATAACCCATGTATAGCGAGAGAATTCATCAACTATGACCAGCGTATATTTCTTTCCAGCGATGGATTGTTTGTTAACAGGGCCAAACAAATCCATATGGAGAAGTTGTAGAGGAGATGACACTGAGGAAACTTGCTTTGACTTAAAGCTTGCTTTGGTCTGCTTGCCTTTCTCACACGCTGAACATAAGTTCTTTTGTTTGATCTTGTTAAAACAAAGAGAAGATCAGAAACAAGTTATAAGTTACACACATTTGAAAGATAAGAACATATTAACCTTGATGTTTTGATGAAGAAGATGATGAACAGTTCTTGAGGTTTTTGAGAGCACAAATGCAACAGATGATTCTTTCTTGCGGAGGAAGATTTGATCGCGTAAAAGACAAATATAAACCTAGAGTTTGTTTATATAAAGAGTTTTAGAGAGAGAAAACCTTGAGCGGGAAAAGGTTTTCATCATGACACGGACACGTGTTTGCATTTGATTGGAAGTTTGAACGAAACGTGCAAACGTGTGTCAGAAAGAAATCGTGCCGGGGTTTATCCGTTGCAATGACGTCACAACTGTCCTTTAACATTCTTTTAGGATGTCTCTGAGGTTTTGAAAGCTCAGGGACTCTTTTGAAAAACATGAAGCACTGAATAGAAAATATCAGTGAAGGTTTTAAGAACTTTCAAAATATCGCTGTTAAGGAAGAGACATTCAGCGATGCATTTGTTTTGAAATCTTGCATTTTCATGCGTTTGTCAGAGAGAGAAAACATACCTTGATATCAGCGAATCAAGTTTATTCAGAGAGAAGATGATTGAATAGGTTATACGAGTTGATTTTATCCTATCGCTGATTAATGTGAACCGCTGAAGATTTCACCCTTCAAAGTTCAGCATTCCAAGCTCGCTGATGAGAAAGTTGAATCTTGTCTCATCAAGAGGTTTGGTAAATAAATCAGCTAACTGATAATCAGTTGGGATAAAATGAAGTTCTATATCACCATTCATCACATAATCTCTGATAAAATGATATCTGATTTCTATGTGTTTCGTCTTTGAGTGTAGCACTGGATTATTTGCTATAGCGATGGCACTAGTGCTGTCGCAATAGATTGGAATTTTGGAGAGCTGAAGATCATAGTCTAGTAGCTGTTTTTTGTCATCCACAAGACCTGAGAACAACAAATTCCAGCGGCTACATACTCAGCTTCAGCTGTGGAAGTGGACACTGAATTTTGCTTTTTACTTGTCCAACTTACCAGCTTTCCACCTAGGAGCTGACATCCTCCTGTGGTGCTTTTCCTATCCATTCTGCATCCTGCAAAATCACTATCTGAATAGGCGGTTAGATCGAATCCTGAATCTTTGGGATACCAAAGACCTAGATTCGCTGTACCCTTAAGATATCGAAAGATTCGCTTTACAGCTTTCATATGAGATATCTTAGGTTCAGCTTGATATCGTGCACTGTTACGTGCGAAATATGTGTTTTAATCGCAGTGGGTTGCAAACTGTCCACAGTGGGAAGTGCAAGTGTACACTGTCCACTATGATCGTCACATCAAGTAATAGTTGGTAAAATACCAAAATCGAATCCACAGAGACTGGACAATCAAGACAATACGGTTCTCATGAGCTCCTTTTACAAGTTTCAACTAGAGAGGAAAATAATACGTTGGTTTGGTTTGGTAAAATAGCTTCTTGCAACGATTTACTAAATGTTAAAAAGGAGGAATGTAGGTTAGATTTTCCCTAAATTTTATCTCAAATACTCGGTCCTTAGAGTGATCCTCGTATTTGTGGTGGACATTTTCGCTAGAAAAGCCCGGTTACAAAATACTCACACCGTTAGATAAAAATCCCATACTCTTAGTACTTGTTGTTTTGTCAATGGTAATCTCTAAGTGGACCTTTTCAGGCCTCGATGGAATGTGTAGAGACAAATACTCTAAGTGTTTTTAATACACAAATTAGCTTGCCTACTACTCCAGTGGGCAGAGATTAGCTCACTGTGCCGACCTCACTTTCGTAAGTGTCATAAGAATTCTTTCGAATCCCCTAGCATCATTCAAGCTCGTGTCACTGCGTTCTACTCATTTCTAAGTTAAGAACTAGACTTTAGATCCTTGCAAGTGATCGGCTTGTTCGCATCCTTGGGTAAATATCGAGAATGAAAGACCAAAACAACAAATATTCTATGTATAAAGATTACTCAAGCATTTTTGATAAAATCCAGGTACTTCTCCTTCCTACATCCCAAAGGATGTTTAGTCTAACATTTCTGAAGTAAAGAAAGCAAGAGATGAAGATTTGCACATAATAAAACTAAAAGTGATTTAAATTAACTGCCCACAGTGGGGAACGAGAAGTCGTCCCTGCACTGTGTATTTCGAACTACAACAGAAAATAAATTACTGAAATTAAATGCTAAGTTACTGCAGTAAATGAAAGCTTACAACTTAAAGAAAATGCTAGATAAATTGCAAGATAGATGGCTCTAATAAATGAGACCCAACACCCCTTTTTATACTAAGGAGGAGGTGTTGGTCTTTACACAAAAAGGGTTTTCCAAGGTGTAAGGACTGCAGGGCAATGCTGAAATCAGCCCATAGGGTAATGCTTCAATCCTCCATGTATAGCTCTTATTACCCAATGGTCTTTTAGAAGTCAACTTTTGCAAGTACAAAGGGGTGTACTTGATGCTATCTTCAATGAGAACTACCTTGTACTTCTCCAGCCATTTCTCTGCCAAATGAACCTTCCTCCTCCAGAAAATTAGATTCCAACTAAAAGTTTCTTTTTCTTTTCTTTTTGTTCTGCTCGAAGAGTGGGGAACCGGAGTGGGCACGGTATACGTCACTGCGGATGAAAATTCGAGAAAACACCCAAAACTTCCCCAAATAATTTATTAAAGACCATGGTTCACTCCTTTTGCTCGTTTTCGTAAATCATACCAAGAATGGGGGTTTTTAGAAGTGAAATGGCTAAAATTGACAAAATAAAGTGGGAAATAAATGGAAATAATAACTCTAAAAATAGAGTTATCATGCACACAAGCAAGTTGCAAACATAATATCGGGTCGGCTAGCTGTAAGATACAGTAGTGAGCCGATCATCCCACGGTACAACGTGACATTGACAGGAACACCCTTAGTGTCCTTATCAAGTATCAGCGGTGGTGCCATAGGGGTTTTCATAGCTGAACTTTCAGTTAAGTCGAATTTCTTCAGCATATCTTTAACATACTTTCCCTGATTAATAAAAGTTCCTTTTTCACATAAACTTCTTCATTCAGCTTTCCATTTAGAAACGCCGACTTAACATCCATCTGATGTACTTTGAAGTTTTTGTGTACAACATATGCTAAGAATAGACGAATAGATTCAAGTCTTGCTACGGGAGCAAATGTTTCGTCATAATCTATGCCTTCCTCTTGTCTGTATCCCTGAGCAACAAGACGAGCTTTGTTGCGGGTTACAGTACCATGTTCGTCCAACTTGTTTCGATAGACCCATTTAGTGCCTATCACAGTTTTGTCAGTTGGTCTTCGAACAAGTTTCCAAACTTTGTTTCTTTCGAATTCAGTCAGCTCTTCTTGCATAGCGCTGACCCAGTTTGGATCTCTGAGGGCATCATCTGTTTTCTTTGGTTCAGTTAGAGAAATAAAGTTAACAAATAAACAAATATTACCTGCACTTCTACGAGTCTGAATACCAGCGTATGGATCACCAAGAATTTGATCGATTGGGTGATTTACAGTCCATAGCTGAGCCGGAGCATACGTCGCTGACTCAGTCTGAACTGGAGAAACTGAAGATGAGGCTTCAGCTACGTCTGGATTATCAGCTAAGAGAGGAATGTTTGCATTTGTCACTTCATTCACTGATTGCTGAGAAATAGATGGAATTTCTGAGACATTTGGATCAACTGCAGGTATAGTGTTTATAGGAACAGCTGAGACCCATGATGTTTCAGCTTCACTATTCTGCATGTTTGGAATGATAGTAGGACTATCATCTTCTACTGGATGAGCATGAGGAGTGGGAATATCTTCTGAATCACCAAGATGAGAAAACATCCATTGATTCAGTTCTTCTGTATCAGCGTTCGGTTTAGAGTTCGCTGAACGGGATTCGTCAAACGTGACGTGAATAGTTTCTTCTACAGTTTGTCTTCTTCGATTGAAGACTCTGAAGGCTTTGGAAACTGAGGAGTATCCAAGAAAGATTCCATCATCAGCCTTAGGATCAAACTTTCCAAGGGCATCTCTGTTGTTCAGTATGAAACATTGACATCCAAAGATGTGAAGAAAGCTGATTGAAGACTTTCTCCCATGAAAAAGTTCATAGGCTGTTTTATTGAATCTTTTGACTATCAGCGACCTGTTTTGCGTAAAACAAGCAGTGTTGACAGCTTCTGCCCAAAACTGAGTAGGCAGGTGAGAATCGCTGAGCATTGAACGTGCAGCTTCAATAATTGTTCTATTTCTTCTTTCAGCGACTCCATTTTGTTGCGGTGTTCTCACTGACGAAAAGTTGTGAGAAATACCCTTACTCTCAAAGAAGGAATCAAGAGAACTGTTTTTGAATTCAGTCCCATGATCACTCCTTATTGAGCGAACAGTCAAATTGTTCAGGGTTTCCATCTTCCAAACAAAGGTGATGAGTTCTTCAGGGGTGTCACTCTTAGAACGGAGAAACATTACCCATGTATAACGATAGAATTCATCAACTATGACCAGCGTATATTTCTTTCCAGCGATGGATTGTTTGTTAACAGGGCCAAACAAATCCATATGGAGTAGTTGTAGGGGAGATGACACTGAGGAAACTTGCTTTGATTTAAAGCTTGCCTTGGTCTGCTTCCCTTTTTCACACGCTGAACATAAAGACTCTTTGGCGTATGAATGATGAGGTAGACCAGTGACTAACTCTTTGGAGGAAAGAGTATTCAGTGTCTTAAAATTTAGATGCGAGAGCCTCTTGTGCCATAGCCAGTTAACATCAGAAGATGCCTTTGAGAAGAAACAGGAGTTCTCAGTGGTTGTTGAGTCCATGTTTATTACATAAACATTTTCCAAACGATAACCGCTGAGAGCTATCTTCTCCTTTTTGTCAGAGACAAAGCAGGATTCCTTATTGAAAATCACTTTGTTATCCATGTCGCAAAGCTGACTAATGCTTAGAAGATTATGCTTCAGCCCTTCAACATATGCGACTCTTCTGAAGGAGGTTGTACCATTTGAAAGTACACCATACCCTCTGGTATGTCCTTTTCCATTTCCACCGAAAGTCACAGAGGGACCTTTCTCTTCCTTGTATTCAGCGAGCAGGCTTTTCTTACCAGTCATGTGTCTAGAGCATCCGCTATCGAGATACCAGATACCCTTCTTAACCTGCAATACAAAGGAAGATTAGTTTTTCTTAGGTACCCACTTAACCATGTATACACGTTTGTCAGTGGAAGTAGTTGGAATGGAAGGTTCAGCAGTCTTCGCAGCATTTGAAGATTCAGCTTTGTCTTTCTTCACTTTGGTTAATTTCTTAACCTCAGTGGTAGAATTCACCTTGACCTGATTTGCACCAGGGTTGGTCTTCTTTGCCTTGGGGGCAATCTTCACCTTAGCTATCTTTTCAGCTTTGGTGGTTGTGGGGCACTTAATAGCAATATGATCGGTAAGTCCACAGTGATAACATTTCCTATAGCTAAAAGTAGTTCTAGGACCATTTGAATGCTGAGCTTTTAATTTTGAATTAGAAGTGCCAGCACCAAGTAAACTATTGGCTTTAGAAATGGGACGAACATTCAGTTCTTCATATTTCTTACCAAGGACATCCACTCTGAGTCTAGGAGTAGATCGCTGAATAGATCCAGAGATCAGCTTTCTAGATCCAGAGGGGTAGGTCACTGAGGCTTTAGAAGCATTCAGCTTTGGTACTAAGGTACCCTTCTGAGGATTTTGATAAATAACAATTCCTTTACCTTTGTCTTTAGAGACAGAGGTAGGTTTTGAATAAACCATTTTCTCCTTGCCTTTTAAGGAGGTAGGAGTTTCCTCAGGGATTGGTGTAATGGACGAGGAGCACTGAGAAGATGAAGTATCAGCGACTGAGGATACGAACATTCCAAATTTAAGCATTGAACGTTCAGTGGTTGGTTTTGGAGTATCATATTTATAACCCAGACCACGTTTATCACTCAGAGGAATCTGAGCCTTAATTATCTCAGTGATCTTTGTTGAAGAATTACACCATCCTTCAACAGTAGCTTTTTCAGCCTTTAATGCAGCGATAGCTTCTGCTCGTTCGATTTTGACTAGCTGATTTAAATATACTTGATCTTTAAAATCTTCTTCAATTTTAGAAAGCTTTTCTATTTGAAGATGACAGTGTTTAAGCTTTTCAGCGAGATCAAGGTTTTGGCTTTCAACCACAGTTTTGCCGTTCATGGCTTCGTATAAACTTCTAGTCAATAGATCGATTTTGCGGAGACTATCAGCTTCATCAATATTTGCAATATTGGTAAAGAAAGAAGGTGATACCTGAATAGCAGAGGTTGAAGTAGAGGGAATGTCTGAACTTTCTTCCTCTTCTTCAATCTTGGCCATGAGACATTGATTTGCTTCATCATCTTCAGAATCAGATGATGATGCTTCTTCATCAGAAGCAGCCCAATCATAGTCAGCCATCAGGCCTTTTCCTTTCTTCTTAAATCTTTTCAGCTTCGCATATTTTTCTTTCAGCTTTGAGTATTTGTCATCTTTATTCCTTGGAACAAAGGATTTCTTTGGGAAAGCTGAAGGTCTAGAAACTTTCTTAGACCTGCACTCGTTAGCGAAATGACCTGTCTTTTCGCAGTTGAAACAAGTAGCAGTAGCCTTATCAACAAAAACTGATGATTTAGGCTTGTCAGTTATGGAAAGAGGTTTGTTCTTTCTAAACATTTTCTTCTTGGCGAATCTCCTGAACTTTTTAGTTAGGAGAGCCAAGGATTCATCATCATCTGAAGAATCAGAGTCTGATGACCTTTCAGAGTTACTTTCTAACTCAGTGATAGTGACCGAAGGTCGCTGAGTAGAAGGTTCCTCTGAGATTAAAGCAACAGGGGTGCTTTTGGAATCTTTTACAAGATTCTTCTTAAGATGGCTAGATTGCTCATGATTCAGCAATGTACCATATAAGATTGAAAGGGTCATTGATTTAGGATCCTTTGACAGCTTGAGACACATGGAATAATTGTCCCAGCTTTCAGGTAAACATTCTAGAAACTTTGTCAGCACTTCAAAGTTAGAATATTCCTTACCAACAGTTTTCAGATCTATAATTAAACAATTAAAACGTTGGTGAACTTCAGAGAGAGTTTCATTCTTACCAGAAATGAAGCTTTCGTATTGTCTTACCAGGTTGATCTTTCTTGAGTCCTGGACTTCAGACGTTCCTTCATACTGAACACATATTGTGTCCCACATGGCTTTTGATGTTTTCAAGTTCATGACGGAATGGTAGACTTCGTCAGGAAGAGCCATGGATAGTATGGATCTGGCTTTTGTATCTATAGCCACTTTCTTCTTATCTTCATCGGTCCACTGAAAGATTTCCTTAGGAATCAGCCTTTCTAGAATAGCAGGTCTATTCGCAGTGGCTGGAACTGCAGGGTCAATAGTTACAGGGATGAATGGACCATTCTCAAGATAGTAAGGCATAGTAGGGTCTACACCTTCTAAGAAGAGTATCATCCTATTTTTCCATAAGTTGAAGTTGTCTCTGGAAAATCTAGGGGGTTTTGCAAGAGAACCATTGTCTATATAATTTGTGTTTGTATTGGTGGCCAATTTCAGATAATAGCAAGGAAGAGAAATATCTTAGATTATATCTTGTTTATGAGATTAAACAAATCTGCTCTGATACCACTTGTTGGTACCGAAGGCCTATGCAAGTTTGTAGAAGGGGGGGTTGAATACAAACACACAGATTTTACTTTTCTAAATTGTTTATTGATAAATCATTAACAATTTACAGCTTGTTGCATAAACAAGATTAAGGATAAACCTAAATCTAAACAAGTTGGAACACTAAGGTTTCTTGCACTAAGAGAGATAAGGAAATTACTAATAATAACCTATCTGAGATAAGAGATTTGAACTTGTCCAGAGTTAGCAAGTTACTTCAAATGAAGTGGGTTCATCTCTTTATATACTGCATGCATTTAATGCAAGTCAGTATACACTTTACACGTGTCATCAGCTGGTTGGTTGCATGTCATTGACCTTTGTTGACAACCTTAGTAGCCGCATGTATGAATAGTGTAGTGTCAGAGTTTTTATACGAATTCAGATAATCGGAGGTTCTTTTCTGACATTTCGTACGGAGTCGTGCAAGGGTGGTTAAGACAAAAGTACTTTGTACGGAGGACTTCATGATCAACTTTCGTTGATTCAGCGATCTATCATTTCGTATCAGCGAATGATAGAGTTCAGCGATAGCTAAAGTCTTGTACTTGATACTTCACGTTGATTGGACAAATCTGAGTCTTCGCTGATCCGCATCAGTTCATTAGGAGACTTTTCGCTGGTTCTTGAGCTTGATCTTCGACTTCAGCGTAGAACCTATGTTGACGTGAAACTTGTCTTCAGGGATTATAAGTAAACAACTAACTTATCAGCGATCATCATAATGACTGAACAGACTCAGAGCATTAATGATGAACAGTGTTCGCTGAATGTTTAATCTAAAGAGCGAGAGTTCCTATCAACGGTACTGGAAGATCTTAGTACTTATCAGCGATAGTGAAACTCTGATACATATTGTTTACTTACAACTTTCACTAAGTATATAAGAGAGGGTCATTATCAAATCACTGAGGGTTTGGATCAACAATTTAGTTCTTCGGATTTCTTACCAATGATTTCCACTTTGATTCTAGGAGTAGATCTCTGAATAGATCCACGCTGAATAAATCCAGAGATCTTATTCTTTGAATCAGAGGGATAAGTCACTGAAGCTTTAGAAGCGTTCAGCTTTGGTATAGAGGTACCCTTCTGAGGATATTGTTTAAAAGCAATTCCTTTACCTTTGTTTTTAAAGACTGACGTAGGTTTTGGATAAATAACATTTTCTTTACCTTTAGAAGTTAAGGTAGAGATTTCCTCAGGGATAGGCGGTTTAGAAGAGGAACACTGAGAGGATGAAGTATCAGCGACTGAGGACACGAAAGTTCCAAATAAGAGCATGGAACGATCAGTGGTTGGTTCTAGAGTATCAGCTTTGTAACCAAGACCACGTTTATCACTCAGGGGAATCTGAGACTTAATTATCTCAGTGATCTTTGTTGAGGAATTATACCATCCATCAACAGTAGCCTTTTCAGCTTTTAATGCAGCGATAGCTTCTTCGCGCTCGATTTTGACTAGCTGATTTAAGTGAACTTGATCTTTAAAATCTTCTTCAATTTAAGAAAGATTTTCTATTTGAAGGTGACAGTTTTTAAGCTGTTCAGCGAGATCAAGGTTTTGATTTTCAACTACAGTTTTGCCATTCATGGCTTCATATAAACTTATAGTCAAGAGATCGATCTTTCGAAGACTATCAGCTTCATCAATATTTGCAATATTGGTAAAGAAGGAAGGTGATACCTGAGTTGCAGAGGTTGAAGTAGAGGGAATGTCAGAGTTGTCTTCCTCATCTTCAAGTTTGGCCATGAGGCATAGATTGGCTTCATCATCATCTTCAGAGTCAGATGATTCTTCTTCGTCAGAGGCAGCCCAATCATAGTCAGCCATGAGGCCTTTGCCTTTCTTCTTAAAGGTTTTCAGCTTTGCATACCTTTCTTTCAGTTTTTTGTATTTTTCATCTCTAGTCCTGTGAGTAAAGTTTTTCTTGGGAAAAGTTGAGGGTCTATAGACTTTCTTTGACCTGCACTCGCTAGCAAAATGTCCTATCTTTTCACAGTTATAGCAAGTAGCAGTAGCCTTATCAACAGGGGTTGATGATCTTGGCTTGTCAGTAATAGCAAGAGGTTTATTCTTCTTGAAATTACTCTTTCTAGCAAATCACCTGAACTTATTAGCCAGGAATGCCAGAGTTTCATCATTATCTGAAACGTCAGAGTCTGATGATCTTTCAGAGTTAGTTTCCAACTCAGTGACAGTGATAGTCGATCGCTGAGTGGAAGGTGACTCTGAGATTAAAGCAACATGGGTGCTTTTGGAATCTTTTACAAGATTCTTCTTAAGATGACTCGATTGCTCATGATTCAGCATCGTGCCATATAAGGTAGAAAGGGTCATTGATTTTAGATCATTTGACAGCTTGAGACACATAGAATAACTGTCCCAGCTTTCAGGTAAACATTCTAAGAACGTTGTCAGTACTTCAAAGTTAGAATATTCCTTAGGAATCAGCCTTTCTGGAATAGCAGGTCTATTATCAGCGGCTGGAACAGCAGCATCAATTCTTATAGGAATATATGGGCCGTTTTTAAGATAGTAAGGCATAGTAGGGTCTACACCTTCTAAGAAGAAAATCATCCTATTTTTCCATAGATTAAAATTATCTCTGGAGAATCTAGGGGGTTTTGCAAGAGAACCGTTGTCAATATAGTTTGTGTTTGTGTTGGTAGCCATTTTAAGAAATAGCTAGGAAGAGAAATCTTAGTATAGATCAGATCTTGGTTATGAGATTAAATTGTTGGTCCCGAAGGGCTATACAAGTTTGTAGAAGGGGGGGGGGGGGGGTTGAATACAAACAGACGTTTTTACTTTTCTAAATTGTTTATTGATAAATCAAGACAATTTACAACTTGTTGCGGAACAAGATTAAGGATAAACCTAATCTTAACAAGTCTTGAGAAACACTAAGTTTCTTGCACTAGAAAGAGTTAAAGAAATTACGAATAATAACTTAACAATAAGAAATAAGAAGGTGGTTCGAGCACACTTAAAAACTGAAGTAAGGATCTTCTTATATACTGCGTGCATTTAATGCATGGCAGTATGGCTTTACACGTGGCAGCAGCTGAGTGGTTGCATGTCATTGACCTTTGTAGACAACCTTAGTAGCCGCATGGTGCACAGTGTAGAATCAGAGTTGTTGTACGATTACAGACAAAAGGGATGTCCGTTCTGACAGTTCGTACGGAGACGTGCAAGGGAGGTAAGACAATAGTAACATACAGGGAGACTTCATGATCAGCTTTCGTTGAGGTAGATCTTTATCAGCGAATGATAAAGTTTAGCGATTGCTGAAGTCTTCTACTTGATACTTCACGTTGAATGGACAGGTCTTGCTTCGCTGATATCCGCATCAGTTCATGAGTAGACTTGTTGCTGGTTCTTGAGCTTGATCTTCGACTTCAGCGTAGAACTTTGGTTGATGTGAAACTTGTCTTCAGGGATCATAAGTAAACAACTAACTTATCAGCGATCATCTCATAGACTGAACAGGCTCAGAGCTATATGATGATGAACAGTGTTCGCTGAATATCTAATCTAAAGAGTGAGAGTTCCTATCAGCGGTACTGTAAAGTCTTAGTACTTATCAGTGATAGTGAAACTCTGATACATATTGCTTCCTTACAATTTTCACTAAGTGTTTAAGAGAGAGTCATTATCAAATCACTGAGGGTTTGGATCAACACAACTTCATTGTTAATTTCCACCCTATCTAGGCAAGTAGAGCCGTTTTATTGTGTTTCTTTGTCAACTCTATGAAGGTGTTAAATGGTGGCCTTAAGACTTAGTAACATATCCTTGGGTTATAAATGGTATCAGAGTCATGGATTATAAATGGTATCAGAGCCAGGTTTGATTGAATGATTCCCAATAGGGACTGTTTCCAATTCATATTTCTACCATCACGTAAAGCTTCAAGAAAGCTTTTTGGTAACCCTTCAAGGGTTAATGGTCTAAGGCAATCTGGACAAGACCTATATGCAAGAACTTATGGGTCTTTATGAAAGGAAAAATATCAGATTTGTTTAACAATCGAATAATCATTTCATCTTCATGTAAAGGAATAGAAGATTCAGTGGTCTTAACTCTTTGTTTTAAACCTATCTTTTCAAAGGTTCCTAATAATATAAATGAATCTGGGTTCAACTTTTGGAATAGTCCATCTGTTTAATAAATCAAGGTACTGGGGAATATCATATTTCTCAGTAATACTGTTTTGAACAGTATCATTTCCCATTCTAAAGAGATTCATAGAAAGATCTTTTAAAAGATATGTGTTAAAACATAGATTGTCATAATACTGTCTATCCCCCACAAGCTGCTTTTTCAACAGAAAGAAATAGTGTTTATATAACTTATTCTGCTTTTTCCAAACATATAAATGAAAAGGTTTTAGATGTGACAATTCATCACATAAACGAGCTTTTAGAAAAGCCAAATTATACTAATCTTTATCTTATCATCTTAGGAGAAAGATTAGATTCCTTACAAGAAAGTATGGAAAAAGTTTTAGAAAAAATTTCTATTCTCCAAAATATTAAGGATGAAAGAAAAAAATCCCAAGGTTAAACCTCCAGGAGATATAATTTTTACTTCGCCCTCTATTCAGCGTCCCCCTGAAATAAAAAATTTTAAGCTAAAAAACTCAACCTTTAATATTGAAAAAATGATAGAAGAGAAATTTAAAAATCTCTCTATTTCAAAATCTTCAGTTTCTACTTTAGAAAAACCTTTATTTTCTAACACATAGGAAAACTCTGATGATGAACCTCCTAAGGATACTATAAATAAAATGAAATGGGCTGATAAACCTACTTGTAATAAATATTATTATCATCGTCCTACTCCTATGGATGTTCTTCATGAAGAACAGGAATATATTTTCACAAATAGTTATAACGGAAAAAGCATTTATGAGTGGAATCTTGATGGTTTTACAAACAAACATATTTATAATATGGCTCATCGTATGATGATGTATTGTACTGTTTGCAAAAATTCTGGAAATACAGATAAAAATATTGCAAAAATGCTAGTAGCAGGTTTTACTGGTCAATTAAAGGGTTGGTGTGATAATTATCTTACCACGGCCCAAAAGGAAGAAGTTTTTGGTTCAGTTAAACCTGATCCTAATACTAATAGTACCACTGAAAACGTTGTTTATCCTCTTATTATGATTTTTATAGAGCATTTTACAAGAAGATTTTCTGATAATAGTGAAAACATTAGAACGCTTTTAATAAATTTAAGATGTAAAACTTTAACCAGATTTTGCTGGTATAAAGACAATTTTCTTTCTCGAATTTTCGAGATTAAAGATTGCAATAACGTATATTGGAAAGCCAAATTTGTTGATGGCTTGCCAAATCTTTTTGCTGAAATAACGTAATAGTCTTGATGTTGATCAAACTATGAAAGATACTTTATCAAAACTTTTCCTTCTTTCAGCAAAAAAATTTGGCAAGCCATCAACAAATTTGGCTTTCCAATATACGTTATTGCAATCTTTAATCTAGAAAAATCGAGAAAGAAAAGTGTCTTTATACCAGCGAAATCTGGTTAAGTTTTACATCTTAAATTTATTAAAAGCGTTCTAAGTTTTCACTATTATCAGAAAATCTTTCTGTAAAATGCTCTATAAGATTCATAATAAGAGGATAAGCAACGTTTTGAGTGGTACTATTAGTATTAGGTAAGCAAAAATCTTATATTATTATTTATTTATTATTATTATATTATATTATTAATATATATTATTATTATTATTTATTTATTATTATTATATTATATTATTAATATATATTAATATTATTATTTATTTATTATTATTATACCGTTAAAGCCTAATACGGTCTATTAAAGCTCATAACGGTACATTAAAGCCCGAAACGGTCCATTAAAGCCTAAAACGGTCCATTAAAGCCCAAAAAAGTCCATTAAAGACCGATACGGTCCATTGAAGCCCAAAAAGTCCATTAAAGGCCGATGCGGTCCATTCAAACCCAATAAGATACGTTAAAACAAAAAACGGTCAATTCAAGCCCAAAATGGTGCATTAAAGCCCAAAAAGTCCATTAAAGGCCAATATGGTTCATTAAATCCCAAAAAGGATAACTCAAGCCGAACATAACCCATTAATGGCCAATACGGTTCGCTAAAGCCCAATACAGTCCATGTACGCCAAAAACGGTCAATTCAAAACCATCATCGTCCATTCAAGCCAAAAACAGACCTTTAAAGCCCAATACCTTCCATTAGAGCCCATAACGGTCCATTGAAGCGCAAAATGGTCAATTAAAGCCCAATACGGCCCATTAAAGCACAATACGATCAATTAAAGCTTAAAAGAATATATTAAACTCCGAACATAACCCATCAAAGTTCAACTGGGTTGATTAAACACCTAGTGGATCAATGAAACCCCAATAGGATCCATTAACGGCCATTTGAATCCAATAAACCCCTGTTGGATCCATTAACGACCATTTGGATCCAATAAACCCCTGTTAGATCCATTAAAGCCTAAATGGATCCATCAAAGTACAATTGGATACATCAAAGCCCAATTGATTCCATTAAAGATCAATAAGTATGTATGTGACCATATATATGAAGTGAATGTATATATATATATATATATTGTTAGGTCTAGAGTTTTGTCAAAAACACAAGTGTTGAGTTCTGAGTAAGAAGACTAAAGAAGACTCAGAAGACTCAGAAGTTCTGAGTAGAAGACTCAGAAGTTCTGAGTGAGAAATCTCAAAAAGATTCTAAGTGTTGGATTCTGACTAGAAGGTTCAGAGTTCTGAGTAGGAGACTCAGAACTTCTGACTATGAAGACAAATGTTCTGAAGCGCTTATTCAGAAGTATGTTCAGAATTCATATCTTGGGATATTATCTGTTATATTCAGTTACTAATTAGGACACGTGTAATTGTTCTATTAGTCTGTTTCTTATATGTACTGTAGCTTTAGCTATTCTCTACAGTATATATAGGAGTTAGCAACTGTAGCTAACTGAATCTTTGGAGAATCTTTGGCTAACCTTTTGGATAACTCTTTACGCATAAATTGTTAGATCTATTGAGAGAGAAATTCATTGTAATATCTTGTAATTCACAGATTGTTAATAGATCATATGACCAGTTGCTGTTAATACGATCTTAATTGTTCATATTTGATTGTAAGAGTGTATCCTGAAACTTACAATTGGTATCAGAGCCAATCAACAAACAAATTCGTCCAAGAGTGTGTTTGATCGCGTTCTTGAAGTTTATTGATCAATTCGACAATTGATTCCGCTGCTGCTAACAATTCTTGAATTCCTAACAATTCTTGAATTCGTTTCTATCATTGATTCAAGAAATTTGAATTTGTCTTTCTGTTGAATCGATATCTTACAATCAAGTCATCCAAAGATTTTCTCTCTATGCTGATTAATTCTCAAAATTAAACAGAGATCACAGGTATGTTTTCGAAATTCTTGATTGGTTTCTTGATCAAAGTGATTATATCTGCTGCATGTTGATTAGTATTCAATTTTTTGTTGAAAAGAAGATTTCATTAATTCATGTACTCTAACTGTTTGATGAAATGCATGTGACAGATTTGATTAATTCTTGCATGTTCTAGATTTGTGTTGATTCTCATTTTTTATCATAATTCATAGTTGATATTCGAATTTGTCATTTCATCATGCCTGAGATTATTGAAGTTTTTGTGAGACCTGCAATTTCTATAACTAGTTCAGACAATTTACAAAAATTAAGTCCTGTAAAAGCAAAAGAAACAATTTCTAAACCAAAAACTGAGATTGTTCATTTTGAAAGCAAGATTGCTAATCTTGAAGCCAAATTTGAGGAAAGTGCAAAAGTTGTTGTAAATTTGCAAAAAGATAAATTCGATCTTCTAAAAGATTTCGAAAAGGCTCAAGAGAACACAAAGTTGTTAGAAAAAGAGAATGTTGATTTGAAAGAGAAAATCAATTTTGAAAGAAAGATGTTGACAGATTCTAAAAGTAGAATCAAATCATGTGAAATGAAAAATTGTCAACTCTTGAAACAAATCTATGATTTTGAACAAGTTCTTATACTTGAAAGAGAGAAATTTGAGAAAGAAAGAAGAGACTTTCAAACTGAGAGGAAAGGTTTTGAAACAAAGTCTGTTGAATTATCTATGAAAATTTCTGATTTGGAGAAAATTCTTGCAAAAGAAAGAAAAGAGTTTGAATGCAAGAAAAATGTTTTTCAAAAAGAAAAGAATGGTTTTGAGAAAAAGAAAACTGAAATGTTAAATGAGTTTTCTGTGAAAATCAATGAGTTGGAGAAAGAGTTAGAAGATGGAAGTAAAGAAACTGAAAAGAAGAAGGTAAATGATTTTAAAGAAAAATGCATAAAAGATAATTTTTTAGATGAACGAAAGATTTTTCAAAATGAGATAAAGAAGCTAACAAAGAAATTATCTGGTTTATCAACAGATATTATGAAGGAGCAAATGGTAAAATCTGATCTTCAAAAGAAATATGATTTGATTTTTAAAGAAAATAATGTTTTAATCAACAAGGTGAAAGAACTTGAAGATATTATTTTTAAAGTTGGTGTTTCAAAACAAGCAAGTCCTGATACAATTGATCAGACTCCGCTTGTAAACTCAACTAACTCTGAATGTTCATTTAAAACAACTTCAAGTTCAATTTTTAAAAACATTCCTTTAAAAGAATTAAAAAGATCAAATGATTTCTCAAAGGATCAGATTCATCCTTCGAATCTTTTCTATAATTCTCTGTTTGATAAATTAGATAATAACTCGGATGTGCCTAAAGTGAATACTTCTTCTAAGCCTAAAGATAATCTCATCTTCAAAAGAGTTAAGATGGAATGGAGAGTTAAAGGAACAACTTCCAAGAAAGAAGTGCCAAAATCAAAAGTTCCTAATTCAAATGTTAAAAAGAACAATACATTTCAAAGAAAATCTTTTGTTAAACCTGATGTGATTTATTCTGTAAATCAATTAGTCAGAGTTGCACAAAAGAAACTTTGTTGTTCATATTGTGGGACTAATGATTTTGTGAACAAGAATTTTATTCAGCACTGGTATGGTTCTTATAGAATATCTGCATATACCACTGCACCTAACAAACCTGGACCCAAGTTCATATGGGTACCAAAGTCAACTTAATCTGTTTTGCAGGTTATTCATGTGTAGAGCTGAATGAATGATCCATACCGACACATGACTGAAAACATATGTTGTGCTTAATTGAGAATTTTGACTTTTGGATAATTCAGTCCAAAACTCGATCTGAATGTAATTATGGATTTCTGATTCATATAGATCAATTTGTTGATCTTGAAGATTTTTTTGAAAAAGTTCTGTTTACTATGAGGTTATCGAACTCATAGATGTGAGTGTTTTTAGTAGAAAACATTTCCAGAGAATGTGTTCAGAGTCACATTTTGAGCAACCCTGCAAATTTTGGTTGAAAAATTCTGATTTTTGAGCAAGTTATGGTGGTTTGAAGTTCAGAATGTTCAAAAATCACAAAATCCAAACTTTTTTCTAAGGAATTTTCTCTGGATAGTTTTATCAGAATTCTGACTCTCTTACTCAGAAGTTCTGACTCTACTACTCAGAATTCTGACTCAACTAATCAGAATTCTGACTCTGATACTTAGAATTTTGAACAAGTTACTCAGACTTCTGACTCTACTACTCAGAATTCTGACTCAACTAATCAGAATTCTGACTCTGATACTTAGAATTTTGAGCAAGTAACTCAGAATTCTGACTCTTCTAATCAGAATTCTGACTCTACTACTCAGAATTTTTTTTTGATAACTAATGAGGAATCATCGTAGATGATTACCAAAATCTCTTGATTTTGCAGGATTATCTTGATTTCAGAGGAAGTATTGACTCAAAATTTGATCTGATTGTTTCAAGATAATGTTCAAAACCCGTGATTCAACGTTTTAGGTTTTTGAACATATCAGTTCAAAACCCGTACTTAAATGACAATGGCTTCTGAATAATTCAGTTCAGGACCCGTACTTCAGAGACTAAGACTTCTAAACAAATCAGTTTAGAACTCATATTTCTCAGGTGATATCCTTAACTGTCATATTTTTATGTTTCAAGGAACAAGTGGTGAAAGGTAACATTGCATTACGTTTATTTCTATTGCTTTGAATGTTTGAATCTTAACAAATTTAATTCAATGATATGAATTTTTTTTTAATTTTCATTCAATGAATAAATGTGTGTCAAAGAGTAATTTTACAAGTATTTTGTATTATCTGAGCTATATTTGTTTCAACTTTCACTTCTGAATTAAATCGAAAGGTAAGCAAAACATGAATGAAATTATGCCGAATGCTCAATGTTATGAAATCTATACTTATATAGAATATAATGCTCAAAAAGCATAATTTGTCAGAATGATTGGATGGAAACGAAAATATGGGGGAAGTACTACGTTTTAGAACCAAGTGATTGAGATGCAATATATATATACAAAATCATTTAGTTTGAAAGTTTGTACCTGTGGCCTTTCTGGTTTGGGAGAGTAAGTCCTAAGGGGTGCTCGACACCTAGTCCCTAAGATCAACTGGTCTAGGATCGGCTGACCCAAATCCTGCAATAGAATCAGATAGAAAACCATGTTCTACTGGTACAAATGGGTTTAAGATATATCGATGTGGCCTTTATGGTTTGGGAAATTAAGTTCCAAGGGGTGCTTGTCACCTAGCACCTAAGACCAACTGGTCTGGGATATGCCGACCCAAATCCTGCTATAGAACCAGATAGAAAGTCATGTTTAACGATGTATCTTATTCTTACTAAACTTTTTGATTAAAAGATGCCAATGTGCACAAAATTAAAAGATGTCAATGAGCACAAAATTAAAAGATGTCAATGAGCACAAAATTAAAAGATGCCAATGAGCACACATCTCTTGAAACTTTGGGAAAATTCAAAGTCGCAATAAACCTGTAAATTTGTGAAAATCCTGATTTTGGACAAATAGTGTGAGTAGAGCAAAGTATTCGTATATGTTTTTAGAATTGCATATGCTTGAAGCTAATCATATTTCGCATGCTAAGCACACCAAATAGATTTAATAAAGGAATTGAAACTGAACATTTTTAACTCGATATGCAATGATGACTTGTATTTGAATCCAAACACATGCATTTGATTTCATTTGATTGAAAATCTGATAAATTTCATTAAGTTGGATTTCTTTTGTAAAGTTTTCAAATGATCAAATGTTAGTAGTTATTAAGTGTAGTTCAGTAAATCTTATTCTCCTTGTATAAATGTTTTCATTAAAGCACTATATTTGAAATGAATAATTTTAATGAAATATATGCATACTTTCAGGGGGAGAAAACAAACTGCTCCAGAATTCTTATTTTGAGGGGGAGCAAGGTTATTCATTAAGGAGGAGAAAAAGCATAGACTTCATTCGAAGAAAAAGCATCGCTAAAGTTTTGAAAATCAAGGGGGAGAAAAGCTAAAGATTTTGAAGATGATTTTGCTTTCCAAAACTTTAGGGGGAGAAAAGCTAAAGATTTTGAAGATTGATATGGTTTTTGTACAGAAATAACAAAAGAGAGAAATGTTATTTTAAGAAGAAGAAGAGGAAAAGGAAACTGATCGGTTGTTTCTTATAAAGAAATCTTATGAAAGCTGAAATGAAGATGAGAATTGTCATTTCAAGAGGGAGCAAAGAAAAAGCAAATATATAACAGAAATCAATTTGGAAATCGTTGCTGCTGCTGATTAAAGACTGACCAGAAGTTGTTAACTCAGATTATTCAGAATTCTGAGCAAAAGTTGTCAAAACATTCAGAAGAGCTCCTTCTGAAGATTGTTCCTGCTCTAAGAATTTGATGGTGAAAAGTACAAGTGTGTTTGACAAAAAGGGGGAGATTGTTAGGTCTAGAGTTTTGTCAAAAACACAAGTGTTGAGTTCTGAGTAAGAAGACTAAAGAAGACTCAGAAGACTCAGAAGTTCTGAGTAGAAGACTCAGAAGTTCTGAGTGAGAAATCTCAAAAAGATTCTAAGTGTTGGATTCTGACTAGAAGGTTCAGAGTTCTGAGTAGGAGACTCAGAACTTCTGACTATGAAGACAAATGTTCTGAAGCGCTTATTCAGAAGTATGTTCAGAATTCATATCTTGGGATATTATCTGTTATATTCAGTTACTAATTAGGACACGTGTAATTGTTCTATTAGTCTGTTTCTTATATGTACTGTAGCTTTAGCTATTCTCTACAGTATATATAGGAGTTAGCAACTGTAGCTAACTGAATCTTTGGAGAATCTTTGGCTAACCTTTTGGATAACTCTTTACGCATAAATTGTTAGATCTATTGAGAGAGAAATTCATTGTAATATCTTGTAATTCACAGATTGTTAATAGATCATATGACCAGTTGCTGTTAATACGATCTTAATTGTTCATATTTGATTGTAAGAGTGTATCCTGAAACTTACATATATATATATATATAAATACGTATGTATGTATGTGAACCGTTATAGGTATGTGACTCGCTATACATATGAACATAAACATATATGTATACACGTTACTCCCTATGCATATAAACATAAACATAAATGTATGCATGTGAACCGAGTATATATACATGTGAACTCATACATGCATACATGTGTGGCGCAAACATAATCATATATGCGTGTTTGTGAACCGTTATGTAAACCGAATGTATATACTACGCATTTTAATTTGAAAATTAAAATCCGTCGATATATTCTACAATAAAGTAAATTTGGTTTGATTTATCATTAAATATATTTGAATTTATATAGAAAAAAAAAAGTAATCCGCCGGAAATCCACCATTAATCATCTATTCTCCGGAGGATTTCCGACGGATCTCAAAAAATTTTATTTTATTTTAAATTTATGGAATTTATTTCCGGCGGATCATAAAATTTTAATTTCCTTTTCATTTTATAAAAGTGTTTCTAAAAAAACAACCCGTTTTCGGCGGATCTCGAAAATTTTAATTTTCTTTTAAATTTATGGAATTTATTTCTGGCGGATCATTAAAATTTAATTTTCTTTTAATTTTATAAAAGCGTTTCTAAAAAAACAACCCGTTTACGGCGGGTTTCCAGCGAAATAAGAAAAATAGTTTTCTTTTAAATTTATAGAATTTATTTCCGGCAGATTTCCTACGGATCACAAAAAATTTAATTTCCTTTTGATTTTATAATAGTGTTTTAAAAAAACAACCCGTTTCCGGCGGAAATAAAAAAGTTAATTTTCTTTTAAATTTATAGAATTTATTACCGGCGAATTTTCGTCGGATTTTAATTAATAAAAATAATTAATTAAAATCCGCCGAAAATATTGATTGATTATCCGTTGTTTATTTAAAAAATAAGTATTTACGTATTAATTTTGGTATCCGCCGAAAATCCGCCGGAAAAAGGAAAGTTTTTCTTTAAAAAAATATATATATTATCGGTGGATTTCCGGCGAAAGTCAACGTAATTTGACTTTTTTAAGATCCGTCGGAAATCCGCCGGAAAATTTCCGACGGATAATCCGCCGAAAAATTCCGCCGATTTTGCCTGTTTGTTTAGTAGTGATACATGCGTTGCATAATAGTTACAGTAATCATTATTAATGATATTCAATATCTAAGCTCTTATACCACATGTAAAATTTAATTTACGTGAACATTAAAATCCTGAACTACATGATTATTATAAACATAATATTAATCTACAATAAGTACACGTTACCTTTAGAAAACTCTTGCGTTTTGTTTGCTAATGCAATCCAATTGCAAAGAGACATACTTGGTTTCAGGCCTGTTTCTGAGTTTTTTGGGCCCAGGGCGACTCGTAAATTTTGGGCCCTCAATATGTACCTAAAAAAATTTCAAGTAGACGTTTTTTATCATTAAAAACAAACTTTCATACAATAAATGCTAATAATTCATACAAAACAACTTGTTCGAGCACTTTTGAATACAAAATCATCAATAATAGCCTCTAATTCATACAAAACAACTTCTTCGGCCATTTTTAGATGCAAAATTATCAATAATAGCATCTAATTCTTAAAAAACAACTTCTTCGAGCATTTTTTGATGCAAAATTATCAATAATAACATCTAAATCAATACTATCTAACATGTCTTTTTCAATGCATAATATTGCCAAACCATTCAACCTTTCTTGTGACATAGATGACCTCAAGTATGTCTTCAATAACTCCAGCTTTGAAAAACTCCGTTCGGCGGATGCTACGGTCACAAGCACTGTCATTCTGTCAATATAATTCGATAAGCAACCGAAACGTTAGGATAACAATCAGCAACTTTCACAAAATCAAGAATTTCAGTTGCGGACATTGATTTAGATGGCAAAGTCACCTGCAACACCTTTAGTTCAGAATAAAGATCATTTACATCAACATCCGCCATATTATTATGAGAAAAAGTATCACCAAAATTAGCACAACATTTCATCTGTAACACCCTGATTTCTGGTAGGTATCGATCTTTGGTGATAAACATGAAAAATAGAATTATGCAATAAATCCTAGATTTTATAGTCTTGTTGGATGGAGAATTCAAATACGAATCCAACGGTCCTTTCCGTAGCGAAAACGGAGCTAAAACGAAGAAGTTATGGCCAAAACAGTTTCGGTACCCCTGAGCTACTATGACCAGCGACTATGACCAGTGTCAAAGTCGTTGTCATAGTCGCGGACGGGTACCTGGTTGCTGTCAAATGCGATTTTTCAAGCTTTTCTCTCATTTCTCACCTCCCAATCAACCCCTTTCTCTCCCAAACTATCTCTCACCCTCTCATATGAACCCTAAGTGATTTTAGGGCATTTTCTTGGGGTATCAAAGTGTTCTTTCATCATCAAACTAAGAAGTGGATGCTAAGATCAAGAGTTCATCTTCTCCATCTCCATCTTCAAGCTTCATCGCCCTTTATCTTGGGATTCTAGAGTTTTGAGGTTTTACTCAATATCCATGGGGTAAGTTCATCCTCTTCTTTTCTAAATCCTTATTTGAGTTATAAATACTCTATTTATGACTTCCTAGTGTTTCATTTCTTCAATCTTCGGTTTAGATGATTTTGGGAAAGTTATGTCAAAATTAGGGTTTTGGTATAAATAGAGATTTTGATGTAAGATGTTTGGGGAACGATTCTAAATGGTTTCATATGGATATTTATGGTTAGAAACTTGTGAATCTAGGTTTTTGGAAGGTTTGGTTTGAAGATTCAAGTTTCTTCATGGGAGCTTAAATGGGGGGAAAATCTAGATTTAGCCTCAAACTAGCAAGGTGAGTTCAAGTTGCTTTGTGAAAACTTTGTACATGCCAAAAATGTTATTTTCCATGTACTTATGTGTTTTACATGAAAATTATCAATTGTTGGGTTAGTTGATGAGTTTAACTTTTTTGAAGTGTTACCTTTATAAAGTTGTAAAACACCCATATTTGGAATTTTTGGGATATTTTGATGTGTAAAAATCATAGACATGTCCTTAAATGAATTATTGCTCAAATGAATTTTTTTTAATGGTTTAATCATATTGAGGTAATTGATTTTATAAACCATTTGAAAAATGCACATTTTAGTGTCATGAGTTATTTTGAGAATTACAAGGGTATGAGTCAATTTGGGAAAAACCTTTGTTCTAACCGTGACAAATTTTGGGTTAATGATGATTTTATGGTATATGTTTACCTAAGCAATGTTTAAATGCATTTTTATATTTTGAGGACCATTATTTATGGGTCTAATGGGTTTTGAGCATTTTGCTCGGTTTATGACTTTAATGAGTCTCGAGGAGATTTGTCCGGATTTTAACATTTGGATATGGAGCTTTGGTTGTCAGTTGCATTATTGCATTATATTTGTAGAGTACATGTTTTGGGTGCGTGTGCCATTCAAATGGAGTTGTGTACTATTTGACCTTATTAGCTATGGATCCATAGGCATTTGAGTTTTTACGTTCAATGATGAGACGCTAGTTTCTCTTATTGTAGCACGGAATAGGCATCGAGTTCCATGGTAAGTAAGATGTGGGCCTATATGGTCGGGCGTCATCCCATGGGCAGTAAGGTGTAATTCCAGATGTGTTTGGCACAGGATAGGCATCGGGTTCCATGGTAAGTAAGGTGTGGGCCTATATGGTCGGGCAGCGTCCCATGGACAGTAAGGTGTAATCCCAAATGTGCTTGTTTTGTGGATTTGGAGTGACCCAATGTATAGAACTGGAGTGGTTGAAATTGGGGGCTCCCAAGTCTCGCGGGCAATAGATCTGGAGTGATTGAGCTCAGTTTTACGAGAATAATCCACGTGTTTGTTTTGTTGAATAGTATGTGACCCACTTTTGTGTTCCGTCACGTGCAATGTAAACGGGCCTCCCCCATCACCAAAAGGTGTTGCTTTGGGTATTTGTTTTTATCCATGTTTTCGGTGACGTATCATGTTTATATGAATTGTTTTCCACGTTATGTGAGTTATGGGTTATGCTTCATCCATGTTTGGGATGTTTGGAATAATAGCGATTTATTTATGAATTCAATCGTTTTGGAAATCAAATCCTATTTCACTTTTCATGTTGGTTTTGGGATGAGTCCATTATGATAATCGTTTTATATCAAAGCTTTCATCACGGGATTTGTGTGTGTTGGAAAATGGGTGGGTTGCACTGTAACATCTCGAATTTTCGTTATATTATGTTCTAATATAAATGAAGTTGATTTGTATTTTTTAGTTGTAAGTTTGTGCTATCTTTGCAATTTATAACTCATAATGGGGTTAAAAGTACGAAAAATCAAAGTTAGAGCTAATCTTGAGGTTATGAAAATTAGAGGGTGTGTTTGGTCAAGTATTGAAAGTGTGTATGGATAAAGAGGCTGAGTTTGAGAAATATCTCAGCTACTTTTGGCTGAGGTCGGTTTAGGAAAATCAGAGAGAAAGAGATTAGAGAGAAAGAAGAGAGAAAGAAGAGAAGGAAGAAGAAAACAAGCTTTGGTCTTCAAAATTTGGTAAGAGATTCACCATAGATTCAGACAAACTTGTTGTAAATGCTTAGTTGTAAACATGTTGGTCCCGAAAGGCCTAAACAAGTTTGTAGAAGGGGGGGGGGGTTGAATACAAACACACTATTTTACTTTTCTAAATTGTTTATTGATAAATCATTAACAATTTACAGCTTGTTGCGGAAACAAGATTAAGGATAAACCTAAATCTAAACAAGTTGGAACACTGAGGTTTTCTTGCACTAAGAAAGATAAGGAGATTACTAATAAAATCCTATCTTGAGAGATTTGAACTTGTCCAGAGTTAGCAAGTTACTTCAAATGAAGTGAGTTCATCTCTTTATATACTGCATGCATTTAATGCAATTCAGTATACACTTTACACGTGTCATCAGCGGATTGGTTGCATGTCATTGACCTTTGTTGACAACCTTAGTAGCCGCATGAATGAACAGTGTAGTATCAGAGTGGTTGTACGATTTCAGATTTTCGGAGGTTCTTTTCTGACATTTCGTACGGTGGCGTGCAAGGGAGGTTAAGACAAAAGTACTTTGTACGGAGGACTTCATGATCAGCTTTCGTTGATTCAGCGATTATCATTTACTATTCAGCGAATGATAAAGTTCAGCGATAGCTGAAGTCTTGTACTTGATACTTCACGTTGAGTGGACAAATCTGAGTCTTCGCTGATCCGCATCAGTTCATTAGGAGACTTGTCGCTGGTTCTTGAGCTTGATCTTCGACTTCAGCGTAGAACCTTTGTTGACGTGAATCTTGTCTTCAGGGATCATAAGTAAACAACTAACTTATCAGCGATCACCATAAGGACTGAACAGACTCAGCGATATGGTGAACAGTGTTCGCTGAATGTTTAATCTAAAAGTGCGAGAGTTCCTATCAGCAATACTGTAAGATCTTAGTACTTATCAGCGATAGTGAAACTCTGATACATATTGTTTACTTACAATTTTCACTAAGTATTTAAGATAGGGTCATTATCAAATCACTGAGGGTTTGGATCAACAATCTCCCCCTATTTGATTATGACATAGCAACAAAGAAAATTGCTATTTAATGAAAACATAAGGATAAAAAGAACTCATAAAATATTTGTCCCTTTTACTGTTTTCTGGGATCTTTTCAGTACTTATGGAGTAAAGTACATTCGCTGAAATCTTTCTTTAAATCTTTGAATCAGGTTACAATATGAATAAGAAAGATTACAAGTACAAGCGAAATAAATTACAAGTACTGAAGGATGACTGATACAATAGAGAAAATGGTGATTGTTGTCAGCCTTCAAAGGGTTCTTCCTTAATGAGAAGTTCATCAAGGGTTGTCTTTTCAGTTGGAATCATCCAGTCAGGAACCTTTTCTCCTTTATTCTTTAGCTTCAGAGCAGCTTCAAAAATCAAGGGTTTTAGGTGTCGTGCCTGAATGTATTTTCTGAAGTCGCACCAGTAGATGAGATCTCTGAGCTGTTCGATTGGAGTGATTGGAAGCTCAGCGATCCGTTGAAAGCATTTACGTCCGTCGTAGTCAAGAAAGAATATTCCATAAGGATTACTGATGACTTTACCAGGGACGAAAAGTTCACATGGTGGCAAAGAGATGTCAAGGGCAGATAGATCAGGATCAGGACCAAGTACTTCAGCGCGAGAGAAACCAATTCCAGTTTCATTTCGTATGACAGGACCTGAGTTTGAATCTTGACGTTTCTTCTTTGGTGAGCCCCTTTTTCTTTTCGGCTTTAGATCAGGAACAGGAGGAATATCCACACAAGAAGATATCAAATCGATCTGTCTGTTTATCAGCTTTTCGAAATGATCCTTGTACTTAGATTTTGATGGTTGGATAGCTAACCTCATCTCCAGCCATTCAGAGAGACCATACCTTTTTACAGTGTCAGCACGAAAGGTTTCAGATGAGCCATCTTCTCTGAACAGTTTGATGTCAACAATAGGTACTCCGATGGAGGTTCTTCCAGAGATGAATACCTTGTTGATCTTCGCTGGACGATATCTGAAGTGGATTTTCTCTTTACACCAGATCAGGGTGGTCTGAGAAACTTCAGCTTTCTTTTCCACGATCTTCTGGGCTTGTTCCCAAAGCTTTCGTTGGATTTGAATGGGAATACGCTTCAGCTTGGGGTCTTTGACAGATTCTTGAGTGAGCTTGATGGCGTATTCTCTGTCTTTATCTTCAGCTTCCTTCCTTTCAGCGATGAGGCGTTCAGCTCTGAGATGATCCTGGTATTTAGCTTTTGAAATTCTGAACTTAGGAGGAACTGAAGGTAGTTGATCGCGCCTTAGGATGATTCGCTGATCCTCGAATCGCTTTATCATTTCTTCTCTCCTCTTTTGATCTTCTTCACTCAGCTTTTGAGAAACTGAGGAAGGTCTGTTTCTGTGCGAGAGAGGTTGTTCTTCTGATTCATCAGTCTCAGAGATTAAATCTAAGACTGGGATTATGTCTTCAGCGGTAGCTGGAATTATTGGTGAAGTCGCAATAGAAGATCTTTCAGCGATATCCTCAAACAGGGGAGAGGACTAACTGAAACGCAGCGATCTTACAAATAAGAACTGGGTAGAAGAACTTGGGTAGAAAAGATAGAAAAAAATGTGGATGTGTATGGTGTTTGTGGAATGGATAACTGATTGTTCAGAGATGATCAGGGAAGGAAAAATAAGTTTCGTGTACCTGACAAATCGGCTTTGCAAGTAGGATCGCCAGATTATCATCTTCAGCGATGCCTTTGTCTTTGCTTTTCTCAGCGCCAGAGGCTGAGTGCTTTGTCTTTGTTTTTGTCTTCTCCCCTGTGGATTCGGTTATCACAATCCCTTTAAGAGCTTTTCGAGGAGCATGTTTGACGACAAAGAATTCGTCATCTTCATCATCATCATCATCGTTCCTTGGGGAGGAGGATGGTTCAGCTTCAGGGATGTCGATGTCTTCGTCATCTTCTGCTTCGGATTCCTCAGCATCTTCTTCGAGTTGCTCCCCCTCAGATACAGAGGCGAGGTTCTCGGTTCCCTCAGGGTTTTCATCTCCCTGAGGTCCAGTAATCAGATCTTCATTACCCTCTCCCCTGATAGATTCATCATGGGAAAGGTCTTCAGCGCTCTTATTTTGATCTTCAGCGCTCTTCTCCTGTTCAGCGCTCTTCTCCCCCTCTTTCTCATGATGGGCGGGGGAGGAATGGGTAGATTCAGCATTGGTGTTGTCTCTGTCTTCTGGGCCAGAGACTTTCACACAACCTTCAAGCTTAGCTATTCTGTCTTCTAGGCCAGAAATAGCAGGCGTGATTTTCTTCAGCTCTTGGCGATCCTCTGCGGTGAATGAGTCCAAAATAGGTGCAGGGGCCGGAGCAGGAGCTGGATTGTTTGCCTTGTTCACCAGCGTCTCGATCATTGTCTTGACAGAACTAAGGTCGGTCTTCACTGAGCCCAAGTCGGTCTTGACCACTGACATATCACCTTCGAGTGTACCAACCGATTTCTTCAACGTTGTAACCTCGCTGGAAACGGTGGAAACTGACGATTTGAGGTTGGTGTAGTCAGTGTAGATGTCGGAGAGCACTTTGGCAAAGTCGGCGAGAGTTTTATCAAGGTCTTTGATGTCATCAGAGGAGGCCTTCTTTTCCACCACAGTAGTCAGCTTCGTCAGATTCTCTCCAGCGTTTGTTACAGCTGTAGAGTTATTTGATAGACCGGTGGTGAGATCTGTAAGTTTCATCTCCATGGACTTCAGAGACTGGTTGATGTCTCCCAAATAAGGACCTGTAACATATAAGTACTTGTGAACAAAGGAAAGCTCAGAAGTTTCAGGTTTAGTTACAGTGTTTAAGGTGGGATCTGTACCTGCAGGAGCGTTGACGAACTCATCAAAGTTTCGAGTCCCTCCATAGTGTTCCATATCTCCCTCAAAAGTTCCGTGAGGGATGGAGATCTCTGCAGGTCTGTTGGTGCAAGTGTACCACATCTCTATATATTTCATATATTTATTTTGATGATTACAAACACACCGCATTATTGTTTATCTAACAATTTAATCCAAGTGTGCAGTTCTTGAAGAACACGAAGATTGTATCTGAAGGGTTCAAGACGGAAGTTTTACGTCATCATTATTTATGTATATCTTATAATGATAAACACCCTAAAATATTTTATCACTTGGATATTTCGTATCTATATAAATATATTTGAATCAAATATATATATAATACATATATTTTTCTATATTAAATATATATAAATCGTATGATATATATATATATATGTTATTTTATTAGATCTCATCATTACTTTTTATATATATATAATATATATATATCTAAAGCATTGGGTGTCATAATTGCTAAATATTAAATGCAAAAGAGTGTTTCAGCCGAAAGAAGCAATCCAGCGCCACTGCCCTTTGTACGACTGTCAGGCGGTATACCGCCGTGTGCAACGCGGTATACCGCGTACTGTTCACATGTCAGATTGCGTAGGAAGTTTCCGTTGCAGCTCAAGTGTATAAATATCAAGCCTCTCCATCAGCATTAAACAACCAACCAGCAATTAATTTCCTCCTCAGCATTTGATCAATACTCTGCTGTTTCTTCTCTCAATCAGTTATAATTTATAAAAATATTTTTGAGCAAGAAATCTTGAGTTGATAGCAGATTAAAATCTCTTGATTAGTTGAATCAGCAAAACAACTCAAGTGATCAAACTCTCTCTAAAAATCCAAGTGATTAATATTTTACAAGAGTGATTATCATATTAAAATTATACCCTCTTGTAAGTGTTTGAATAGAGTGAGTGATCCAGATAAATCTCTCATCTGAGTAGAGATATTCGTGACAATATTATTGTATTAAGGTTTGTGTTTCTACCGTAAAGAACACTTTCGTATTGGATCTCCGAGAAGTGTTATTTTCTCGAGGTGGACTAGCCAACGTTGTGTTTGGTGAACCACTTTAAAAATATCGTTGTCAAGTATTCTCTTTCCCTTATCTATTTACATTTCCGCTGTGCATTTAAATTATATCTGTTTATATAATTGTTGTTTATTTATTATTTCTATACTCTGATTTATTTATACTGTTTCTGTACTGTATTTATTTATAAAAGAATTTTTGAAAGTAAAAGATTTAAAATACAACCTTACCCCCCCTTAGGTTGTCTAACATTTGGTATCAGAGCAGGTCTTTCAAAAAATTTCTGCATAAATTTCTTTTATTCCTTTAAATGGCTCAACAAACTAATATTGTGTTTTCAAAACCTCCTTTGATAGATACTGAAAAGTTTGGCATTTGGGCCGAGCTATTTGAATGTCACGTGCGTGGCAAAAATCAAAAGATTTGGGATATTATAGAAAATGGGAATTTTAATCCTACTATTGTAAAATATGATCTTATTATTGATAAACCTTTAAAAGAATGGACTCCCGCTGAAGAATCTCATGTCTGTTTAAACTTTGAAGCTAAGAATATATTATATGCTGCTTTAACTACTGATGAAATTGAAAGAGTGTATACATATAAAACTGCTAATCAAATCTGGGAAAGTTTAA
Organism: Saussurea involucrata; assembly: GCA_033807775.1. Classification (NCBI taxonomy): domain Eukaryota; kingdom Viridiplantae; phylum Streptophyta; class Magnoliopsida; order Asterales; family Asteraceae; genus Saussurea; species Saussurea involucrata. Next base: position 145,619,548 of record CM066322.1, on the reverse strand, counting down.
ACAACACTCATCGTGGAAACACACAGGTTAAAAGTTCTAAAATAAACATTTTAGTTCATGATTATGAATTATTTGAAATGTCAAAAGATGAGTCAATCGACTCAATGTTTAAACGTTTTAACCTCATTATGACTACTTTGAAAGGATTAGGTCGCACTTATCCTAATGAAGATTACGTAAGGAAAATCCTCCGAGCACTTCCTTCGGAGTGGATGGCAAAGATTACATCATTAGAAGACTCCCGTGATCTCTCCCTAATGAAGCTCGACGATCTCGTCGGCAATCTTAAAGTGCACGAAATTGCACTTAAAAGAAACAAAGATCGGGAGCAAGTCAAAAAGAAGTCGATCGCTCTTAATGTCTCAACTCCGAATGACAAAAAGAAAAAGGAGGAAGCTAGCACTTCAAAAGATCAATCTGATAAACTCAACGAATTCGCTATGTTGGTAAGAAACTTCTCTAAATTTTTTACTAACAATAAATTTTCTAAAAATAGTAGATTTCAAAGAAACGGTAACTACCGTCGTGGCGGTGAAAACCGGAGTCGCAACTTCCATAAAAGAGAAGATAAAGTGAAGAAAAATGACGACTCAAGTGACGACGAAAAAGCCAAACCAAAGAGAGGTTATTGTTACTCATGTGGTGATAAAGACCACTACGCTAACGAATGCCCCAAAAAGAACAAATTCCAAAAGAAGAAGGAGAAAGCCTTCGTTGGAGGCACGTGGAGTGAAAGCGAAGAAGAAGATGACTATCAAGCCATTTGTCTTATGGCCGAAAGCGACGACGAGGTAAAATCTTCTTATTCAAATTACGATAGTGATTATGATAGCGATAGTGAAAACAATCTTGAAGAATTATATGAATCATTTCACAAAATGGCTAATCTTGCTAATAATTATAAAGACGAAATTGCTATGTTAAAAGAAACTGTAAATGCATGTAAAAAGGAAATAAATAATGTTAAACAAAAATCTGAAAATGATTTAAATATAATTGCTAAATTAGAAACTAAATTAGGAGAAAAAGATTTTTGTAAATCTTGTGATGCTTTAAATAAAGAAATTGCATGCTTAAATAAAAAATCACATGAAAATATTATTTGTACAAAATGTGATATACTTGAGAATGAGATTACATGTTTAAAGGCTAAATGTGCTTCATATGAAAAAGATAACATGTTAGCTAAAGCCTTTGAAAGTAGTAATAAAAAAGTTCTTAACATGCTTAATATGCCTAACCGTATAAAATGTAGAAAAGGTATTGGTTCCGATACGTGCAAAGATAAATGTTCTTGTAAACCCATCAAAAGATTTTATGAATCACCTAAAGTTAATACAAGAAATCAATATGTGCAAAAACATCCGTATGTGCGTAAAATAAATAATGTAAATTATAATACGAGAAAACCGTATGCTCGCATGTACCATGATAAATATTCTAAACCTAATAATAATGCGAATATAAATACTTGTTTTTATGTGTATGATAAATATAATCGCAAAATTAAAATGGTAAATAAATGGATTCCAAAAGGAATGTTTAGTAATGATAATCCCGGTGGTATGCGTTTATGGCTTTAAATGTGTTACATATTATATATATAGTTTGAATATAATTTATTGTATATATTATATATAAGTAATATAATAGTATATGTACTTTTATATTGTTTATATATATGTACTGTTTATATATATATATATACCTACGCACTACATATATATATATTTTGTGTGTTTAATATATTATATATATATTTTGTTTGACTTGATATGTATTATATATATATATTAATATTGTGTAATGTATTATATATATATATATATATATATATTCTGTTTGACTTTATATATATGCATGTTGGTTGACATTGAAACTAATTGTCAAGGACCCACGAGAAATGGGGACCATAAAAGTTACATCTTTATTATTGTAGATTGACCTCGATATGGACTGGATACTTGATAGTGGTTGCACACGTCACATGACCGGAAACAGTAATCTCTTTTCATCATATAAGTCATGTGATGGTGGACAGGTAATTTTTGGAGGAAACTCCAAAGGAAATATAATTGGTAGAGGTACAGTTTCTTGCAATAATGTTCAATTTCTTAATGTTAACCATGTTGATAATTTACATTTTAATTTGTTAAGTGTTCGCCAATTGTGTAAAAATAATACAACTGTTGTCTTCGAAGAAGATTCTTGTAAAATCATAAAAAATGGCAAAGTTCTTTTAAATGGTTTTGTAAAAGGAAATTTATATATTTGTAAAACTGTTGTATCTGAAAATGTATGCTTATCTTCTATTAATGATGTTTCTACTTTATGGCATAGGCGTTTAGGTCACGCTAATCTAAGATTAATGCAAAACTTAAAAAATAAGGAGCTTGTGAGTGACCTGCCAAAATTAAAGTTTGATAATCATTTTTGTGATGCTTGTCGTGTCGGCAAACAACATCACGTTTCTCATAAATCAAAAAATGTTATTTCTACTCAAAGAGTTTTAGAACTTTTACATATGGATCTTTTTGGCCCGATGGCTATTCAAAGTTTTGGAGGAAATTTTTATACTTTGGTTATTGTGGATGATTATTCCCGTTATACTTGGACTTTATTTTTGAGACATAAAAATGAGGCTTTCGAAAAGTTTAAAATTTTAGGAAAAAGAATTCAAAACCAACAAGGTTGTACGATTGTTTCCATACGTACGGACCATGGACGAGAATTCGATAATGAAGTACAATTTGGTGCCTTTTGTGATAAACATGGTATAACTCATAACTTTTCGGCTCCTCGAACTCCTCAGTCAAACGGGGTTGTTGAAAGGAAAAATCGAACGTTGCAAGAAATGAGTAGAACTATGCTAAACGAACATCAAGTTCCCCAAAAGTTTTGGTGTGATGCCGTTGCTACCGCGACCTATGTGCTTAACCGTGTCCTAATTAGAAGTATCCTAAATAAGACACCCTATGAACTTTACCGTGGTAGAAAACCTTCCTTAGCTCACCTGAAAGTTTTTGGTTGTAAATGTTTCATTTTAAACACCAAATCCTACTTAACCAAATTTGACCCTAAAGCCTATGAAGGAGTGTTCCTAGGTTACTCTTGGAATAGCAAAGCCTATAGAATCCTAAATAAGGAGACCATGGTAGTAGAAGAATCCTTAAATGTTAGCTTTGACGAGAGTCCTCCCAAACCGAGTGCACCCTTAGCAAATGACAATGTTTGTGAAGGAGATGTCTTAGCCCAACAACTTAGTACCTTGGATTTAGGTGCCCAACCTTCCACAAATAATATTGAATCTAGTGATGCCCCTTTGTGTTTTATTCCACAAGGTGTAGATGATCCTAATCTTAGAACCGCTCGAGGCCATCCCGTAGATCAAATTATAGGTGACCTAAACCAAAGGACAACTAGATCACAAATCCATACCCATTGTGCTTTCCATGCTTTTATCTCAACCATAGAACCTAAAACCATAGATGAAGCTTTAGGTGATGAGGATTGGATATTGGCCATGCAAGAAGAGTTAAACCAATTTACTAGGAATGATGTGTGGGACTTAGTGCCTAGCCCTAGTAGTCAAACCATTATTGGCACAAGATGGGTCTTCCGTAACAAGGTAGACGAGAACGGTGGAGTCACACGAAACAAGGCACGTTTAGTTGCCAAGGGGTATAGTCAACAAGAAGGTATAGATTATGACGAAACCTTTGCACCAGTTGCAAGGTTGGAGTCTATTCGAATGCTTCTTGCTTTTGCAAATGCTAAAGATTTTAAATTATTTCAAATGGATGTTAAAAGTGCTTTCTTAAATGGTATTATAAATGAGGAGGTATACGTTTCTCAACCTCCCGGTTTTGAAAGTTTTGAAAACCCGACACATGTTTATAAATTGAAAAAAGCGCTTTACGGTTTAAAGCAAGCTCCGCGTGCGTGGTATGATAGATTAAAAACCTTTCTAATTGTTAGTGGTTATATTATGGGTAAAATAGATAATACTTTATTTGTGAAATATGTTCAAAATGATATTGTAGTTGTGCAAGTATATGTTGATGATATTATTTTTGGTTCCACTAATGAAAAACTGTGTAATGAATTTTCTGCGAAAATGACAAGCGAGTTTGAAATGAGCATGATGGGAGAGTTAAAATACTTCTTAGGATTGCAAATAAAACAATGTGAAACTGGTATTTTTATTAGTCAATCTAAATATTGTAAAGATATGTTGAAAAAGTTTAACTTTGAAAATGTCAAACCCGTTGAAACTCCAATGACCACAAATTTGCATTTATCAAGTGACGAGGAGGGAAACGATTTTAATGAAAAGATTTATCGTGGTATGATTGGTAGCTTATTATATTTAACTGCTAGTAGACCTGATATTATGTTTAGTGTATGTTTATGTGCTCGTTTTCAATCTTCACCTAAACAAACTCACTATGAAGCTGTCAAGCGTATCTTTCGATATTTACGAGGTACTACTAATCTTGGCTTATGGTATGCAAAGAAACCCGAGTTAGAAGTGACGTGTTTCACCGATTCCGATCTTGGTGGATCTATTGTTGACCGAAAAAGTACTAGTGGGGTATGTGCCTTTATAGGTCTCTCACTTGTGTCTTGGTTCTCTAAGAAACAACAATCCGTAGCTTTGTCTACCACCGAAGCGGAATATGTAGCCGCCGCAAGAGCATGTGCTCAAGTTCTTTGGATGAAACACACACTTACCGACTTTGAGGTACATCTAACCAAAATTCCAATTATGTGTGATAACTCAAGTGCCATAAACTTAAGTAAAAATCCCGTTTTACACTCTCGTACAAAACATATTGAATTGAGACATCACTTTTTACGAGATAATGTTCAAAAAGGCCAAATCGTGCTTGAAAAGGTTGATTCGGAAGATAATTTGGCCGATATTTTTACTAAAGCTCTAAACAAGAAGGCGTTCTTTAAATTAAGACTTGGTTTAGGCATGCTTGAGTATAACCCTTAAAAATACTAACTCTCAAATATTTCATATTTTGAGGGGGAGCATCTTTCGAGGGGGAGCATAAGCGACTTTCTTAAACCCTTTTTGCTTCGACAAAAGGGGGAGAGAAACCGAGTATGCTCTCGTGTTTAGCGTTGTGTTTGTCATCATCAAAAAGGGGGAGATTGTTGGTGCAAGTGTACCACATCTCTATATATTTCATATATTTATTTTGATGATTACAAACACACCGCATTATTGTTTATCTAACAATTTAATCCAAGTGTGCAGTTCTTGAAGAACACGAAGATTGTATCTGAAGGGTTCAAGACGGAAGTTTTACGTCATCATTATTTATGTATATCTTATAATGATAAACACCCTAAAATATTTTATCACTTGGATATTTCGTATCTATATAAATATATTTGAATCAAATATATATATAATACATATATTTTTCTATATTAAATATATATAAATCGTATGATATATATATATATATATATGTTATTTTATTAGATCTCATCATTACTTTTTATATATATATAATATATATATCTAAAGCATTGGGTGTCATAATTGCTAAATATTAAATGCAAAAGAGTGTTTCAGCCGAAAGAAGCAATCCAGCGCCACTGCCCTTTGTACGACTGTCAGGCGGTATACCGCCGTGTGCAACGCGGTATACCGCGTACTGTTCACATGTCAGATTGCGTAGGAAGTTTCCGTTGCAGCTCAAGTGTATAAATATCAAGCCTCTCCATCAGCATTAAACAACCAACCAGCAATTAATTTCCTCCTCAGCATTTGATCAATACTCTGCTGTTTCTTCTCTCAATCAGTTATAATTTATAAAAATATTTTTGAGCAAGAAATCTTGAGTTGATAGCAGATTAAAATATCTTGATTAGTTGAATCAGCAAAACAACTCAAGTGATCAAACTCTCTCTAAAAATCCAAGTGATTAATATTTTACAAGAGTGATTATCATATTAAAATTATACCCTCTTGTAAGTGTTTGAATAGAGTGAGTGATCCAGATAAATCTCTCATCTGAGTAGAGATATTCGTGACAATATTATTGTATTAAGGTTTGTGTTTCTACCGTAAAGAACACGTTCGTATTGGATCTCCGAGAAGTGTTATTTTCTCGAGGTGGACTAGCCAACGTTGTGTTTGGTGAACCACTTTAAAAATATCGTTGTCAAGTATTCTCTTTCCCTTATCTATTTACATTTCCGCTGTGCATTTAAATTATATCTGTTTATATAATTGTTGTTTATTTATTATTTCTATACTCTGATTTATTTATACTGTTTCTGTACTGTATTTATTTATAAAAGAATTTTTGAAAGTAAAAGATTTAAAATACAACCTTACCCCCCCCTTAGGTTGTCTAACAAGGTCCTTTCTTCGTCATTCGCTGAGAAGCTTCAACGGCTTCTTGTATGATGGCATCTCCAGCTTTAACTAGAGGAGTGTCCAAAGAAGTAGAGGGATGATCGAAGGATAAGAATTGGGGTTGGGTTGCAAGTTCAGCGTTGGATTCGCTGAGAAGTACTTCATCAGTCTTTTGAGAGACTGAAGAAGGTAGGGTAGATTCCAAAGTTCTAACCTCAGCGTGTAGGGACGCTGAAGTAGGTTTAGAAGGGATGGCTTGAATTGGTGTGGCAGAGCGTACCACGGAACATTCCTTCAGCTTTTCAGAATGAGCTGAGGAGTCTTCAGCATGGAATTGCTGGGGTAGCTCCTTGGTTTTCTTGATCCTTTTGGAATCAAGAGGGGTAAGAGATTGTTTCCTTTTCTTAGAAGGAATGGATTTTGTGGCCTGGGAATCAGCGAGGGGTATTGTCGCTGAAGGAGCCACAGAAAGCGGATAGTTAAGTAGAGTGAGAAGGGTAGAGAGACGTACCTCGTTGGCGACAGGCTTGAAGTCGAGAACTTTAGGGCCAATCTGAGAGAGTTTCAGATCACCCTCTTCAGGATAGCTGTCCTTCAGGCCATATTGAAAGATGGCGCTGATGAATCGTGGGTAAGGAACCCATGCTGGTCGGTCAGCGGCAGAATCAACACGTTGAATGAGGTCTTCATAGATGATGGAGGCCCAGTCAATGTTGAGACCTTTCAGCAATGCGTAACCCATGGCCTGCTGAGGTTGAGCGGCTTGATCAGAAGATCCGGATTTCGCTGTCATGCAGCTGATCAGGTGAGCAAAGATGAAGTTCATCTCGCTGGGCATCTTGGATTTCTTTATCAGCGTCAGCTTCTTCTCAGGTAGCTTGTCTCTTCCAGTCTCCCAAATGTAACCCATCGCATCAAGGAAAGCAATGATTTCTTCCCTGTCAGCGTGCTTCTTGTGGTCAGGAAATGGAATGAAAGGATTTTCTGAGGTAGCGTTAGGGAATTTCAGAGCTTTGCGGATTATTGCGGGGGTTATCTTGATGGTGCCATACTCAGTATCGCTGAGTATGCAGTCGATGGTTTTAGATGGATCTTTGGCGGAGGGTAGGTCGGTGTGTCTGGCAGAGTACCAGAATTGGGATAATAGACGCTGACTGGCAGGAGGTGTGATTGTCAGTGCTGTGTAGATGGGGCTATTCTTCAAAAAATTTACAGCGTCGTCTAGATGGGATACCTGCTTCCGAGGAGGAAACTCGAGAAGCGCTGAGAGGTTGTTTGCCTTTGTCCAGTCTAGTTGATCCAGCTCAAACTTAACCTGAGGAGCTTTGGTGATTTCCAGTTCTTCAGAATCAGCGGAGATGGACTCAGTGGTAACATTCAGCTTTGAAGTTGCCATTTCACTGTATTATCAGTTCAACCAAAGATGTTAACAAATAAGAAATATCTTAATGTGGAAAGAAAATTTCCATTAAGATTTTTCGAATTTTGTCCATTTCATTCAGACAAAGAAGTCTTAATGAAGATTAGGGTTTTTCTTGTTTTAAAAAAAACGAATATAACACCTATAAGCCTTGTATTCCAGTTTTTAAAAAAATGGATACGAAAGAAGAACAAGTTTAAGATTTTAGATTTAAAACCTGAAGAACAACCATGAAATGGTTGTGTTTATAAAACCATGAAAGAAAATGATTTTATTTTTGAGTTCTTTTGTTTGATCTTGTGTAAAACAATGATAAGATCGAAAACAAGTTATTCGCATTTGATAATAGATAAGAACATAATAACCTTGAGTTTGATGAAGAAGATGATGAACAGTTCTTGAAGATTGAGAGCACAAAATGCAACAGTGTTCTTTTCTTGCGGAGAAAGATTGATTCGCGTAAAAGACAAATATAAACTTTGAGAGTGTTTATATAGGAAGAGAGTAGAGAGAGAAAAACTTGAGCGGGAAAGTTTTTCATCATGACACGGACACGTGTTTGCATTTGATTGGATAGACAACGAAACGTGCAAACGTGTGTCAGAAAAAGAGCGTGCCTGGTGTTATCCGTTGCAATGACGTCACAACTGTCCTTTCACATTCTTTCGTTGTCTCTGAGGTTTTGAAAGAAAAACTCAGGGACTCTTTGGAAAATATGAAGCACTGAATAGAAATATCAGTGAGGGTTTTAAGAAATTTCAAAATATCGCTGTTAAGGAAGAGATATTCAGCGATGAAAGAATTTGAAATCTTGAATTTTCATGCGTTTTGTCAGAGAAAACATACCTTGATATCAGTTTAACCCAATTTATTCAGAGAGAAGATGATGAAATGGATTGTACAAGTTTATTTTATCCAGAGCCTATACAAGAATGTATAAACGTATCGCTGATTAAATGTGAACCGCTGAAGATTTATCCTTCAAAGTTCAGCATTCCAAGCTCGCTAATGAGAAAGTTGAATCTTGTCTCATCAAGAGGTTTGGTAAACAAATCAGCTAACTGATAATCAGTTGGGATAAAATGAAGTTCTATATCACCATTCATCACATGATCTCTGATAAAATGATATCTGATTTCTATGTGTTTTGTCTTTGAGTGTAGCACTGGATTGTTTGCTATAGCGATGGCACTTGTGCTGTCGCAATAGATTGGAATTTTGGAGAGCTGAAGATCATAGTCTAGTAGTTGATTTCTCATCCACAAGACTTGAGAACAGCAGCTTCCAGCGGCTACATACTCAGCTTCAGCTGTGGAAGTGGACACTGAGTTTTGCTTCTTACTTGTCCAACTTACCAGCTTTCCACCCAGGAGCTGACATCCTCCTGTGGTGCTTTTCCTATCCATTTTGCAACCTGCAAAATCACTGTCTGAATAGGCGGTTAGATCGAATCCTGAATCTTTGGGATACCAAAGACCTAGATTCGCTGTACCCTTAAGATATCGAAAGATTCGCTTTACAGCTTTCATATGAGATATCTTAGGTTCAGCTTGATATCGTGCGCACAGACATGTTGCAAACATAATATCGGGTCGGCTAGCTGTAAGATACAGTAGTGAGCCGATCATCCCACGGTACAGCGTGACATTGACAGGAACACCCTTTGTGTCCTTATCAAGTATCAGCGGTGGTGCCATAGGGGTTTTCATAGCTGAACTTTCAGTTAAGTCGAATTTCTTCAGCATATCTTTAACATACTTTCCCTGATTTATAAAAGTTCCTTTTTCAGTTTGCTTAATCTGAAGACCAAGGAAATATGTTAGTTCACCCATCATACTCATTTTATACTCATCTTTCATTCTATCAGCGAAACGAGTACAAAGCTCAGGGTTAGTAGAACCAAATATAATGTCATCAAAATATATTTGAACTAAAATGATATGACCTTTTATTTTTCTAAAAAACAAAGTTTTGTCAATCTTACCTCTCTCAAATTTTTCAAGGTGGAGATAAGTAGAAAGAGTGTCATACCATGCACGAGGAGCTTGCTTCAAGCCATAAAGTGCCTTATCCATCTTATAAACATAACCTGGACGCTTAGGATCTGAGAATCCTGGAGGTTGTTCCACATAAACTTCTTCATTCAGCTTTCCATTTAGAAACGCTGACTTAACATCCATTTGATGTACAGTGAAGTTTTTGTGTACAGCATATGCTAAGAAAAGACGAATAGATTCAAGTCTTGCTACTGGAGCAAAGGTTTCGTCATAATCTATACCTTCCTCTTGTCTGTATCCCTGAGCAACAAGACGAGCTTTGTTGCGAGTTACAGTACCATGTTCGTCCAACTTGTTTCGATAGACCCACTTAGTGCCTATCACTGTTTTGTCAGTTGGTCTCCGAACAAGTTTCCAAACTTTGTTTCTTTCGAATTCAGCCAGCTCTTCTTGCATAGCGCTGACCCAGTTTGGATCTCTGAGGGCATCATCTATTTTCTTTGGTTCAGTTAGAGAAATAAAGTTAACAAATAAACAAATATTACCTGCACTTCTACGAGTCTGAATACCAGCGTTGGGATCACCAAGAATTTGATCGATTGGGTGATTTACAGTCCATCGCTGAGCCGGAGCATGCGTCGCTGACTCAGTCTGAACTGGAGAAACTGAAGATGAGGCTTCAGCTACTTCTGGATTATCAGCTAAGAGAGGAATACTTGCATTTGTCACTTCATTCACTGATTGCTGAGAAATAGATGGAATTTCTGAGACATTTGGATCAACTGCGGGTATAGTGTTTATAGGAACAGCTGAGACCCAAGATGTTTCAGCTTCACTATTCTGCATATTGGGAATGATAGTAGGACCATCATTTTCAGTTGTATGAGTATGAGTAGTGGGAACATCTTCTGAATCACAAAGATGAGAAAACATCCATTGATTCAGTTCTTCTGTATCAGCGTTCGGTTTAGAGTTCGCTGAACGGGATTCGTCAAACGTGACGTGAATAGTTTCTTCTACAGTTTGTCTTCTTCGATTGAAGACTCTGAAGGCTTTGGAAACTGAGGAGTATCCAAGAAAGATTCCATCATCAGCCTTAGGATCAAACTTTCCAAGGGCATCTCTGTTGTTCAGTATGAAACACTGACAACCAAAGATGTGAAGAAAGCTGATTGAAGGCTTTCTCCCATGAAAAAGTTCATAGGCTGTCTTTTTGAATCTTTTGACTATCAGCGACCTGTTTTGCGTAAAACAAGCCGTGTTGACGGCTTCTGCCCAAAACTGAGTAGGCAGGTGAGAATCGCTAAGCATTGAACGTGCAGCTTCAATAATTGTTCTATTTCTTCTTTCAGTGACTCCGTTTTGTTGTGGTGTTCTCACTGACGAAAAGTTGTGAGAAATACCCTTGCTCTCAAGGAAGGAATCAAGAGAACTGTTTTTGAATTCAGTTCCATGATCACTCCTTATTGAGCGAACAGTCATATTGTTCAGAGTTTCCATCTTCCGAACAAAGATGATGAGTTCTTCAGGGGTGTCACTCTTAGAACGGAGAAACATTACCCATGTGTAACGAGAGAATTCATCAACTATGACCAGCGTATATTTCTTTCCAGCGATGGATTGTTTGTTAACGGGGCCAAACAAATCCATATGGAGTAGTTGAAGAGGAGATGACACTGAGGAAACTTGCTTGGACTTAAAGCTTGCCTTGGTCTGCTTCCCTTTTTTACACGCTGAACATAAGGATTCTTTGGCGTATGAATGTTGAGGTAGACCAGTGACTAACTCTTTGGATGAAAGAGTATTCAGTGTCTTGAAGTTGAGATGTGAGAGCCTCTTGTGCCATAGCCAGTTGACATCAGAAGATGCCTTTGAGAAGAAACAGGAGTTCTCAGTGGTTGTTGAGTCCATGTTTATAACGTAAACATTTTCCAAACGATAACCGCTGAGAGCTATCTTCTCCTTTTTGTCAGAGACAAAGCAGGATTCCTTAGTGAAAATCACTTTGTTATCCATGTCGCAAAGCTGACTGATGCTCAGAAGATTATGCTTCAGCCCTTCAACATATGCGACTCTTCTGAAGGATGTTGTACCATTTGAAAGTACACCATACCCTCGGGTGTGTCCTTTTCCATTTCCACCGAAAGTCACAGAGGGACCCTTCTCTTCCTTGTATTCAGCGAGCAGGCTTTTCTTTCCAGTCATGTGTCTAGAGCATCCGCTATCGCCATGTATACTTGTTTGTCAGTGGAAGAGGTTGGAATGGGTTCAGCAGTCTTCGCAGCATTTGAAGATTCAGCTTTGTCCTTCTTCACTTTAGTCAATTTCTTGACCTCAGAGGTAGGAGTCACCTTGACCTGACTTGCAACTGGGTTGGTCTTCTTGGGTGCTATCTTCACCTTAGCTATCTTATCAGCTTTGGTGGCTGTGGGACACTTACTTGCAATATGATCGGTAAGTCCACAGTGATAACATTTCCTATAACTAAAATTAGTTCTAGGACCACTTGAGTGCTGAGCTTTTAATTTGGAATTAGAAGTGCCAGCACCAAGTACACTATTGGTTTTCGAAATAGGACGAACATTCAGTTCTTCAGATTTCTTACCAAGGACATCTACTCTGAGTCTAGGAGTAGGTCGCTGAACTGATCCAGAGGTCTGATTTCTAGAACCAGATGAATGAATCACTAAGGCTTTGGAAGCATTCAGCTTAGGTACTAAAGTACCCTTCTGAGGATTTTGATAAATTACAATTCCTTTACCTTTATCTTTAGAGACAGAGGTAGGTTTTGAATAAACCATTTTCTCCTTACCTTTTGAGGTAGGAGTTTCCTCAGGGATTGGTGTAATCGAAGAGGAGTACTGAGATGAAGAAGTGTCAGCTATTGAGGATACGAACGTTCCAAATTTAAGCATTGAACGTTCAGTGGTTGGTATTGGAGTATCATATTTATAACCCAGACCACGTTTATCACTCAGAGGAATCTGAGCCTTAATTATCTCAGTGATCTTTGTTGAAGAATTACACCATCCTTCAACAGTAGCTTGTTCAGCTTTTAATGCAGCGATAGCTTCCGCTCGTTCGATTTTGACTAGCTGATTTAAATGGACTTGATCTTTAAAATCTTCTTCAAATTTAGAAAGCTTTTCTATTTGAAGGTGGCAATTTTTAAGCTTTTCAGCGAGATCAAGATTTTGGTTTTCAACCACAGCTTTGCCGTTCATGGCTTCGTATAAACTTCTAGTCAGTAGTTCGATTTTACGGAGACTATCAGCTTCATCAATATTTACAATATTGGTAAAGAAGGAAGGTGATACCTGAATAGCAGAGGTTGAAGTGGAGGGGATGTCTGAACTTTCTTCCTCTTCTTCAATCTTGGCCATGAGACATTGATTTGCTTCATCATCTTCAGAATCAGATGATGAGGCTTCTTCATCAGAAACAGCCCAATCATAGTCAGCCATCAGGCCTTTTCCTTTCTTCTTAAAGCTTTTCAGCTTTGCATACTTTTCTTTCAGCTTTTGATACCTGTCATCTCTATACCTGGGGTTAGAGGATTCTTTAGGAAAAGTTGAGATTATCATCCTATCGTTCCATAGATTTAAACTATCTTTGGAGAATTTAGGGGATTGTGCAAAAGAACCATTGTCTACATAATTTGTGTTTGTGTGGGAGGCCATTTTCAGATAATAGCAAGGAAGAGGAATATCTTAGATTAGATCTTGTTTATGAGATTAAACAAATCTGCTCTGATACCACTTGTTGGTCCCGAAAGGCCTAAACAAGTTTGTAGAAGGGGGGGGGGGGGGGGGGGGTTGAATACAAACACACTATTTTACTTTTCTAAATTGTTTATTGATAAATCATTAACAATTTACATCTTGTTGCGGAAACAAGATTAAGGATAAACCTAAATCTAAACAAGTTGGAACACTGAGGTTTTCTTGCACTAAGAAAGATAAGGAGATTACTAATAAAATCCTATCTTGAGAGATTTGAACTTGTCCAGAGTTAGCAAGTTACTTCAAATGAAGTGAGTTCATCTCTTTATATACTGCATGCATTTAATGCAATTCAGTATACACTTTACACGTGTCATCAGCGGATTGGTTGCATGTCATTGACCTTTGTTGACAACCTTAGTAGCCGCATGAATGAACAGTGTAGTATCAGAGTGGTTGTACGATTTCAGATTTTCGGAGGTTCTTTTCTGACATTTCGTACGGTGGCGTGCAAGGGAGGTTAAGACAAAAGTACTTTGTACGGAGGACTTCATGATCAGCTTTCGTTGATTCAGCGATTATCATTTACTATTCAGCGAATGATAAAGTTCAGCGATAGCTGAAGTCTTGTACTTGATACTTCACGTTGAGTGGACAAATCTGAGTCTTCGCTGATCCGCATCAGTTCATTAGGAGACTTGTCGCTGGTTCTTGAGCTTGATCTTCGACTTCAGCGTAGAACCTTTGTTGACGTGAATCTTGTCTTCAGGGATCATAAGTAAACAACTAACTTATCAGCGATCACCATAAGGACTGAACAGACTCAGCGATATGGTGAACAGTGTTCGCTGAATGTTTAATCTAAAAGTGCGAGAGTTCCTATCAGCAATACTGTAAGATCTTAGTACTTATCAGCGATAGTGAAACTCTGATACATATTGTTTACTTACAATTTTCACTAAGTATTTAAGATAGGGTCATTATCAAATCACTGAGGGTTTGGATCAACAAAACAGATTCATTTGCTGTTTAGGTTCCAAAATCATTGACAGCAGATTGGAGCAATTGTTTGTGCATAAAGTGGGTTTATCCTCTTTAAAGGTGAGTTCATTCTATATTTTGACCTAAATCCTTGTTTTCTGTTAAATTAAACGTTAAGACATGTGTATAAACTGTATTGGGACTAAATGGATATGTTGAAACAAGCTGAATGTAACAGACACGGATTTAGATTGTAAAAATAGGCTGCAGGTCGTAGTTTCCGGATAAAAGAACAGTATCCGAAAACCTCCGTTTGAAGGTTTTCGGACAAGACAAAGATACCCGGTAAGTATTGATTTTATAAGGTTTCCGGCTAAATTAGATACCGGATGGTATCCGGATTGAGTATGTTTCCGGATGTCATCCGGATTTTATAAGTACCCGGTAAGATGTGTATTATCCGAAAAGTTATGTATTACCCGGAAAGTTGTAGTATCCGGAAAGTTGTGATATCCGGACACTATGAGGTGTCCGGACACTTTTGTTATCCGGTCACTTTTGAGTACTCAGTAACTTTAAGTTTTGCTGACTTCTGAAAGGGTACGATTTAGGAATTGAAATACAATCCTAGTAGCTTGAACATACTTACAGTGGAATAGTATTGTGTTAGGTTTAAAGGTTGTTTTAGTTTGATATTATTCAGGATGAATAATTAAATAGGCAAAGTAGAGTTGCTATTTGTTTTTGAAATGTGGAAATATGAATTAGATGAAGTGTAAGTGTTATTTCCTATGTTTTCGGTGGATTAAAAATAGGCAATATATAATTGCTATTTCTGTTTCTATTCCAAGAAGAAAGTATGGTAATTGAAGGTAAGTCTTTAGGCTTGACCGATAAATAGAATCTGTAATGATTCGTGGTTGACTGTTGGACATGATGTTATGATTTTCTAAATGATAATCATACTCATGGGATTGAGTATGATTTGGTAATTATGAGTCAAGTACAAGTATGGTAAAAATGAGAGATTTATAAATGTGATTTGCTCATACTGTTTGCTATGAGGAATCTATATTAAGTGTAATGGATCCATAGGGACTATTATGTATTGTAACGAGGAATAGGCATAAAGAAATTTGTAATTCCCGTTGACCTGAAATGAGGAATAGGCATAAAGTAAATTGTAGTTCCCATTTCGTAAAGGTGTTATGAAATGAGAAATAGGCATAAAGGAAATTGTAATTTCTATTTCATAGTATAGAAATCAAGGAATAGACATTAAGTAAATTGTAATTCCTGATTTCTAGGGGAAGATCAGAGGTAGACATAAAGTAACTTGTAATCTCTACTTCCAGGTCAAGAAATAGGCATAAAGTAACTTGCAATTTCTTGGATAAGAGCAATAGCCTAGAATCTATAAGGATTCGTAGTAGACTCTTGATTTTGATAATATGACCTACTGAATGTTAGTCATATTCATGGGATCGGGCATGATCATGTCGTTGAGGCGAGCATATGTATGGTAAGAGTGGTGGAGAACAGGTTTGTTTATATGTATTAGATATTTTCAAACTGTTAACGTCTTTAATTTGAAATTGGATGTTCTCACTAGGCGTAAGCCTAATCTTTCAAATTAAATTTTCTTACCAGGTACAGGCTCAGGGAAGTAAATGGGATGTGGGCCGAGAGCTTTTGATGTATCCAACTTAAGAGATAAGCGGAGGAGTTAGCTAATGCATGAAGGCTTTTTGATGGATTGCTTATAAACCAAATTGTATGTGAAATGCTTTAAGTGCGGGGAAGTGGGCCACAAGATTGAAAACTGTCATATTCAAGGGTCAACTTTCTATGAATGCAAGAAACCTGGTCATTATCGGAGGGATTCTCCAAAGTTGAAAAATAGCGGAAATTAGAAGAAGAAATCCAAAATTTCAAGATCAACAGGATAACCGTTTTATAGAACGGTTTAGAATGTTAAGGAATGAGTGGGTGTAGTTTATGATACATTCCTGGTTAATAATATATAAGTGTGTATGTTATGGTAGTACTAACTTGTCTTTTGTACTTCAATCTTTTGGTTAAAAGTTAGATGTACCAGTTATTATTTTCGGAAGATACTCTCTAATCGATCTAACAAATGAAAGTTTACAACCTTTGAAGATTTTTGAGTGAAAGTAGGATAAATTAAACATTATCTACTTATTCCGTTTAGTTAGTTGAACGTGTACAAATTGGTAAGACTATTTTTGACATTAATTATTTCTTGAACCTAAGAGCCAAGACAGTAGGTGATTGGAAAAAACAAGGGAAGATTGAGTTCCATAGCAATTGAAGAAGGAAAATCACCATTGATCATTATTTGGAAGGGGAAGTGGGATTATAATCTGATTCTACTTTAAATGTATCATGTAATTTCCAAATTTCAATTCTAGTCTATGGATTTGTTACAAAAAGTAATTTTTGGGTATTCATGCTCAATAAGAGAGGTGGGTAATGGAGGCATCAGAAGTGGATTTTAGTGCCGGTTGTACGAGGGTCGGTACCTTTGTTCGATGACGGAAATACGGTGGTCAAAGGATGATTGTATACTGAGGAAAGACTAGAAGTCATCAATGCGTGGGTATCAGCAATTCGTTATGAGTAGTGTGGTGAAGTAGGAATGAAATACCCTCGACGTCAAATACGAGTTTTAAGGTGATCTTGTGATATTAACGTTTGCACGAGTAAGTTTGAGATGAAGAAGATGGAATGTGAATTGGATTATGATATGTTGGAAGGATTAGGTTCAGTTAGAGACCCTTGTTGAAGAATAGGTTAAGGAAGTATCGACAGGTCGACTATTGACATTAAAGTCGGCCACTGTGTAAGATGTATGAGGCTGAAGTCTTAAATCAGAAGGTTGAAAGTTGAAGAACCACCTTGTAGAGGTGTTAGGATAGTGAAAGACTGTTGTTTTAGATAAGCGTTTTATTTACGAGGTGGATGGTTTGTAAGGGATGAATGTATTAGCCACGAACGAAGTGAGTGTATAGAATATGTCGATCTGTGAGGGAATGTGCCCTGTTTATGTAATGATTTGGAATCACAAAGAGCTAGCAAGAACGAGTAAGTTTGAGTTAATTAGAAACTCGTGAGTTGTGGTTCAACTAAAGTTGGGGAGGGATAAAGTAGTGAAATAGACTAGGTAAATAATGTGGGAGAACATGAAGGTAAGTTTGAATTGTGTACGAATGACCATGAGAGACCTGGTCCGCTGTGAGATGTAATGGGTGGAGAATGTACGACCGAGTAGTGGTATCAATTGTCAAGATAAATGTGTCAACCAGTATGTAATATGATGTTAGAAAGAGGAAGCATCAAATGGAAGTCTTTTCGGGGATGTCGGATGAAGTGTACTATTTGTCAATAAAGATTGTTGGAGCATATGGTTTGTAAGATGGCGTGATAATAGGGCTAATATCGGAATAGAATGTCGAAGCGGCAGTGGGTGTTTATCCAAAGTGTTTTTTTTGTTGTGTGAGTCGCTAAATAAGTATATTTTTGGAATCATTGGAAGTTTAAAGAAGATGATGGGTGTGTTAGTCAAAATGGATTTTTGATTTATTTCATCTATTCCATGACCGGAACAGGGGAGGATACACGTTACACCACGATTTTGAATCAGAAGAGAGATTTCAAGAAATGGCAGATTTATTCATTTATCTCTTATTTTATATATAATGGATTTACCTGGACTAATACATGATTTTCTTTTAGTCTTTCTGGGATTGGGTCTTATATTAGGGGGTCTGGGAGTAGTATTACTTCCCAATCCCATTTATTCTGCCTTTTCGTTGGGATTGGTTTTTGTTTGTATATCTTTATTCTATATTCTATCGAACTCCCATTTTGTAGCTGCTGTGCAGCTCCTTCCAATGTCATCGAATTCCAAATCACCAGAATGTGCCAATTCAGCAAGAGCATCGCGTAGTTCCAACTTCTTTACATAACCTGAAAAAATGTGGTGTAGTAGATGCAAAATCATTAAGGAATGTGAATTGCTTTTTATGTGTGAAAGAATTGTCCGAGAAAGTATTAGTTGAAGATCATAGAATGTGTAGTAATTTCAAACGGTGGTGTCATTTCAAGATGACTTGGTTGAATGCCTTAAGTTAAAATTTTGGTGCAACTGTTTGGTTATGTATAGTAATGAGAAAATGTTATCAGCATATGGAATGGTTGGGAGAACGAGGCAAGTAATGTTTGGAGGGTGGTGCTCCACGCTAACGTGGGGAAGCAATGATAGAAAGATCGGACCTAAGAATGTAGTCATACGAAGTCCTTTTATGACTTATGTGATGTTTGGTTTAACGATTTGTGAACTTAAGAAATTTGAACCATTATCGGTATGTTTTAAGACTTATGGCGGACTATATGAATTGAAACCCTCAAAGATTTTATTAATCTTGTCTTAAATGGTTACTTATTAATTTGACTAATTGAGTTTGAGTTATTGAGTTGACTTTGAATAGGCTCAATACTTGGGGCACGGGAGTTGTGATATTCAAAATGGCCAAATCGGTAGATGACAATGTTATGCACATAAAGGAATTTTAAGTAATGCATGACGAATTCGTGGCATTTGGTTAGTAAGTTGAAATCCTCAGACATAATTTACATAAGGGTATGAGAATGGGATGTTTAAATTTTAAGTCGTTTTCAAGTTGGGGAGCGGGTAATGTTGAAGAATGTACGATCCAGAAAACGTGGAAAGTTGAGTCCTTGTTCTTCCTGGACTTTTAATTGTGATTAAGTATGTAAGACTAGAAAATTTAAAGGATACATGATATATTTCATATGGTATGTTGTGATTTCACTTACTGAAATGAGAGTGGATGGTAAGAGTAGTTGCTTGGAGGAACTGTAAGGGATTATAGAAAGATCAGTTAAGATAGTTGCGACATAAGAATATGGTATCATTGAGGTGTTAAAGTGTCTTTAGTGTTGGAAGAGGATATGAAGATTAAATATCCTCATTTGTTTACCTAGCTTTGATTTCGAGGACGAAATCATTTTCAAGTTGGGGAGTATTGTAACATCTCGAATTTTCGTTATATTATGTTCTAATATAAATGAAGTTGATTTGTATTTTTTTAGTTGTAAGTTTGTGCTATCTTTGCAAGTTATAACTCATAATGGGGTTAAAAGTATGAAAAATCAAAGTTAGAGCTAATCTTGAGGTTATGAAAATTAGAGGGTGTGTTTGGTCAAGTATTGAAAGTGTGTATGGATAAAGAGGCTGAATTTGAGAAATATCTCACCTACTTTTGGCTGAGGTCGGTTTAGGAAAATCAGAGAGAAAGAGATTAGAGAGAAAGAAGAGAGAAAGAAGAGAAGGAAGAAGAAAACAAGCTTTGGTCTTCAAAATTTGGTAAGAGATTCACCATAGATTCAGACAAACTTGTTGTAAATGCTTAGTTGTAAACAAATTCATTTGTTGTTTAGGTTCCAAAATCATTGACAGCAGATTGGAGTAATTGTTTGTGCATAAAGTGGGTTTATCCTCTTTAAAGGTGAGTTCATTCTATATTTTGACCTAAATCCTTGTTTTCTGTTAAATTAAACGTTAAGACATGTGTATAAATTGTATTGGGACTGAATGGATATTTTGAAACAAGCTGAATGGAACATACACGGATTTAGATTGTAAAAATAGGCTACAGGTCGTAGTTTCCGGATAAAAGAACAGTATCCGGAAACCTCCGTTTGAAGGTTTCCGGACAAGACAAAGATACCCGGTAAGTATTGATTTTATAAGGTTTCCGGCTAAATTAGATACCGGATGGTATCC
Source organism: Saussurea involucrata (assembly GCA_033807775.1). Taxonomy (NCBI): domain Eukaryota; kingdom Viridiplantae; phylum Streptophyta; class Magnoliopsida; order Asterales; family Asteraceae; genus Saussurea; species Saussurea involucrata. The sequence goes on along the minus strand of CM066322.1, from coordinate 145,599,216 downwards.
GGATTGAGTATGTTTCCGGATGTCATCCGGATTTGATAAGTACCCGGTAAGATGTGTATTATCCGGAAAGTTATGTATTACCCGGAAAGTTGTAGTATCCGGAAAGTTGTGATATCCGGACAGTATGAGGTGTCTGGACACTTTTGTTATCCGGTCACTTTTGAGTACTCAGTAACTTTAAGTTTTGCTGACTTCTGAAAGGGTACGATATAGGAATTGAAATACAATCCTAGTAGCTTGAACATACTTACAGTGGAATAGTAGTGTGTTAGGTTTAAAGGTTGTTTTAGTTTGATATTATTCAGGATGAATAATTAAATAGGCAAAGTAGAGTTGCTATTTGTTTTTGAAATGTGGAAATATGAATTAGATGAAGTGTAAGTGTTATTTCCTATGTTTTCGGTGGATTAAAAATAGGCAATATATAATTGCTATTTCTGTTTCTATTCCAAGAAGAAAGTATGGTAATTGAAGGTAAGTCTTTAGGCTTGACCGATAAATAGAATCTGTAATGATTCGTGGTTGACTGTTGGACATGATGTTATGATTTTCTAAATGATAATCATACTCATGGGATTGAGTATGATTTGGTAATTATGAGTCAAGTACAAGTATGGTAAAAATGAGAGATTTATAAATGTGATTTGCTCATACTGTTTGCTATGAGGAATCTATATTAAGTGTAATGGATCCATAGGCACTATTATGTATTGTAACGAGGAATAGGCATAAAGCAATTTGTAATTCCCGTTGACCTGAAATGAGGAATAGGCATAAAGTAAATTGTAGTTCCCATTTCGTAAAGGTGTTATGAAATGAGAAATAGGCATAAAGGAAATTGTAATTTCTATTTCATAGTATAGAAATCAAGGAATAGACATTAAGTAAATTGTAATTCCTGATTTCTAGGGGAAGATCAGAGGTAGACATAAAGTAACTTGTAATCTCTACTTCCAGGTCAAGAAATAGGCATAAAGTAACTTGCAATTTCTTGGATAAGAGCAATAGCCTAGAATCTATAAGGATTCGTAGTAGACTCTTGATTTTGATAATATGACCTACTGAATGTTAGCCATATTCATGGGATCGGGCATGATCCTGTCGTTGAGGCGAGCATATGTATGGTAATAGTGGTGGAGAACAGGTTTGTTTATATGTATTAGATATTTTCAAACTGTTAACGTCTTTATATTTGAAATTGGATGTTCTCACTAGGCGTAAGCCTAATCTTTCAAATTAAATTTTCTTACCAGGTACAAGCTCAGGGAAGTAAATGGGATGTGGGCCGAGAGCTTTTGATGTATCCAACTTAAGAGATAAGCGGAGGAGTTAGCTAATGCATGAAGGCTTTTTGATGGATTGCTTAGATAACTTAGTTAATCTAATTGTAGTGGACATGGTTAGATTAATAAGTTATTGGGAGAATTCCATGTTGTAATTATGAAACCTCATAGTTAATTCTCCTCTTATATAAGAGTTTGGATGTTATTTTGTTATAACTGGTTACAATTGAAGTCTAAATTAGCCCTGATTTTAGGGTGTTACATGCACCTCAAGTAAAACCTTTTGAACTCATGATTTAAATTGCATCTCTCCCTCGTCTTATGAATTAAATGATCATGATAACACTCTTGAACTCACTAGGCGTTAGCCTAACCCTTTTTGTTTGTCGGCATGTGCAACAGGTTCCGATTGGGATATAGTCTAGTGACACTGTGACGAGATGAGTGCTAGTAGTGTGCACGAGAAGTGAATTGCTTGGTGAAGTCTTCCGCACGTATTTTGGGGGATTAGCAACTTGTAATAGTATTAAGTAACACTCGACTTTATTTGGTCACCTAGTATGATTTGAATTATTAATTGTGAGAGGTATTATGTTTATCTTGAGGTAATTCCAAGAATGGCTGAGAGTCTCAGATCCGTGCAACAAATAATGAAATCAAAAGATTAAACAATGTAGTATACGATTTCAACTGGTCATCTTTATTCAGCTTTCAATCAGAGTGAATTACAATAAAAGAGTAGGAAAGCAAATGAGACAACTAGCCTGTTTTTCTAAGGCTAAGCAACTATTTATATGGCGGGCCCGTGGTTAACAAGCCCACGGCCCGTTCACTAACAAGGCTCAAATACAAGAATTACAAATTAAACCCTGAACTTTAATTCAACATAAATCGACCCTAACAATCTCCCCCTTTGAATTGAAGTTCGATTTGGCGCCAGTTTGCTACATATCTTTTGCGGAGCGCATAGTGGATTTCGAACCATCTGATAGCACGGCGGTAGTCGATGCGATCTTCAACCATCTCCAAGGCATTCCGAGCAGTTGTTTCATTCGGATTAGGGACATACGAGAACCTTGGATTTTCAGATTCGTGCTGAATGGTTTTCCGAAGAGCATCTTGTACCTTGAAGAGGGTGCCGTCGCAGAATCTTTCTACCTGACTGAATCGCATAAATCTTTTCTCTTTATGTTCATTGATGTACACGATCCCAAATTCAGGTTCTAGAAGCATAGCGTTCTCGGGATACATATTCAACTCAGGAGCTAGCAGATTCGGCTTTATCAGATTTACCTTCTTCGCTCTGTTCTCGACTGCCATTTGAAAATCCGTAATATAAGACATCATAATAGTACGGACAAGGAATCGATGAACAGCTTCGAGCGCCTTTGTAACTTGAAGCGGTCGGATGGTTCTCGTGCGAAGGTCTTTCAGTGGGGCCAGGAAGTCGAACGGTCGGAGGTGCTGGAAGTCGGCTTCAGAAAATTTCCATTCGTTACCATCTTCTCGGCGGACGGTGAACACTAGATAGACAATTTTCATGATGCGACTTGACTCGATGTTGAGCACTTCTGTGATCAGATGCTTGGTTCTGACTTGGCTGACTGGTAGACACCGCTTCATTGCACTGATATATCGGCGTTGGTATTCGGGGCTGTAGTTGTAAATACCAAGGCAAAATGTTGGCTCGATTGTGCGAAGCTTGTGCACAAATAGCTTCTTCAGGGTTTCCTCCAGGTGAGGAATAAGTACGGTGATCTTCTCCCAACGGATTTGTTCCTGAGGAGGGGGAGGAAGATCGGAAGCTGTTTGTTGCTGTAGAGGAGATGTCGGAGTGTTGACATTTGCAGATTCGGGTCTTTTAGAAGTTTCGGTGGGTTGGTCTGAGTGAACGGGAGAAGCACCATATAAATTTTGTAGCAGGAACTGATCATAGTCGATGTTGTCGTCTTCATCAGTGGGGAACACCAAATTTACCTGGAAATTTACGGCACTGGCGGCTTTTTCGTACCATGCATCTTCGGTCTCCGGGTTGGCTTCACAGTCTGGATCAATTATGTCTAGTACTGGTCTGTCTGATGATTCAAAGTCGATCAGTTCCTGTGTTGAACCCTCGGGCTTTTCAACCGTCGGGTCTTCTTCATCTGATATTTCCATATAAATTACCATTTCAGCTAGAGGCAACTCGGCTTCTTGTGTACCTTCGGTTGTTGTAGCCGCAGTTGGAGGTTCCGGTTGAACCACAATCGTCGTTTCAGTAAGGATAGAGGCGGTCTCGGTTGGTCTTAATCTTTTCTCCCCCTCACGGTGATCAAGATCATCCTGGTCATCGTGCTTGCGCTTCAGACCGCCTGCTTGACCCTTGCAGGTTTCTTCTAGGGAACGGACTCTCTCGGATAGCGTTGTCATCGCTTGATGGAAGTCCTTGAGAGTCGAGTCAATGGTATCCAATCGAGTGGTAATGGATGATGAAGGAGCAGTGACCTGTGATTTCAGAACGGATAGCAGGTCTACTTCGGTTGAGGCGTTGGTTTCAGATTGTTGGAGTAGCTGAGCTACAAGCATCGTCTTGAGGGTGTCCATCGAATAGGTAGGCTGAGCAAGAGCCGGTGGAGGTGTAGGTGCGGTTTCAGCTTCGACGATCTTCTCTTTACCTTTGATTAAGCTCTTAATTTTGGCGAGATCGGCGGCTATGTGCTGCTCCATTGCCTCGCGGACAGCCTTGAGGGTGCTGTCCAGGGACCCTTGTGACACAAAGTCGGGTAACGTAACTCCGGGATCACTTAGATTACCCGTTGAGGCGTCTACCTGAGAGGCAGAGCCACCTACGTTCACAGTTGGCAATTCGGTAGCTGTGGTAGGATTTCCGTCCGATCCTCGTGTTCAGCCTGACGGAGACACTACAGACGTTCCAATCGAGTCACGAAGAATCTCGATTTGGTGTCCCTCATTATGTGTCCTAGCCGAAGAATGTATAATATCAATTGGCTCTAGACTCAACTGTGCACTGAAAGAAGTCGAGACCGGGGGTTGCTGGTCTCTTATTTCAACACTAGTACTCTCCGAGTGAGAGACCGGTGGAAGTTGTGCTTGATCCCCATGAGAAACTGAAACATCCGTCTTTTGAGAGAAGGATGAGTGGATAAGGGGGTTGTGCAATTGCTCCGCTGGGTCCACAGAGGCTTCTTCAATACCCCGTCCCAACGTATGAGACGGGATAGCAGATGTGGCTACCTGGATATCACGTGGTTGGATTCGCTCAGGAGCCTCGTTATCTTTACGGCTCAATCTTTCTTGGTTCGCTTTCGACCTTAACTCCCTCCTTCTCACATGTTCTATGTCCCGGGGAAGGTCCCTCCGGCGCTGGCTAGACCATGGGATTCCCTAACTCTTGTCTATATGCTATCACAGGTAAGGGCTTCAGGCATATCCATAGCACGGATATTATCCTGCTCCCCCTCAAAACATACTTGGGGATTGACTTGCTCCCCCTCGGGGTGAGAGTGTTATTTACTTAGGAGACATCGACACAAGGAAAAAATATTTAGACTTTTAGGAAAAACAGTGTGACGCTTCCCCTCGAATTTTGTTGAGGTTGTTGATCCGCCATGGAATATCTGTAAAAGACCCAAAGTTAGTAAACAAGACGGATAAACAAGTTCCGACGCGTACCTTTGCATTTAATGGCTCAATCTGAGATAGGTTGAGGACTGGCAGTAGGAAAACATGTACAGAACTGACAAACTCAGAGGTTTCCGGACAGAGGTTTCCGGATAAATGAAATGATAGGTATCCGGATCCTTTTATACGTACCAAGCAATCCGGGTGTGGTATCCGGTATCCTATCCAAACCGGATAAGGCCCCGGTCCGGAAACCTATCCGGAAAGATAGGGTTTCCGGATACCTGTCCGGATACTTTGGGATTTTCAAAGAAATTGTCCTGTCCTTGAAAAATTTGCAAAAAATTAGGACTATGAAGAGGTAAAATGAACCTTCTCTCGCTCCCCCTCAAACTGAGCTTAGGGAGAAACTTGCTCCCCCTCGGATGATGCAGAGTATTGCAATGGAGAGTCTGACACACAAAAACTTTGGACATTTAAAGAAAAATTTGTGTCGCTCCCCCTCAAATGATGAACATAAGGGTATATGTTCCCCCTCAGAATGTGCGCATAGTGTGAAGTGCACACGGGAGTACCCACACACACAAAAAACTTTTCATCAGTTATAAAATTGTGTGTGACTCTCCCCCTCAACAATACAGTAAACTTACCTGATAGCTGATCATGTTCCCCCTAAACACATGAGCAGCTGGTGAAAATCCAGTTATAGACAAACCTCACGTCTTCGCAATATTGTTCCTTGTAGATCGTGAGCAACTCCCTCCTTCCGGTCATGTGTGTGGAGCATCCAGTGTGTAAGTACCACACATGACCGTCCTGCAAAACAATTTTAGTGGACCTTGGGTACCCATATTTGTCTGGGTCCCGGAGGGTTAGGTTTGACACCTTTCGGAGGAACCTGTTTTGAAGCAGGTTGCCTCTTGGGTGTGGGTTTTACCTCAGTAGGAGGAACCTGCTTTGAATTAGGTTTCCTCTCCTGCTTTGGTTTAACCTCTGATTGGGAACCCCGTTGAAAATGGTGTTTCTTTTTGTTTTTACGGGGTTTGCGTTTGGGTGTATGATTATATATGTGATATGACACCAACCAATCATTGTTATTAATGTCATCAAAGTCATTCCAACCACAACTAGAACAACACAAACAATCATGCGACAATTGAATCAATTGCTTAGTGGAATAAATTTTCATCGGAAAATTAACATCTCTTTTAACAAAACCATTCCTATGATTCCACGCACAATCGTTTTTGTTCATTCTAGAATTAAAAGCAGTAGGGAAGGACTTTGATGCTGCATCCTTGACAGGTTCCTTGTTTAGCCACTTGGGTTTTTCTTGTTTTGTGCGACCATTTTTATCCGAAACAACAGGGACAGTACGGTTAGTGACTTTTGAGGAAACATGAATCTTAGCAGGTGGTTGACCGGTCTTTTGCTTCGGCTGTGATTGTTTTTGAGAATTTGAAGCATTTTTGGAAATCTTAATCATAGCCGGAGTCTTTGATTGAGAACTATCACCCTTTAGAAAAGTGACCGGTCGATTCACCACTGGTGATAGGAAATCAGTATGACTCGGAAGAGGTTTGTCGAAGGGGAACGACTCAAACTCTTCATTAGAATTTCCTTCGGAGTTCATATATTCAGAAAAATCAACATCCGGAATTACAGGACTTGGATCAGTTGAGGAAGGCGAGGAACACTTTGTGCTTGTGTGCTTTGGGGAATTCAGTGCGGAAGCGTTTTAAAAATCAGAGTTTAAATTCCTATTAACACACTCATCTTGGGAAACTTTACTTTCTGGTGAAGAGATATTTCCTATGAAGGCTTTACACGAGGATGTGTCAGATGAGTTTGAGGAAAGATCAGGTGAAATCTGCGTTTGAGTTTGGAGTAGGTCAATCTGCTCTTGGAGTTGACCATTTCTTATGTGCTCTCGTTTCGCTTGTCATGGCAGACAATTTCGATGAGAGCTTATTGATTTCACACTGAAGAGTTTCCTTTTCTTCATTTGACACACCTTTGGTTTTCTCAGATTTGAGTTTCTCAAGTTCCTGAATTAGCGCTTTCTTTTCGTTTTGAAAAACAGACCTTTCTTTCTCAAGTGACTCCTCCAGCTCGACAATCTTTGCTTCCAAAATGAGAGGAGGGACATAGAGTTTAAACTCGTCCGTCTCAGTCTTGGTTGCGGTTACTTGGACCTCATCCTTTTTGGAGGAATCCTTGGGCGTAGCAACCTTGTATGGGTCAAAGTAGTCATTTGAGAGATACTTTTTGTTCTTTTGATAGGAATAGTTCAAAGGTTCATCACAAAACGGAAGTTGTATTCCTCGTTTGTGTGTGCGCTTATATTCCACAGTTTCCTCTTCCTTTTCAGGTTCAAGAGGACCAGTCCATTGAATTGCATATTCCGGATACTTTTTATCTAATCCAAAACAACCAAAATCATACAAAGTTGGAGTTTGGTATCTTCCATTTTTCAAATAGTGTGGGTTATCATATCAGATTCCCCATTCTTTGTTAAAATAGGTGAACTCTTTGGGTTTATTCAGAAAGATGGTTTGATCAGTTTGACCCCTTTTGTGGAGTTTGGTTTCAAGATCAAGAATTTTAGCAACAAACTCCTTGTGCTGAATCTGAAGAGAGGAACATTGATAAACAATTTCTTCTTTCTCATTCAGGCACTGATCAAACTGAGATTGAAGTTCAGATAACTTGGCCCTTAAGTCCTTAAGTGCTAATGAAAGATTTTTGCATTTGTCTTTTAGATTAGCATTTTCAGACTTATATTTTTCAGTTATTCTCTTTTGAACATCTAGCTTTTCGGTTAAAGATCTAATCTCAAGCAGTTGTTCTTTAGAGGTGGCCTTAAAGGAATCTACCCATTCAGTAAGTGATTGCACTTGATTAAGGAGATCTTGTTGGTTAGATTCACATACCTGACTTGTCTTTTCCTTTGACTGAGGTGAATAAGTCATCTTCAGTTGCACTGGAGTGATCGTCAGACGATGGTTCGATTCAAAGTGTAAACCTAACGCAAGGCACTATGAGTGGGATCCTAACGCAGGTTCTACGACAGATATGAACTAGGAACTGGTAAGTTTTCAGTAAACTGAACTCACTGGATAGGAATCTGTATGAGATATCTGATCTGGAAGTGTCCGGATCAGAATTAAGTGAAAACAGTTCAAATCAAACAGAAGTATCCGGATAAACAGAAGAATCCGGACAACTTGAGGTTTCCGAATAACAAATGTTACCGGATGTCAAAAAGTGTCCGAATAAAAATCAAATACAATACTTACCGGATGTGAGGGTTTCCGGAATAATTACTTACCGGGAAAAATTGGATTCCGGATGATAAGCTTTCCGGATGGAATACCTTGTGTTATCCGGGAAAAATGCTTTACCGGAAACTTTGGGGTTTCCGGAACAAATTACCCGGAAAGGTTTGAGTTTGTGTGACTTGCCCGGAAAGAATGACGTACCCGGATAGAAAATAACACATACGTACGAAAAGCGTGGCTGTGTATCCGGGAACTACGGTTGTGGGTTTCCAATCGACTAGGGTTGCTCAAAAATGTTCCTGAAAGATTAGAAACACTACCAAACACAAAAATAACACTAACCCAATCGATTTTGAAGCAAAAACAATACGTTTTGATGGTAAAAATTCGATTTTTATTGAAGAACACAACCAAAACTTTTGACTTTGACTTGCTTAATAAACCACTCAAACGATCGAATTAGGATGTGAAATTTTGCAGAAACACTAATGACAATGATGCTAACAAAACCCAATAAACGAAATCGATCAATTTTGCTTGAATCAAAATATGAATGTGCAATCAAGACACAGACGTGAAAAAGTCAAACTTACCAGAAATCAATAAAAAGGCTTTGAATCAATTCTGTCCGTCTGCTCTAATACCAATTGAGAGTCTCAGATCCGTGCAACAAATAATGAAATCAAAAGATTAAACAATGTAGTATACGATTTCAACTGGTCATCTCTATTCAGCTTTCAATCAGAGTGAATTACAATAAAAGAGTAGGAAAGCAAATGAGACAACTAGCCTAATTTTCTAAGGCTAAGCAACTATTTATATGGCGGGCCCGTGGTTAACAAGCCCACGGCCCGTTCACTAACAAGGCTCAAATACAAAAATTACAAATTAAACCCTGAACTTTAATTCAACATAAATCGACCCTAACAATGGCTTGTTAAAGAAATTTTATTCCTTAAGTGATTATTTTTATCGAAATTTTATTTAGTTGCTCTCCCAATTCGAGGGTGTTACAAGTTGGTATCAAAGCATAAGTTTGAGAGAATTAGGTGTTGATTTTGGATACCTAGACTCAAACTAGCGTTCTTTTAAGTAAATGAGAGTGAAATTTCACCCTTAAGCACTTTAAGATAGGATGTTTTGAGCTCGATGGAGTCGCTAGAAACGAGAGTCGCGTCGAGAGTAGCGAGGATAATCATGTATGGTACGTTCATAATTACACCTGGCCAGTGTTATGGTGAACCTACTAGTTACATGTGCATACTTGAACTACTTTAATGTGATGACCGTTGGGGTAGTGAAGAAGTTTCTAAGCGAGTAGTCGTTGGAATAGATGGACGATTTTAGCATTAGTCACTCGGAGTGACGATAAGCATGATGATGGTATTAAGTTGACCATTTCGGGTCAAAGTTTATGGTTGGATTAGAACCATAGGCTTATTAAATCGACCTTAATTCGAGGAGGAATTGTAAAGTGAATCGATGTAATTCTCAACTTTGCCTTAAGAGGTTTAAGCATCCGGATGACGGTAGTGTGACCGGAGGGATTTGGAGGAGTATGGTTTGAAGCGTTGAGTGTCGACTAAATTCATGCACAAAATTTATTTTAAAATAAATTGTATCCGTTATTTCTTGTGTTTCAAATCCTCCTGTGGATTGTGTTACAAAATCTCAGAAAACGTTTAGCACACGCAAGATTTTAAATCATGGTTTTTGTACATGCATGAAATTATTTTATTGCGAGAGTTTCAAACTCCGTCGGGACTTGTTTTATTTTGTTGATTGTCCAACGTTACTTTCGGATACAGTGATATCCATATTTTAATGTTGTTTAAGGTGTTGGACAAGTAACTACGGCTTATGACTTTAACATTGGATCTCCTCCACGTATGTTAAGGTTTAGACGGAAAGTTATCTTCCATTATGTCTATGTCGAGCTTTATTGGAAAGTTTTATTTAATGCATGATTTATTGAGAAGTGTTGTTTATAGTGTATTACAACAAAAAGAGAATTTTTGGAATTTTGACATTTTAGTCATAATTATGCTTATTGCAATTCGATTTTTGGAAGCGAAGGGTTTGGTGTCATTTTGTTGATTTGAGGCCATTGAGCCCATAGAGTTTTGCAGAGATTTGTTTTACGGCGTTTTGTGTCGCGTGAGTGCAATTTTGTAATGTACATACTTTAATATTGTGTGTGTCGATTTTGGATTATATTGGGCATTTTGTCTCATTCGGGTTTTGTTGAGAAGTGTTATTTATGCCGTAAGGCGACCAAATGGAATATTTTTGGAACTTTGGTGTCGCGTAATTTCTCTTTCAAATATTTGTGTTAGCACATTTTGTTGCAATTTATTCAATGTACGGATTGATTTATACGTGGCGTGAGTAATGCATGAAAGAACATACTGATTGTATATCTTGACGATTTGCTTTGTACGCTTTTGATTAAATGATTATTTTATTATCATTTCACGCAAATGCATGGTTTTGATCTAGGGGTATGCATAACTTGGTAGCCACTAACCATTGGCACTTTGATAAATGAATCGTGAAAGCAAATGTTTTATCAATTTATTGCACAAGTGGAGGTCATTTGGCCAAAGTATGTTCCAATGTTGTGGGGATCACGCATGGTTTACGATACGGTACATTTTGAAAACACGAACGTGTGAATCGTTGAACTTTGGTTAAATTTTGGTTTGATGAACGTTTTGGAAAATGATAAACTTTTTTGGTTTTGGAGAAAATACGTATTTTGAGTATTTTAATGAGTAAATTTTAAGCATGGACATTTTAACATTTTACGTTACAAGTGAAAAACTTTTAGTGCAAATGCTCCGTGATGGGGATTTTGGGAAAATTATTTGTCCTAACCTAGAGTGCGTGGAATTGTTTAAATTTTTGGAACATTAATGTGCACTGTTTGTATGATTCGAAATTTGAAGTCGATTTGAACCCTTTTTCGTGTCAACCAATTACAATCACTTTTTTTCTCCTCAGTTTTGGGAAAACACATTAATGTGTGAGTCTTGTCAAAAATGTTTTACTCTTATATCATTATATGACTAAGTGAGAAAGTTTTAAATTTGATTTAAAGAATTTCATCTATTGAAATTTGATTTAAAGAAATTCATCTGTTGAAATTTTATTATGAACTATCTGACACATGTAATTTTATTTCCGGAAAACCACTAGGGAAGTGTTACAAGTTTTCATGCGTACTCCAATTTGAGATTTCTTCATGACGTTTTAGTGAATATCTTTGAATGATGAAAACGTATTGACTTTTGTCCTTGAACTTGGAACAAACGCAAATCATTTTATGTTTTAACCAAAGTATATTTATGAATCGTTTCACCGTTTTTGTGAAATAAACTGGTATGTGTGCGAACCTTGTTGGTGAATTTGATTCCATGTCATTTTATGGTTAACAAGGATTTTTAGGAGTCGGATGACGTTTAAACTCCTTCTGAAATACGTACAAACTTTCTTGTTGCACACTATTTAAAGTAGGAAAGTTACCTTACGTGCAAGACATAAATCAATCCATGCTAGGGCCGTAGCGGTTCCTTTCAAAGAAGTTGTTTATTATGTTTTTTGTGTTTTGTTAATAATCCAAACTACGATGAAATGGTTTTCAATATGATTTTCATATGTGGGGCGAACGTGTCCATTTTTGCACAACTACTGAGTAGATAGTAGTAGATTTTGCGCGTACAATCAATTTGATATGAAAACCTTTGTGTCGAATTTTTTTATAAAAGATTTGATTGGCATATTTGTTTAGTAATTCACTTGAAAACCTTGAACTCATTAGAACCTTGGAAAGGTTAAGTAACCCCGGTTAGAAGTAAGTGTGTGGAACTTCGACAGTGGGAGGCTGGGTATTTTAACACGTGTTGGTACCGTAGGCCAAGTAGTGTTGCTTGTAGAGTCGACGTATTTTTGTAACCGGAAGGTTAGACTAGTGGTAGTTCCTGTTAATGTTGGTGGTAACCGTCTTGTTGGAAACTTTGTTTTGGGTCTTGGTCAATTTTCGCATAAAGGACGTGTAGGACCTTATGGACACCATATTGATAACCTTGGTTTTTGTAAGAATGATCGACGAATGAAACCCGTGTGTTGAGTTCTGTAGTGGTTCGGATCTTGGTGGAATGGTTAAGTGTCAACTTTTGGATTTCGAGGCCAAGAACAATTACAGTATGTGAAGTGTTATAGACCAATTTTAAAAGTTAATGGCATCGCTTGTAGTGCTTTTAAGAAGTTCAGATTGTGATAAGTGGCTTTAGTTGAACGACACTACTTGAATGGTGAAAGAATCTGTCGGTTGGTTGATTGGTGATTAGACGTATTCGTAGAACCGTATAATCGATGGGTCAAGGACGACCGTCTGTTATGGAGTCTAATAGTACTTGCTAGAGTTAGATGTCAGTTCGATAGTGGGAACGAATGAACTTGGGAATTTATTGTTATTTTCAGTGGCGATCGTACTCTGTGATGGTTAGAGAAAGAGCTTATAAGAGTGTAGATCTGGACTAATTAGTAATCGGAATCTGCCGTTGGGGAAGTATGAATCACTTAAGGTTGGGAGACAACCAAAGTCTTTTGGTTGGAAGCTACTTTAATGAGTTAAGCGTTCACTCGGGCGTATGGGAACTAGATTTCGAGGACAAAATTTCTTTTATGGTTGGGAGGATTGTAACACCTCGATTTTTGGTAGGTATCGATCTTTGGTGATAAACATGAAAAATAGAATTTTGCAATAAATCCTAGATTTTATAGTCTTGTTGGATGGAGAATTCAAATACGAATTCAACGGTCCTATCCGGAGCGAAAACGGAGCTAAAACGAAGAAGTTATGGCCAAAACAGTTTCAGTACCCCTGAGCTACTATGACCAGCAACTATGACCAGTGTCAAAGTCGCTATCATAGTAGCGGACGGGTACCTGGTTGCTGTCAAATGCGATTTTTCAAGCTTTTCTCTCATTTCTCACCTCCCAATCAACCCCTTTCTCTCCCAAACTATCTCCCACCCTCTCATATGAACCCTAAGTGATTTTAGGGCATTTTCTTGGGGTATCAAAGTGTTCTTTCATCATCAAACTAAGAAGTGGATGCTAAGATCAAGAGTTCATCTTCTCCATCTCCATCTTCAAGCTTCGTCTCCATTTTCTTGGGATTCTAGAGTTTTGAGGTTTTACTCAAGATCCATGGGGTAAGTTCATCCTCTTCTTTTCTAAATCCTTATTTGAGTTATAAATACTCTATTTATGACTTCCTAGTGTTTCATTTCTTCAATCTTTGGTTTGGATGATTTTAGGAAAGTTAGGTCAAAATTAGGGTTTGGTGTAAATAGAGATTTTGATGTAAGATGTTTGGGGAACGATTCTAAATGGTTGCATATGGATATTTATGGTTGAAAACTTGTGAATCTAGGTTTTTGGAAGGTTTGGCTTGAAGATTCAAGTTTCTTCATGGGAGCTTAAATGGGGGGAAAATCTAGATTTAGACTAAAACTAGCAAGGTGAGTTCAAGTTGCTTTGTGAAAACTTTGTACATGACAAAAATGTTATTTTCCAAGTACTTATGTGTTTTACATGAAAATTATCAATTGTTGGGTTAGTTGATGAGTTTAACTTTTTTTGAAGTGTTACCTTTATAAACTTGTAAAACACCCATATTTGGGATTTTTGGGATATTTTGATGTGTAAAAATCATAGACATGTCCTTAAATGAATTATTGCTCAAATGAAATTTATTCAATGGTTTAATCATATTGAGGTAATTGATTTTATAAACCATTTGGGAAAATGCACATTTTAGTGTCATGAGTTATTTTGAGAATTACAAAGGTGTGAGTCAATTTGGGGAAAACCTTTGTTCTAACCGTGACAAATTTTGGGTTAATGATGATTTTATGGTATATGTTTACCTAAGCAATGTTTAAATGCATTTTTATATTTTGAGGACCGTTATTTATGGGTCTAATGGGTTTTGAGCATTTTGCTCGGTTTATGACTTTAATGAGTCTTGAGGACATTTGTCCGGATTTTAACATTTGGATATGGAGCTTTGGTCGTCAGTTGCATTATTGCATTATATTTGTAGAGTACATGTTTTGGGTGTGTGTGCCATTCAAATGGAGTTGTGTACTATTAGACCTTATTAGCTATGGATCCATAGGCCTTTGAGTTTTTACGTTCAATGATGAGACGCTAGTTTCTCTTATTGTAGCACGGAATAGGCATCGGGTTCCATGGTAAGTAAGACGTGGGGTTTTATGGTCGGGCGTCGTCCCATGGGCAGTAAGGTGTAATTCTAGATGTGCTTGGCATGGGATAGGCATCGGGTTCCATGGTAAGTAAGGTGTGGGCCTATATGGCCGGGCAGCGTCCCATGGACAGTAAGGTGTAATCCCAAATGTGCTTGTTTTGTGGATTTGGAGTGACCCAATGTATAAAACTGGAGTGGTTGAAATTGGGGGCTCCCAAGTCTCGCGGACAATAGATCTGGAGTGATTGAGCTTAGTTTTACGAGAATAATCCACGTGTTTGTTTTGTTGAATAGTATGTGACCCACTTTTGTGTTCTGTCACGTGCAATGTAAACGGGCCTCCCCCGTCACCGAAAGGTGTTGCTTTAGGTATTTGTTTTTATCCATGTTTCGGTGACGTATGATGTTTATATGAATTGTTTTCCACGTTATGTGAGTTATGGGTTATGCTTATCCATATTTGGGATGTTTGGAATAATAGCGATTTATTTATGAATTCAATCGTTTTGGAAATCAAATGATATTTCACTTTTCATGTTGGTTTTGGGATGAGTCCATTATGATAATCGTTTTATATTAAAGCTTTCATCACGGGATTTGTGTGTGTTGGAAAATGGGTGGGTTGCACCTCAAGTAAAACCTTTTGAACTCATGATTTAATTTGCATCTCTCCCTCGTCTTATGAATTAAATGATCATTATAAAACTCTTGAACTCACTAGGCGTTAGCCTAACCCTTTTTGTTTGTCGGCATGTGCAACAGGTTCCGGTTGGGATATAGTCTAGTGACACACTGACACTGTGAAGAGATGAGTGCTAGTAGTGTGCACGAGAAGTGAATTGCTTGGTGAAGTCTTCCGCACGTATTTTGTGGGATTAGCAACTTGTAATTGTATTAAGTAACACCCGACTTTATTTGGTCACCTAGTATGATTTGAATTATTAATTGTGAGAGGTATTATGTATATCTTGAGGTAATTCCAAGAATGGCTTGTAGAAGAAATTTTATTCCTTAAGTGATTATTTTTATCGAAATTTTATTTAGTTGCTCTCCCAATTCGAGGGTGTTACATCATCAATTCATTCTCTTCCAATGACTTTACTTTATCCGAATCAAATAAGAATCCAAAGATACTTGAATTGGAATATGAATGATGGAATACGAGTGTCCGAGTCCAAAGAATTCAACTCCACTTGACCATTTCTCAATAAAATGTGATTTGTTAATTCAATTAAGACAATAAAAGTAAAAAAAACAATTAGAATCTCAACAAGAATCATAAAATTGAAACAATAATTTAAAAATTAGAACCTCAAATTAGAAATTAGAATCTCAAATTTAGAAATTAGAACCTCAAATTTAGAAATTAGAATCTCAAATTAGAAATTAGAATCTCAAATAGGCAGAATGCTTATCAAATCAGCAGATTGTTTTATTGCTTATCAATGGTTTTTTTGTGTAGATATAAGATAACATAGAAGAACGAATCAAAGCTATGGATCAAAATAATAATAAAATACCCTTTAAATAACCAAAATAAAGCATGAATAGAAGATAACACAGAAAATAAATAAAAACTTATAGGAACTAGGAAGCCACCTTTTTTTTGTTTACTTGCTTTCCTTGAAAGAATAGTGACATACAATCGCAACCTCAAACAAATACACATTCGCAATCGCACAAATGCAGTAATACACAATCAGAGATTCAGAGCATAGATTATCATTTATCAAATTATCAATTATCAGAAGTTGAAAACAGATTAGGTGAGAAATAAAAGAACACGGTAACCTAACCTTATACAATCTCGATCTAACCATAGAGGACAGTTGAGGATTTTGTCGGACGACGCACGGGAATGGCTCGACTCATCGCTCTTCATCGAACGTTGGGGAAACTGAATCGACGACTCAATTTTGCTTCAATTTCACTTATCGTTCGGCGCCTATTTCTTGGAATCTTGGTCACTCCCGCGTGACAGTAGCAATCGATTTTGTTTCCAAATTCCAATTGATTTCGTTCACTATTTGGGCCCCTATCACGGATGAGGGTTTGTGGTGCATATGGGGTCCTTCTTTTCCTTTACAATTGGGCTAAAAAGACTGATTCGCAATCCTTTTAAACTAAATATATAAACTCAATTTTTTAAGTAAATATATAAACTAAAAAAACTTTTTTCGGGCCCCTAAATTTTTGGGCCCTAGGCGAGTGCCCAGCCCGCCCTCTCCCAGGGACGGCCTTGCTTGGTTTCTCCTTGCTTCTCGATAAACCGTGATGAATCGGAAATTTTTAAATTAAGACTGACAACAACAGTGATGATAGTTTTGCAAAATTAAAATTATGTGCTTTTATGATTATGCCTTCGAATGCTTTGCCAATTAGGAATATGTTAAAGGGTATTCTACCATCAAACTCGAGTTAAATTTTATTTTTTTCTGTCATTTATTGCTCATTTTGCATTTTTGGTACATCTTATCAATATTGTTTATGAAAGAGAACTTGACAACAAATTATCATTGTTGGTGTCATACTTATAAAAGCATTGCGTGATCTACCATATGTTTAAATTTCGATTTTCTAAGTGGACGATTATGTGTCAAATAAACCAACCAAAATCAAACAAAACTCGGTAAATTCTACACACATTTTACATTTATGTGTAAAATCCTGTTTAAAATTGTACAAGAAAAAAATGTCACTTTTAGTAAATACTATATTTGTTTGAGCAAATGCTAAAAAAGATAAATATTAATTTATACAATGACGAGTTATTGTAGAATGCATTGCACTATAGAGTATAGAAAAATAATTTCACACTAGTTGAGATTGCAAATCCATTTTATAATGTGAATAGCCTAAATTTACAACTCTAGTGAATAAGTCTCGTAGTTATGCTTTGACCATAAAATATATAAATTGATAAGAAGTTCTCATATCTAAAAGAGTTTGTAACTTAGTTCGTACCTTCTCAGCTTACGCTTTCAAGTTCACTTACTCTATGGCCTTGCCGCCTTTTTCTAGCAGAAGCTAAGCGTGATAAGAAAGGTTGTTTATCTCGGCTTTTATGTGTAGGGAGCATTAGCAGGTGTAACACGTCCAGATTATGCCTGGTTTGTAACACTTGCATTTTTAAATAATATAATCACATGTGATTCGAGTTGCTTTTGATGTATTAAAATAGATATATCGGTATTGGGTTGTGTCTTATCATCTTTGGGGTGTTAGGGGATCAAAAGGATATCAAAATTGGAGTTTTAGGTGATTTGTGTGCCAATGCGACCGGACATGCGACCTTGGTAGCGACTAGGGTCACATAACCCTATGTAGAGTTGGGTAGTAGTTTCACAACTTGGAACGTGACCTCAAGTCACGGTGAAGGACGCGGCACCGTTTGGAAGCTCGAAGGTATGGCACAGACGACCTGGCCCACAACTTAGGTCTCGGCCAAGGTCATAGCTAGCCCCTGGGTCGACTACAATCTTTTCTTCGGGGTGTTTTTTTTTTTCATTTGGATCTCATCTTTATCTCTCCTTTATTCAATTCCTCTCTTTGCATCCGATTTTTAGGTAACTATTAGGGCATTTGAGAAGCTTTTTGAGTGCTTTAGGAAGCTTAATTACGCGATCTAGCTTAGATTCATCAAGTTCTTGATGATGCACGTTTTTGGGTGTTTTGAGATCTTTTTTGAGGATTCTGTAGATTTGAAGCTTGTGATCATGTTTGGTGCCTCTTCAGGCTTGGATTGTGATCTAGAGAAGTTTCCTTAGGAGAGCTTTGCTTGTGGGTCGCAAATCTTCACCTTAGGAAGCTTGAGTTTAGGTTTGAAAAATAGGTTACTTAACCTATAAAAGTGATCTTCAAATTGATTTATAATAATATATACATGTCAAAAATGTCAAAAATTTGAGTCTCAAAATACTTTATTTATGATTTATTATCTATTATTATGGTGTTTAGTTGGGTTTATTGTACTTTGGGTGTATTTGATTTCATAAAAATTTGGAGAAATACATGTTAAGTTGTTGAACATTTTTAAACATAGTATTTTTTGATTATGTCTCTTGATGGTTTACTGCAATACATCATGGTCTTTTTGACCCATTGCGTGATTAAATAAATGATTTTCATAATATTTTGAGGAAATAGATATTTACCGAGTTACTTGGATTTTATGTCCTCGCTTTGTAACTAGAAGAGTAGTCGCACATTCATCTGAGGCATTGTGGTGGGTCCTTATGTGGATCCATACAAGGCCATTGGCTCATGGGTATATTTCATCTAGTAATGTTTTGGCGTCTTAGATTGGAGAGTAGGCACTGAGTCATCGGGGACATTGTGGTGGGTATTCGTGTAGAATCAAACACCATGACCATTGACTATTATGGTATAACTCATTTAGAGAACGAGTATGTAATAGGATCATTGGGGGTCTTGCGGTGGACTAAAAGAAGAGTCATTATAAAGAGGCCAGTGGGGGTCTTTTGGTGAAGTTCTATAAAATCGTTTATATAGAGACCATTGATCTTGAGGTGAAACTCAATAACACGATATGTGGCTTACTTTGATGTTTCTGCTACATATAATGGAAGAAGATCACCCCCGTCATAGAAATACGTGTTTGGTACTTTATTGGTATTGAGTATGCCATGTTTTGGGGCATTTTTTAAAGTACCTCGAAGTTGTGTTTGAATTTTGTTTTTCATGAAAGTGTCTTGTTTTGGATATCGTTCGGAAAGTTGTCTTTTATGTTGAAAACTTCGAGTTGAGGAAAATGGCTTGTTTTAGAAAAACGTTGTTTTGTGTCGGAAACATATTTCTGTTTGGAAATTATTATTTAGATAACCTTTTGTTCAAGTTTACCCTTTTTATATCAATGGCATAAACCGTTTGAACTCGTTAGAATTTAAGCCTAACACTTTTTATTGTCGACACGTGCATCATGTTCTTGTGCGGGTGATACTAGCCGCACTTGTGGTGATTCGAATGATAATATAGGCACATGAAGGACTTAGCTCATTGGGACATTTTCCATATTATTTGGAGATAACGACTTTTGGTGTCAGTTTTAGTAACATGGGGTTTAAATCTAGTACTCACAAGGGATTATATTCTAGGTTTGTTGATTTTGGACCTTGTTTTATTTTGTATGTAAGCAAAAGGGTTTTATGGAAAGTTGTAATAATTTTAGTGTTCCATCAAAAGTTTTATTTAGTTGTTATTTTCCAAATTTCGGGAGTTTACATAATTCACGCACCGTTACTGTTGACCCACTACTCGTTGTTGGCCAACTTTTAGACGGAACATCGATATCAAAGGAATCGTCACCTTTATCAGGCCTGGGCCAGAAGAAGGGTCTTTTTATCCAAAAACAGAAAGGATCTTAGGTGAAAATATTGGTATCATTTTTCTTTATTTGTAATTTAAACTCTCGTATTAGCCAACTTGTATTAACTAACTTGTATTTCAAGTAAGAGGCTATTTGTTCACCTCTTAACAGTTCCTTTGAAAGGCAACCTCTAAATCGCTAAGAGATGAATCTTGTTTGGCAAAAAAAAATCTGCCTCTTAATGGTTCTAAAAGGTACCCTCTGATGTTTTTGTATCTTGGGCCTCCATTAACCATTCAACGCCCTAATTTCATAATGGACAATTACCAAACAACCATATTTTATTTTGTACTGAAATGCATTTTAATCATTCTGACCACTTAGGGGGTGTTTGGGAGTGCTTTTTAGTCCCAAAAGTGCTTTTGGCCAAAAGTGCTTATTGACTTATGGTGGTGGGAAAAGGAGTTTTTAAAAAAATGTTTGGATTAGCTTTTGTGGTAGGAAAAGCCAATAAGTCAATAAGTTATTTTTTTAAAAAGTGTTTGGCTTTTTTTAGTTAACAAAAATGGCTTTTTGAATCAAAAAGCGCTTTTGGGATCAAAAAGTCAGGATTTTGTAACTTTTGGAAAATGACTTTTTATAGTTTATCAAAAAGCAGTTTGAAAAGTGCTTTTCAGTTACCCAAACACTATTTTTAACTTATTGGCTTCTTGAAAAGCCAATAAGTCAATAAGCAGTTTTATAACACACATCCAAACACCCTCTTAATCATTCTACACCAAACCATTTAGCAATTACCAAACAACCCCTAAGATGACTTCCATATGTATGATTGAACATAACGAAACGTTCATAGTTATTGGAACCTAAAGATTAATATTTGGAAGCGTTTGAACAAAGAAACTATCATTTGCACTCTATTTTCGAAATGGAGAAGAAATGATAGAAAGGTTATTCTTTGTGTTCTTGACATAAAAAAGGAAAAGAAGAGAAATGAAGGGAAGGTCGTTATGTCCCTTTCCTTTTTTCGTAAAAAAAGAGGTTTAGGAAACAATAGTTGGCATCATAATTAGGGCTATCCTTGGGGGAGGGCGACACAAGCACATCTAGGACCCAAAAATATTAGGGGCCCGAATTTTTTCCTATTTATATAGTAGTAGTTGTTTATGCCAAAAAATCATTAAAATAGAAGTCTTAAAAAATTTAATAAATTGCAAAGATTCAAGAAAAAAATTGTAGCTAACAAGAGACAAAAAGAATTTAGTAGATAATAGGGCCTAAAAACATACTGACTAATTACATTGGTGAAGAAAATAAAATAAAATAAAGTTTATTGGCTATTCGTTATATGATATTGCTTATTGCCTCTAATTTTTGTAATATGTTCTAAGGTCCAATGTTTTTGGCTATTGTTATCTATATCTGCTTCACCGCTTGATTGTTTCCGTGCTTCAACAATAGATTATGTGGTTGTTATTGCTTTTGTTGGATATTTCTAATAATTTCTGCTTCTACTGACTATTGCTATTTGATTATGTTGTTTGCGTAATTGATTTTGTTTGATAGTGCTGTCTATTTTTGCTTCTACAGATGATATTGTACTATTGTTGGATATTTCTAATAATTTTTGCTTCTATAGATGATCTATCTCTTATATATGTCATGTTTCATAAACTTTTAATTCTAACATCTTATTTTAGTAGAACAAGAGAAGGATTAAAAAATTCAAATATTTTCACCAATTGTTTGACTTCTTCATCGATTGCAAACTCATATCCATATTTTAGGACTTCAAAAATATAACTGTTTTTCTAATACATTATACTCTTGGTTGTTGATTACCTAACAAGGAGTACGTAAAGACAGAAATTTACTGAACTTTTTACCATACTATTGAGTTACCCTTGATTTTACACACGTCCAGGACCTATAAAATGTCAGAAACGGACTTGATCATAATCTTGTGTGATATTAAGTTAAATCGGTTCGTTTAGGATCTTTAACAAATTGTTTAAAATAGAAAAAATACAGATTTTAGAGTGTTTCTTATTCCAATTGATTCTCCAAAATGAAAAAAAAAATAGTAAAGAGAATGTAAAGATTTAATTAGGATTGATAAATTATATTCTATTTTTTTCACAATTATTGAAATTATATATTCAAGACAGAAATAATATTTTATTAAATGTATCGAATATTTTAACTATGTAGTATTTAAGTGAAGAGTTTATTAAAATTAAATGTAATTTTCTTGAAGATTATGATTTTTGACTTTTGATTTTAAACTTTTATATATTAAAAAATCTATTATATATGTTTTAGAGATTTAAAAGTTTTTCAAAATAAAGAATAAAATTACAAACTTTCTAAAAATATTGTATGCAACTCCAATAAATTATTTATTTTAAAGATTAAATTGCTAATTATATTATATATATTTAATAAATATTATTTTCCTCATTAATATTGATGAAATATAGGGGTGAGCAAACGGGCGGGTCGGGCGGTTCGGGCCGATTTTTGGCCAACCCGATCGGGTTCGGGTGGGGGGATCAGACCCCGAAACCCGCCCAAAGTATAATTCGGGTTTCGGGTTTCGGGTGGAATCGGGTTCGGGTTGGGCGGTCGGGTTGGGCGGGTTGGGCCAAATTCATTTTAAGCCCAATTCATTCCAATTCATTTTAAGCCCAATTTATAATTGATGATCTCGAGCAAATAAAAAAACCTACGGCTGCTATAATTAGTGTTAAACCAACCCCCAAACTTGCTATGATCCATCGAAATGGTACATAGGCCTTATGATCGTTCTGATTTACTGCATAAATAACAACATTAGTGAATTCCTCTCCTATAATCTCTAAGAAGAACACCATATGGTTGATGCAAGATATTTTTTTAAATAAGAAAATACAATATATATTTATATTTACAATTTATTAAATTAAAAAAATACATTTTTTTCGGGTTAATCGGGTTTCGGGCGGGTTCGGGTTCGGGAAAACCCAAACCGAACCGAACCGAAGTACCCGACATAAAAGATCGGGTTCGGGTGGAATCGGGTTCGGGTCCGTCGGGTGGCCAAAGTTCGGGTGGAATCGGGTTCGGGTCGGTCGGGTTAATCGGGTCGGTCGGGTTATGCTCACCCCTAATGAAATATGATAAAAAAATCTTTAAATTTATACATTCTTTTTTAATTTATTTATTTTAAAGAAAGTTTTTAAAAAAGAGAAATTAATTAAAATACCCAAGGTTTGACTTTGACTTGCCAAAATACCCATTTTCTCGCCGAAATTGCTAAAATACCCATTTTTTCTGCGGTGGGCCCCACGATCGCTGGACGGGGCACCACGTGGCACGACGTGGCACCGGCTTTGGCCAATTCTCCCGCTATGCCCCCTCAAGAAACCCCGCGGCTACAATATTTCCCCCCCCCCAAGTTTGCCCACGGGACCACTTTTGGCCCCTGTCCCGCGATCTGATCCTGCGGTAGTCCCGCGATTTTGCCTATTTTACATTTTTGGCCCCTCCAGTTTGGGGCAAATTTAAAAAAACATAAATGGTCCCTATAGTTTTTAGGTTATCATTTTATGTAGTTGAGGTTTTTAATGAATTGTTTCCTTTCCATTTTAATGTATTTAATATAGAAATTAATTAAAGAAAATGTTTTCCCCATTTTAAGTTATTTAATAAAGAAATTAATTAAAAGATCAGTTATTGCAAATCATCTTCCCAACCGAAACGGATACAGTGCAGGTAAACAAAAAAATCTATGACTAGAATGCGTCCTGGATTCCGGTGATGAAGTTAACCTTTTCCTTGATGACGTCATCCATTCCCGTGTAGTCCTCTTCGATTTCTTGTAGTTCCTCTTCTACTTCCTTAATCTGTCGTTGCACCTCCCGAACGTGAGCCCTAGTCATGGCCAGTTCTCGTTTCTTATCCGCTACATACTCCATTTTCCCCTGCTGAACCTCCCTGTTATGGTTCCACCTAGCCTTTACCCTTTCGATATCGGTGTTCGCCTCATCAATGGATGCTTGTACCAAGGGAGTAATTCGTTGACTTAGTGGAAGACCCGTCGGTTGCGTACAATGATACCTTGGTGGGCTTTTCCAGGCATTATCGAAGTAGTATTGCTCCCATGCCATCTCCCAGTCCTCTGCCTCCTCAGTCGTGAATGGATCATCGGCCGCAATTCGCCCATGGTTTCTCCACTCCTCGTCTGCTTCCGGTACCTTCCAGGTACTCCTACGAGCTCCATCGTTCAGTGGTTAGTAGGCTGCCGAACGTGAAGTTCCAGCCCCATTCGCCAACCTGTTTCCTCTTGATCTTGAACCTCCAGCCATAGTGTTAAGAAAAGCGAGAGAATATTTGTAAACGGTGTAAAAGAATGTATAAAAGATAGATAGCAAGTTGTGAATTACTACTTCATCATGCCATCTACTTATAGCCGTGAAAATGTATGTTCTTCATCAGGGATGTGGATATGGTCAAAGATTTCGTCTGAAAAGTTGCCTGCATGATTCGTCTGAATAGTTCACTGCAAGATTCGTCTGAAAAGATCCTGTAAGATTCGACTGAAAAAGTAACTGCAAGATTCGTCTGCAAAATGAAGTCTGAAAAGTAACAAGATACGTCTGAAAAGTAACAAGATTCTGTTGAGCCATTTGGTGCTTGTGGCTATAAATACCCTTGTTCATCCAATAATCTCTGTATTAGGATTACCGCAAGTTTCATAAACCTACTTACTACGTACTAGAAACATGGGAGGACATATTCACCATTTATCTTTTTAAGTGTTTTCTTGATATATATATATATATATATATATATATATATGGGAAATTAATCAAAAAATTATATTTTTGGTCCCTCTAGTTTTTAGGTTATCATTTTATGTAGTTGAGATTTTTAAAGTGTTGTTGCATGTTTTTACTGTTTTTGTCACACTTTTTAGGCTTCAAGTATTCATATGTGCAATACTTTAACAAAATAATAAACAAAATTATAACTTCAATCACAATACTTTAACAAAATAAGTTAACACTAAAAATAACAATTATTTAATGTTACATAAACAACCTAATCATCTTGCTGTGGAAGACAATGCGCATAAATGGTCTCCGCCATATGTATGCGAAAGTCCCTGGCCTCTCGTTCGGTGCGGGTAGGGGCTAAATCTACCACATCGCCCGAAATCAAGGTGCTGACATTACGGCATACCTAGACACCGCAATCCGCATTCATCCCTTGCTGGCGTGGTGCAGTCCTGTGGATCCTGTAACGGAAGTGCTCTGAGTTGTCGCGAAGGTCCACGTCCCCGGTCAGTCTAAACAACTTCGTCAGCTCACCTTTAAATGTGTCAAGATGCTGATACAAAGGCTCTGTGTATATACTGGCAGGGTCGCTGTCATATATGGTCATCAACATACGACGAAGCTCAAACACTCCGAGCACCCAATGTTTGGGATGTACACCTGAAATCTTACAATATTAGACAACTTAGTTAGCAACCAAACAACTTAAATAAAATAAGAGTAAAACGATTTACATACAATATCGACGTGTCGCCAAGAAACCCCTTCCACACCATTGCATGAGCTAACCACGGAGTCGGGACCTTGATGTGGAAGGATCATGTACGGAAAGAAAGTAGTGTGCATGATGGTCCACCTCGTGTCTGGTTGACGGGAACGTAGGAGCATGGCGACCCAACAATCGATATGTTGTACACAAAAAATAGATGGTTAGACATGTAATATAAATATATTTGATTATATGACTATAGTTAAACTTCAACACTGACCACATCCTCTAATTCAGACTCTATGGGGTCAACTACCAGCAATACTCTGAAAACCCAGGGGGTGATGTCCAGGTTGATGTAAGGGATGAATATCAGGCGGGGGAGGTCACCAGCCTGACACAGGTTCAATATTTCCGAGGCCGGAAGACGCTCCGGTGAAGTGGTCATCTTTCCCGCTTTCTTTCCCGCCTTCTTTCCTGCTCCCTTTCCTGTCACCTTTGGCCTGGCTTTCTTTTCAGGGGGCGGTGTGGTATATTTTGTCGGCCAAATAGTGGGGTTCCGAACCATGTTGAACGTTTCCTATTCCGAACCGGCCTATCAGGTTCTACCACATCCATCGGGTCAACTTCCGGCTCCGAGAAGTGGTCCTCGACAATTTTCGAGCACCGTAAGTCCTCTCCCGACCCCACCGACTGAAAATTAACTTATTAGATGTTTCAAGTACAATTTCATCATGTTTACAATTAAATCAAAACTACCAAAATAACTTACAGTCATAGTATATGGTGGCGGTGTGATGTACGACGGCACCGGCATGTCCGACCTGTAATAGTCTGTCGCCGGTATCTCAAGGAGGTCCGTGAATGATGGGCCGCCATAATCATGTTGCTCCATCATCCCAATCTGCACGACATTATAACAGTTACAAACTTAAGAACGAAAATATAACGATAACGAGGGTCGATGTATGTGACTTACACTGTGCGGGAATGATGTGGTGCCGAACGTCAACGTTGGGTGTGTATAACCCCCTACCTCCATCATCCCAATCTGCATGAAATTTTTCATTATAAGAGTTACAAAGTTAGGAACGAAAATATAACTATATTGGTCATTCAGTGTGACTTACACTATGTGGGAATGGAGCATAGGATGTGGGGGCCTCTGTCGTCATATGGTGTGTATAAGCCCCTGCCGTCGTCATCCCAGTCTGCATGACAGATTTCATTTTAACAGTTACAAACCTAGGAACGAATATATAACTACATTGGTTATTCAGTGTGACTTACACTCTCCGGGAATGACGGATAGGATGTGGTGGCAAACGCCAGTGCCCCCTGTCCGAACGGAGTGGAGATCGGCGTCGTACTCGACAGCTAAAACAAATATGAAACGTAATATTAATATACAAACTAAAAGATTGTGGCCGACAAATTAAGTTAAACACTAACCTGAACAGAGCGAAACTGTCTGACGAAGGCCTCCAGATCTTGAATACTTGTGTCTAGAGGCCCGTGGACGTAGTCCCATAGCTGGTGTAAACTGCCACGAGATGGCTCGGTGGAAGTTGGATCTTGATGGGAGGAGGAAGGGGGTGCCTCATATCGATCTGAAGGGGACGGCTGATATCGATCGGAAGGGGGCGGCTCGAATTGATGCTCAGGCCTCGCGTCGTCTTCCTCATCTTCGTCAGATGAGGAACTAGACCCATGATGTCTTGCCTCCTCTCTATCGATAAAGGTCACGCTGTTTCTGTACCAAGGCGTGTCCCTCTCGGTATCCATAGCTACAAGGTTTTCGAGAGGCGCATACGCCGGCTAAATATATGGTAAAACACAAAAACTTAATAACAGGGAATAACGTAGGAAACATTGTAAACATAGTGAAAGAACTTACGGTGCGTGACCGGCTGAAGAACGCAATGCAATTGTTCCTATTAAGGTTAATAACCTTGTCCCAACGGGTTCCCCTAATTAACCTGTCGGTGCGCATGGTGAACCTTTGACGGGCGATGGGACACATCTCCAAGATCCATATCTGGAATTACACAACAATAGCAAGTACGTAAAAAGGAAAGCCAAACAGTCTGTATGTATTATTGTTTGTGTTATATACTACTTATCTAACCTTGAAGGTGTATGTAAATCCATAAAGAGCCATCTTCGCATGTGTGTCGGCGCGTCTGGCGATGGCTCGGTGCACCTGTCTGTAGGTATATGTCCAGATGTGGCTACCCCACGGATACCTGCTAAACAAATGCAAATCCTCGACGGCCGTAAGGACCGTCTCGGAAGCATACTGGCTCCACTCATGGCCCATGAAGCCCATCTCCACCGTCACCACCAAGCATACACGGACAACATCCTCGTCGCTAAGGGCAGAAAGACCGTCTTTCATCGTGTCCACGACTGTCCTCAGCCTCAAACGAGATGGTGACACGCCAGGCCAAACCCTACTAACCCAAGTAATGTCTGATAACGGAGGAAGGGGGGTTCGTCTCCAAAAAGTAGTCTTGTAATAAGACAGAACTCGTGACGGCCAAACCACATATGATGCCTGAAGACATCAAAATACGTCTCCTCATCATCACCATTGGAGACCTCGACCTCCAGCTGTAGAAACATGTGGACTAGCATGGGGTCTCCACCGCTCATGGTAAGATCCAGCCATGGACCGAAAGGTATCCCTCTGAAGATCTCATCAACCCTAGCTACCCGATCTCCTAAATCGCCGAAGCGCTGTCTCGTCTCTACGATGAACGAAACGCGACACCTTAACGTCAAGTCGATCGTTAAAAAATTGCGCTACATAGAAAATTCACGGATGTTATAATGCTTGTTTGGTTTATTGGGTTGATAATTATTTGTGTATTTTAGTTTTAGAGAAGAACCCACTCAATCAATTGGACTTCCAAGTAGCAGGGGAATCACAAGGATTGCTTAAGTTCCCACATACCTTAGGGCTATTTACACCCGTTTGACAAAATCCAAATAGATATGTTGTGGTTTTTTTTTATTTCAATGTATCATTGTTATATATGGATGCTTTTGGCAAGAGGCCAAATTGAATTTGAGTATGGCATGTGAAGCCAATTTCAATGTTTTTATATCTTCATACCATTTACGGATGTTTCGGTAAAATATTACATATACATATTAGGGTTCGGAAGTGTGACTTCCAATATTTATTTATGAGTAGGAAACTCAAAAGAAAGATAAACAATTAAATAATTCACTAAAGTTTAGTGACCTAAGTTGTCATTCACTAAAGTTTAGTGACCTAAGTTGTCATTCACCAAAGTTTAGGGACCTAAGTTGTAAATTAGCAAAGTTTAGGGACCTAAGTTGGCATTCACTAAAGTTTATGGACCTAAGTTGTCATTCACTAAAGTTTAGGGACCTAAGTTGCCATTCACCAAAGTTTAGGGACCTAAGTTGTCATTCACCATAGTTTAGAGACCTAAGTTATAAATTAGCAAAGTTTAGGGACCTAAGTTTGCATTCACTAAAGTTTAGGGACATAAGTTGTAAAGTAGCAAAGTTTAGGGACCTAAGTTGTAAATTAACAAAGTTTAGGGACCTAAGTTGTAAAAACACTCATCTTTTTATAACCAACACTTTAACATTTTTTTGGATGAATAACACCAACATTTTTATAAAAAAAAACACTAACATTTATTTTATAAAACTCACTCTAACTTTTAATTTTAAAAAAAACACTCTCTTTTTATAAACAAAAAAACACTAACATATTTTTTTATAAAAAAAATTTAACATTTATTTCTATAAATAACACCAACTTTTTTAAAAAAAAACACTAACTTATTTTTTATAAACTCACTCTAACATTTAATTTTAAAAAAAACACTCTCTTTTTATAACCAAAAAAACACTAACATACTTTTTTTATTAAAAATTTTTAACATTTATTTCTATAAATAACACCAACTTTTAAAAAAAAACACTAACTTATTTTTTATAAACTCTCTAACATTTATTTTTGAAAAATACACTCATCTTTTTTTAACAAAAAAACACTAAGAGCATCTCCAATGCTAGCTTTTTAAAAGACTTTTTACTATTTAAAAAAGTCTTTTTAATGGGTTAAAGCATTGGACTAACAATTTTTTAAAAAGCTTTTTATACAAAGACTTATTCTCCAATGACCTCTTGATGAAAAGCTTTTTACCCTTTCAGTCCGTAATATTTTCATTTTAACTTTTTTTTGTATTGAAAATTAAATACAAAAAGCTTTTGAAAAGCTTATTTGCATTGGAGATGAATTTTAAAGATAATTTTTTATTATATAAAACTAGTGGAAATCTTAGGTGGCAAAAGTAAAAAGTCATTAATGACTTTATGCATTGTGGATGCTCTAATAACAAAGTTTACATATTATATAGAGTAAATTACATTTTTGGTCCCTGTGGTTACCACTCAATATCAAGTCTAGTCCCTATTTCAAACTAATTTCAATTTTGGTCATTATGGTTGCATCTTTATTTCAAACTTGGTCCTCTGAATTGCCATTTTGTTTCAAATTTGGTCCAACTAATTAAAATTCTTTAAAAAAATAAATTAAATTGAGGGCAATTTGGTCTTTTCATTCTTTTATCATCTTTGTTTCATCGTTTCTTTTTTATTTTTACAATAAGTTTGAAGTACAATAATTAAATTGAGGGCAATTTGTGAGATCAAAGCGTGTTACCGATCCTCTAGATGAACGAGTCAAGGATCGAATCATCGGTCGTGACAGGCCGGAAGTAGTGTACGGTAGCAGTGGTAGCGAGCACAGCAGATCCAGCAGCCAAAAAGGTGATGATTCATCCTCATCTCATTCACTCTCTTATCTTCTTCATTGCTTCGATGAGCACCGAGAGGAAGAGGAAAAGGAAGATGACGTTAACGGAGATGAATTAGACGGAATTGTTTGTAGGATAACGATTCGGATTCTGATTCAGATCGTGTGGAAGCAAAATTTGAAGTGCCATTGCATCACTCTTTTTCGATTGTGTGGAAATTTTTTGCAGGATAACGAATGTTGTAAAAGCTATGGAAGATTGGAAGTTTTCCGATGTCTAAGACCTAACGCACAAATTCTTAACCGTAACGTGATGTTGTTTCTTCAAAATCTCGTTATAACGCCGCCATCTGCAAAACAAAATGGCAGAGTTGCGGCGGACTCACGGCCGCCCTTACACCCCTACACTCCAGCGCACCCTCACCCCAATCCCACCGTCCGGTCATCTTCTTTCGACTCCGACAAACTCAAATCCAAATTCAAACCCAAATCAAAAACTAAATCAAACCTTAAATCTTTACTAAATAAAACCCAAATTTAAAATTAAATCAAAACCCAGATCAATGGCTAAATCTAAACTAAATCAAAGACAAAAATTAAAACTAAATCAAAGACAAAAATTAAAACTAAGAGGGTGTTTGGGAGTGTGTTTTAAAAGGGCTTATTGACTTATTGGCTTCTCAAGAAGCCAATAAGTTAAAAAGGGTGTTTGGGAAATGCAAAAGTGCTTTTGAAACAACTTTTGGATTTGCCTACAAACGTGATTTTTCATAAGTCACATAATCCCGACTTTTGGATTAGAAAATGACTTTTGGATAGTAAAATTACAGAAATGGCCCTCATCCTAATGGATTAGTTTTTTTTTTCTCAATTGACTTTGGATTAGTTTTTTTTTCTCAATTGACTTTTTGATAGCAAAATCGTATTTTTAGACAATATTTTTTTTAACAAATATTTTTTTGTATAGATATTTTAAAAATAAGGAAAAATGGTTAAATAACAAGGCATGTCCTTTTTGGTCATTTTACATGTATAAGCTAAGCCAAACACTTTTTAAAAAATAACTTATTGACTTTTATAATCTCAAAAGCTAATCCAAACACTTTTTTAAAAACTCCTTTTCCAAAAGCAATAAGTCAATAAGCACTTTTGGCCAAAAGCACTTTTGGACTAAAAAAGCACTCCCAAACACCCTCTAAATCTAACCCAAAATCTAAAACTAAATGAAACCCTTAATTAAAAAAAACCAAATAGAAAATGAAGTGGGTAGTGTGGTTTGACAAGGATGAGAGAAAGAGGGGAATAAGAGAGAGGGCGACTGGAAGTGGGTTTCTAACCATGAAAGTTGCTCCCAAGCTGGAAGTTGCTCTCATTGTGGAAGTGGGTTTCTTCAATGCATCCATCCCATCTCAGAAACTCAAGGTCAAAATGAACTCAGATTCTAAAAATTGTAAAACTCAAAACTAATTCTAAATCTAAAACCAACTCAAAGGAGAAGGGCTATGTGGAAAGAAGATGGTGGAGAAATGATTCTGGGGTGGACACAGAGAACTCCATTATTTGCTGGGAAATGTCATTCATGTTCATAGATATGTATAATAATAATAATAATAGTAATAATAATAATAATAATAATAATAATAATAATAATAGAATTTTGATATATATGTATTTTCATTTTTAATTAAAAATAAAAAAGTGATAGAAAGACCAAAATGCCCTTATGTTAATAGATCTTTTAAATGGAATTTAGTCAGAGGGACCAAAATTGAAACAAATTAGCAACCACAATGACCAAAATTGTAATTAGTTTGAAATAGGGACTAAAGTTGATACTGAGTGGTAACCATAAGGACCAAAAATGTAATTTACTCTATTATATATTTCAAAATTTTAAGATAACAACAAAGTTCAAACAACAAAGTTTACACAACAAAGTTCAAACAACAAACTTTAAACAACAAAGTTTACATATCATATATTTTGAAAATTTAAGATAACAACAAGAAACTACAAAAAGTTAAGAAAAATGACTTACCACATCCCTAACACGTGACATCTTCAAACCGAGCGCGTAATTGACACGAGAAGTTGAGAGAGTTGGGAGAGAGTTTAAAAATGAGGTATGGTGGCCGGATGTTGGTCCCCCACCCTCTCTCTTTATAGCCGACATTGGAGGGTGGGGGTTGGGAAGAGTTATTAAAAAAATTAGGGTTTCAACCCCAGCCATACACGTGGCAGCTAAATCCCGCGATCGCAGGACCCAATCGCGGGACAAGGGGCCATTTTGGTAATCGCGGGCATAGTTGGGGGGGGGGGGGAAGTTGTAGCCGCGGGGTTTCTTGAGGGAGCATAGCGGGAGAATTGGCCAAAGCCGGTGCCACGTAGTGCCACGTCCCGCGATCGTGGGGCCCACCGCGAGAAAAATGGGTATTTTACCAATTTCGGCGAAAAAATGGATATTTTGGCAAGTCAAAGTCAAACTTTGGGTATTTTAATTAATTTCCCTTTTAAAAATCTATTAAAACAAAATATTATCTATAAAAATGAGAACTCATTTTATAGAAGTTTGTGATCAAGGAACTTCAAGTTTATTTGGCATTATTTGCCTCAAACGTCCATGGTCACATCATGAAAATTCGTAGTTAGAGCATCTTCAATGGTAGCTTGAACAAAATTTGAAGAAGACTTGAACATAACTTGACTATTGGAGAAAAGACTTGATGATGACTTTAGTTATCAAACACTTGAGGTTTGTCAAGTCTTTGAAAAATAATTGTGAGAGGAAAAAAAAAGAAAATGTATAATATGGTGGGCCTAAATTTTTTTTAATATATTTTTATTTGTCAAGTTTTTGAAAAAAGGTTAACCATTATGGATGCCCTTATTACAAAGAAATTAAACGAGTGACGGGTGAGCCATGTAAGTCTATGGCAAGTGGCATCAATTATTTTTTCTTGAATATTTATAGAGTCAACTATAAATTTGGTCCTTATAGTTCGATGGTTATTATATTTTTGATTTCTATAGTTTTAAAGTTACTTATTGATCATTATAGTATATAAAAATTACCGGATTTGGTTTTATCATCTAACGTTTGTTAGACAAGTCCATCAAATAGGGACAAGCATTTTAGATTTTTATCATTTTTCTCTTATTTAAAAAAAATATATATATTAACTATAATATATAATGTATATTTTACACATATATATATATATATACACACACATCACACCATACATTAATTCACCTCCGTTGTTGTTTTCTTCAAGCCTTCCCCCTCCCCCCTCCCCCCTAAACTGTATCTTCGACAACATAGGTCTATGGAGGATCTTCTCTCCCATCTTCGGTAGCATAGGTCTATGGACAACCTCCTCTCCCGTCTTCGGCAAGACAGGTCCGTGGACGACCTCCTCTCCCGTCTCTGGCAAATACAAGGTCCATGGACGATTCTCTCTCCCATCTCCGAAGACAGAGCCTATGAATGATCTTCCCAACGTCTTCATTTCTCCAGTCCCCCTCCCCCCACCGGCCATAGTCCCCCTCCCCCACCGGCCATAGTCCCCCTCCCCCCACCGGCCACTTGCTCTCTAGCACCCACCCAATTTTTTCGCCTCTGCATGCACCACTATGTCGTGTCTTTCATCTAATATCATTAATTGAAATGTCACAAAAATCACATGGACAATTTGATTTAGGTTGATATTTTGGGAGTTTAATTTATATTTTTTGATTCTAAGGTTTGCTTGTAGGATTTCTAGTACACATTTTGTAACACCCTCAAATTGGGAAAGAACAACTAAAAAAAACTTCGATAAAATAACTAAATAAAGGATAAAATCCTTTCTACAAATCCATCATTGGAAATACTTCAAATTTGAAACATAAGATTTACACCAACATTCGATAACTTAAGTCACATGCTAAGACTAATAAGGTCGGATGTTACTCAACCCAAATACAAGTTGCTATTCCCAAAACAAATGCGGAAGACTTCACCAAGCTAATCCTTTCTCGTGCATACAACTAGCTCTCACCCCTTCACGGTGTCACTAGAACTATTCCCCAACCGGAACCTGTTCCACATGCCAAAAAATAAAAAGGTTAGGCTAACGCCTAGTGAGTTCAAAAGTTTTCATCTTGTTTACATAGATCGTTAGAAAGAAACAAGTGCAACTTAAACCATGAAGTCTAAAATAATTTACGTTAAATATGAGAACGGCCCGTTTTCCAATAAAAGTAACTTTATGTGATGGCAACACCAATATAAACATTTTACAATACGCACCATTTCAAGGACGAAAACCCAATATAAAATATTCCTTCGTAAAGTAAACTCCACCCAAAAATCACTCAAACATGAAAAGTAATTGAAGTCCCAATTTATTAAATTGTGGGCAAAACTTTACATCCCGAAACATTCAAACACGGATGGGGCATAATACTCATCTCATAACTCATAGATAACAATCTTTAAATATAAAACGTCACCGAAATCATGGATAATAAAACTCAATACCTAAAACAACACCTTTCGGTGATGGGGGAGACCCGGTTACATTGAAAGTGACGGAACACAAAAGTAGTCACATATCTGTGTCAATAAAACAAAACACATGGATTATACACGTATTGGATGTCGAACTCAACTACTTAAAGCTTATGATCGTGGAATATCAACTTCAACCCCTCTAGGTCTATACATTGAGTTATCCAAATCCAAGAAAACAATTAGCACATTGGAATTACACCTTACTTCTCATGAGGCAATGCCCGACCGTATAGGCACACACCTTACTTATCATGAAACCCGATGCCTATTCCGTGCTACAATGAGGGAAACTAGCGTCCCATCATTGAACGTAAAAACTCAAGTGTCTATGGATCCATATCAATAAGGTCTAAAACATTACATGACTCCAAACGAATGAACTAGCGCATTTAAAACATGTAATCC
Source organism: Saussurea involucrata (assembly GCA_033807775.1). NCBI lineage: Eukaryota > Viridiplantae > Streptophyta > Magnoliopsida > Asterales > Asteraceae > Saussurea > Saussurea involucrata. The sequence continues at coordinate 145,564,141 of CM066322.1, read as the reverse complement.
TCAAATAAATATAAATCATGATCAAGCTCTACGTTGAGCTATCAAAACTGGACAAATGTCCCCAAAACCCAACATAATCAAATACGAGACACAAGCTCAACAAATCAAAAGACCATTTGCTAAAAGTCATAAAACGCAATAAAACGTAAATACCCCACATTTATGCAAAACATGCTCCATAAACATAAATAACTCCACACAACTCTAGGTTAAGACATATCATTCCCCAAACACCCATCAAAGTGCATTTATACCAAAAGATTTACACTCGTAAGATAAATCGTTAAAATGTCAATGCCTAAGATTTACTCATAAAAAATACTCAAAATGCATATTTTCCTAAAACCAAAGGTTTACAATTTCCAAAATGTTCGCAAGGACGGGAATGACCCAAAATCCAATGACTCACATGCTGGTATTTTTAAAATACCCCATAACACAAACTATGCACATTTCCAACAAACACTAAACTGCATTTTTACCAAATGTCCTCCATTTATTCAATAAATCATCAAAATATTTTTATTTATGATTCATTTATCAAATTACCCAAAAATCCCAAATATGGGTGTTTACATGGTTTATAAAGTTAAACACTTCAAATACTCAATACCCACTAAATGACTCAATAATTGATAACTTCATGTAAAACACATAAACACCTTAAAATTAACATTTTTGGCATGTACAACGTTTTCACAAAGCAACTTGAACTCATCTTGCTAGATTTAGGCTAAATCTAGATATTCCCCAAACTTGAGCTTCTTTGAAGAAACTTGAATCCTCGAGCCAAATCTCCAAAAACCTAGATCCACAAGTTTTCAACCATAAATATTCATATCCAAACACATAAAAACCACTCCCCAAACATCTTATATCAAAATCTCCATTTTGACCAAAACTCCGATTTGACCTAACTTCCCCAAAATCATCCAAACCGAAATTTGAGAAACATAAACACTAGGAAGTCATCAATGGAGCATTTATAACTCATATGAAAGTTTAGAAACTAGGAGGATGAACTCACCACTTAGGTTTTGATGAAAACCGTAGTTTTCTTGAAGATGGACGTGATGATGATGAGTTCTTGATCTTTGCTTCCACTCCACCACCAAATAACCTTGGATATTCCCAAACGTAATAATATATACTTGAAAATATCTCAAAAACGAAACCATAGCAATTTGAATCACAAAAAACGGAGTAGAAATGAGAGAGATATGACCAAATGAAGAAATATGCTCAAAATCGGATTTTATGCACTGCACTCGCCCGCGAGAGTGACATGCGAAAGTGACAGTGTCACTTTAGCATGTCACTTTCGACCAAAATGTACCAAGGGCCAATTTTCCTATGCGAAAGTGACAAGCTAAAGTTCCAGTGTTACTTCCGCATGACACTTTCGCCCAGAAGGTACCGAACATTGTTTTGACCATAACTTCTCTGTTTTAACTCCGCTTTTGCTCCGGAAAGAACCGTTGGACCTGTATTTGAATTCTTCATCCAACAAGACTATAAAGTCTATTATCTCAGCCCAAACTCATATTTCTTCTATTTCTCTTAAAAGATCGATTTCTACACTAACTTAAAATTGTACTTCCCCCAAAAATTACGGGTTTTACAATCCTCCCAACCTTAAAAGAGATTTCATCCTCGAAATCTAGTTCTCATACAACCAATCTCCACTTAGATACATTACATTTATATCCGAGGGAATGTTTAATTTGCTAGAGTAGCTTCTAACCCATGGCTTCGGTTGCCTCCCAACCTTAAGTGATCCATACTTCCCCAACGGTGGATCCCGACTTCCAATCAGTCCCGGTCTACATGATTTTAAACTCTTTATCCAACCATCCCAAGGTACGATCATCACTGAAATCAACAAAATTCCCAAATTCAATCGTTCCCGCTATTGAACTGTCACTTAACTTTAACGAGTACAATTAGAACCCAAAACGAACGGTTGTCCTTGACCCATCGATTATACAACTCCAAGAATACATCCAATTACCAATCATCTGATCGACAGATTCTCTTACCATTCAGGAAAGTAGTTCAACTATAACCACTTATCACAATCGAAACTTCTTAAAACCACTACAAGAGATACCATTATCCCTTAAGATTGGTCTACAACACTCCAAATACACTAACGTTTCTTGGCCTTGAAGTCCGGAAGTCGACACCTAACAAACTCGCCAAGATTCGTACCACTGCAGAGCTCCGTACACGAATCTCATCAACCCCAAACGTAGAAACCAAGGTTATTAACACGACGTCTAAAGGTTTCTACACATTCCTTATGCAATAACTGACCGATTCCCATAATAAGGTTGTTGAAACGAACAATTTACCACAAGCATTAACAGCAGACACCGCGAGCTTCACTCTTCAGTTACAAAAATGCATCGACTTTGCAACCGATACCACTCGGTTTACGGTACTATCACGCGACGAAATACCCAACCTTCCACTGACAATGTCTTATATTCCTTCACCCTTAACCGGGGTTACTTAACCTTTCCAAGCCTAATGAGTTCAAGGTTTTAAGTGACAGACTCAAGAATTATGCCAATCGAAAATTTTATAAGATTTTTCAACGCGAAGGTTTTCATAGCAATTAGTCGTACGTGTAAAATCTACTACTACCTACCCGGTAGTTTTGCAAAATGGACATGCTCGTTTCACATACGAAAATCATTTTGAAAATTACTTGATCGCTACTCGAGTTACTAACGAAACACAAAAGTATGCTCAATAAACTTTTAAAATGAACCGCTATAGTCCTAGCATATATTTATTTATGCCACGCACACATAATAGTTTTCCTGAAATAAAACAGTATATGACAGGTGGTCCATACTAAATTTCAAAGGAGGGAAATTCATTAAATCAATTTCAAAATTTTCTCATTTAGTCATATAACGACATGAGAATAATTTTTTTTTGACAAGACTCACACATATCAATGTAGTTTCCCAGAACTTAGGAAAACGATAAGTGCATGTAGTTTGGTTGACACGTAAAATAATTTAAATCGACTTAATTTTTCAAGCCGTACAAACGATGCGCATTAACGTTTAAAAATAGTGACTACAATGCTATGCATGCCAATAAATCAATATACTCCAGACTTAGTTTGGATTTTGATTTTCGATTTAAGGTTTAGATTTTGATTTTTGGTTTTAAGGTTTAGATTTGGGTTTTGAGAGATGATCGGAGGTTCACCAGAGAAGATAATCGGAGGTTTCATCGGTGGGAAGGGGCTATGGGTTTTTAGAAAAAGGGTTAAAGACATGTGGCATGAATAGTGGATTAATGTAAAAACGTTTTTTAATAGATACTTGAGACAAAACCTAAAATGACTAAAAAAATCTTTCAGTTAACGGCTAGTGTTATAGGCTGTTAAAGGCACAGACCAAATCTGGTCGCTTTTGCTTACCACATCCCCGATTATTAAATATGTAAACTGCTACATTCATCTTTAAAATTATATAGAATATTCATAAACAAGATGAAGGGAGCTAAGAGAAAGGGTGGGGGAAGGAACCAACATAGAGGTTATCAATTTTAGTTGAACATTTATTTCACCTACAACTATCTTTTGTGTTAACGCGGGTTTCCTTTTTGCAAACTCCAAAAGAGGCTAAGTATAGTTTGATGCATCTTGTTGTCATGTAGACACCTTGAAGCCAATGCTATGTATTAAAACATCAACTTCTTTAATGCAAGGTTCAAAATAGTATGAGGCGTGACACGGTGGCTAGGTCAAGCCTTAAACCTTACATGCCATGGCAAGGACACGATGTTTTCTAAGGCGTGGCAAGACGCGACAATTTTGTATGTCATATATAGAAATATTTATACAGACAAAGGATCGTGTGAGAAGCGTGAGAAGTGAATCTAAACCTTTGATCACTTTTAATCAAATGCCCTACCATGAGTTGCACCTTCGAAGGGAATTGACCTGGTGCATCTTGGTGTATCTTATCTCGGTGCATCTCATCCTAATGTGCGTCCATTTCTCAATAACCACTTCTCATGCTTCTTACGTTAACCTCAACTTCTCACTTGAACCCAGCCCTATATATATATATATATATATATATATATATATATACATATAATAAATAAGTAACTACATTGACACGTGTCGTTGTCTGGTGAGCCGGTTTTATTGTTTTCCCACCTAAACATGTATCTGGACGCCTTTACATTATAGGTTCAATTAACACACCTACATTCACTCCTCCTTAAATCTCTCATTAATTAAATTTTTAATAATTACAACTTACATTTACTACCCTTATAATTACATATGTAGTTTACTTTTAATCCATTACTTTTTTTATTTTTCATTTTAGACTCTTATCATATAAACATAAATAATGTATATGAACTAAAATGCATTAAAAAAACATTTCTATTTTTTACAAATTATACCATTGTAATCGTTTCGTCAATACCTTCGAAATAAGCCCAATATTGAATATTTTTTTATACATACGTACATATCCATAATTATAATAAATTCAAAAAAATATCCATCGTGTATAGTAATTCCAAAAATTTATACATATAATAAATGAGTAACTAGCATGCCACGTGTCGTCTTCTGGTGAGCCGACTTCAGTATTTTCCCGCCTAAACATGTATCTGGACGCAGTTTACATTATAAGTTCAATTAACACACCCACATAATTTTTTTTTTTTAATTTGTACGTTACATTTACTACTCTTATAATTAGGTATGTAGTTACTTTTAATCCCTTATTGTTTTATTTTTCATTTTAGACTCTTATCATATAAACATAAATAATGTATATGAACTAAAATGCATTAAAAAAACATTTCTATTTTTTACAAATTATACCATTGTAATCGTTTTGTCAATATCTTCGAAATGAGCCCAATATTGAATATATTTGGATTTAATTATATTATTAAATATCATAAATATATACGAATTAATGTGTCGTGATTAGTATGTGATTTGTTGAAATTAGTATGGGATATGATACAAATAATCACTAAATTGTCGTAATTTTCTTTTTGCAATTTCATATCAATTTTTACTTCAAAGTCGAATTATTTCGACGAATTACAATTCTATCAAATTTCATTCTATCAACGAAACACCTTTAAAATTATCATAAGAGATTTAATTACTTGGAAAAAAAGATATCACTTATCAACTGACTTTTGGATTATGAGTTCGAACATTTTAAAAAAATATAAATATGCAATTATTGTGTATTCGTTTGATAAATTCATTTAGTAACGACATTTATAATAGGTATCAAACTTAATAGACATATTTTTATCTTCAAAATAATATTCCGTATTTGTGGAATTTTTGTTTTTTTTTATCAATTATTGTATGTGTCACAAAATTATTCAACAACTATTAAACACCAAATAATTAACTTAAAACACAAATTTGATCGTCGCGCAACGGGTGAGCCAAAGACTAGTGTATATATATATATATATATATATAGAGAGAGAGAGAGAGAGAGAGAGAGAGAGAGAGAGGAAGGTTCATGTGAGGAGCGCGTCAAAACGTGAGAACGTGAGGAGCACTCCCATGCTTCTGATCACATATGATTTACAAAGCTAAAAAATCGGAACTTTCTCGAAAATTCGCGCAAAAGTGGCACGAGGTGTGGCGCGATGCTGCAGGTCGCGGATCACATGTGATTCAACACTGTAAATCATTAATGATTCATAACTGTCAATTCGAGTCAAGATCAGTTGTGAATCACATGTGATCCACAACTGCGAATCACATGTGATTCATAACTGTCAATTGCTCCTCACGTTCTCTTAAATTGGTACGCTCCTCGTTTGAACCCGCCTCTCTCTCTCTCTCTCTCTCTCTATATATATATATATATATATAGGGGAAATATCAATTGCAAACCAGTCAGTTTGTGCAAACCCCGTACAAACCAATCTACAATCATGAATCTGCAATTTTTTTTTGTTGATGCTTCATGAATCTATATTTTGGCTTCATGAATATAAAATTTGGCTTCATGAATCTATATTTTCCGATAGAGCCCTAAAATACCCTTATGGATATAAAAAAGAAGTTATGGATATAAAAAAATAAGTTACGTGATTGGTGGAGATGAAACAATATGCTAAAAGCCCTAAAATACCCTTATGGATAAAAAAACAAAGTTACGTGATTGGTAGATTGGTTTGTACGGGGTTTGCACAAACTGACTGGTTTGCAACGGATACCTCCCATATATATATATATATATATATATATATATATATATATATAGGGGAGGGATCATTTGAAAACTACTATTATTTTGAAAACTTTGCAAACCGATGTAGACAGGTAATTTTTAATTTTTTTTCCATTCTCTTTAATTTAAAGGGCATATTTGTCATTTCATTGAAGGATATATTATTTATGGTAGTTATCCTAATATCTTTAATTTTGGAATTCTTCATTTATTAATTAATGAGCCAAATAATGTAATATTTTTAATTATATTGTATAACTGCTCTGCGATATTCATGTGAAGATCGAATAAAATTTTTTGAGTTTTTTTTAATTGTTGTTCTTATTCGTGAAACTGTTCTTCGTATTTCCGGCCATGGATGAAGAGGGTGTTGAAGCCATCTCTCTTAACGAAATTCATGTGAACATATTCCGTGACAATGATACGATGATGTATTTATTTCGTCGTTCATCAAACCCGACGATATTGATGCAACCGAAGTATTGTTTTATTAATATGTAATTAGGCGTTCCATATATATACTTTTGTGTCCTTTTTTATGATCAGAAATTTAGCTTTATATTTTGTTGTTGGTAACTGATGAAATAGTTCTATAGTTGAAACAAGTTAATGACTTAGAAGACACATTGATGAAACAAATGCAAACATAGGTAAATCATACAAAGTCCATAACTTTGTTTAAACGTGTGAACCAGGTTATTATACTAAGTCCTATTACACTCCATGGAGCCACTAGTTTTACATATGTTAAAACTGCTTCATCGAATTTTCACATTGGTAATAACACACAAGCTGAAACAAAGTAATTCCCATATCGGTTGAGGGCCTCTTCAGCCCACAATCAACTTGGAGTCAAATGCAGACCATGTAGAGTAACCACTGGGATAGATGGACATGATACATACAATTGTAACAGCTAGCTGAAAGACAGAAAACACTCACATTGGTTAAACAGTTTCATTGGTGAAATAGTTTCAGCGAAGACACATTGATGAAGTAGTGAAAATAGAGAAATAAAGCCTGAAGATAGAAGACAGTTTCATTGGCGAAACAACTTCATCGAATTTGGCACATTGGTGAACCATGCAACAATGTCTGAATCCACTTTCTTACCATGAATCCCATTTCACTTGGCTACTACATTTTCATTCCTAAGCATATATATTTCATGGATTTCACATATTACAGACTTTATAGAAACAAACCACAAGTACATAAACTAGGGTTTTAACCATCATTTTTTACTTCCTCCCAAATTCAAACTACCATAATTGATTTCAGTAACTGAAACAAGAATATATATTTCTACATGAACTTACGTCCAAAGATGATGGTCTTATTAACTTTGATTTCGTGCTTCACCTAACGAGGTCTCGTTCTACTGTTCCTATCTTCTTCCTACTTGATTTCATTACCATCTTCATCCAGAGGATTCTCTGCAAGTATTCTTCTTCATCAATCCAGATGAAATTGAAACCAGTGAAACCCTTGATGTGACTAAATGAAATCGAAACCAGTGAAACCCTTGAATCTGACTGAATGAAATCGAAACCAGGTAAATATGTTTTACTTAATGAGATCTAAACCGCTGAAATCGCTAAAGATTACCTCCAGCGAGTTTGGTGATGAAACTTGAATATGTTATTGTGAATTTTGGTAACCAGATTACAATGTTTGTATAGAAACCGATCACGCCTCCTCAATCATCGGATTTCATCCGCTTCCCAAATTTGAATTTGGGAAAGCAATAGACAATTTTACCCTTCTGGCCTATTTTTAATTATTTCATATATTAAATTAATTCATTTTTTAACATAATTAAGCCAAATGAATCTTGACCATTGATTGATGATATCAATTGTATCTAAATGGGTTGCAAAGTTTTCAACTTTTCATATTAAAAAAGGTTTTCAAATGAAACCACTTTTCTCTCTCTCTCTCTCTCTCTCTCTCTCTATATATATATATATATATAGAGGTGGGTTCAAACGAGAATAGAACCTATTTAAAAGAATAAAGGGATGAATCTCATCCATTGATCTCATTCAATCAATGGTTAAAAAACGGAATGGCATATTCTGTAAATATGAAGGATATTAAACCATTTTACATACAAGGACAAATTATTTTAAGGGTAATTTCGGAAGAAAAAAAATAACATAACTGGTATATTTTATGCAAGCGGGATCCATGGGATTTGAGTATCCCATCAAATATGGCAACTCAAACCATTTCCTATTTTCTCTCAATAAGCATCTGCAGTGGGTTAAAGATGTGATCATGTGTGATTTATAGTTGTGATCACGTATAACATTCTTAAACCTCTGTTCTACATTTCTTAAAGATGTGATCATGTGTGATTTATAGTTGTGATCAAAGGTGATTTATACCTGGTTGAAAAATTGTGATTTATACCTGATCAAAGATGATTTATAGTTGTGATTTATACCTGATCAAAGGTGATTTATAGTTGTGATCAAAGGTGATTTAGTTGTGATTAAAGCAAACAATGATTATACAAAAGTAAGTTTGTCATATGTGATCACATATGATTCTGACTTTAAATATTGCACAATACGTACTAAACAACAACACCGTCATCACTAATGATTATGCACTTAACTATTTAACATAAGGTGTACTCACATCTGTCATCACTAATGATTCTGTACTTTAACTATTTAACAAAAACTTGTAATCACATATGATTATGCACTTTAACTATATAACAAATTACAATGCATTCACCACCATCGAATTTATCATCCACCACCGATTTCTCCAGGTTTTGTTACGAGGGCCTGGAAATGGTGGTGATCGGAGAAAGGCCTAGAAATGGCGGTGGCTATTTTTTGTTTATAGATCTGGATATACAAGGGTACGAAGTACGATATCGGATAGGGAAAGGGGGCCAAAGTGGTGGTCGGAGAAATCGAGCTTACCCTTCCCCTCATGTTCCGGTCTACACTGTCGTGGTCTTCGTTGGAGAACCACCCCACCGTAACCATCCCATTCGTTTTATTTTCCCAGAGCATCGCCACACCATCTCCATCTCGCATCACGTTATTGTCCCGCCCAAGATCTTCATCTTCATGGACTTCGTCTTCTCAAAAAAACCAATTTCTCCAGAAAATCGAGACCCCTGGATGTAGAATATCGTTGTTGTTGTTGTTGCCGGATCAGCTGTGGAGTCGTCGAAGATTAGGACGGCTGGAAATGACCGGTTATGTTGGGGGTGGAGAGCTTGAAGAGTAAGAAGAAGATAATGGTTATAATCTATAAAATAGGAGAAGATCCGTTGTTTTGGTAAAACAATGGGTGATGACACCTGTGAAATATATAATCCATTGTTTTGGTAGGTGATTGACACCTGTGAAATCTATAAAATAGGAGATCACACCTAATTTTGCAAAAATAGAGATTATCCTAAATTAAATAGGATGTTAATTTACATTGCTACCCTTTTAATTATACTAATCTAAAAAATTAAAAAAATATTAATTTTATAATTATGATTGGTTGACATTTATTCCTTTATTCCTTTAAATAGTTATCATTCTCGTATGATCCTCCCTCTCTCTCTCTCTCTATATATATATATATATATATATATATATATATACATATATTGTTCTAATCATATAATGATACTAAAAAATGTACATTCATATTAGAAAGAAGAAAAACCATATAGATTATGAATATAAAAATAGTTCTTGACTGAATATTTAAAATAGAACTTAGAGATGTAATTGTTGAATTCAGATCCGTGCAACAGTTTATGAAATCGAAATAATAAGCAAATAAGAACAATGATTTCAACTGGTCATCCCTGTATTAAGCTTTCAATCAGAGAGTTTACAATAAGAGTAGGAAAGCTAATGAGATGATTTACCTTTTTCTTAGGCTAATACAACATTATATAGTACGGGCCCGTGGCTAACAAGCCCACGGCCCGTTCACTATGGACTAAGATTAAACAAATACAATTTGACCCTTGAACTTTAAATCAACAATAAAACCTGCCCTAACAATCTACCCCTTTGATTTGAAGTTCAAATTCGCGCTCTATCTCTTGCCAGTTGTAGACATAACGTTTGCGAAGAGCGAAATGAACCTCGAAGAATCTGATGGCGCGGCGGTAGTCGAGACGTTCTTCAACCATATCCAAAGCAGTCTGAGCAGTTCTTTCATTCAGATTGGGCACATAGGATACCTTTGGATTTTCGGATTCGTGCTTGATGATCTTCCGAAGAGCGTCTTGAACCTTGAGCATTGTGCCATCGCAAAATCGATCTACCTGACTGAACCTCATAAACTTCTTTTCTTTCTGAGCGTTGAGGAAAACGATCCCAAATTCCGGTTGAAGCAGCATTGCGTTCTCGGGATACATCGACAGTTCAGGAGCTTTCAGATTCGGTTTGAGCAGATTTACCTTCTTCGCTCGGTTCTCGATTGCCATTTGAAAGTCCGTAAGATAAGAGATCATAATATAACGGACGAGGAATCGACGAACCGCTTCGAGCGCCTTTGTTACAACAAGCGGTCGGCTGGTTCTGGTGCGAAGATCTCTCAGAATAACCAGGAGGTCGAACAGATGGAGATGCTTAAAGTCAGCTTCAGAAAAAATCCATTCTTTTCCGTCTTCACGTGGAACAGTGAACACGGGAAAGACGGTCTTCATAATTCGGTTTGACTGAATCTTTAGCACCTCTGAAATTTTATGTTTGGTTCGAACCCGGTCTCTCGGGAGACACCGCTTCATGGCTTCTACGTATCGGAGTTGGCGTGCTGGATCAGGACTGTAGATGCCAAGACAGAAGGTCGGCTCGATCGGGCGAATTTGGTGAACAAACAGCTTCTTCATAGATTCCTCCAGATGAGGAATGAGGACCTTGATCTTCTCCCAACGTTTTTGTTGCTGAGGAGGGGGAGGAAGATCAGGAGCTGTCGTTTGCTGAGGAGATGTCGGGATTTCTGCATTTGAGCTTTCGGGTTGATCTGAATTCGTAGCGGGTTGAGTCGAGTGAACGGGAGGCGTACCATAGAGATTCTGAAGCAGAAACTGGTCATAATCAACGTTGTCGTCTTCATCAGTGGGAAACACCAAGTTTACCTCGAAGTTTACGGCTCTGGCAGCTTTTTCGTACCATGCGTCTTCGGTTTCCGGGTTGGTTTCACATGAAGAATCAATCATGGTGAGCATTTGCATGTCTGATGGTTCTTGTGCGACCAATTCCTGTGTTGTACCCTCGGGCTTTTCAACCGTTGGGGCTTCGTCATCTGAAATATCCATGTCGATGACCATCTGTGCTAATGGCAACTCGGCTTCGGGTGTTGCTGTTGAAGTTGCCGCAGTTGGGGGTTCCTGTTGAACCACTGTTGTAGTTTCGGCAGTCACGATCTGGACGGTCTCGGTTTGGTGTAGACGCTTCTCCCCCTCACGGTGATCAGGATCATCCTGGTCATCGTGCTTGCGTTTGAGACCGCCGGCTTGACTCTTACAAGTGTCTTCTAGTGAGCGGACCCTCTCAGACAGCGTGACAAGCGCTTTGTTGTAGTCGTTGAGGGTCGAGTCAATGGCGTCAAGGCGTGACGTGATGGACGAAGATGGACCAGTGACCTGTGATCGGAGAACGGAAATCAGGTCTGCTTCGGTAGATGCGGTGGAGTCGGATTCCTGGAGTAGTTGGGCTAAGAGCATCGTCTTCAGGGTGTCCACCGAATAAGTAGGTTGTGGTGGAGTCGGTGGAGGCACAGAGGCGGTTTCAGTGTCGACGAGGTGGCCCTTTCCTTTGATAGCACGCATCGCTTTGGCAAGTTCAGCGGCTACATGTTCCTGCATTTGCTGCTCCATACCCTGTCGGACAGCCTCAAGGGTGCTGTCCAGAGACCCTTTTGACACAAAGTCGGGTAAAATAACACCGGGCTCACTTAGAGTACCCGTTGAGGCATCTACCTTAGAGGCAGAGCCACCTACGTTCACAGCTGGCGTGATAATAATTGTGGTAGGATTTCCGTCCAATCCTCGTGTTCCGGAAGTCGGAGACACTATAGACGTTCCGGTCGGGTCACTAAGAGCCGCGACATGGTGTTGTTCCGCATCAAGTGTCCTAGGCGAAGAATGTTCAGTAACAATAGGCTCTAGACTCGATGGTGCACACAAAGAAGTCGAGACCGGGGGCTGCTGGTCTCTTATTTCAACACCTTGACCCTCCGAATGAGGGACCGGTGGAAGTTGTGCTGATTCCCCGTGTAAGACTGAAACACCCGTCTTTTGAGAGACGGATGAGTGGCTATGGGGGTCGTGCAATTGCTCCGCTAGGTCCACGGAGTCTGTTTCAATACCCCGTCCCAACGGATGAGACGGGATAGTAGATGTGGTGACCCGGATATCGCGTGGCTGGTTTCGCTCAGGAGCCTCGTTATCTTTACGGCCCAATCTTTCCTGTTTGCTTTCGACCTTAACTCCCTCATTCTCACATGTCCTATGTCCCGGGGAAGGTCCCTCCGGCTCTGGCTGGACCATGGGATTCCCTAACTCTCGTCTATATGCATAGCACCGATATTATCTTGCTCCCCCTCAAAACATACATGGGGATTGACTTGCTCCCCCTCGGAGTGAGAGTGATATCAACACAAGAAAAAAATATTTAGACTTTGTAAGAAAACAGTGTGATTCTTCCCCTCTGATTGAGGTTGTGGATCCGCCGTGGAATATCTGTAAAAAGACCCAAGGTTAGAAACTGAGGCGGATAAACAAGTTCTGGTGCGTACCTTTGCATTAAGTGGCTCAATCTGATACAGATTGAGGACAGGTAGTGATGAAACAGGTACAGGACTGAAAATAGTAGGGGCGTCCGGACATAATAATGAAATTGCAAGACATTCCGGACAACACAGGTATCCGGACAAAAGATGTCCGGACAAAAGAGCATACCGGAGATGATGAAAGTTTCCGGATAAAATAAGCAATCCGGACAAAAGAGAATCCGGATGACATTTAGGAGAGACCAAGAGTCCGGATATGGTACCCGGGTTCCCTTCCAATCCGGATAAGGACCCAGTCCGGAAACCTGTCCGGATACTTCTGGATTTTCAAGAATTTCCCTGATTCTTGACATTTTGCAAAAATAAAGCTATATGGATTTCAGAAACGAACCTTCTCTCGCTCCCTCTCCAACGGAGCATGGGGAAGAATTTGCTCCCCCTCGGATAGTGCAATGGAGAGTCCGACACACATAAAAACTTTTAGGCATTGAAAGAAAAACATTGTGTCGCTCCCCTTCAACTGATGAACATCCAGTTGGATGCTTCCCCTCAGAATGTGCGCGTAGTGTGAAATGCACACGGGAGTATCCACACATACAAAAACTTTTTAACATATTTAAGGAAAAAAATGTGTGTGACGCTCCCCCTCAACAATAGAGTAACATACCTGATAGAGGATCATGCTCCCCCTAAACACATGAGCAGTTGTGAAGGCACAGGTATAGACAAACCTCATGTCTTCGTAATATTGTTCCTTGTAGATCGTGAGCAGCTCCCTCCTTTCGGTCATGTGTGTGGAGCATCCAGAGTCTGAGAATCACACATGACCGTCCTGCAAAACAAATTTAGCGGACTTTGGGTACCCAGATCTTCCTGGGTCCCGGAGGGTTAGGTTTTACACCTTTCGGAGGAACCTGTTTTGAAGCAGGTTGCCTCTTGGGTGTTGGTTTTGCCTCAGTAGGAGGAACCTGTTTGGAATTAGGTTTCCTCACTTCCTTTGGTTTCACCTCTGATTGGGGACCCCGTTTGGATTTGGACTTCTTTTTGTTCTTACGGGGTCTGTGTTTGGGTGTATGATTATACATGTGATATGACCCAAACCAATCATTATTGTTAATGTCATCAAAGTCATTCCAACCACAACTAGAACAACACAAACGATCGTGTGATAATTGAATCAATTGCTGACTGGAATAAATTTTCATCGGAAAATTAACATCTCTATTAACAAAATTATTCCTATGATTCCAGGCACAATCGTTTTTGTTCATCCTAGGATGAAAGACGGTATTGAACGACTTTGATGCATCATCCTTGACAGATTCCTTGGCTGGCCACTTTGGTTTGTCTGGTTTAGCGCGACCGATTTTATCAGAACCAACAGGGACAGTGCGGTCAGTGACTTTCGAAGGAGTAGGATTTTTGTTGGGCAATCGCACGGTCTTTTGCCTCGGCTGTGATTGGGTTTTAGAAACAGGTTTAGGTTGAGAAATCTTAATCACAGCCGGGGTCTTCGTGTTTGAACATGCACCCTTTAAAAAATTGACCGGCCGATTGACTACTGGTGACAGAAAATCAGTATGACTCGGAAGAGGTTTGTCGAAGGGGAACGACTCATACTCTTCCTTAGAATTGCCTTTGGAGTTCATGTATTTAGAAAAATCGACATCCGGAATTACAGGACTTGGATCGGTCGAGGAAGGCGAGGAACACTTTGTGCTTTCTGTAGTGTGCTTTGAGGAATTTGGTGCGAAAGCGTTTGAAAAATCAGAGTTTAAATTCCTTGTAACACATTCATCTTGAGAAACTTGACTTTCTTGAGACGAGATATTTCCTATGAAAGCTTTACACGATGATGTGTCAGAGAAGTTGAAAGAGAGATCAGGGGAATTCTGCTTTTGAGCTTGGAGAAGGTTAATATGTTCTTGGAGTTGAACACTTCTCTGGTGCTTTTTCATTGTTTCTCTTGTCATTTCAGACAATTTGGATGAGAGCGTATTGATTTCCCACTGAAATTTTTCCTTTTCCTCACTTGACATACCATCGGTTTTCTCAGATTTCAGTTTCTCAAGATCCTTAATTAACTCATTCTTCTCATTTTGAAAAACCAACCTTTCCTTTTCAAGTGACTCCTCCAACTCGACTATCTTTGCTTCCAAGATGAGAGGTGGAACATAGAGTTTAAACTCTTCCGTCTCGGTCTTGGTTACTGGTGCTACATCCTCATCCTTCTTGGAGGAATCCTTGGGCGTTGCTACCTTGTAGGGGTCGAAGTAGTCATTTGAAAGGTACTTTTTGTTCTTTTGGTATGAATAGTTTAAAGGTTCATAGCAAAATGGAAGTTGAATGCCTCGTTTGTGTGTGCGCTTGTATTCCTCGGTTTCCTCCTCCTTTTCTGGTTCAAGAGGACCAGTCCATTTAATTGCATATTCCGGATACTTTTTATCTAAACCATAACATGCAAAGTCATACAGAGTGGGTACATGCCATCTTCCTTTTTTCAAATAATGTGGGTTATCATAACCGATTCCCCACTCTTTGTTAAAGTACGTGAACTCTTTAGGTTTGTTCAAGAAAATGGTTTGATCAGTTTGGCCCCTTTTGTGGAGTTTGGTTTCAAGGTTTAGAATTTTAGCTACATACTCCTTGTGTTGAACTTGAAGAGAAGAACATTGATAAATAATGTCTTCTTTCTCATTCAAGCACTGATCAAACTGACGTTGAAGATCAGATAATCTGGCCCTTAAGTCTTTAGGTGCTAAAGAAAGATTTTTGCATTTGTCTTGTAGATTAGCATTTTCAGACTTATATTTCTCAGTTAACTTTGTTTGAACACTAAGATTTTCAGTTATTGAACGAATTTCAAGCTTTTGTTCTGCAATCGTGGCCTTGAGGGAGTTTGCCTTTTCAGTGATGGTTTGCAATTGAAGTGTGAAGTTTTGTAGGCAAGAGTCACATACCTGATCTGCTTTTGCTTTGTCTTCATCAGTAGACGATTGGTATCCCATGAAAGCATCAGCACCTTCATACTCTTCCTCATCATCAGATCTGCCCAGCCAGTACTCATTTTCAGCAAACATCACCTCTCCAGCCTCCTTCTGTCTGGCCAGTGCAAGTTTGGCCTCATAATAATGAGAGTTCTTCACAGTGGGCTGACGGCAGTCTTTAGCGAAGTGACCGAGTTTCCCGCAGTTGTAGCATTTCACAGGTTCATCTCTCTTCTTGCGGTCACTTTTCTCTGTCTTATCCTTCTTCTCAGATCTATCTTGCTCTTCTACCTTCTTCTTTCCTTCATATCGATCCTTGTAGTCGTGACGCTTATTGGAGGCGGTGGAGAAGCGTTGACTATTGGAGGACGACTTCTTGTAGAACTTTTGTTGTTGAAAGGATTTAGTCAGAAGGGCAATGGCTTTCATTAATTCCGATGCTTCATCATCATCGTCACCGTCTTTCTCGTCCTCAGATGCTGACTCGGAAGAACTATGCTGTGGACCGCGTCTGGGTTGACTGCTTGAAGATTTCCCTAGTTTGGAAGTTATTAGGGCAATCGGATCAGAAGATGGTTTCGGCTCATTCTTCTTCTCTCCCAGTAGCTCATTCACCTCATCTTCGTCTTGGAGAAGTGTCTCGTATAGTTCATTGATGCTGATGTTCTCTATCAAGTTGTTATGCTTGACATGAGAAACATACACTTTCCATTCGGGTAGCAGGTTGTTGAGGAACTTTAGCGCATTCTCAGTATTGGAACGAACAATTTTATTCTTGTCCAGTTCATTGAGGAGTAGACAAAAACGTTCATAGGTCTGGGTAAGAGATTCACCGTTACGCTGCTTGAACCCATCGAACTTAGTTATCGCGCTATTTATTTTTAGCTGATTTCCTACTACGCTCCCTCGCATCATTTTGGCTACTTGGTCCCACATGCCCTTAGCCGTCTCTTTGTAACTGTCTATTGCAGTGTAGATAGAATTAGGGAGGGCTTGTATCAGATATCTCTTTGCATGCTTTTCTCCTTCGGTCATGCCTCTTTCATATTCTGTCATCTCAGCAAGAGTCTTCTTCTCACGTCGAGCGTCTGCAGGTGCAGTTGCAGGTATTACCTTCATCGGTGGTTCAATCGGGCCATTGTCCAGGGCTGCCTTGATGTACTCATAGTTGTCCTTGGACTCTATGAAGACCATAAACCTATCTCGCCGTTGATTGTACTCATTCGGGTAGAGACATGGTGGCTTGGTGTCGGTGCCGATTGCGAGAGCATCACGAGAAGTAGACATCTTCGGTTGCAACGGAGTGATCGTCAGACGTGTAGATTGATTCAAAGTGGAAAACCTAACGCAAGGCACTAAGAGTGGAGTCCTAACGCAGGTTCTATGAGTGGTTAGACGCTAACTTAGCTTACTGGAAAGAAATCCAACTAAGTGATCTGATCTGGAAGTGTCCGGACCAGAATTATGAGAAACAGTTCAAAATTGCAGAGTTGTCCGGATAAGTAAGAGAGTCCGGATAACTTGAGTTGTCCGGATAACCAAGGTTACCGGATGTAATAGAGTCCGAAAAGATGAGATTTCCGGGTACTTTGAAGTTTCCGGAAACTATGATGTGTCCGGATACTACGAAGATTCCGGGTAAAACGAGGATTTCCGGATAAAATGAATTCTGGATACTTTGAGTTATCCGGACCAAAATTACCCGGAAAGTTGAGATTAAAGAGAACTTACCCGGATGATTGACTTACCCGGATGATTGACTTGTCCGGAAGAATCGAACTAGTCCGGATCGAACCACAAATGTCCGGACACCTTGATCTGTCCGGAAACCGCGGTTGTTTTATCCGGACACCGCGGCTGTTTTGCTAAAATCGATCGAAAACTCAACTAGGGTTACTCTAATGTGTTCCTGAAAGGTTAGAAACAATACCAAGCACAAAACAACACTAATCCAATCGATTTTGGAGCAACAAGAACACGTTTTGATGAAAAAAATTCGATTTTTGATTAAGAACACTATCAAAAACTTTTGAACTTGTTTTGCTAAATTGACCAACCAAACGAACGAATTAGGGTATGAAAATTTGCAGAAACACTTATAATGATAATGCTAACACAACCCAATAAGCAAAAACAACCAATTTCGACTGAATCAAAAAGTCAAGAATTCAAGAATAGTCAGACGAGTAAAAGTCAAACTAACCAGAAATCAAAGAATGATACTTTGAATCGAATCCGTCTGTCTGCTCTGATACCAATTGTTGAATCCAGATCCGTGCAACAGTTTATGAAATCGAAATAATAAGCAAATAAGAACAATGATTTCAACTGGTCATCCCTGTATTAAGCTTTCAATCAGAGAGTTTACAATAAGAGTAGGAAAGCTAATGAGATGATTTACCTTTTTCTTAGGCTAATACAACATTATATAGTACGGGCCCGTGGCTAACAAGCCCACGACCTGTTCACTATGGACTAAGATTAAACAAATACAATTTGACCCTTGAACTTTAAATCAACAATAAAACCTGCCCTAACAGTAATTTTATAACTTCGTTTTAATCGTGATTGTATAACGTTAATGAATTGTGAAACTATGAGTGATGTGATTAGATAAATCTATGAAAATGTAAAATGTAAAATTAAAAGTGTAAAAACACAAAATAATAATAATAATAATAATAATTTTTTGAATAAAATCACGTCTAATAAAAAATGTGCGCCTCAAGGCGCCATAGTGTGAGCCACGCCTTACAGAAACCTTATGGACCATTTCGTAACAGCGTAGACGTGTCTTGCGCCATATCACACCATGACGCGCCTTTTTGAACATTGCTTTGATGTAATTCTCGTCTTGCTTCTGTTTCTACCCAAAGAGCCAACGTTTGTTCAATTTATCTTTGTGCCTTACTGTGGATTAGTTGAGTAAAGATCAAGAATTCGAGCTTGCTTTGTGATTCAATCTTGTATTCCCCATATATTTCTCATTTGGCTTGGTTGAATAAAAAGACGCCCGGATTCCAACGTTCCTCTTCAATCTTCACTGTTGATGATTCAGAAGCAAAGTCCATAGCTAATATTAGAGATGGCCAAAAACCGGTCTTAGGCCGGACCAAAATCGGCCATGGTCCCAAATGGTGATCTCGTAATCGGTCCCGGTCTCGACCCAAATACAAAGATCCGGTTAAGCTTTATAAGGCCCGATAATGAGAACCGTTTCTGGTCCTGGGTCGGGCCCAAACCGTTCCCACTTATTTTTTATGTAATTTTTAAATTGATTTTTAACTTATAATTTTTTTTGAATAATTTGGTCAATCAAATAGACTAACAATGACGTTAATATTTTTGTTCAATCAAATACACTAAAAATACGTTTTACTTATAATTGCGTCAATTAAACACACTAACAAATACGTTTTTATTTTAAAATATACTTAAAAGTACATTTAAAAATAAGTTTTAAATAAAAAATGGGGCCAGTCTCGGTCCGGGTCTTGTTTTTGGATGAAAATCGTAACCAATTAAGTATCGTCGGGTCATAACCGATCCCTATCGGGTCGGGTCCATTTGACAATCTCTAGCCGACACAATACTAAGCCTGAAGTAGTGTATCGAAGTTTGTTCGGGTAAATTTGATGATTCGGGTCTTTTTCAAATCCCCAACAAATGCAAGCCACTAACTCATTTTGACATTCGAATGATCCAATTTGTTTCAATGGAGATATATTTAATTAGAGGGTTCGAAATATATTTAATTTTTGTTTGTTTATTAGGTTTGAAATAACATTTAATTTTTTATTCGTTATGTAGCTTTGAATAAAATTTGGGTCTAGTGGCTTTTGTAAATGCATTTATAATTTAATTATAAATTTTAAAGTTTATAATAAGCATGAACTTCATCCCTCGATTTACACAAAAGTTTGTCAACCGCCATATCTCTGCGATATAGCCAATTAATATTATAAATACTTTATATATTAGTTTTTTTTAGGGAAAAGTCTAAAAAATTTAACAAATTATTTGATTTTGAATGGTTAGTTTTTAAACTATTTTTTTGAATGATAAACTCTTAAACTTTCTAAAATCGGTTAAATACATCATTGTAACTGCAAAAACAAGTTAAGTGATACAAATTTGGAAAAAGTCAAAATAAACCCAACAAACTATCCGATTTTAAATGATTAAGTCATTGAAATTTTTTAACATATAAAACCTTACACCTTTTTTCTAAAAAAATTTAACAAATAAATCTTTAAACTTTTTTCTAAGTTTTTTACCAAATAAATTCTTGAACTTTCTTTGTACAAATAAACCCCAAACGTTTTTAAAGAAACAAAATAAGAAACAAAATTTTGAAAAATTAAACCAGGTACTTTTTTTGAAAAAAAATGTACAATTTCTCTAACCGACAACAAAGTAAAATGAACTAGTTAAACAATGAAAAATTATACCGTTTCTTTAACTAATTCTGAAACATTCAAAAGTTATTCCAATTAGTTAGACGAACATATCTTTTGAGCATTTTTTTGGTATATTTGTGAAGGGATAGACGATTTCTAGTACATTTTGTGAAAAATATGGTTTTTTTGGTATTTTTTTTATAAGAATGACCGGATGAGAATAGTTTTTGTATGTATCTATTAACGTTTTAGACGTAAAAGAAATTGATTGAAATGACTTTCACTCCTCACTTGCTAAAATGCCCAAACTCTCCCCAATTTAACTAAAATACCCAAAAAAATCCGCAAAAACACCCCGTGATCACGAACTCCTTTAAAATTTTGGATAACACCCTTGAATTCTCCCGCAATGCTATGAATTGGTCCGCAATCGAGGGGACTTTTGTCCACGATCGCTATGAAGTGGTCCGCGAATGTTGGTTTTTTCATGAAATTGATATGAATTGGTCCGCGAATCACCACTTTTTAAGGAGTCCGTGATCATGGGGTATTTTTGTGGATTTTTTTTTAAATTGGGAAGAGTTTGGGCATTTTGGTAAGTCAGGAGTCCAAGCATTTCAATGAATTACTCATTTTTGAATGATTGGAAATTAGTAATAAAAATAATATAATTTCTCTCTTTTTAATTAGTTCATTTTATTTTGTTGTTATATTTTTTGTTAAGAAAAAGTTTCGAAATAAAATTATTTATAAACTTTTATGTTTTTATTTAGGGAAAAGTACAATAAAACCCAACGGACTTTCACATTAGGAATGATTAAGTCCTTGGACAATTTTTTGGAACAAAGAAACCATTGCACATTCTAAAAAATACTAAATATATCCTTACACTTTTGAAAACCTATCAAATACATCCTAATGGTAACCTGCAACCTGCAAAACAGGTAAATTAGAAATTTATTTTTAAAAAAAACCCCTAAATTACACTACCCTAAAAAAACCCTTCATTTTTTCTCATCCAAGAACACGACCCCCCCCCCCCCCCCCCCCCGCACACCACACCCCACCGGCGCACATCCCGTCGGCGCACACCCGCCGGCGCACACCCCACCGGCGCCTTGTCCCCTGCCGCACACCCCACCGGCGCCTTCTCCCCTGCCGCACATCCCACCGGCGCCTTCTCCCTGCTGCACATCCCACCGGCGCACCCACTCCACTGCTGCATATCGCACAAGTCGTTCATGATTAAGAAGAAGCTAGAGAAAAAGATGAGGCAGAACAGGTCTATTCCTCATTGGATCCGTATGCGTACCGACAATACCATCAGGTACAATGTTAAACGCAGGCACTGGCGCCGCACCAAGTTAGGGTTTTAAATCAACGATTTTGATCCTATTTTTGTTGATCTGTTTTGATAGATGGCAGAAGTAGTTTTACTGTTCGATCATGTATTGTTTTAACATTCCAATTTCGAGACAAAAACTATGTCTTTCAGCTTGTTGTTAGTATGTTGTTCAACATTTACGTAAGTTTAATTTCGAAGTTGTAGTAACCGTGTCCAAAAAGAAAGAGTACCAAGTCTTGTGGTAGAAATTGTTAAAATGAAAGTTGAGGGGAATATTTTGTAAATGAGGTCTAGGGTATAAATGGGCACAAAAACCCTAGGGGAAACATTCTAATACTGATTGTTGTGGATTGACGGCTGAAGGAAGAAGAAATAGAGAGAAAGAAAGGTTTGGAGTTCTTGTGCATTTTGGAGGATAAAGGAGCCTTGAGCTTGGAAATCAGAAGAAAGGGTGTGTTGGGATTCGATTTCTACAAGAAGTCATCCAGGTAATTCTCTTCTACTCATCCTTAATCTGTGGGGTGTGGTTAAGATGATTTATTTTGGAGTTTTTGTCAAAAGTTGAGGTTGAAGCTTATTGGGGAAGTTTGGGCGTTATACTGTGTTATTACTGTCAAGATTTCAGTAACTATTGAGTTTAGTGTCCGTGGTGTAGATGTTAATCTTCATCTGTGAGTTATCGGCCGTTTCTGGGATTTATCGGACCAAGTAAGGGACAGGTCGACGTCCGGATACCTTCCTGGACGTCCGGACACCCCAATCAGTTGAAGGTTTCCGGGTAAGTATTTGTTGTGTGTGGTTGTCCGGATAGGGGTGTTGTCCGGATAAGGGTGTTTTCCGGATAGGTGTTGTCCGGATAGGGGTGTTGTCCGGATAAGGGTGTTGTCCGGATAGGTGTGTTGTCCGGATAGGTGTTGTCCGGATAGGTGTTGTCCGGATAGAGGTGTTGTCCGGATAGGTGTTGTCCGGATAGGTGTGTTATCCGGATAGGTGTGTTGTCCGGATAGGGGTGTTGTCCGGATAAGTGTGCTGTCCGGAATAGAGTGTCGTCCGGGGAGTTGAGATGATCAGCTTATGAGTTTATCCTTTCGCCAGGTAGATCGTTTGGAAGTGCATACCAGAACGAGAAAGGAACGTAAGCGTAACAGGTGAGTTTTTCTAACTAAACCTTGATGGTACTTGTTCATTTACTTGTACAGGTGTGTTTACTTAATGTATGTGCATATATATTACTTATGCATGATGTGAGCTATATGGGGGGTGTGTCCCATACGATATGGTGTGATACTTATGGGGGGTGTGTCCCATATGTGATGTTATGACGATTATGGGGGGTGTGTCCCATATGTGATGGCATGACGATCATGGGGGGTGTGTCCCATATGTCATAGTATGATGCCTATGGGGGGGGGGGGGGGGGGTGTCCCATATGTTATTTGCCAAACCTTACATTGATTTATGTTTCGCAAAACTCTTTAATTGCTATATGTGGTGTGGATGTAACCGAGGGACCTCACTAGACCTCGTGGTCTAACCCTCGCATTTTCAAAACCGAAACCCTTTTCAGGTAAGCAGGTTAAGGGCGATTCCTCTAGTGGTAAAGAAAAGGCGTGAGAGCGGGCGTGGCTTGCATTAGTGGACGTCCTTTTACATTCCAGTATTTAGATACTCTCAGTTGTAATTAGGGTTATTCCACAAACCCAAGTTTTGAATTTTGATGGTGTGAACCCTGGGCCAAGTTTTGGCGATTTAATTATATATTTATGTCTTGCTTTGGCATGTTTTGGTGTGGGTTGTTACAAATGGTATGAGAGCCATAGTTTAAGGGATTTAGGTGACCGAATGGGCCTAAACTTAAACTGTAGGAGTACAACTGAGAATGTAGGAAGGCCTAGGAAGACCTCACTGGGGAGTGTGAATAATAGGGTGGTGAGAACTATCATGTAAGGTAAGTTCGGGATTACACCTGGCCAGTGTAATTGTGAATTTACAGGTGCATGACGGTGATCATTCCTGCCTTGTTATTTTGGGACAGTTGTTAATCTGTTTTGTGTGTAAAGTTTAATCTTGTCATTATGGCAACGGTTTAGTGTGTTGTGCAGATCACTCTTGGCGTGATTGATGATACTAGCTAGAAGAAGCATCGTTTGAATGTTTGGTATGAGTGTCCGTGGGAAGTAGAACCTTTAGGGTTCTTAAGGGAAATAAGTGTTTGGAGGTGAATTCCTATTCTTTAATGAGTCTTTATTCTGGGAGATTCCCAGTGCCGGTGAATTGAAATCTTGAGAGTTTCAGCTCGAGGATCGGATAGTGGAGAGGTGCTTTCTTACTCTCCAGTTAGTGGAAGAGTGACAAGAGTGGTTAAAAAGTGATAGATGTTTGGATTGGTAACATTGGTGTTGGTTAACCAATTTGGGACCGAGGTGAAGCCGTTTATTTTACAAATTAATAGTCAGGTGGTGACTGTGAGGTTGGAGCATCCAAGTGTGTGGGGAAGTATCGGTACCGAAGGTTGGTTCAAATATAAGGAACCTGATGGTGTAGTGGGAAGTAGGGTGTCGGCGTTGATTTGTTGTAACTGCAAAAAGGTTAAGCCTGCTTGAGCGAATAGCCTTCAATGTAAAGCGAGTCATGCATTACGTTTTCAAACCGGTTACGTAGGTCCCCATGTCAAAATGTATGAGTGTGTGCGTGTGCCTTGTAAACTTCTGATTTTGAAAATGAGTTGGCGTGTGCAAGTGTGTGCTGGAAGGAAAAGATAAATTTGTTTACATGGTGTAATAAATTTCGAACTTGGAGAAATAGTGAGTTACTTCACTTCTTTTGCGAGTGAGTTAAACCTTGTTGTAAAAAAAAATCGTAACAATATTAGATCGCATGGTGTTATGGATGAAAACAATATGAACATGTGGTTGACATACCAGCAAGTGTGAGAGTTGGTCGACTATCCCAGTATGGGTGATATTGCTGTGTTTTTTTAAATTTTTTGCACAAGGAGAATTTCAGTGAATGCACTTTCAAATGACGAACAAGGTTGCGTGTGACCGATCTTTGAGATCGGCGTGTGTGGTGGTAATTTATGGGAGTGTCGTGGCATGCATATTAAAACCCTGTTTTGTGGGATATTTTGAGTGTGTAAAACAATTTAAATCATTGTGTTGTCATGCATGAAGGCTATGAACTCGCTAGGTAGTAAGAGATATCGTACCTGAGGATATGCGAAGTTTCGGGAGTGGAAAATGTGGTTGAGTCGTCGATGGTTGATTTGTGACCTTAGTGTTACAGTATAGGGAGGGCAGTGGCTACTTGTAGTCTCAGGCTTTGACTGTGGAAATGATTGTGTGATGGTAGTTCTTGCTCTTATGTGGTAAGTTGACATATGACCGTCGACGGGGGGGGGGGGGGGGGGGTGTCCCGGGTGATTTCGAAGTAGGCAAATACCTTGAAAGGTAACGTTGTGGTATGTGGATGAGTCGGTAACGGCGTAGAGCCGAAGTTGAGGAGAAGTTGAATTTAGGCTAATTGCCAGGATTTGATGTGGGAGTCAACGTCGAGTGTTGAGTCATTGTCGGGAGATTTGAGAGTTGAAAGGCTAGCCCTGGTGTGATTTCGTTTGTCGGGTGTGAGCGCGGAGATAAGAGGACGGTTGGGATACGGGTGTATCTGCCCAGAGGATGGACCGCCTTTTTTGGTGAAGTATCCTGAAGGTGGAGATGTGTTAGTTGGATAAGTGATTCTTCCTTGTGACTGTTATGTCAATTACGATCGAGGTAGTTAGCCCAATTCATGTGGGACGCGAAGACTATGTTGGTTTGCAAGGATGTGTCTTATAGTTTGATTTATTTGAGCGTGCTTCAAGTGGACCCGAAGAGTCGGTCGGGAATAAGGACTCGATCGAGTGTAGTAGACGGTCATAATTTGTGATTCACCTAGATGGGAGAAAGACAAGGTTGTGAGTCTTTCTGAACCTAAATTTTATACAAATGTGACAGCGTTATTATATAACTGTGTGCTTCTCAGCTGCATTTATTACAAAGCGACGATTAAGTGAGTGGTGTAGTTGTTGTCTATTCGCGTGTTTCCAACTGCTTGAATATGAAGCTATGAACAAATGTGTGGTAGGATGCATGCTTTATTTATGCATTGTGCTCTAGTATTGTCGAAAATGGGGGGTGTGTCCCATATTGATTATGCATTGTGCTCTGGCGTTGTCGAGAAAATGGGGGGTGTGTCCCATATTAATTATATATATGATATTGTTTCATATATAGCGAGTGTGCTCTTTGGCGCTGTCACGGTGTGTGTGACTATAGCGTATGCCAGTAGCAGGTATCAAAAGGTGTTTGTCTTTTTAAAGTGTGCTCATTTAAATGTGTAGTTGCATATAAATTGCATATGACCTGGTGTGATGTATATGGGGGGTGTGTCCCATATGAATTATTCGAACGAACTTAGTCTATTCCCGAGGGCGGGTGTGTGCCCTAGATCAGGCCACAAGTGTGTAGTGACCAGGTAGGAATTCCCGTTATTTGTGTGAGGGGACGAATTGCAAAACTAGCTATTGCATATTGTTTCGTATACCCTTTTATATAAATGTTGTGTTTGTTGTGAAGAAAGCGTGGACTGGTGTGTGTGCAAATGATCGTGACGATCGAACCTCTGGTGTGTGGGGGTTATGTGGATAAGTTGGTGGTAACTTATATCTAGTGAGCATGCGAAGCATGGTGGGGATGAATTGTTGTGAGGTTAAGTGGTGGGCTAGTGTTGATGGGGGATGAGCATAGGTGGAGGTCCTTGCTCGGGGTTGCTCATAAGACGTTCAGAGATGACCAAATTATGCGTGGAGTTGCATGGATGTCTAAGTGGCGTGTGGTATTGTTACCGAAAATAAAAGAATGGGGTGACGATGGGCGACTAGATAAGAAGAAAATTGTGTACTCTTGAGTTGATTGATGAGTGCGTTTGCCTTGTATCGTGGTAATAATTGTGAAAATGTTGGATTGATTAGTTCATGATATCTTGTAGTAGATATGAAATCTCTGAGAATGTTGAACTGATCCTTGTGTGTAAAGGAATGCAAAGGAGTGGGTTAATATCGTTTGAGGAACGAGAAGTGTGTGGTCGCTTCGAGCGTAGCGTGGAGATCCGGTTTGACTTGGTCAAATTTCTCTTATGAGACGTGGTTTAACTGTGGGTCTAGACATAGTAACCGTTGAAATTGTGTGTATGGAGTGGTCAACGTTGAAGGAGAAATGTTCCATGTTAGCCTGAGGTAATTGGGGGCGGTAGTATGGAATAAGAGAGTAAGTGTAAAGTAAAAAGTGTGACAAGTGGCTCGGAAAGAGGGAAGCAATGTTTCAGAACGTCACCATTGAGTGCATGAACTCTAGTGAGAGTATGAGAAAGGGGATTTGTGTGTACGTGAGTAGTTTAAGCGTGGAGGGAAACGAGCTTGTGCGATTGATCAAGAGTGTGTATCCTCTAGTGAGTTATTCTTTGGAAATGTGTTTTATGTTTGAGAAGGAAGTGGAAGAAGGTAGTCGAATGTAGGGCTCGGATGAAGGACCATGGGATTGGACTTGATAGTAGTATGGGAGTGACGTTGTAGTAAAAGTGTGGGAATTGATTGTTATCAATGGGTTGTGGTCGGCACATTTAATGCAAGAAGGTATTATTTGCCTTAGACGTATTTTGTGTTAGAAAAGTGATTGTAGAGTAGTGTATAATTTGGGGAGGAAAAATCTTAACTGCGGGATTGAGGTGGTAGTCAAGGTTGACCCGGCGATCGGTTGGCGAATTGAGCGTCGTTATTTTATAAGGGTTTCGGGATGTGTGGCGTTAACTTCGGTAGAAGGCGTTATTTTAAGGAGGTAAAATTTTGTGTGAAACCCTTAGTGTGACACGTTTTAAAAACCATGAGACTAGATGTGGGAATGATTTTTGGGTGAGACCGGAGGTCGTGTGGTTGACCACCAATAGGTCATGCATTTCGTGAGAAGTAAGCGTGGCTCGAGACCGCCACAGGGTGTAGGCAGAAGGAAGAGTTTGATCGAATGACGTGTGGGAGACAGTGCAATACTTATGGTTAGTCATGAAAAGACGTGGTGCGTTGGAGAGAAAGGAGAAACAAGACCCAGTTATGATGGGCCGTTCGATATCATTGAGCGTGTGGGAGAAGTGGCGTGAGTTGTCTGACGGGCTCCGGGGAGTTCATTCGATCTTTCCTATATCGAACTTGAGGAAGTGTCTGGCCAAAAGAAGCCATAGCAGTACAGTTGGAAGACATTAGTGTTGATGAGAATTGAGGTATGAAGAGGAGCCAATGGAAAACGTAGATAGTAAGATACGAAAGACGAGGAACAAAGAAGTTCGTTTAGTGAAGGTCCAGTGGAAGTATCATAAAGGACGGGAGGCTACTTGGGAAGTGGAAGCGGTCATGAAGTCCAGGTACCCTCACCTCTTTGAGAATGGAATTCCGGGGACAGAATTCTTTTGAGGGGGGAGTCTTGTAGTAACCGTGTCAAAAAAGAAAGAGTACCAAGTCTTGTGGTAGAAATTGTTAAAATGAAAGTTGAGGGGAGTATTTTGTAAATGAGGTCTAGGGTATAAATGGGCACAAAAACCCTAGGGGAAACATTCTAATACTGAATTGTTGTGGATTGACGGCTGAAGGAAGAAGAAATAGAGAGAAAGAAAGGTTTGGAGTTCTTGTGCATTTTGGAGGATAAAGGAGCCTTGAGCTTGGAAATCAGAAGAAAGGGTGTGTTGGGATTCGATTTCTGCAAGAAGTCATCCAGGTAATTCTCTTCTACTCATCCTTAATCTGTGGGGTGTGGTTAAGATGATTTATTTTGGAGTTTTTGTCAAAAGTTGAGGTTGAAGCTTATTGGGGAAGTTTGGGCGTTATACTGTGTTATTACTATCAAGATTTCAGTAACTATTGAGTTTAGTGTCCGTGGTGTAGATGTTAATCTTCATCTGTGAGTTATCGGCCGTTTCTGGGATTTATCGAACCAAGTAAGGGACAGGTCGACGTCCGGATACCTTCCTGGACGTCCGGACACCCCGATCAGTTGAAGGTTTCCGGGTAAGTATTTGTTGCGTGTGGTTGTCCGGATAGGGGTGTTGTCCGGATAAGGGTGTTGTCCGGATAGGTGTTGTCCGGATAGGGGTGTTGTCCGGATAAGGGTGTTGTCCGGATAGGTGTGTTGTCCGGATAGGTGTTGTCCGGATAGAGGTGTTGTCCGGATAGGTGTTGTCCGGATAGAGGTGTTGTCCGGATAGGTGTGTTGTCCGGATAGGTGTTGTCCGGATAGGTGTGTTGTCCGGATAGGGGTGTTGTCCGGATAGGTGTGCTGTCCGGAATAGAGTGTCGTCCGGGGAGTTGAGATGATCAGCTTATGAGTTTATCCTTTCGCCAGGTAGATCGTTTGGAAGTGCATACCAGAACGAGAAAGGAACGTAAGCGTAACAGGTGAGTTTTTCTAACTAAAGCTTGATGGTACTTGTTCATTTACTTGTACAGGTGTGTTTACTTAATGTATGTGCATATATATTACTTATGCATGATGTGAGCTATATGGGGGGTGTGTCCCATACGATATGGTGTGATACTTATGGGGGGGGGTGTCCCATATGTGATGTTATGACGATTATGGGGGGTGTGTCCCATATGTGATGGCATGACGATCATGGGGGGTGTGTCCCATATGTCATAGTATGATGCCTATGGGGGGGGGGGGGGTTTCCCATATGTTATTTGCCAAACCTTAAATTGATTTATGTTTCGCAAAACTCTTTAAATGCTATATGTGGTGTGGATGTAACTGAGGGACCTCACTAGACCTCGTGGTCTAACCCTCGCATTTTCAAAACTGAAACCCTTTTGGGCGATTCCTCTAGTGGTAAAGAGAAGGCGTGAGAGCGGGTGTGGCTTGCATTAGTGGACGTCCTTTTACATTCCAGTATTTAGATACTCTCGGTTGTAATTAGGGTTATTCCACAAACCCAAGTTTTGAATTTTGATGGTGTGAACCCTGGGCCAAGTTTTGGCGATTTAATTATATATTTATGTCTTGCTTTGGCATGTTTTGGAGTGGGTTGTTACAGAAGTCCTGGTTCTATTATTAATTTACGTAATTGTTGGTTTGGTTTCAATCTTTGATGTGGTATGCAATGGTCAAAGGCCAAATTGCCTTTGGATTGCATCTCCTGTAGTTTTTCATGTTTGGTAGTAAGCAGAGATGTTTCTGCCATATTGGTTCTTGTTTGATTATTAACATCTCAGATCAGATTTTTCATTTCTGATCAGTCCTGTGGTGAATTTTGGCCTTTGGCCAATTCACCATTTTCTCTGCTTCTTTTTTAGTACTGCTTTGATGATAAGGTTTGGTATGGTTCCTTAGGCCAAAATTGGTTCCTATTCAGTTTTTGGCTGCTCTTTCAGTTCAGAATGGTTCTAAATATGAGGTCCCGTTGGTCTTCTGCTCAGCTTGCTTTTCCTATTGATCTTCTACTGTTGGATTGTTGCTGGAAAGTTTGCTTATTCAGTTCGGGTTTATTGGTTGTGGTCTTAATGGAGACAGATGGTTGGCTTTTTGGTCGTGGTTTAGATGGCAGCATGGCCCGAAGGCATCCAACCATATTCAATTCAAATGAGGTTTTTGTTGATGACGAAGTCCGTCAAGAAGGGTTACAAGAAAGTCAAGTGGTTGCATCTCCACCAGAAATTAATAATGCAAATGAAGAATAGTTCATGCCACGACCTTAACATATATTAGACATTACTTTTTAATATTTTAGCGCAACTTTTGGTAAATTTGGTGCAACTTTTGGCATTTTTTGTGCAACATTCGGTATAAGAACTTAATCGTATAATTTGGTTGTTTTTCGTATTTTTTGAAGTATTTTTATCATACTAACTATGTAACAGGTTTTAGAAAGTCCAGTGGTTTATTTAACAGGTTCTGAAATGTGCAATGGTTTCTTTGTTCCAAAAAATTATCCAAGGACTTAATCATTCCTAATGTGAAAGTCCGTTGGGTTTGAGTGTACTTTTCCCTTTTATTTACCACTATATCTTTATAAAATAGTAGTTTCTAAAAAATGAATCATAATTAAAAGAATTTTCTTTTGGCTTTTAGTTTGATTTGATTTAGAAAATATAACATACTTGAACCCCCTTAAATTTTAAAACAAAAGGTGACTAATTTAATATTTGCAAAAATACATCAAACAAAGGATAAATCTCTTTCTATAAATCAATACTTGAATTACTTCAATTAAAAATTTAGACTTAACCTCAACAATTGAAAAAACTAAGCCTTATACAAAGACTAGGGAAAACTATACAGCTAAACAATAAAGCCTCCAAATAAAATATGCATGCAAATTATATGCTACAAAACAGATCGCACACAACTCAAGGGAAAGTTATACAACTGAACGTCATCAAAATATTCACCTTTAGCGACAATCATGTAGGATAAATTTCTCAATAAAGCTTTAAATGCATATATACGCAATAAAGCAAGCATATACATTTCAAATTTCACCATTAAGCCACAAAATACGTGTAATAAAATTCAATAAAATTCACATGTAGCTACATGTAATAAAGTATCTTCATGCATCTCAAAACTTGACCCAACTCTCGCATGCAACAACTTACCTCTCAAAAGTGGTAACAAAATAGGTACATGCATTTGGGTAAGAAATGGAACAATTCATACCAGTTTCAAATTTAAAACAATCTAACAATATGTTTGTTAGGAATATTTCATATAGATTTGATGTGTCAAAACTTCAACTTACAAGGGTTCGAATTGTAATATGTTTATTTTATAGTTATCCTTGTAAATTCTAGTTTATCTAGGATTCCTAGTTTATCTAGGATTGGTATTTATCTAGTTTCTAGTTTATCTAGGTTTCTAGTATATAAAGAAACCTAGAGATATAGAATTAGACGTTCTTGAAACCCACGTTTAAACAAAAACGTGTAGATGTGTGTGCATGAGCCCCAAGGTTCTTAATCCTAATACTTGAGAAGAAGTATTCGTTTGTTGATAACTTAGGTCAACAAATTGGGGCGTGAGTATGTAATCAGTATGTTTAAATTAATGAACCTTGTTAGCTATACAAATCTGTCGTTTAATTCCGCTGTTCATGTTGTGATTTGTATATGTTTATTCCATGATCTAGAACTAATCATTCTTGAGCTTAAAGATCCGGTTTAGGGTTTATATAAATCCTATCAGGTGGTATCAGAGCACATGGTGCTCTCTGATCTGGAAGAAAAACAAGGTTTAATGGAAGATTTGAAGAGACGAAAGAAGACGAACGAAAGAAAGAAAAATCAGATTTTTCGCAGAAATTTTCTGGAAAATCACAGCCGGCCGTTTCGCCTATTCCCGGAGATTGAACCGTCGGATCGTCGCGATTTTTGGACAGAAGCTTCGGGACACATTGTTTAACATTATGTCTGGTTGGATTGGCCGTACGACGTCCAGAACGCTCCCAGAAATTCTCGAAATCCAGCAGTTTTGTTTTTCTTGATAAAAATTGTTCTTCACTCAGAATTCCTCAAAGCCATGAAATCAAAGCCGCGATGCAATGGAGAATACATGTCACACACCATGTTAGGATCATGCTCGACAAAAGGAGGATGATTTTTGTTTGTTTCAAGAAAATTCACACACACAAGGTATGAAGGTTTGATGAACGATAGAGGAAGAATGCTTAAATGACTACCCTTTGATCGTCATCAGTTGATTACAAAAAGGAAGATTAATTAGAGTTTGTTTGAAGAAGAAGTGAAAGTTAGAGTTTGTGTTCTTATCATATCTTTAAAGGTATCCTTCACCGGTTAAAGATAACCCGTGATATTATGAAGATTATTAACGTAATTGTTCGAAGAATGTGACTTCAATTTGACGAAATCTTAGAGAAGAAGATTGGTCGAAGGACAGGGATCCCCTCATTCATGAGAATGACGTTGTTGTTCACTTGGTTTCTACGGGATATAAGACTCAAGGTTTGGTTTTTTACTTCAACTTCAAATAGATAATGGTTGATTTTCTTTACAACGTAATTGATATAACCTCGAAGACACAAGGATGGTTAGCATAAATTCAGGGGAAGAAGAAGTGTTGATCATTCAAGGGGAAGATTCAAGTTTGATAAGTTTTGGATTTGATTATGTCAAAAAGGGGAAGAGCTACTTGAAGATTCTGATGCTAAGTTTTGTCATCATCAAATAGGGGAAGATTGTTAGGAATATTTCATATAGATTTGATGTGTCAAAACTTCAACTTACAAGGGTTCGAATTGTAATATGTTTATTTTATAGTTATCCTTGTAAATTCTAGTTTATCTAGGATTCCTAGTTTATCTAGGATTGGTATTTATCTAGTTTCTAGTTTATCTAGGTTTCTAGTATATAAAGAAACCTAGAGATATAGAATTAGACGTTCTTGAAACCCACGTTTAAACAAAAACGTGTAGATGTGTGTGCATGAGCCCCAAGGTTCTTAATCCTAATACTTGAGAAGAAGTATTCGTTTGTTGATAACTTAGGTCAACAAATTGGGGCGTGAGTATGTAATCAGTATGTTTAAATTAATGAACCTTGTTAGCTATACAAATCTGTCGTTTAATTCCGCTGTTCATGTTGTGATTTGTATATGTTTATTCCATGATCTAGAACTAATCATTCTTGAGCTTAAAGATCCGGTTTAGGGTTTATATAAATCCTATCAGGTGGTATCAGAGCCCGAAGCCTTTAAGCCCTCTGTTGGAGCATTCTCCAATGGAGAATATCGATAGGGTAACCACAGGGGTGTCTCCCAACCCCAAGAAGGTGCTCACTAAGGAGAAGGTTGAGCATGTGAGTCGCAAGGCTGCCACTACTTCTGCTAGCAAAGAGAAGGCCAGTGGTAAAATAACTAAGCCCTTCCTCACGGCAACTCAGGGTGAGAAATCATCCAGAGGTCCCAGGTGCCAAGAAACCAAGGGGGCAGGTAGTGCTTTTGCTAGGCAAAAGACACCTGCTAAAACTTCCAATGATCCTGTAATGGAGGTAAACACTTCTAAACCGGGTGAGGATAGATACACTTATGAGGAATTGATGGATACTATTGCCAATATAAACCTTGATGTCCTAAATCAGCAGCAGGAAATTGAGGAACTCAAAAAGGTGGTCCTCTATCAAAATTCCCAGATAGAGAAGAATAAGAAGATGATCACAAAGCTACTACACAGAAGGAAGAAAGCACAGTTTGTCCTTAGAAGAAGAAACCCAACCAATGATGCTCCCAAAAAGGGGGAGTCAGAGGATGAGTTGAACATGGAGAGTGCACAGGAACAGGGGGAGCAAGTGAATGAATTTGCTGAGGAAAGTACAAAGGAAGCTAAAAATGTTCAAGCAACAGAAACCATAGCAGCAGAAACGACAGCAGCAGAAACTACAACAGCAGCAGAAACCACAGCAGCAGAAACTGTTAATGCTGCTGAGTTTGAACAAGCAGCAGAAACAGTTAATGCTGCTGAAGGCCAAACAGAAAAAGCAGCAGAAACTGAGAAGGAAGCAGTAACTATATCTCAAGCTGAAATTGATGAAGAAGTATACTGGATTGTGAAGAACAGTGTTGAAGCAACATCATTACATGTTCTAAGAGAAGCAGTAACAGCCATAGCAGCAGAAATGGTTATTGCTGCTGAAAAACTTAAAACAGCTGAACCAACTCCTGAAGCTGTTAAAACTCTTAAAAGAACCAAGATGATGTCAAAGAAAAGACCAAGCACCAAGCCCATAACTTCACAGAAGAAAAATGAAAAGAAGCCAAGGGTGGAGCCAACTGCAGAAGAGGCCCAGGAGGAAACACTGAAAGAGAAATCTGATCCAAAAGTTGCTGAAGAAGAAGTGGCAACTCCATCAGGGCAATCAAGCAATGTACAATCACAAACCGATGCCCAATGTGATTTGTATATTACTGTTGTTGACTCTAACCCAATTCAGGCTGAACCAATATCGTCTAAGGCTCCTGAAATCATCTTTTGGGACACTTTGAAAGATGGTAGAAAGGAGTTCATTAGGATAAAAAGAGCAGATGGAAAATTTGAAGTCTTTTCAACTTGGGGAAGAATTGTCAGAACTTGCTCAAGATCAGACTTAGAAGAGATGTTCAAAGTTGGGATGAGGCTATATGAAAACATGCTGACTGAGCAAGGGATGTCAATCTCTAAAATGGTACTTGAATTCTTGTGCCAAATGTTCAAACCTGAAGCAGTTCAGTATAGGATAAACACACAGTTTCAAACCATTACCAACTGGATGCTCTATGAAAACTGTGGAGTATATGTCATCTCCCTTGACTCTGCGACTCATGAATACTATCTGGTGGATGAAATATACAAACACAGCATGAAGAGGCTGAAAGGAATGCTACATGCTAAGTTGACCTGCAACAAGGATTCAGCAATGGGTAGATTCTTGGTAAAAAGGATTCTCAATCAAAGTCTGGGATTGAATCCTAATCTAGGCATGTATGATTAGGTTTTGGAAGCATCATCTGAAGAACTTGACTTCTTTTCCTAAAAGTCAAGTTAGGGCGAGATTGTTGGGAACTGAAGATATGCTAAGTATGGTTAGTACTGCCAAGACAATTTTACTACTGCCAGTTCTTCATTAATACTGCTAGACGAAGTTACTACTGCTAGACACAGTTACTACTGCAAGTCAAGGTTACTACTGCTAGTCAAGGTTACTACTGCTAGACAAGGTTACTACTGCTAGACAAGGTTACTACTGCTAGACAAGGTTACTACTGCTAGACAAGGTGTAACGTCCCAAAAATTACAAGGAAATTTAAAAAATTTTAAAACATACATTTCATTATAAAACAACCATGATTTAATAATTCACGTCTTAAATAAAATTAACGTCGTTACTTCAAACCATCAACAAAGTTTATGCAGCGGAAAATTTCATAACTGAATTCAAGGGTTCAAAAGTGAAAGTTTAATAATATTTGACACTCCGCGCTCCATGTGTGTACTGTCACGCCCGACTGCCGCCCGTAGGTAGGTAGCAATCCCACGCATATCGCACGTAGGTAGCAACCCTTGAATCCAATCACGCACGTAGCTAAACGCTTAGTGAATCCAATCACGCACGTAGGTAGCAACCCCACACATATCGCCCCTACTCGCAAGTAGGCAACATCACCATCACCACGAATATCAAACCACATAATGTTTATTATATAAGCACGAACCTCGGTCCCACCGAGTACACAAAATACATTAATATAAGCTCAGTCCCACCGAGCCCTCGGTCCCACCGAGTAATTAATACAATCTCAGTCCCACCGAGCCCTCGGTCCCACCGAGTAAAAATTGTTGTACTAGCTTAGTCCCACCAAGCCCTCGGTCCCACCGAGCCCCTCAGTCCCACCGAGGTGTACACATGCATATATATATTCCACATACGAATCTAATAAATCACAACCAGTTATCACATCCCATCTAGTTCACGTAAGCACATAAATACACGTAATCACACGTAACACAAAATAACGACATACATGAAATTCCTAACTACGCGGTGAGAGAACTCACCTCAAGGCTAAGCAACGTGCTCACGAAACGCAACACCAACACGGCAATCTTCTTCACTTTCTCCCACCTAAATACGTATAAAAAGTCAAAAGAAAGTCCCGACCCATAACACGTTTACTAGCTTTCAAACGACTAAATATTCCAGCTTTTTCTTAAAGGTTACGGGTCTGTTCGGGACCTGTTTTACCCCCTTAAAACTGATAAATACATAAATTAAAATTCATAAATACGAAGTTCTCAGTCTTACGATTTCAGGGACGTATCGCACGCGTCCTAACGACTTTTCTATAATTTACTATAGATTTTACAAAAATGCTTCGCAGAACAGCGAACACCCGGACCTTTCAGTACAACATGGCAACTTCGCCCTAGCTATGGTCCGAATTGGTCTTTCCACAAAACAGAGGAAACTTAATAGACTCCGAAACGAGACTTTTGGCACCAGTCCCATCCCAAACCGACATTCCAAGCAAAAGTTATGCGTAAAACAAAACAGGGACAGAAAGCTGGAAGTTTTTCGGACCAGACTGTATAAACAGCCCCATACGGCCCAGCTACAGGCCTAAACAGACTTTCGGCAAAACACGAAAAACTTTCCTGACTCGATTGGTGAACTTCGGCCACCGATTTCATATCAATCCGAGTTACGAGTAAAAAGTTACGGCCACGACAAAACAGTGGCAGAAAATCGACATTCACATAAAATGACAAAATACCAATCTTGCGACCACTTTTTCACCTAGCTAGAGGCTGAACCAGTTTTCCGCTAAAACACGGAAAACGTGACCGACCCCGTACTGGAACCGTGGGTACCAATTTCGGCTCAATCGGAGTTATGACGGAAAAGTTACGCACGATTGAAGAACTGGACAGAACACTAAAAATTACATAAAAAGATAACTATTGAATTTTTACACCATTAAGCCATGTCTTAATCAAACAGACCCGGAAACCTACAAGCTTACTGAGACAAGGGCCATGCCACGCTGGGCAGCATCCGAGCACCACCCACTGCCGCCTCCGGTGGCGGTGGTGGCGGTTTACGGCGGTGCTTAGACAACAAAAGAACAACCGAAAAAGATTAAACGGAACTACCTCACCGCGTCTCCTTTCTCTTCTTTTCCGACCAAACCCGACGTCTTCTTCCTCTCTTTTTCCGGCAACCACGCGGCGGCAGCCTCCTCCCTTTCTCTTCTCCGGTCGGCGACCACCCTCTCTTTCCCTTTCGATTTTCTTCTTCCTCGTCGATCTCTCTCTCTTTCTCTTGCACTCACTTCGCCGGTGACAACAATGGGAAGGGGATGGGGAGAATGACTTGCGATTGGGGTGGTGCTACTGTGAAACCGAAGGGGAAGGGGGATAGGGCGACCCTTGGGCTGACCCCTTTCCAAACTTTGGGTGGAAGTCCCTACTAGCCCCTTAACTTATCCCTTTCCTTGCAAGAACCCAAGAGTTGTCACAATTAACCTTTTGGTCCGATTCGACTAAACCTCGTTAACTAAAATATTAACAATAATTAGAATAATTAATAAATAAAATATGTACCGGGACACGGGCTTTACAACTCTCCCCCGCTTGAATTAGACTTCGTCCCCGAAGTCTACACCCGCAAACAGCTCCGGATAATTCTCTCGCATCTCCGCTTCAGGTTCCCAAGTCCACTCGGAACCCTTTCGGTGTCTCCATTGAACCTCCACCAAACCAACAACCTTGTTCCGCGAGGTTCTCGTCCTCCTGTCAAGAATAGCAACTGGATTTTCCACGTAATTAAGCCGCTCGTCGATCTGAATATCTTCGAGCGGTACTACTATAGACTCATTCATCACACACTTCCGCAATTGCGAAACGTGGAAGGTGTTGTGAATCAAGTTCAGTTCCTCCGGTAACTCCAACCAGTAAGCCACTTTCCCCACGTGGGCGATGATCCGGTAAAGCCCAATATAGCGAGGCCCTAGCTTCCCCCGTTTACGAAACCGGATCACCCCTCTCCAGGGTGAAACCTTCAACAATACATAATCACCCACCTGAAACTCCAAGTCGGATCGCCTTTTGTCGGCGTAGCTCTTCTGCCGACTCTGTACAGTAACCAAACGATCCCGCACCATCTGAATTGTCTCCGTCGTCTTCAACACGATGTCAGTACTCCCTAATACCCGATGCCCCACCTCGCCCCAACAAACGGGCGTCCTGCATTTCCTACCGTACAACAACTCGTATGGCGGCATGCCAATACTAGAGTGGTAGCTGTTGTTGTAGAAAATTCCGCCAAGGGTAAGTACTGATCCCAACTAGCTCCAAAATCGATGACACAAGCACGAAGCATATCCTCGAGGGTCTGAATGGTTCGCTCGCTCTGCCCGTCCGTCTGTGGATGAAAGGCCGTGCTAAAGTGTAATCGTGTACCCATCTCCGACTGGAACTTCTCCCAAAACCGAGAGGTAAACGAGTATCCCTATCGGAGACAATCGAAACTGGCACCCCGTGCCTGGCCACGATCTCACGCACAAACACCTCCGCAAGCTTCTCCGCCGAGGAGCTCTCCCTGATGGCCAAGAAGTGTGCACTCTTGGTCAGACGGTCAACGATTCCGCTTTGACCTTCCGACAGGTCATACATACCTCCACACATCTAGCAACATCCCGCTTCATGCCGGGCCACCAGTAACCTCCACACAATTCTCTGTACACCTTTGTAGCTCCCGGGTGAATCGAGAACTTGGACTTATGAACTCCTCTTCGAGAAGTTCCTGCAACTGGTCGAAAAGATCGTCAATCCTTGGCAAAGGATAACGATCCTTTACCGTAAGCTTATTCAGCCTCCTTCGCTTCCCCAACTCGCGTGTCCATCACATAAACCAAGTATCCCTGCCCACTATGCTGGAGGCACCTTCGAGCTCTCGCAGCCGAACATATGGCCGTAGTCTGCCTAGACGAATCTCCCTGAACTAACAGTTCTCCCCCGCTTGGGATTCGAACTCGCACTTGTTTGTGACGACAAATAATCTCCGCGTCAAACTTATCCATCCAGTCCATGCCCACAATCACACAAAGTTCCCGCATAGCAATCGGGATCAGGTCAATGGGAAACCGCACTCCTGAGATCTCTAGGGTACAACGCGAAACACGTCCGTGACCGTCAAGGTCCTAACATCAGCCACCTCGACAACAAGAGGATGACTCAATCGTCCTACAACTCGACCCAAACCCTCGCTAAAAGTGCGAGACACAAAAGAGGGAGTAGCCCCGCTATTAAACGTCACAACCGCAGGCACCGAGTTAACTAGGAACGTTCCTAACGTATAGCTGAACCACAAATAAATACATGACATGGAACGGAAAGACAAGAAGAAAGAAGCAAAAGGGATATACCTGTAACCACTTTAGGCGTCGCTTGCGCCTCATCCACCGTCAACTGATGAACTCTCCCTCGAGCCGCTCCCGCCCCCGGCTGATCAGTATGACCATCAGTGATGCGTAATGGGGCATTCCCAGGCGCCCTCTGTGCTCCACCCCCAATAGCTACCCCTGCTCTAGGACAGTTGGCCCTTACATGGCCCGTCTGATTACAGTTGAAGCAAACCACTAACGGAACCTTACAATCCCGGCTGAGGTGACCGGGTTGGCCACACTTAAAACACCCTCAACTCTCCTCACTGCGGTATCTCGGGGCTTAAACCCGCCATTCCCAGAACCCGCGCGCGTATCTGTGAACCTCGAACGCTTCGGTGCTGCCGAGATGGGCGTCACTGGCTGTGCCGCCTTCCGCTTCTTAGCTTGGGTCTCCAGCTCAAGCTCCCTCCTTCGAGCGGCGTCCATCATGGCGGATAACGAAGCGTACTGTGCCGTGCTAACAAATTCTCGGATCTCCGTGCGTAGCATATCTTTATACCTTGACATCTTCATCTCTTCCGAGGCGGCATACTGAGGACAGAATAATGCCATCTCGGTAAATTTCCTGTTCATCTCTTTTACCGTCTCTGTTGTCTGGGTGAGCTCTAGGAATTCTTTAGCGATTCGCTCCATCTCTACTGGCGGTACATACTCCGCACGGAAACGAGTGACAAACTCGTCCCAAGTCAAAGTAGTGCGCTCGGCAGGCGTCAATGCCGTGGCACACCAATCCTTCGCGCCGTCACGGAGTAGATTTACTGCAAAACGGACCTTTAGGTTGTCCGGGCAACCACTAGTCAAAAATGCGAACTCCATGTCAGATACCCATCGCATACTGGTAATCGGATCCAGGTCTCCCTTAAACTCTGGCGGGGAACCGGCGGAGAGATCCCGGTATTGGAACTCTCGGTTACGGGGGTGACCCTCCGCAGGCAGTGGAATAGCTGCAATACGCTCCTCCAGTAGGATCACCACCTCTCTCGAATAGCAGTGATGATCTCGGGGATCGCCTCCCCGATCGCGTGAGAAACCTCAGTAGCAATTAGTTCCCTAACACGCTCCTCTGTAATCCCCGTCCCGGCTTGCACCGCCGCGTTGTTCCTTCTTGTATTGACCATTCTAGAAAGAGAAAATTCAGAGATCTATAAGCATATATAACTCACCCTACCACGCTCATACTCCACTCCTTGGCTCCCTCGTGACTCTCCCCGACTCAAGCATGGATCCTGTGCTTCAGATAGTAGGAGCTCTACTACTACCCTTCACACCTATCCTTACTCGTTTCGAGTCCTGTCCCGAGACATTCAAGTAGTCGGTTACCACAAATAAACACATATAGCCAATCCAGCCCGTACAAACACCTTTCCTACTCCCTAGAAAGGTCATATCACCCACTATCCCTTGCTAACGCGGAAACCCCACTAACCCTGATGAGTCGCCTCGTGAATGCACGGTCGTATACAGTGTAAAACCAGATAGACGTTCGAATAAAAGATTCTATCCTAGAACGGTTGGACTCAAACAAGAGCTACGCAATAGAACTAAATCTAATATTCTAAGGCTATTCAGTTCCTACCGCATACAACCTAGAGTGCATTCGCTTAACAACCTATCAAAGCTAGCATGAGTTCCTATAAGCGATAAAACCAGCATACGGTACCATACAGTTCACATAAGCAATCTATCATGCATACACTATACCCGAAAAGCGATAGATGCACTAAGTTCCTTACCTTCCCAGTTGGCGTCGGCTGACTGTACACACTGCGCCCACGATCACCGTTCCCAAACGGGTTTTCTCTTTTCATTTTAAACAAAGATTTTGATAAAAGAATTTAAAGATCTCTTAGCCGCAACTTGAGACCAAACACACCGAGATGTGTTTGATTCACTCAAGCCGTGCTCTGATACCAAGTTGTAACGTCCCAAAAATTACAAGGAAATTTAAAAAATTTTAAAACATACATTTCATTATAAAACAACCATGATTTAATAATTCACGTCTTAAATAAAATTAACGTCGTTACTTCAAACCATCAACAAAGTTTATGCAACGGAAAATTTCATAACTGAATTCAAGGGTTCAAAAGTGAAAGTTTAATAATATTTGACACTCCGCGCTCCATGTGTGTACTGTCACGCCCGACTGCCGCCCGTAGGTAGGTAGCAATCCCACGCATATCGCACGTAGGTAGCAACCCTTGAATCCAATCACGCACGTAGCTAAACGCTTAGTGAATCCAATCACGCACGTAGGTAGCAACCCCACACATATCGCCCCTACTCGCAAGTAGGCAACATCACCATCACCACGAATATCAAACCACATAATGTTTATTATATAAGCACGAACCTCGGTCCCACCGAGTACACAAAATACATTAATATAAGCTCAGTCCCACCGAGCCCTCGGTCCCACCGAGTAATTAATACAAGCTCAGTCCCACCGAGCCCTCGGTCCCACCGAGTAAAAATTGTTGTAC
Organism: Saussurea involucrata; assembly: GCA_033807775.1. Classification (NCBI taxonomy): domain Eukaryota; kingdom Viridiplantae; phylum Streptophyta; class Magnoliopsida; order Asterales; family Asteraceae; genus Saussurea; species Saussurea involucrata. The sequence continues at coordinate 145,521,887 of CM066322.1, read as the reverse complement.
TAGCTTAGTCCCACCAAGCCCTCGGTCCCACCGAGCCCCTCAGTCCCACCGAGGTGTACACATGCATATATATATTCCACATACGAATCTAATAAATCACAACCAGTTATCACATCCCATCTAGTTCACGTAAGCACATAAATACACGTAATCACACGTAACACAAAATAACGACATACATGAAATTCCTAACTACGCGGTGAGAGAACTCACCTCAAGGCTAAGCAACGTGCTCACGAAACGCAACACCAACACGGCAATCTTCTTCACTTTCTCCCACCTAAATACGTATAAAAAGTCAAAAGAAAGTCCCGACCCATAACACGTTTACTAGCTTTCAAACGACTAAATATTCCAGCTTTTTCTTAAAGGTTACGGGTCTGTTCGGGACCTGTTTTACCCCCTTAAAACTGATAAATACATAAATTAAAATTCATAAATACGAAGTTCTCAGTCTTACGATTTCAGGGACGTATCGCACGCGTCCTAACGACTTTTCTATAATTTACTATAGATTTTACAAAAATGCTTCGCAGAACAGCGAACACCCGGACCTTTCAGTACAACATGGCAACTTCGCCCTAGCTATGGTCCGAATTGGTCTTTCCACAAAACAGAGGAAACTTAATAGACTCCGAAACGAGACTTTTGGCACCAGTCCCATCCCAAACCGACATTCCAAGCAAAAGTTATGCGTAAAACAAAACAGGGACAGAAAGCTGGAAGTTTTTCGGACCAGACTGTATAAACAGCCCCATACGGCCCAGCTACAGGCCTAAACAGACTTTCGGCAAAACACGAAAAACTTTCCTGACTCGATTGGTGAACTTCGGCCACCGATTTCATATCAATCCGAGTTACGAGTAAAAAGTTACGGCCACGACAAAACAGTGGCAGAAAATCGACATTCACATAAAATGACAAAATACCAATCTTGCGACCACTTTTTCACCTAGCTAGAGGCTGAACCAGTTTTCCGCTAAAACACGGAAAACGTGACCGACCCCGTACTGGAACCGTGGGTACCAATTTCGGCTCAATCGGAGTTATGACGGAAAAGTTACGCACGATTGAAGAACTGGACAGAACACTAAAAATTACATAAAAAGATAACTATTGAATTTTTACACCATTAAGCCATGTCTTAATCAAACAGACCCGGAAACCTACAAGCTTACTGAGACAAGGGCCATGCCACGCTGGGCAGCATCCGAGCACCACCCACTGCCGCCTCCGGTGGCGGTGGTGGCGGTTTACGGCGGTGCTTAGACAACAAAAGAACAACCGAAAAAGATTAAACGGAACTACCTCACCGCGTCTCCTTTCTCTTCTTTTCCGACCAAACCCGACGTCTTCTTCCTCTCTTTTTCCGGCAACCACGCGGCGGCAGCCTCCTCCCTTTCTCTTCTCCGGTCGGCGACCACCCTCTCTTTCCCTTTCGATTTTCTTCTTCCTCGTCGATCTCTCTCTCTTTCTCTTGCACTCACTTCGCCGGTGACAACAATGGGAAGGGGATGGGGAGAATGACTTGCGATTGGGGTGGTGCTACTGTGAAACCGAAGGGGAAGGGGGATAGGGCGACCCTTGGGCTGACCCCTTTCCAAACTTTGGGTGGAAGTCCCTACTAGCCCCTTAACTTATCCCTTTCCTTGCAAGAACCCAAGAGTTGTCACAATTAACCTTTTGGTCCGATTCGACTAAACCTCGTTAACTAAAATATTAACAATAATTAGAATAATTAATAAATAAAATATGTACCGGGACACGGGCTTTACACAAGGTTAGTACTGCTGGTGCATAATTGAATATCTGTTAGTACTGCTCATGATTAATACTGCTGGAGTGATGTTAATACTGCTGGAGATGAAATCGGTTAATACTGCTGAAGATTGTTAGTACTGCTCATGAAGAATGAAGGTTAATACTGCTGACTTGATAAGTTTGGTATGCGATACTTTTGGAGACAAAGAAGGAATTGATCAAGATATGTTTAACGAAGATTCAGAAGATCAATTTACTTTTGGTAGTTATCTTGTAATTATTTGTGTATAAATAGACTTCAATAGATAGCTATTAGAGAGATGTGAGAGTTTCAATTTATACATTCTGCAAAAGATATTTTGAGTGTAGATATTGATTCAAGAGAGAATTAACCTCAAGGTTGAAGAACCCTATTTCTAGAGAAGTAGAAGTCGTCTTGTTGAGCCTGTTCAACAAGATTGAGGTTTGGTTGTTAATATTGTGATTCGAAACAGTGAATACAAAATTGTGAATTTTCTGTTACATTGTTCTTGATTGTGAGAATTAAAGTTCTTTTCCACAGATTCTTTAATTCTGAATTCTAAGTGTTTGTAGTCTTGTAAAGATTCGATCCTGACAATGTTCTTCAATAGATTGTAATGCTAACAAACAGTATGAAGAAAGCTCTCAATAAAACTTGTACGTACTCTTCTACAACCAAAATAATTTAGGAATTTTCAAAACATGGGCTACACTCTTGCATGTGCCAAAACATTCTCCAAATATGGTAACCTGACAAGTGCCAAAGTTTTGACAAGCATGAAATAGTTCATGCAATTTATTTCAAAATTAAATATCGTGCATGCATTTAGTCGAGATCCGAAGTCTTAAAACCACGTTTGCCAGGTCTACTAGTAACATTATTAACCTTGGAAAGCTCAAATATCATAAAGCAATAATCCACATCTAAGTCAATTAACCTTACAACTCCTTCCCAAAATAATGATGATTCAACAAACATATGGTTCAAACTTGATCTATATCTCTGACCCCAAAAGTGTGTGTTTAACGTAATGACCATACTTAATTATCACTCAAGTGACAATGCTGCAAACATCAATTCTTCTAACGATTATACATTGAGAAATCACTCTCTACCCCGTCGATCATCACAGAAAGGCAACTCAAGCATACCTAAGTAACTATAAGTTCATAATAACACTAGCTAGGTGTAACCATGAACTTACCATGCATGAGAATCCTTGCTACCATCTTTATTATTCTCGATTCTAGTATCTATGTTGACCTCCAAGTATCCTATCTTAAAGTGTCTAATCGTTCATTCTAACTTTATTCACTTAGTAAAACGCAATTCTGAGTCTAGATATCCTAAATCTCTCAAACTTATGCTCTAATACCAACTTGTAACACCCTCAAATTTGAAAAATGATACTAATTTAAAATTTCCAAAAATACATCAAACAAATGATAAATCACTTTCTATAAATCAATACTTAAATTACCTTAAATAGAAATCTATATCTAACATCAACAATTGGTAAACCAAGCATTATATAAAGATTATTAAGGTCAGGTGTTACTAAAATCCCAACAATAGTCGCTATTTCGAACATACAGAAGACGTCCCCGAAAAGCTAAATTCTTCTCATGCATCTAACTAGCACTCAACTCTTCACTGTGTCGCTAATACAATTCCCCAACGAGAACCTGATACATAGTCCGACAAACAAAAAGGCTAGGTTTAACGCGTAGTGATTTTAAGCAGTGTTCATCATAATTGCAAGATGGTAAAACCGAAAGACTGCTTATTCAAAACTTAATTTCTCAAATGAAATGTATTTAATGTAAAAGCAACATCTTCCAAAACCCACCATTTTCGTGATGAAAAGTCTAAATCAAAATACCCAATCAATATAATTTCAAAACGCAATACCCACTCCAAAACGTAAGTAAGATTTAGTGTTTAAAATTGTAAACATGGATAAAAACATATTATGATAATACTAAAAACATGGATAAGGTTCACTACCCAAACCATAAAAATGAAAAACGTTCCACACTCAAAACAACACAGAATAATATGGATAATACACTATCCAAAAATAACACTCTTTGGTGAGGGGGATACTTGTATCCATCAAATGTGGTGAACACAAAAATAAGCCACAAGTCAATGTTAAAGAGCCTCGAACTATGGATCACACGGTCTTTAAGTTCAATCACCAATGGTTTATAGTTTGAGTCCCCCGTTGATCATAGGCGAGCTCATTTCCTAGAAATGATAGTAACGACGGACTGCACAATCATCAAATTCTACCATCCACTGTTTGTAGTTTGAGTCCCCCGCTACGGATCATACGGTCATCAATTTCAACCACCCACGGTCCGTACATTTTGAGGCCCCTGTTACCTCCGAGTTTCTAGCAAGAACACATAGACATTAATTCCATTCTAAACCATTTAACTCCTATGTCTATGGACCCATAACATTACAGTCTAAAACATTACATGACTCCAAATGAATGGCTAATGCACTCAAAACATGTAATATCCAACAAATGTGCAATAAATGCATCATACATCCAAAGCTCCACATTGAGCTATTAAAATCGGACAATGTCCCCAATACTCATCTGAGTCAAAACGAAGTCAAGAACTCAACAATTGAAATGACTATTCAATAAAAGTCACCATATGCAATAAAACGTATATAACCAACGTTTGTGCAAACACATGCTCCAAAGGCATGATTAACTTAAAAACTCAACTTTGGTTAGGACAAATCTGTTGGTGCAAGTGTACCCAGCTTTAAATATTGTGATATATTTTTGGTACACATAAAATCACATCTCCATATTTATTTTGATGATTACAAAACACACCGCATTATTTGTTATCTAATATTTTATCTGAGTGTGCAGATATTTAAATGATCTCGATAATTTTTTATCTGAAGAATCCAAGTCTGAAGAGTTTCGTCATTTTATTTTAAAATGATAAACACCCTAAAATATTTTATCACTTGGATATTTCGTATCTATATAAATATATTTGAATCAAATATATATATAATATTTTTCTGATATATATATATATATGTTATTAAAATCCCATGCCTTTTACTGTTGCAAGATTGTGATCAGCCGAAGTAACCTGCGTTGCCATGCTCTCATTGGACAAATTTTCAGGCGGTATACCGCCAAGGTCCACGCGGTATACCGCGGGTACTGTTCACCTGTCACATCCTCTGCATTTGAAGCTTCTACTGTCAGAAACCCTATCTGGCGGTATACCGACGTGTGCAACGCGGTATACCGCGGGTACTTGTAGCCGTTGATCTTTTGCAGGTTGACCTTCTCCTTGCAGTGTCCTTTTTCTGACGCAGGTATACCGCGATGGTTTGGCGGTATACCGCGAAACTCTCAAGACTGATGATCATCTGGTATAAATACAAGCATCCAGCAGCCTTCAATGCTACACCAACTTCAGCAATAAATTCTCCCTCAGCATTTGATTATTATTCTGCTGCTTTCTTACTCACACTAAATCACTTAAACTGATAAAATTAATTTTTTGAGCAAGAAATCTTGAGTTGATAGCAGATTAAAATCTCTCGATTAGTTGAATCAGCAACACAACTCAAGTGATCAAACTCTCTAAAAATATCCAAGTGATAAACCTTATTCAAGAGTGATTATTCATATTAAAATTTATACCCTCTTGTAAGTGTTTGAATTAGAGTGAGTGATCCACATTAATCTCTCAAAGAAGAGTGTTTCGCGTTTGTTGTATTAAGGTTTGTGTTTCTACCGTAAAGAACACGTTTCGTATTGGATCTCCGAGAAGTGTTATTTTCTCGAGGTGGACTAGCCAACTTTGTGTTTGGTGAACCACTTTAAAAATACCGTTGTCAAGTATTCTCTTTCCCTTATCTATTTACATTTCCGCTGTGCATTTAAATTATATCTGTTTATATAATTGTTGTATATTTACTTGTTTATACTCTGCTTTATTTTTACTGTATTGTTTGTACTGTATTTATTTGTTCAAAGATTTTTTGAAAGAAAAAGATTTTAAATACAACCTTACCCCCCCCTTAGGTTGTCCAACATTTGGTATCAGAGCAGGTCTTTCAAAAAATATTCTGCATATTTTTCTCTTATTCTTCTAAATGGCTCAACAAACTAATATCGTGTTTTCAAAACCTCCTTTGATAGATACTGAAAAGTTTGGCATTTGGGCCGAGCTATTTGAATGTCACGTGCGTGGCAAAAATCAAAAGATTTGGAATATCATAGAAAAAGGGAATTTTAAACCCACCATTGTGAAAGATGATGTTTATATTGATAAACCTATAGATGACTGGACTACTTCTGATGAAGCTCATTTTTGTTTAAACTTTGAAGCTAAGAATATATTATATGCAGCTTTAACAACTGATGAGATTGAAAGAGTATATACATATAAAACTGCAAATCAAATACGGGAAAGTTTAAATAATACTCATCGTGGAAACACGGAGGTTAAATCTAGTAAAGTAAATATTTTAGTTCACGATTATGAACTATTCGAAATGAAACAAGATGAGTCAATTGACTCAATGTTTAAAAGATTTAACCTTATTGTGACTACTTTGAAAGGTTTGGATCGCACTTATCCTAATGAGGACTATATAAGGAAAATCCTACGAGCTCTTCCTTCGGAGTGGATGCAAAAGATAACATCTTTAGAAGACTCCCGTGACCTTTCCATAATGAAGATAGATGACTTGATCGGTAATCTTAAAGTGCATGAAATTGCACTTAAAAGAAACAAAGATCGGGAGCAAGTTAAAAAGAAATCAATCGCTCTCAATGCCTCAACACCAAAAGATGAGAAGAAAAAGGAGAAAGCTAGCTCCTCGAAAGATCCATCCGAAACTCTCGATGAAGTCGCCATGTTGGTAAGAAACTTTTCCAAATTTCTTAATAATAATAATAAATTTTCTAACAATGGCAGATTTCAAAGAAACGGTAACTACCGTCGTGGTGGTGATAATCGAAGTCGTAAGTTCCATAAACGAGACGAAAAAGTTAAGAAAAATGGCGACTCGAGTGAAGACGATAAAGCTAAGCCAAAGAGAGGCTTTTGCTACTCATGTGGTGACAAAGACCACTACGCCAATGAATGTCCGAAAAAGAACAAGTTCCAAAAGAAGAAGGAGAAAGCCTTCATTGGAGGCGCGTGGAGCGAGAGTGAAGAAGAAGATGACTATCAAGCCATTTGTCTTATGGCCGATAGCGACGACGAGGTAAAATCTTCTTACTCGGATTACGATAGTGATTATGAAAGTGATAGTGAAAATAATCTTGAAGAATTATATGAATCTTTTCATAAAATGGCCGCTCTTGCAAATCGTTACCAAGATGAGAATGCTATGTTAAAAGAAACTGTAAATGCATGTAAAAAGGAAATAAAAAATGTTAAACAAAAATCTGAAAATGATATGGATATAATTGCTAAATTAGAAACTAAATTAGGAGAAAAAGATTTTTGTAAATCTTGTGATACTTTAAATAAAGAAATTGCATGCTTAAATAAAAAATCACATGAAAATATTATTTGTACAAAATGTGATATTTTTGAGAATGAGATTACATGTTTAAAGGCTAAATGTGCTTCATATGAAAAAGATAACATGCTAGCTAAAGCCTTTGAAAGTAGCAATGAGAAAGTTCTTAACATGCTTAATATGCCTAACCGTATAAAATGTAGAAAAGGCATTGGTTCCAATACTTGTGTTGATAAATGTTCTTGTATACCCATCAAAAGATTTTATGAATCACCTAAAGTAAATACAAGAAATCAATATGTGCAAAAACCTCCGTATGTGCGTAAAATAAATAATGTAAATTATAATACGAGAAAACCGTATGCTCGCATGTACCATGATAAATATTCTAAACCTAATAATAATGCGAATGTAAATACTTGTTTTTATGTGTATGATAAATATAATCGCAAAATTAAAATGGTAAATAAATGGATTCCAAAAGGAATGTTTAGTAATGATAATCCCGGTGGTATGAGTTTATGGTTTTAAATGTGTTATGTATATGTGTTATATATTATATATAAGTAAAATATTGTTATTTGTACTTTTTATACTATTCATATATATATATACATACGTACTGCACATATATATATACATTTTATTTAATTCTTTTAATTCTTATATATATATACTTTGTTTGTTTAATGTGTTATATATATATATTAATATGGTTTGATGTATTATATATTGTGTAATATATTATATATATATATTCTGTTTGACTTAATATATATGCATATTGGTTGACTTTTGAAACTAATTGTCAAGGACCCACGAGAAATGGGGACCATAAAAGTTACATCTTCATTATTGTAGATTGACCTTGATATGGACTGGATACTCGATAGTGGTTGCACACGTCACATGACCGGAAACAATAATCTCTTTTCATCATATAAGTCATGTGATGGTGGACAGGTAATTTTTGGAGGAAACTCCAAAGGAAATATAATTGGTAGAGGTACAGTCTCTTGCAATAATGTTCAATTTCTTAATGTGAATCATGTTGATAATTTACATTTTAATTTGTTAAGTGTTCGCCAATTGTGTAAAAATAATACAACTGTTGTCTTCGAAGAAGATTCTTGTAAAATCATAAAAAATGGCAAAGTTCTTTTAAATGGTTTTGTAAAAGGAAATTTATATATTTGTAAAACTGTTGTATCTGATAATGTATGCTTATCTTCTATTAATGATGTTTCTACTTTATGGCATAGGCGTTTAGGTCACGCTAATCTAAGATTAATGCAAAACTTAAAAAATAAGGAGCTTGTGAGTGACCTACCAAAATTAAAGTTTGATAATCATTTTTGTGATGCTTGTCGTGTCGGCAAACAACATCACGTTTCTCATAAATCAAAAAATGTTATTTCTACTCAAAGAGTTTTAGAACTTTTACATATGGATCTTTTTGGCCCGATGGCTATTCAAAGTTTTGGAGGAAATTTTTATACTTTAGTTATTGTGGATGATTATTCCCGTTATACTTGGACTTTATTTTTGAGACATAAAAATGAGGCTTTTGAAAAGTTTAAAATTTTGGGAAAACGAATTCAAAACCAACAAGGTTGTACGATTGTTTCCATACGTACGGACCATGGACGAGAATTCGATAATGATGTACAATTTGGTGCCTTTTGTGATAAACATGGTATAACTCATAACTTTTCGGCTCCTCGAACTCCTCAATCTAACGGGGTTGTTGAAAGGAAAAATCGAACGTTGCAAGAAATGAGTAGAACTATGCTAAACGAACATCAAGTTCCCCAAAAGTTTTGGTGTGATGCCGTTGCTACCGCGACCTATGTGCTTAACCGTGTCCTAATTAGAGGTATCCTAAATAAGACACCCTATGAACTTTACCGAGGTAGAAAACCTTCCCTAGCTCACCTAAAAGTTTTTGGTTGTAAATGTTTCATTTTAAACACCAAATCCTACCTAACCAAATTTGACCCCAAAGCCTATGAGGGAGTTTTCCTAGGTTACTCTTGGAATAGCAAAGCCTATAGAATCCTAAATAAGGAAACCATGGTAGTGGAAGAATCCTTAAATGTTAGTTTTGACGAGAGTCCTCCCAAACCGAGTGCACCCTTAGCAAATGACAATGTTTGTGAAGGAGATGTCTTAGCCCAACAACTTAGCAACTTGGATTTAAGTACCCAACCTTCCACAAATAATATTGAATCTAGTGATGCCCCTCCGTGCTTTATTCCACAAGGTATAGATGATCCTAACCTTAGAACCGCTCGAGGCCATCCCGTAGATCAAATTATAGGTGACCTAAACCAAAGGACAACTAGATCACAAATCCTTACCCATTGTGCTTTCCATGCCTTTATCTCAACCATAGAACCTAAAACCATAGATGAAGCTTTAGGTGATGAGGATTGGATATTGGCCATACAAGATGAGTTAAACCAATTTACTAGGAATGATGTGTGGGACTTAGTGCCTAGCCCTAGTAGTCAAACCATTATTGGCACAAGATGGGTCTTCCGAAACAAGGTAGACGAGAACGGTGGAGTCACACGAAACAAGGCACGTTTAGCTGCCAAGGGGTACAGTCAACAAGAAGGTATAGATTATGACGAAACCTTTGCACCGGTTGCAAGGTTGGAGTCTATTCGAATGCTTCTCGCTTTTGCAAATGCTAAAGATTTTAAGTTATTTCAAATGGATGTTAAAAGTGCTTTCTTAAATGGTATTATAAATGAGGAGGTATACGTTTCTCAACCTCCCGGTTTTGAAAGTTTTGAAAACCCGACACATGTTTATAAATTGAAAAAGGCGCTTTATGGTTTAAAGCAGGCTCCGCGTGCGTGGTATGATAGATTAAAAACCTTTTTAATTGTTAGTGGTTATATTATGGGTAAAATAGATAATACTTTATTTGTGAAATATGTTCAAAATGATATTGTGGTTGTGCAAGTATATGTTGATGATATTATTTTTGGTTCCACTAATGAAAAATTGTGTAATGAATTTTCTGCAAAAATGACAAGCGAGTTTGAAATGAGCATGATGGGAGAGTTAAAATACTTCTTAGGATTGCAAATAAAACAATGTGAAACTGGTATTTTTATTAGTCAATCTAAATATTGTAAAGATATGTTGAAAAAGTTTAACTTTGAAAATGTCAAACCCGTTGAAACTCCAATGACCACAAATTTACAATTATCTCGTGACGAGGAGGGAAACGATTTTAATGAAAAGATTTATCGTGGTATGATTGGTAGTTTATTATATTTAACTGCTAGTAGACCTGATATTATGTTTAGTGTATGTTTATGTGCTCGTTTTCAATCTTCACCTAAACAATCTCACTATGAAGCTGTCAAGCGTATTTTTCGATATTTACGAGGTACTACTAATCTTGGCTTATGGTACGCAAAGAAACCCGAGTTAGAAGTAACGTGTTTCGCCGATTCCGATCTTGGTGGATCTATTGTTGACCGAAAAAGTACTAGTGGGGTATGTGCCTTTATAGGTCTCTCACTTGTATCTTGGTTCTCTAAGAAACAACAATCCGTAGCTTTGTCTACCACCGAAGCGGAATATGTAGCCGCCGCAAGAGCATGTGCTCAAGTCCTATGGATGAAACACACACTTACCGATTTTGAGGTACACCTAACCAAAATTCCAATTATGTGTGATAACTCAAGTGCCATAAACTTAAGTAAAAATCCCGTTTTGCATTCTCGTACCAAACATATTGAATTGAGACATCATTTTTTACGAGATAATGTTCAAAAAGGCAAAATCGTGCTTGAAAAGGTTGATTCGGAAGATAATTTGGCCGATATTTTCACAAAAGCTCTTAACAAAAAAGCGTTCTTTAAATTAAGACTTGGTTTAGGCATGCTTGAGTATAACCCTTGATAAATACTAACTCTCAAATATTTCATATTTTGAGGGGGAGCATCTTTCGAGGGGGAGCATAAGCGACTTTCTTAAACCCTTTTTGCTTCGACAAAAGGGGGAGAGAAACCGAGTATGCTCTCGTGTTTAGCGTTGTGTTTGTCATCATCAAAAAGGGGGAGATTGTTGGTGCAAGTGTACCCAGCTTTAAATATTGTGATATATTTTTGGTACACATAAAATCACATCTCCATATTTATTTTGATGATTACAAAACACACCGCATTATTTGTTATCTAATATTTTATCTGAGTGTGCAGATATTTAAATGATCTCGATAATTTTTTATCTGAAGAATCCAAGTCTGAAGAGTTTCGTCATTTTATTTTAAAATGATAAACACCCTAAAATATTTTATCACTTGGATATTTCGTATCTATATAAATATATTTGAATCAAATATATATATAATATTTTTCTGATATATATATATATGTTATTAAAATCCCATGCCTTTTACTGTTGCAAGATTGTGATCAGCCGAAGTAACCTGCGTTGCCATGCTCTCATTGGACAAATTTTCAGGCGGTATACCGCCAAGGTCCACGCGGTATACCGCGGGTACTGTTCACCTGTCACATCCTCTGCATTTGAAGCTTCTACTGTCAGAAACCCTATCTGCGACGTGTGCAACGCGGTATACCGCGGGTACTTGTAGCCGTTGATCTTTTGCAGGTTGACCTTCTCCTTGCAGTGTCCTTTTTCTGACGCAGGTATACCGCGATGGTTTGGCGGTATACCGCGAAACTCTCAAGACTGATGATCATCTGGTATAAATACAAGCATCCAGCAGCCTTCAATGCTACACCAACTTCAGCAATAAATTCTCCCTCAGCATTTGATTATTATTCTGCTGCTTTCTTACTCACACTAAATCACTTAAACTGATAAAATTAATTTTTTGAGCAAGAAATCTTGAGTTGATAGCAGATTAAAATCTCTCGATTAGTTGAATCAGCAACACAACTCAAGTGATCAAACTCTCTAAAAATATCCAAGTGATAAACCTTATTCAAGAGTGATTATTCATATTAAAATTTATACCCTCTTGTAAGTGTTTGAATTAGAGTGAGTGATCCACATTAATCTCTCAAAGAAGAGTGTTTCGCGTTTGTTGTATTAAGGTTTGTGTTTCTACCGTAAAGAACACGTTTCGTATTGGATCTCCGAGAAGTGTTATTTTCTCGAGGTGGACTAGCCAACTTTGTGTTTGGTGAACCACTTTAAAAATACCGTTGTCAAGTATTCTCTTTCCCTTATCTATTTACATTTCCGCTGTGCATTTAAATTATATCTGTTTATATAATTGTTGTATATTTACTTGTTTATACTCTGCTTTATTTTTACTGTATTGTTTGTTCTGTATTTATTTGTTCAAAGATTTTTTGAAAGAAAAAGATTTTAAATACAACCTTACCCCCCCCTTAGGTTGTCCAACAAAATCATTTTTTCAAATGAAACCTGAGACATGGATAAATGTCTATCTTAGGGTTGTAAGTGAAAGGTTTTGTTAAACCTTACTACCACATGATATAGGCAATGGAAGCATATTTAAAATTGAATCATCCATGGCAATACTAACAAACAACTTATAAAGATGCATACGTTCTAGATGATTAACTACAATAGAAAGAATCAAGAACACTTACTTGTTTCTTGTGATTGTCGAAAACACAAAGATGAATTAAACCTTGTTCTTGCTTCTTGGATGTCAAGGTTCAATAGTGTGAATCCCTCTAGTGGCTCACACTTAAGAACACCAAACCAACAATCAAGATTGAAGCTTTAACCCTAAACCCTTGGAAGGGTTTACGATTTTGGGAGGGAGGAGAGGGGAGGCTACGGCCTTGTGAGAGAGAGAGAGAGATCACACCAAAAAATCATCTTAGGGTTTGATCCCTAGCATCTTATTTATAACATCTCTATTTACAAGTAGCCCCCTTGAACAGATAAGCTTGATAAAAACTATTTTAACAAGTTATCATTTAGTCCCTATAATTAATCTAATTAATTATATTGTAGCTTGTAATTAATTTATCATCAAATGACAAATTAATAACCTAACTACATTAATTCCCTTTCATTCTTCTGATTGTTTATTTGGGTCTTAAGGGCAACCCAAAAGGACCCTGCCGTTATTAGAAATATTACCAATAGTTAATGACTCTGGACACTATATCCAACAGTCTCCCACTTGGACAAGTTATTAACTCTATTTGGTTTAACGCTTTCAAATAATCAGCAGAGAGCAAGCCATCCAATGCAGCTGCCGAACTCTGATAAAGATTCGATCCTAAGATAAGTGATTTAATGTTCCTTTGTTCTACAAGATATCATGTGAACCTGAGACATGGATAAATGTCTATCTCATGGATCAAGATTATGTTTCCCGATTTCCGATATGTGTTGAATTCATCAGGCTACTCAATTGAACACATCAATTCTAGTCAGGGTTTGGCCAAACACTTAGTGTCAACACAAAATCATCGAAGGGCCCATGGATATCGCTTCTCCTGTTTAGGCAGAAGGAACAAATAAACTTTGACTACACAGTTCATTTCTATTCATCATATTATACATGGACATACCCTGTATAACTGCCAGTCACGGTCAGCGTTGGAGCACACAAGAGTATAACAGAATCCTAGAGCAAAACTCTATGCATCTCTGTTTGAAGAACATAAAATATTATCATCTCAAAATTACTCTGACTTAATCCATGAAGTGAACTTTTGAGTGCGGGTCTTTCCAATACCCAAATCACCATTAGGTACTCATGAGCGTTAGTTGCATTCTCTATGCTTCTAACACTCCATGACAGTCTTGAATCACTACTTACTTTCAGGAGTATGACTGACTGTGGAGGTTTAAGTAAATTAATACTCAGGAAGTTGGTTCTAAACATGCAAAACGAAACAATAATAAATTAAATGTAAATGGACGCAATCCAGCATATATTATAATCTCCATATAATAATCTCCAAATCAAATACAATTTATTACGTTTTTAATACATCAAACTAACAACTAAAACATTCAAGATATATTGATAATTCTAACACCTATGGCTTCAGTATGATACTCATGTTTGGGTCGAGTTAATGCTTTCGTGAAAGGATCCGCCGGATTCTCTTCAGTTGGCACTCTACTCACCACGATCTGTTTTTCCGCAACCTTGTGTCGCACAAGGTGATACTTCCTCTCTATGTGCTTTGACTTCCCATGATCTTTAGGTTCTTTAGTCAATGCGACTGCACCTTCGTTATCACAGAAGATTTCAATGGGTTCATTGATGCTTGGTACAACGCCCAGATCACCTATGAAACTCTTCAACCATGCAGCCTCTTTCGCTGCTTCACTTGCAGCGATATATTCTGATTCACACGTGGAGTCAGCCACCGTGTCCTGTTTGGAACTTTTCCAAGTCACGGCCCCACCATTCAACAAGAACACCCATCCTGACTGCGAGCGGAAATCATCCCGATCTGTCTGGAAACTCGCATCAGTGTAACCTGTTACTCGTAATTCATCTTTTCCACCATAGACTAAGAACATATCTTTAGTCCTCCGAAGATACTTAAGAATGTTCTTTACAGTCGTCCAATAACTTTCGCCTGGGTTCCCTTGATATCTACTCACCATGCTTAAAGCAAATGAGACATCAGGTCTAGTACATGTCATGGCATACATGATCGATCCTATAGCAGATGCATATGGAATTTGACTCATTCTGTCCAGTTTTTTGCTAGTGCTGAGACATTGATCTTTGCTCAATCTTATGCCATGTTGCATGGGCAAAAACCCTTTCTTGGATTCACTCATATTGAATTTCTTCAATATCTTATCCAAGTATGTACTTTGGCTAAGTCCAATTAAACGCTTGGTTCTATCTCGATAAATTCTTATTCCAAGTATGTATGCTGCATTTCCCAAATCTTTCATAGCGAAACATTTCCCGAGCCAGACCTTTACATCTTGCAACATCGGAATATTGTTTCCTATGAGTAGTATGTCATCAACATACAAGACTAGAAATACAACATTACTCCCACTAGCCTTAACATATACGCAGGACTCATCTTCGCTTCGAGAAAATCCAAATTCCTTGACCTTTTCATGAAAACAAAGATTCCAGCTACGAGACGCTTGTTTAAGTCCATAAATGGATCTTTCAAGCTTACACACTTTATCTGGATACTCGGTATGTACAAAACCTTCAGGTTGTGCCATATACACATCCTCATCAAGTTTCCCATTAAGGAAAGCGGTTTTTACATCCATTTGCCATACTTCATAGTCATGAAATGCAGCTATGGCAAGAAATATCCCGATAGACTTAATCTTTGCCACTGGTGAGAAGGTTTCATCATAATCAATTCCTTGAGTTTGAGTGTAACCTTTTGCAACCAGTCTAGCCTTGAATGTGTGCACATTCCCATCCATGTCGGTCTTCTTTTTGAAGATCCACTTATACCCAACTGTCTTGCGACCTGGTGTGTGATCAACCAATTTCCAAACTTGGTTATCGTACATAGATTGAATCTCTCTTTCCATGGCCTCTTTCCATTTGGCAGCCTCAGGGCCTGCCATCGCTTCCTCGTAGTTGGATGGCTCATCCGCACTATCAAATGTTTTATCATTGACTAGTGTGTCTCCTTCCTTTGTAATATGAAAACCATAATAAAACTCAGGAGGTTGACTTACTCTACTAGTTCTGCGAAGAGGTGGTGGAGGTATGTTAGTTTCCTCAACAGGTGGTTCAACCTCATGTTGAAGGCTAGTGTCAACTATAGGTTCATCATTGGTTATTTCTTGAATTTCTTCAAGATCAATGTTGCTCCCACTATCCCTTTTGTAAATGAGCTCCCTTCTTGGAAGACTCCCCTTCTAGCTACAAACACTTTGTTCTCCGAAGGTTTGTAAAATATATATCCAAAGGATTTGTAGGGATAACCAATGAACCGACACTTCTCTGCTCTAGGTTCTAGCTTGTCGTTAGTTTCGCGCCGAACGAAGACTTTACAACCCCAGACCTTTATATGTGCCAACGAGGGACGAGTCCCATTCCACATTTCAGAGGGTGTCTTAGCAACCTTCTTAGTTGGAACGAGGTTTAAGATATGAGCTGCAGTTTATAAGGCATAGCCCCAGAACGATATTGGAAGTGTAGCACGACTCATCATGGACCGAACCATATCAAGTAGCGTTCGATTTCTTCTCTCAGCAACACCATTGAGTTGTGGTGTTCTGGGAGGAGATAATTGCGAAACTATTCCACAATCCCTTAGATAGTCATAGAATCATGACTCAAGTATTCTCCACCCCTGTCGGATTGGAGCATCTTGATCTTCTTGCCCAGTTGGTTTTCTACTTCGTTTTTGAATCCTTTGAACACTTCAAAGGTGTCCGATTTGTTTTTCATCAGATAGATAAATCCATATCTACTGAAATCGTCAGTAAAGGTAACAAAGTATCTTCCGTTTCTTGTGGCAGATCTGAATGGTCCACATACATCTGTGTGGATTAAGTCCAACAGATCCTTACCCCTTTCCATTTTTCATTTGAAAGGTGCTTTCGTCATCTTGCCAAGTAAACAAGACTCGCATTCTTCATCAGACTTTAAGTCAAATGGTTCCAAGACCCCGTCCAATTGGAGCTTGGCGATGCGTTTCTTGTTTATGTGGCCAAGACGATGATGCCATAACGATGATTTATCCAATTCACTATTGGAGGAACCAACATTTAGAGTTAAGTTATTATTATTTCTACCAACACAAATCACGCTTTCATACACACCATTACAAGGAGAGGCTTTAAAATAAAAACAACCATGTTTATAAACCAAAATGCAACCATCATTATTATCAAATTGAAATTCAAAACCATCCTTGTACAATGCATGAAAAGAAATAATGTTTCGAGCCATTTCTGGCGAGTAGCAACAATCTAATAACTTTATTGAAAAACCACTACTAAGCACGAGCTCAAAATCTCCAATCTTGGTAACAGCGGCAGTCATCCTGTTTCCCATGATCAGATTCAGCTCCCCATGCTTCAACGTCCTACTTCCCTTTAGTCCCTGAAAATTAGAGCAAATGTGAGGACCACATCTCGTATCAAGGACCCAAGAGTTAGAAATCGAAGTACTATGGAGTTCAATTGTAAAAATACCTGAGGTGCCACACCCTTTGACCTTGTTCATTTTCAAGTCCTCCAGATATTTTGGGCAACTTCTCTTTCAATGGCCCTTTCCTTGACAGTAAGAGCATATGGCCTCTTTAGGGTCACTTATGGGTGGTATGTCAGAAGAATCAGCTTTTCTCTTAAGGCCTTGGTTGTGTGGAACAACTTTAGCCTTTCCCTTCCCTTTGGGATGAGAAACTTTCTTCTTCTTATAGCCACCTTCCCTAATGGCCAGGACGGGAGAAGTTGAGTGAGCACTTTGGGTCTTACCCATACTTGCTTCAGCAGATCTCAACATGCCATGGAACTCCATCAAGGTCTTGTCCATATTGTTTATATTGAAGTTCACTATGAACTGTTTATATGCCCCACTAAGAGAGTTTAGCACCATGTCAATGGCAAGCTCTCTTGGGAAATCGACACCTAGATTGCCTAACCTGTCAATGTACGCTTTCATCTTTTGCACATGCGCACATACAGGGGCACCGTCCTGTTGCTTACATTCCATAAGCGATTTTACGACTTGGAACCTTTCTTGCCTCGCTTGCTCCTGAAACATTTCACGAAGCTGCTCATTTAGTTCAAACGCCCCCATGTTCTCGAAACTCTTTTAAAGTTCCGGGGACATGGACGCCAACATGAGACACGCGACTTTTGTGGATTCCGCGTATTGCTTGTTGTATTCAATTACTGCTTCAGGGCTTGCATCATCATTAAGTATAGGAAGATCCTCGTCGAGCAAATACTCTTTGTCTTCGTACCTCAAGGCAATTCTCAAGGCACGAATCCAATCCAAGTAGTTTGGCCCAATTAGCTTATCTTTACTTAGGATAGAGAGTAATGTAAGGTTGGATGTTGAGTGAGAAGGAGGAGGAGGAGGATTATTTTCAGCCATCTGTAGATGTAGATTTTTCGTTAGTTTGATATTTAACCCTTAAAATAATTTTCCAAAAAATATTTAACAAGGCTAGGATCCATATTTTATCTTATGATGTGAAAAGGGATGCCGTAATCACATCACAAGGTTATTTTAGGTAAACAAATGCTATTTGTTAATTTCATTCACTATGAAACTCCTAGTTCTTTTAAGATTCATTGACTTATGTCAATGACATGTTAATCTCGATTATGCTTATCTTCCTTTTGTGACTGGGATGCCGAGGATCACAAACAAGATAGTGAATCGACCATGGAAAAACACATGGACCCCTCGGCTCAAGTACGCTTGAGAATCACGAGCGCCACATCATTTTCAACTATAGTTTCATATTAACGTGCCGGCAAACCGCACACGCTCCGTTAACAAACTATAAGATTATGTGTGTTCTTCATCATGGGTAGCATACGACTTTCACATTTCTTAGTATATCTAAAACGGGATTTTCGTTTTATACTTCATAGTTAATACTTTTAACTTGTCACATTGACCTATCAAACCTTTTCGGTAATTCCACTAGTCCACACAAGAGGCGGTGAGTTTGGTAACGCATGGCGTTTTAAAAACCCTTGACTCATTTGGCAACCATTTTATAGGTAACCTCCTTAAACCCCTTTTGAGTGTTTATAGTGAGTACGCCTAGTCTCGGTTTGACTATCAATGTATTATTTAATTATATATATATATAATTGAGATCTAATATATATATATATATATATATAAATTGAATGGATTTTTTAAACAATTTAAAATTATGATTATCTTGATTAATTCTAATTAACCATGTGAGCACATATTTAACAATTAATATAATTGTTTCCATATTTGATTCCAATTAAACATGTGAGGACACATGCTAATAATTAATGTGAATATTTGACATATAAATTATATTCACTATATAAATAATGTCAATGTTTATCTTACAATATTTATTCAAACTTGAATATATTTGTTTATTGTAAGAAGGTATTTAAGATTATGTTATTCAATTCAAGATTATCCATTCGATATTTGTCATAGCTTATTATTGATGTGTTTTCTTAGGCAAGTTAGGAAACTAGCCATTCACAATTAGGATTATCTATTCAATTTAAGATTATCCATTCAATATTTTCCAAAGCTTATAATTGATGTGTTTTTCTTAGGCAAGTGAGGAAACTAGCCATACACAATTATGGTATAACATGCATAAAAAACGACTACTACACCATACACAATTATGGTATAACATGCATAAAAAACGTCTACTACCCTATACCCTTTAGGGATACCGATAAACTTTAATCGCTAAAAATAGAAACTTTTTCATGCAAGCAAGAATTTTTTTTCAGTTTCCAAAATTATAGCTTTTGAGGTTATGACCATAAAACCCTAATTTAGGGATTAAGCAATCTAATGGTCACAAACTTACTGCACTATGTCGAAAATAAAACAGGGGCCTTCTCGACCTCAAACGATTAATCCAACCGTCCAGAAGGTAAAACAGAATGTCGTGAAACTACTGTCCAAAAAACGCGATGATCCGACGGTCCAAACTTCAGGAATAGATAAAACGGCTTGTTGCGTTTTCCATAAAATTCAATACGAACTTTATGCTATTGAGCTAAAATCTAAGAACTTTGGCTCTGATACCACTGAAAGGTTTTGTTAAACCGTACTACCACATGATATAGGCAACGGAAGCATATTTAAAATTGAATCATCCATGGCAATACTAACAAACAACTTATAAAGATGCATACGTTCTAGATGATTAACTACAATAGAAAGAATCAAGAACACTTACTTGTTTCTTGTGATTGTCGAAAACACAAAGATGAATTAAACCTTGTTCTTGCTTCTTGGATGTCAAGGTTCAATAGTGTGAATCCCTCTAGTGGCTCACACTTAAGAACACCAAACCAACAATCAAGATTGAAGCTTTAACCCTAAACCCTTGGAAGGGTTTACGATTTTGGGAGGGAGGAGAGGGGAGGCTACGGCCTTGTGAGAGAGAGAGAGAGATCACACCAAAAAATCATCTTAGGGTTTGATCCCTAGCATCTTATTTATAACCTCTCTATTTACAAGTAGCCCCCTTGAACAGATAAGCTTGATAAAAACTATTTTAACAAGTTATCATTTAGTCCCTATAATTAATCTAATTAATTATATTGTAGCTTGTAATTAATTTATCATCAAATGACAAATTAATAACCTAACTACATTAATTCTCTTTCATTCTTCTAATTGTTTATTTGGGTCTTAAGGGCAACCCAAAAGGACCCTGCTGTTATTAGAAATATTACCAATAGTTAATGACTCTGGACACTATATCCAACAGTTACCACCTTGAAAATCTTCAAAAAACGAAATCATAACATCAAGAATCGCCGAGATCGAATAAGAAATGAAGAAGTTGTGGCCAAATGAAGAAAAGCCCTGATTTTCGGCCTTTTTGTACATATCCATCCTTCCCCGCAACTTTTCATGTGAGTTAACTCATAGGAAAAGTTGCTTGAAACATTTTTCCTCACCCGTGTTAGTTTCACTGTGAGTTAACTCGTGGTCAAACTCATGATGCACTATGCCTCATACCTCCAGTGACTGCAACTAGTTTCATCGTGAGTTAACTCACTTTTAAATTGACTTGCACCCCAAACTTACGTTTTTCTTAGTTTTTCTCACGGGACTTTGTGCCAAAACTTTAACCAAGTAAAACCTCACTAAATTAGAGATTATTATGGCCTAAACTAAACGTTTAACTACAACCAAAAGATAATCGAAAATTAAGGTATTACATATTGTTGGTCCCGGCTATGAAATAGCAACAGTACCAAGTATTGTAGAAGGGGAGGAAGGGGGTTGAATACAATACTCACTTTAATTTAAATATTGATATAAAATCAAGAATTACACATAGAAATCTTTTGATTGTTGCGGAACAGAACATATTGAAATCTGTTCAAACAATCTTACACAAAGAGAAGAAAAGAACTATTGAAATTACACTATGAAAAATAACAACAATTGCTTTTTAGAGAGAAGATGGTGTCTGCTGATGGTGCACTCTTTCACTTAGAGAACTTCAGAAACTTGTAACCTAGCATGGGAAGGGTCATCCTTTTATATAGTCTCATGTGCATTAAATGCATGACACTTGTCAAGCAAGAATAGGAAGGTAGGTTGTCCTTGAATAGGACAAAATGTCCTTTTTGTCTTGTAGAGTTGACCTGCAGACATTGTTATAGACCTTTCTTGAGAAGAATGTAAAAGCCAAACAACTTTTTTCTGAACACCAGAGAATGTTCCCATTAATGCAAGATATCAAAAATATTCTTTTCAGCAGAAAGGACAAGTGCATGATGGCCGATGGGGTTCCCACCGAGTTGTCATAGACAAAATCGGTGGGAGCAATACTCCACCGATTTGGAGCATGGATCGACAGGGCCTATCTGGCCGATGGTGCAGAGGTGGATCGACATATCCTATCTTGGCCGATGGTGTTGAGTGATGAATCGGCAAAGCATCTTAGGTGTTAGTTGAGAAGTTCATCTTCAATTCGCATTTATAAATATAGTTCTTCTTCGTTTTTCGGCTAATCTTCGACTTCACTGAACTTTGGATATAAGACTAAGCTGCTATGAAGAACCCAAAATATTCTAAGTATGAGATGTTGTAAAAATGAAAGATCGGGAGGTCATCTTCAAATCTTAGATGGCCCAACACATATACCTTTATGAACAATGTATTATAGTTTTAAATATTTTTTTCTCAAAAGAATAATATTAATTTTTTTTTTGTATGAGATGTTTTGAGTACAAGCGAAAGATAGATTTTAAAAATAGGCGTCTGAAATAATAATCGAAACAAAATATGTTTCATTTTTGATACAATATCTATAAAATAATATAACAAAAACATCTAAAAATGAAAATTTTCAAACACCATAGGAAAATTGTTTTTATACAAATAAAATATAAATTAATTAGGAAAGAGTTAAAATTGTAGAAAGAAAAAAAACAATATTTAGTGTAACTGTTATTTTCGACAAACCATAGGGGCAAGTGTTATTGTTGACGTAAAATGTTATTTTCGACAAAATGTAAGGGAAAATATTATTTTCATCAAATCATAGGGACCAAGTTTGTAGTTTACTTATTTTTAACAAAATTTGTCAAATGGACGAAGAGTAAAACGGATTGGCAAGCACGATTAATACAAAAAATGACTAGAATTATAGTGTCAAATGCAAAAGCAAAAAATATAGTTTTCTCTAACGCTGCGTTCTCGAGTTTTAGAAAGTAAGAAAAGAAGAGAAAGGGAAGAGAAAGAAAAGAAAGGAAAGGAAAAGGGAGGAAATAAATATTTGTATTTGTGTTCTTGAGATTAAAGGAAAAGAAAGGAAGGAAGTGGAAAGAAAATAAATTTTCATGTTCTTGAGTAGGAGAGAAAGGAAAGGAAAGATGTTACTTTTACTAATATACCCTCATTTATTTCATAATGAAATGTAATTAATGGGTATATGTGTAATTTTATAAATATTTTTAATTCTTTTTATTTCATTTCTTTTCTTTCCTTCCGTTTCCTCCCACATTTGGGCGGAAAGTTTTGAGAGGAAAATTAGCAATATTTTCCTTCCCCTTCCTTTCTTTTCCCTCTTTAAAAAAACTCGAGAACACAACATTTTTTTATTTTCCTCCTACTTTCCTCCCCTTTCCGTTCCTTTCCTTCATAAAACAAACTCGAGAACACAGCGTAAAATAATTTATAAATTGACACTTTTTTTATATACTTTTAAATAAAATTATAATTAAAATACACTTTTTTTCACAAAAATATATAAAATCGAAACGGAAAACAATGTGATGAGTGATGAGATAAGGAACACTTTTACTTAATTTTTTATTGGAGAAAAGCAATGAAATGTGGACCGTTGGATGGGAATATTTAATGTTATCAAGGTGTGGTGGGTGAGATATCCCATTCCCAACCAAAACCCTTCACCCTTCTGAAAAGCGTGTCACACTCTCGTACTGCCCACGCTCAGTTTTCTGTAATTACATCCGCCCCTTCACTTTTCTTTATTTACACTTTTTACCGTAAACTTTTAGACATTGCCCATTTCATTCATTTAATAATTTAAAAGTCCTTTTCACCTATACTCCAAAACACCAAATATACAAATAGTATTGTATAAGCATCGAAAGCATAGATAACTCAATATCCAAAATAACACATTCGATGATGGGAAAACTTGTTCCCATCGAATGCTATAGGAACACAAAAGTAAGATACTCATCAAAGTTATTGAGTTTCACTTCAGATCATTGATCACCGTATAAGACTCTTTTGAGTTCCGTCGCAAGGTTCTTAAAATGACCCTCTTGTCTACTCAACTTCTAGATGAACTTCTAGTTAAGCGGTTTTACCGGCAGATCACCGGTTGATCCGTTCGTCAGTAAAGACCCCATATTTTGTAGTGTTAAGTTACCCTAACTCTCGGATGAGGATTTGAAGACCTCAATCAACAATATTAACTCCAAGCTCTTTCTTCCATTCAAAAACCCTTAAGGTTGACCCAAAAGATATCCAAAATCATCCACAATCGAGAGGAAATGAAGTTGGAGGAGAAATAAAGAGAAAA
Organism: Saussurea involucrata; assembly: GCA_033807775.1. NCBI lineage: Eukaryota > Viridiplantae > Streptophyta > Magnoliopsida > Asterales > Asteraceae > Saussurea > Saussurea involucrata. Next base: position 145,497,863 of record CM066322.1, on the reverse strand, counting down.
TTCTAAAAATCGGGTTTTAGAACATTCTAGGCGATTCCCATAACCCTGCCCGCAACCTTGGTCATGGGGCAGGCCGCCCTCAAACTGAGAGTTAGGCGACTTTGGTCACGGCTTAGGTTGCGGGCCACATTCGTGTCGTGCCCACGTCGTTCTTGCCATCCTCCGCCCTGCGTCGTGCCTAGCCACACGACTTAGGCCGCCTAGCCAGTACTTGTTCACTGCTTTTACCCCTTGACCATTTTGGTGATCCAGTGACTTAGGGGAATTTTCATTCGGCTTTTACCCCTCCCAAAATTAACGTCATTATTTACCATGAAACTCAATAACATATAGATTCATACCGAGGGCCAAATATTCATAAATTGACAACCACTGACCCGATAAATCTCGTAATTTATATTTTGATAATATCAATAAAATTATGGGTGTTACAATTTACAAAGTCAAAATGCTAAATGATACATATAATACATTTAAAAACGTTCAATAACTATCTTATGATTTAGAAAAGTCATTTAAATAATATTTTTAACAAAAAAGAATATAAACATATTTTAAATGGTCTTAGGACATTAATTTATTGTGTTTTAATATTTGTATAACTAATACAACACCTATTATTATAATATCTAGTTGTTATATAATATATGATTCCTCTCTTTCCACATAATTACAATATTTGTTCGGTTTGTTATCCAAAAAGTATGTTAACATTTCTTTTTGAAAATTAATAAGATTATCTTTTAACTAATTGGCGTTATTAAAAAATCGTATTGTGTAATTTAACTATTTTCACTGCTTGTTCAAAAAAACAACAAAAAATATTTTTTGGTTATTTGGATTTTGCCATGTTACAAAAAAATTACGTTATTTTATCAAGTGCAGCCCGTGTCACCGCACAGGGCATCAAAACCCAATGGGGGCATCAAATTGCCATTTGTTACTAGGTTTGGTTTTAATAATTTGGGAATTGGACAATTGAGTTTTAACTACAAAAACAAACCAAGGCTTGGTAGTGATGAATACCGAATGGGCATCTTTTGTTCGGTTAAGTTAAACGAACAAACAAGAACACAAAAACTTTCGTTTATTTACCGTTTGTGTCCGGTTAAGTTAAACGAACGAACACGAACAAGGCTCCGTTCGTGTTCGTTTTGCATATTGAATTTTTCAATCCACATAAGCACATCAAGTATCATTACGGTTGGAGCATGTTGCATAACAATAACAACATTTTGTTATATTGCCTTATTAGGCACTTGTTCTTTGCCATCACTAACATAAAATTAAGTTTATAGGACACCTAAAATAAATAAGCGTCCCAATAGAGTGTTTTATAGGACTAAAGTTTATAAAATTAAGTTTATAGGACATCTAAAATAAATAAGCGTCTCAATAGAGTGTTTTATAGGACTAAAGTTTATAGAAGCAAACAAAAAAGCGTCATATCTAAAAGTGTTATAAAAAGTTTATAGGACGTTTTTGGGCATCGTAAGAAGTTTTTACAATAAATTTCAAATAAAGCGTCCTATTAACTATTTTATAGGACATCATTTGAAAAATGTCCTATAAACACAGATGTCCTCTAAAAAGATGGGTTTTATAGGACATTTTTGAAAAACGTCTTATAAAATTAGCTAATACGACACTTTATTTTGAAAATGTTCTAAAAAACTGTTATAACACTCAAATCGTCCTATAAACTTATTGTAACACTTTTAGATAAGACGTTTTTTTGTTTGGTCCTATAAACTTAGGTCCTATAAAACACTCTATTAGGACGTTTATTTGTTTAGCCGTTCTGTAAACTCAAATTTGTTGTAGTGCATGCACACTGACATAGATTATGAGTTTTACAATTTATCATTGTTCTTTTGACTTTTGTTTATTTGAGGTTTGGCATTACCAAATTAGATTTAGACTTTAGTTTTCAGACCTGTAACTTTTTTAGTGTCTGTTTGTTTTTTTGAAAAAAGATCTGAAAAACCCTTCAATCTGATTCGGTCAGATAATTGGTCTTTAATACCGTTTGTTTTTTCTTTTGAAAAAAGAGCTGAAAACCTCTAAAATCTTCTTATTTCACAAGAGGTAAACCTCAGTCTTAAGACCTCTGATCTGAAACCCTAACTTCTTCATCCGCCTCCATCGCTTCTCATATGCCTCCATCGCCACTCCCCCATCGTTCCATTTCGTCGTCGTTCTCCTTCCGGTCACCGCCGTTCGCGGCGGTCGTTCTCCTTCGAGCGACCCTTGACGTTCCAGCCACCAGGTTCTCCTTCCAGTGAACGTTCCATTTCGTCGCCGGTATTCCAGCCGCCGTTCTCGATGTGGGTCGTCGGTAATGGTGGTTTTCAAGGAGAGTAGTTCTCTTGAAAGAAATGGAAATGAAGAAAGATCTGGACGATATCCATGTGAACTATGCAACACTCGGTGAAAAAGAAATAGAAATGAAGAAAGAAATGGAGATGGTAAGAGAACCAAGTCTCTGTGAAGAAAGAAATGGAGATGGAAAGAAATGGAGATGGAAAGGAAGAAAGAAATGGAGATGGAGAAAGAAATGGAGATGGAAAGGAAGAAAGAAATGGAAATGAAGAAAGATCTGGACGATTGATTTAAGAGGTTGTCATGGAAATATAATGATTTAAGAGGTTGTCTTGGAAATATGATGCAACTCTCTAAACAAGAAGGTTGTCTTGGAAATATAAGAGGATTTCTTTATTATATATATTTAATACAATATAATGTATTTCTTTGATACAATATAATAGAAAATGTGGTGTTTAATACATTATAATGGGTTTATTATTTCAAATCCATAAACTTTAAAATTCTATCACTTTACAAAAACAAATCATCTTATGATTCAAGTTCAGATTAAGACGTTTCAATTTACAAAAACAAACAGTCTTATTGATTCAAATTCAGATTTCAGACTTCAGACATTACAAAAACAAACAGTCTACTGATTCAGATTTCAGACTTGAGCACCACCTTTTATTAATCAGAAATGAAATAAGACTTCAGACCTCTTAAAAAACAAACGACACCTTAGTGTTACTATTTGCTTAATATGATATTAAGTTCGATGTAATTTACTATTTTTGTTAGAACTATATATATTTTTTCTTATCTTTTAGTTTTAAGTTCCATATATTGAAGCAAATATTTTGTTGTGGTTATTTCAATTTCGAAAAATGGAAATCCAGAAAAGAAGGAAGCACAAACTAAATTCAGGTTTCACCATTTTTATCATTCTATATTTCGTAATTTTGGAGTTTTGTTTTTTATGTCCCCCCTTTGCATTTCTTTAATTATGATTAATAAAAATCATCGTGGGATGAGCCACATGGTTTGACTAGGTTCCAAACCCTTTAAAAATTTGCATGTTTTGTCATTTTAATTGCTTAAAAAATAGGCATAGGGCATTTTTTTAGTATTTCGCACAGGGCATCAAAAACCCTAGGATCGGCCCTGTATTTTATATAAGAGTTTGTAAATTAGTCTATGAAACTACAACAGATATACACACAAATGCATACCAACGATAGAAATACACACATACCAACAATGCTTGTGAAGATTTGCATGTTGAAAGCTTTTATGAAAACATTTGTACTCATACAACAAAATTGGTTTATGGAACGTTTAACATGTCTAAACGTCCTAATAAATATTTTATAGGACTTAAGTTTATACGGCCAACTCAAAAAGCGTTCTATCTAAAACTGTTACAATAGGTTTATAGGCAGGGTCGGTCCTAAAGTTTTGGATGCCCATGGCAAGAAACTAAAAAATGCCCCTTATGAACCTAGTCAAGTTACGCGACTCATCTCCACACAGTTTTTTTTATTATTACATATACTAATACCGGCTTATGCGGTAAAGGAGTATACCGCACAAGGCTTGTGCGATATAATGTGTGATAGTTTGAGTTGTTGTGCGGTATACATAGGGTTGTTTGATATCAAGGGTATGCAAATAAAAAAAAGGGTAGTTTGGGTATGATTTAGGATTCTTAGCCTGTCGTAAGAGTCCTGTCTAGCAAGATGATATAAATATATCTTTATTTGGTTTAATTCACGTTTTGTGGGTCAAGTGTGAAGTTCAGTCCTCTGGGTGATTAAAAGTGAGTTTTCTTTTAATCATTTTCGAAATGAAATACTTAAATTATGAAGTGGTTAATATGTGATATATGTAGTAATGATTGTGAGTTATTTGGAATGTGATTATTGAGATGCTATCTATTTGAACAAATTCACTAAACTATTGCATTTTGGCCGGACTTAGAAGCCGGATGGAGTTGGTCGTACCAAAAAGGACAACGGAGTTGGTTGTACTTGAGGTACTTCGGAGCAAATAAATTAGTTGTGCTTAGCGGCCAACTAATGTTGTTATGGCAATAATAAGTTGGTGTAAAGACCAACGGAGTATGTTGTGCATAGTGCATGAGATTGATTTTACGGTTTGTTATATTGATAATGTTTTCATATTATTGTTGACATATTATGGTTATTGAAAAGTTTGGGATTTACTCACTTAGACCAATTGGTCTAACCCTCATTGTTTTTCCTAAATCTGTATTCTAGGTCAAGCGAAGGGTAAGGACAAAGGAAAGGAAAGTTATGATTTCATATGAAGTTATGTGCATGTACTTGGGAAGTTGTTATGAGATATTACTTCTTGTTATAGAAGGTTACGTGGCAACAGTTTTGTTAGATGTAGTATTATGTATGTATGTCTGTGCTGATGTACTAGAAGCAAAAAAGTTTGTATTGTATTATGTAGTTAGTGTAATATTGGACTTCGGGGCCTTATATGTACTCGTTTGGTTGTTTGTATTATACATGTTTGTATGTATTGTATGTCACATGTTATGTGTTCAGTGTGGGTGTTATAATTATGGAATATCTTTTTTAATGTAATATTATTGTAAAATATCATAAATACGTATCGAGATTTTTCAAGAATGACGTATCGATATTTTTTTAAACTTGTACAATTTATATCCTTATCTATAGTTATTTATCTATATTCGTTTAAAAAAATCTATTTACAGTTATTCTTGAATTTTTAAGAGGTACAAATCTCAATACATCATGTACAAGTTTAAAAGCTTCAAAACCTCTCACGTTCAACGTGATAGTTAAAAATAATATTATTTTTTATTTTAAGTTACAATTTATACCATTATAATTAGTTATTTAATTTGCTTTATATCCTTCTTTTTTTCATTTTTCATTATTCAATTTTCATTTACACCTTTATCATATTAACATACATAATCGTATATAAACTAAAATACATTAAACAAATATGTTTTTTTTACAATTTATACCATTATAATCGTCTCATCAAAACCTTCAAAATAAGCTCAAATGTTATGGGTTTGAAGACCCCACTATCTATTGAAGATTGTTTGGCTAAAGTAAAATAAAATATACATTTTAAAAGGGTTGTCCCACATTGGTGGAACAATGAAAGGTGAGAGGGATTCCAAGTCTATAAAAAGGGGTCCAAGACCTAGGTTTCAAATCGTCCCAATAAAATACACTTTAAGTATTCTATTCTTTCTTTCTTATTCTCTTGTTTTAGAGAGTAGAAAGATGTGAGTTAAATCTTTGAGAGTGTGGGTATTATTGGGTGAGGCTTGAGAGATAAAGTTGTGTGAGTGTAACAATTTTTCACATAGTGGATTTTCTCTCTGGAGGCCCGTGGTTTTTCTTCGATTTTGGAGTATTCCACGTAAGTTCTGGTCTTCTGTTTCTTCTATAATTGTTCATTGCTAATTCTTCTTTTCCCTATTATTGTTTATTGCCTTGGGTTGTTGGGAAATGCTGAGGCCAATTTCCCAACAAGTGTTATCAGAGCTCCAGGTTAGAGAAGGTCTCGGTTAGAGGGTTTTTAGTATGCTTTGTGGTTGCAGCTTTGTCTGATCTTCCACATCAGAAAAGAATTATCTCTTGGTTGTATTGGAGGAGGTCTCGGGTAAGAGGGTTCATAGTATGCTATTTGGTTGCGGCTCTGTCTGACCTTCCACATCAATTTATCTTGGTTACTTTGTGTACGATAGAACTGTGTTGGTGGGAGTACGTGCATAATAGAAACCCTATACAATATTGTTTTTTGAGGCGTTGATACGATGTTAAAGTTTTCAAGTGCAATGAGGTTCGATGTAGAGAAGTTTGACGGAAGGATCAACTTTGGCTTATGGCAAGTTCAAGTCAAGGGTGGGTTGATACAATCCGGGTTGCATAAGGCGTTGAGGGGAAAACCAATTTCCAGCGGTACCAGTAAAAGCGAGGAAAAATGGGATGATTAGGATTTGAGAATGGCAAGTACTAATCGTTTGTGTCTAGCAAAGAATGTTCTTGCAAACGTGCATGGGATATCAACGTCCAAGGAGCTTTGGGAGAAACTTGAGCAGTTGTACTTGGGCAAAGACATCTCAAATCGACTGTATCTTAAGGAACAAGTTCATACTCTACGTATGGATGGAGGTACAAAAATTTCAGATCATCTTACTGTTCTTAACAATGTCATTTCAAAACCGGAGGCCATCGGAGTTGAGGTAGAAGATAAAGATAAAGCACTGAGGCTCATATTATCTTTACCATCTTCCTATGAAAATTTGAAACCTTTTCTGATGTATGGGGAAAAGACCCTGAAGTTTGTAGATGTTACTAGCAAACTTCTATCAGAGGAGAAAAGATTAGAAGGTAGCCATATGACTTCATCAGAAGCTACGATGTTGGTGACTAGGCAAGGGAAGAAGAAGAACTCCGGGAAAAATCTTATATGATGGAAGTGTGGACAGTCTGGGCATGTCAAAAGCAACTGTCTTGATGGAGTGGGTTCGGTGAAAGACTCCAATTTAGATGCTAACAATGTCACCATTCTCAAGGGAGACGATGATTTTTGTTGAGATGTGGTAGAATACATCCTCATGGTATGTCCACTTTACCATGGAAAAATGATGTGTTTAGCTTACTGGTTCCACGTATTTACACATGTGCATTGGTTTGGCATGGATGCAAGGTGTGTGGTGGGGATTATGTCGATGGCTGATGAACTTCCGGGTAAACCAAATGAGGAAGTTGCACCATAAAATTTTCAGCAAGTTTTTCGACATGTGCTGTCACACCCTGCTAAAGCGGAAATACAGGATGTCACAGTTCAAGGTTTCATTGCATAAGGTGGAAGACAACACACAATCATCATAGCTTAAAAGGTTTACAAAAGTTACATCTTGTTCAAAAATACAAAATGTCCAAAACAAAAATTGACATGATAAGGAAAATAGTGTTGGATGCAGCTACTTGTGGTGTCTTCTAAAGTTCCAATCTTACTTGCTATCTCCTGAAAAACATGTAAATGAGAGGGTCAACTATTGAATAGTTGGTGAGTTCACAGGTTTTTATGAGTACAACAAAGTTTTTCATAGAAACAGTTTTAATCCGCACAAGTGGATATAAGTTTGTCATTGAAACAGTTTTAATCCGCACAAGTGGATATAAGTATTCGGTTGTAGTAAAACACACTTTTGTAAATCCGCATAACGGGTTAAGAGTTCGTTTGTCAAAAAGCGCAAGGTATAGTATCGTATGCAATTATATGTTAAGAAATGAGCCCACTACCCAAACCTAATTACAGAATTCCCCAAACTGCATGTTCCTCACAAACATGCTTACGGAATTACGGAATTGCGGAAAATAGTAATTATGCACTCGCGAGGTGAGTGGGTGTCAACCAAATAACGTTATCCATAATACTAACGGCTCGAAACGTGAGTTAAGGAGTAATGTAGAGTAACCGGGGACTTAATAGCAAAACTCAAAATCAACCAACATAAGCATACATACCATAGCGCGTAAGTATACAGAGCAATATTCAGCATTTTGAATAAACAGTACAATCGGTGCGTAATAAAATCGTAACATGCTTTTCACCCCAAAATGTATAAAATAGTAAAAAGGGGCTGTGAAAACTCACTGTGGTAAGCGAAGATATTCCCAAGAGGTGCGTAATGCAATTCGTCACACGATCCTACTTCGATCCTACGAACGTAAGGACACTAGTAAGATTCTATGTTCTAAACCTTAGTCCTTGATTTCGCTTAGTTATCCAAATCATCATAAAATGCCTTTGTTGAGGTTAAGTTTGTATGTTATAAGAAATTTACTGATATTAGTAATCAATATTTAATACATTACATATGATAGAATGAGGTTACCGCAATTTCGTCATGACGAGTGACGAAAAGGGTCTAAAGTTAGGAGTTATATAGTATATATAAAGTTAGAAGTCATATATAGTACATATATGCATATACCGCAATTTCATCATAAAGATGATGAAAAGGGTTCAAAACGAAAGGTTAGAATATATGTAAAATGCGTTTACATATAGTATGTAAGTTATATTAGTATGGACATGTTAGTATCACCACAATTTCATCACAAGAAGTGATGAAAAGGGTCTAAGAATTTGTTTTTAACCAAGGCAGAAAGTTAATCTTGCTGTCCAGAATTTGTTGTCACTTTTGGTTCGTTTTTGGATATCTTCCAAAGACATTTAAGTTATGATATTTCATGTCCAGATAACTCAATGTGTTAGGAAACTTTTGACATAAGATTCATAATTTTTAGAGGAGTTTAAGTATATAAAATAATACTTGACGTAAACTGCTACAAAAAAAAGTTGCTGTTCGCGCACTGTTTTTATGAAAAATGTTTGAAGGTCTAAATCTTAATATTTTTCAATAATTCCAGTTGGGTTTGAATCCTAACTCATAAAAACAAATTCCAGAAAAGAATCACCTCATTGGGAGAATTATTGAGTGAGATATGACTTTTTGAAGAGAGAGGTAAAATCTGGCAGCATGCTGTCAAAACCAAACTTTATGCATGTGCATCATTTTGTTCTTTTAGAAATATTTTTATTCTTCTTGCATGCAATCCGACTTGACTCATCCCCATACAGATATTTTTAGTTCCAAAACATATTTTTAAACCATTTAAACCACATGCACGCTATCTATCAAATCATCTTTTGTAGAAATTTGAAAATGTGTCTTTTTTGATGATTTTTGGGTGTTTTATGCCAAGAACTTTTCCATACAACATAAAATAGTAGCTTTTTGGCACATGCAATGTTGATTAAAACATGTTTTTGGTGAAATCAAAGAGTTTTCCATTCAACTTTTGGATCAAAAAGTATGGATCTTTAACAAAACTACATGCATGCAAGCTATGAACCCATCTTTGATCTTAACATTGGTTTGATTATGGATTCACCACCTTTTTAATAACATGCAAGTGTTATGGTGGTAAATCTAAAAACATTAAGATGTATGTAGATGGTTTTTAACAAAAGTTTTAAAGAAAGAGTAGAAGAAGAAGAAAAATTACTTAAGAAAAGCAAAAAGAGTAAGAAAAGGGTGTGTGGATTTCATCCAACACCCATGCATTTACCTTAAACACTTGAATCTTCTTGGAGATGGATGTGTTAGGGGCTGAAATGTGATGAGTTTTTTAAGATGTTCTTGAGAGGAAAAGAGAGAAAAGTAAAGAGGAAATCTAGAGTGAGAACTAGAGAGAGATGTGTAATATGCAAATGAGGTTGTATTGAGAAAAGGAAATAATAAAAAGGGGTAGGGAGAGAGAGGGTGGACGGTTTTGGGAAGGGAGAGAGAGGGTGAGATGGAGAGTGGTATTGGGTTTGAATTATTGACAAATTTTGATTTTTGATTTATTTTTATTTTATTTTTAATTTGTTAATTAATACTAGTTTATATAAATAAAGGTACTTGTTTTATTTACTAGCATTTACAATGCAAGGTATATATATATACAAATATATTTAAAGTATTTTATATTGACATTTAATGAGATTTATGGATAATTCCCTAGTTTGAGGGGTTCTAGGCAAAAATCCTCAGATTTTTCCTACTGTACTGGGTTTATTGCTAAAATTTAACTGTGTGACCTATAATGTGAATAACTGAAACGTTCAGTGCAGTTCTATCCTGAAACGCAAAATTGACGGTTGTCACATGTGCCAAGGTAAAAAATTATTAGAATGGATTATTTTAAGTGGTGATACTCTTTTATGGTGGAGTGTGACAATTCTCTGATTGTCGGTATAGACAATGGTTGCCGTTGTTGCAGCGATGATTTTGTTTTATTTAGCCAATGTGGAGTTTGTTGAAGATTGTATGGCTAAAATAAAATAAAATATAATTTTTAAAAGGGTTGTCCCACATCGGTGGAGCAATGAAAGGTTATAGGGATTCCAAGCCTATAAAAAGGGGTCCAAGGCCTAGGTTTCAAATCGTCCCGATAAAATACACTTTAAATATTTTATTTTTTCTTTCTTATTCTCTTGTTTTAGAGAGTAGAAATGTGCGAGTTAAATCTTTGAGAATGTGGGTATTATTGGGTGAGGCTTGAGAGATAAACTTGTGTGATTGTAACAATTTTTCACATAGTAGATTTTCTCTCTCGAGGCCCGTAGGTTTTCTCCGATTTTGGAGTATTCCACGTAAGTTCTTGTCTTTTTTTTCCCGATAATTGTTCATTGCTTCTTCTTCTTTTCTCTATTATTATTCATTTCCTTGGGTTGATGGGAAACGCTGAGGCCAATTTTCCAACAATATCGAACGAATCTTTTTCAATTTGTTGGACCAATTGACCATATTGCAATTAATTTTATACATCTGATATACGATTTAAAAACACATAAAACATAAAATTGTCATCGTGTGATGGAAAATAAAACTAAATATGAAACACAATTATTCTTTTGCACTCTCGACTTTAGAATCGAGATGTTTCGCGTCATATCACGTGCAGATACGTATCTATATAGTATGTACTAAAAATTTAATAATATAATTAATATGGTAATTTTTAAAATGGATAAGTTGTTAAAGTTAAATGAATTGTTGATCCCAGTTTTATCTCAACAATGATAAGTTCAAACCAGGTGTGTAAAATAGATTATATTATAAATGGTATGCGGAAGCTTTTAATAAACACAAAAAGGTTTGAACAATGGTAGATTAAACACAGATAATGATAATAGACAACACTGAAAGATTGAATGCTCAACAAGTCATCTCATTAATCATTAATGAAAACATGAATACACCAAGAACACATACTACTGTGTGAAATGCTCTCCAAGTTCTCTCTCTCTCTCTCTCTCTCTCTCTCTTTATACGAATTAGAATTTGCGTGTGCGCGCCTGTAATGGCAGTGTAGTGCTCACTACATATAGTGAAGGTGAGACGTGAATAGTACAACTAAAAGGTTGTCACTAATAAGAAGGTGACACCTGGAAAGAATAAGAACGTGGTGTACTATCTTGATCTTCAGAATCTTCGTGCAAGTGAAGCACGTGAGAGGCACAAGCTTGTTAGGTCTTGAATTTGTATAAGTCTTGTTCTTCAGGAACTTTGGCCACACAGAGGCTCTGTGGAGTTTCACAGAGGCTCTGTGGTTCGATAATGATCTTTAGGTTTGGCTTGTGTTCTCGGAGAATGGTCGACAGAGGCTTGAGACTTGTGCGGAGAATTCTTGATGTAGCCGGCAGAGGTCTTCTGCAATCTTGTCCTTTAGCAAACTTTTTCAATACTTCTAATTCGGATCTAATGGAGCTAACAATATCCCCCTATGTATTGAAAAACGAATGTTGACAGAAGTAAAATAAAGCTTAGGCTAAAAGAATAAGAGGTGTAAATTTCAACCTCTGTAAGAAAGATAATTTCATTTGATGATTGACAGAGGCATTACAGAGATGAAGTAAAATTACAAGGTAAATAAGAAACAAAATGAATTAAAAAGAGGTATAAATCTTTGAATCGGGGAAATCGTTGATATTCTTGCCAAATCCACTTTTCTTCAGCTCATTGTAGAAGAAAGCGGCGAGATCTCTGAGTCACAGAGCAACATCTATGTCGTTGATCAATTGGTCTGCAAATTCTTTGTTTACATACTCTGTACCTCTGCGCTTTACCAATGATTTTCGAAACTTGAGGAGTAATTTTGTGGCGTACTTCTGGCAATCATAGCCCACAAAAATCTTCTTCTGTCCTTGGTCGTTTAGATAGACATAGCCAAATCTTGGGTAGGTGAGGATGGTTTTGGGCATGATTTCCGCAGAAGTTGGATAATGATCATCTGAGGCAGTTAACTTGATCTTGTTTACTCCCAAGTCCAGAGCGATCTAGAAATCGAGTAGACTGAAGTCTTTAAGCTTTTCCCTCATGACACTTTTGATCATCAGATGGGCCTTTTGGTTTTTTGTCTCCAACCCCATCTCTCCTCTGTCCATATATATAGCTCTGCAAGGTCAAATGAGTGGATATTTCTTAGATCCGCATCTGTGAACTTGTGAGTCGTCATGTCTTCCCTTAGAACGTGGTACTGGCAGTAGTAAATTTCTTTGTGGTGAGTGCTCAGAAGCTTTATGCCCATAACTTATTTGATCTTTGATCTTTGATCTTTGAGTCCGAACATACCACTTCTACCTTCTGTGCTTTGGTTTTGAAGAAGTTTAGTGTCATTTGTTCGATGATATCTGGTTGGAGTGTGGGTTCTAGGATTCTGTCGTTTATCCCAACACTATATAGATATTTTTTTTGAACGACAGTAAGAATTTTATTGAATTACCAACCCAATTACAAGAACAAAAACAACACAGTGTATCCCAACGACACCCAACAAAAAATAAAAGCAGGAGCAGTATCGAACATATTACAAAGCAAATAATGGAGCAAAGCAGAAGAGTTTGCGAGCAGCAAACTTTAAACAGCCAGCTGAATAGGTTTAGCCCCCCACGAGAACACCTGCACTGTTCCAGTCACCCGAAGGCAGATCTACACGAGACGACACAGCGCTGCAGCAGTCCGTCCTTCACCCTATCGTGGCTTCCATCTCATGCTCACATCCCAAATGGTCTAGTCAACCACTCGATCCAATTCAGCACCAATTTTTTTTATCCCTTTTCGTGATCCATTCGAATGCTTTCAGCTGAAAATCCACGAACCTGTCAATTAGATTACCATTCGCCTTTTTAAATACCATCTTGTTCCGGTTAGCCCAAAGGAGATAAAGTGTGCTCCAAACCACCGTTGTCCATCTTCTCAAACCTTTCGCATTGTTGTCCATTTGGTTACCAACCTCGAGAAGTTCATGTAGCGAGCTTACCGTATCCACATCTATGTTCCACCATCTTCCCATGAGCTTCCACAATCCCTTAACCTCTTCACATTTTACGAGTTCGTGGTCAATCGATTCGACCTCTTTATCGCATCTTGGACAAAGTGTAGTATCTAGGTCTATACCCATTTTGTCCAAAACCTCTCTTACCGGAATCCTCCCAAGTCTTTCTCTCCATACGAAGATACAAATCTTCTTTGGTATTGATTTCTCCCAAGAAGTTGCTGTTGCGTTTGTACCCAACATAGGACGTTTCACCTCTACCAAGGCCCTTAGGGAATAGACCGTGTACCCCTTTTGAGAATCTAACGCCCACGTAGCTCGATCCTTGAGACCCACCTTGGGGACATCTCCCGCTAAGATCCTTCGTAACTCCTCTAGTTCTCCTAATTCCCTCCCCCTCGGCTCTCTCCTCCACCCCCACTTCCACTCCAAATCTTCCCCTTGTACAACCCCTCTTTCCGCAACCATCACCCCTTGCACCTTTCAAGTTGGTACAACCTATTGAACCTTTCCTTAAGAGTCCCATTTCCCACCCATACATCCTCCCAAAATCTTGTTCCCCTTCCATCTCCCACTTGTTTGCCGAAGGAATTCATAAAGTGTATCCCTTACCTATCGATCTCCCTTCCCACCTTCACTATACTTGCCCAAACGGAACTCCCCCTCAACCCTCTTGACTCAACTCCGCTCAAGCCCCCATCCCAACCATACACACTCTTAATTACCTTTACCCAAAGCGCCTCGCTCTCATTATGAAACCTCCACCACCACTTTCCAAGCAAGCCCAATTAGCCTCTTTTAGACCACCAATATTCAACCCTCCCTTCCCAAACGAACCCAACGCCTTTTCCCATTTTACCCAAGTACAACATTTTCTCACGTTCTCTCCCTCACCACAACCACCCCCCACCTCCCAAAAAATGGCTTCTCACACTCTTCGACATTTTTATCACACACATCGGGGTTCGAAATAGTGAAAAAAGTATAAAGACAATAGATATTTGTATAGCACTTATTTCATGCTTTCCTTTGGCTTAAGGTGAGGGAAAGGTCTTCTGAGGGCATCCATTTCTCTAATAACCTGAGCGACCCTATCTTCTGATGTTTTCTGAGCAGGGGGATCTAGTGGAGGAATGGCTGACATAGGTGGTCCAAAAATCCTAGTCTTCCTCTTCTGGTTTGGGAGTTACAAAGGCACTTGCCATAAGTTTGATCGAGTTTGGATTTGGTTTTGGCTTAGGTTCTGTGGTAGGTTTCATTGGCCCTTTTCCTTTGTCTTTTGCGGTCAGTTTGGCCTTGGGAGTTTCTTCTGTGGGTGGTTTAGCTTGAGTTGTTACTTTTGCCTGAGGGCTCTGTGAAGGTTGGGTTTGGGGTTGTTGGGTTGATGTTTGTTGAGCTTTGGGTTGTTGCAAAGGTTTTTGCTCTGTGGACTCCTTTTCAGTAGATTTTTCTTTGAAGCTCAGATCCTTCTTGGATTTGGGAGGTTTGGATGCCAGAGACTTGACCCTTGGGATTTTTGGGATAGTTTGGGGTGAGGATTGAGGTTGTTCTTTACTAGTTGGTGTGGGAAAGGGTAGATCTTCCTCTGAGATATTAGTTTCCACAGAAGAAAGGTGATGCCTCAGTGGTCGTTAGAGTTTGAGCACTTGGTGTTGATTGAACTAGGGTTAAGGGTTGGTTGGTGGTTGAGGGTTCTGTAGTGTTTGGCTCTGTGGATCTCTCCCCATCATGATGACCCGATGGCCCAGTCTCATCATCACAGGGGTCATCATGTCTCTTCTGCTTTGATGCTTCTGCCTAACATGATGTAGGAGGTTTCTTTGTCTTAGGCAAATTCATTGCAGCGGCCTCTAATTTGTCGCAGACATCGTTACAAATCCCCAGAAGGTGTGCCATTTCTGCCTCAGATTTGAATCTTAGCATCCCAACACTAGCTCTGAATTCTTTAACGTAAGTGGAGTTTGCCTCTGTGAAGGCCTTGAAAAACCCACATATTTCATCTATTACCTTTTGACCAATGCTCATTATCTGCTACATGGTTATATAATTTGTTGGTTTTAGGGTCTGCAGTTGGTTTGTCGTAGTCTGTTGGACCTGTTCCATTGCCTTCCTCAGGTCTTCTGTAGTGAGTGAGGTTGCAGGGTGATCATCTTGTTTCTTTGTTAGTACTTCTGCGAGAGATCTGGCCGCCTGAAGCTTTGTAGTTAGGGAGTTTATGGCATTCTGAGCTTCAGTTGGCAGGGTTGTAGTGGAGCTCTTTGGAGTCTAAATTTGAATTTCAGTGAGCTTTGCAGAGTTGGCTTTGACCTCTATTGATAGTGCATCAACTTTGGAGCTCAAAGAGGAGATGGCGGTGTTGGTTGTATCATAAAATTTCACCAAGCTTTTCAACTCGATGAAATTGTTGGCCACAGAAGTGACAAAGGCTTGGAACTCATCCTTTATCACATATGGACCAGGGGTAACCTCTGGGGGAACACATTCATCCCCAAAGTGTACTCTTGTTCCTTGAGTGCCCATCTTTGACCCTATTTTTACGTTGAGGTCAGCGGGACTTCCTTCTAATCCTCGAGGAGAGGCATCCTTGGATGGCTCTTTCTCTACAGAAGTTATGTCATCGCCTTTCTTCTGTGCCAATTCAGAGTTGGTCATAAAAGAGGAGACGATTGGACTCGGAGGCTTGTCTAGAGCCTCTTCGTCATTGTGCTTTCTAAGTCCCTCTGAAGGACTTTTGGATGCTATCGTGTGTGTGGGAGAGGCAACGGATGCCTCTGTGGGGGTAGGTATTCTGTTCTTGGGAGATTGAACACTTGTATTTTCAATGATTGTATCCTTTTGAGAGGATACAACCAGAGGTGAGGCTTCCCGACTTAGAATTGGCACAGAGGATGAAGGAATTTCCTCTGTCCGGTTGGCTTGGGCAGGGTTCGACTTATGCAACTCTTTTTCAACATTCTCATTTGCTGCTAGACCAACGAGAATGGATGGGTGGATAGCACAGGGGGGAGTTGGGGATATTTGCTAGAGGCATCTTTTCTCACTCTTCTCTCCTTCTCCGTTTGTTTTCCTAGGGCCTCTTCCTCTTCTGCCCATCTATTATCCAGATTACCCTCTGCAACATCGATATCAATGTCGGAGTCTTCATCAACCTTTGTACATTTGGGCTCTTTTCCATCATCGGGATATCTTAGGTTCCATCCAGAGGTGTCCAAGTTGTCATTTAGACCTTCAACCCCTAGGAATGCGTTGAAAGACACTTGGTCTTCTTCAGGTTGGTTCTCTTATGGAATGTCATAGGATTGGTTTTCATTGGGTTCTGCAGAGGATTGGGGGATGATGTCTTGGGGTTCTGCGTAGGAAAGATGTGTAGGTATTCTATCTTCTGTGGCTATGGGATTCTCTTCCTGAATGGTTTGTAGGGGAGTAGGGGGTTTCTTCTTGGTTTTCCTCTTTGTAGGTTTACAGGCTTCTTCCTTAGACGCTTTGGTTTTTCTATTTTTCTTCTTTTCTTTCGGGGATTCTGTGGTTTGGGGATTAGCTTGGGGTACTTCTTTGGATTGGGGGACTTGGTCCTAGGGTTCTTCTGGTTGTTTGGATTTCAGGGATCTGGTCTTTTGTGGGCTTGGAAGATTTGGTTTTCTTCTTCTTTGATTTGTGCTTGGGTCGGGATGGTTCTGCAGTATGTGGAATCACTTATTCTTGGGGATTTTGGTTACTTGCAAATGCTCCTTCTGTGTGTTTCTATACTTCTCTAAGACAACCCTCCATTCTTCCTCACCCATACGTTCCACTACCTCTGCTCCTATTGGCACTCCTATGCATGGTGGGGTTTCAAGACTCGGTTTGGGAGTCCTGAATCCATGCGTGTACTTCTCTACTAACTCTCTGTAACTCATGTACTCTAACATTTTTTCGGATAAAGGTCTGCATAAGGCATATCCCTTAGGGTGGTTGGTTGGTTTCATCGTGGTCAGAGGGTATGTTTTGACTGTAGGCCCTTTGAAGCTCCACTTTTCTACCTTCAGTAGAGGTCCAAGATGATACCTATAATTCTCTGAAATTGGAGTGATGGCAGAGAAGCTCCAGCAGCTTGAAGTCCTTTCTCTTTCTCTACTGCAGAGGCCATTTCCTGCAATATGAGTCTTGCAAAGTCTAAGGGTAGGTCGAAATACACCCCGTACATAATCGATAGAATCTGGTGAGAGCTTTGGTCAGGGCTACCAGTCTTGATAGTTAGGCATCCATTCAAGATGCTGAATAGGACATTCCACAGGGGTGGAGGCCTATTTCTTCTGAAATCGGTCCTTTTTTAGAGAGGTTCGTTATAGCCTAGCATGGTTACGAAGTCCACGAGTTCTTGGTCGGTAGGCTATGCGGTGTATTTCTTGATTCCCAGAAGGCTTTTGGTAGGAAGGTCAAACCTCTGTGACATCTTGGCTCTGTTGATACCCACAGTTAGGTTTAGATTTGTTAGGTTTGGACATATAGCCTACCACTGATTTAAGTTCTTCATCGAACCTTGTGCTCTGCCAAAATTGGTGAACGTACCTGCTTGGTATTTTCTTGACATTCTTGGTCAAGACCTTATTTAGAGGGTGATTTTGTAGTAGGTTAATGATGGGGGCATGTCCTTGGCTAAAGGATTCAATGTTCAAAACTACATAGTGGTTGTTTGGCTTCAACGGAAGGGGGTTTGTGTACCAGTTGTGGTTGATAAAGTCTTGCAGGTTCGTGGATGGGAGATCATTAATGGAGCCTTCAGAGTCAGAATATTCTTGGTCATTGTTCCTAGGAGGAACTGGGTTTGCAGAGTGGTTGGAGGTTGCACCTGAAGCCATTGTTGTTCTTGAGAGGGTTTTTGGAAGACAGAGATGAAGAATCAAGGGTTTGAGTGCAAAAATTTGCAGTTTCGCCGGAGTTTCTTGAGAGAGAATGAGATGAAGAAGGGTAATTTTGGGTTTTAAAGGGCTAAATGGGCGGTAATAAGTTAATGTTGATAAGTTTTGGGGTCCGTACTCAAGTAATGGGACGTTTAAAAAATGACGGTACAGAACACATCCAATCAGACGCCACGTGGTTTATGACGGTTCAGGGTGAGAGGACGTGCACTCCCATCACCGCCCACACGCATAAGGTTTGCTAAATAATAATGTCTGTCATTCTGAAAAGAACCCGCACTTTAGAAGGTTTTTCACAAACACATAAGTGTTGGAAATGACAGAAGCTCTGTCGTAGATTGAGCTTCTATGGGTTGAGGTCTGATTTATCTCGCACAAAGATTGCACCTTATTTTACCTAAATCATTTGAAAATCGATGAAATGGTCGAGAGAATTACCCTTAAGAAACATGTGGTCTTAGATACTTCTGTGGCACAGAGGCTCTATGAAACATCACAGAGGCTCTTTGACCAAAAATTTCTAATAAGGGAAAGAGCTCAAAAGATGTTGACCAAACAAAGTTTTGATTTATTTAAATATGTATATTGGGACATATTTGGAAAGTTGTGTCCGAGAAAAGTGTTTCTGAAAATGGGTTTGTGCTTTAAACTTACCAAAAATGACTTGCTCCCTCTTGAGTTAACACTTTCTTCACTATTTGGCTCGAATAGAAAGCATCTTTCGCTCCCCCTTGAATGATCATCTTATGTGGTTCTCAAGAGTACTTACTTTTGCCCCCTTGATCTATGCTTGGGTTAAATGTGATATGTAATACACAAGACATAGATCAACCACTCTTGAGAGTCTTTGTGACAAGGGCCAAAGGCTCTGTGCACTGTCACATAAGCTCTATGGAAGAGAAAAACTTTACAAGGAAAAGATTTGTACATACTGAAATAAAGCAAATACATATTTACAAGAGAAACTTTGTACCGACGTGCAGAGGTTCTGTGGGTCAACCTATGTTCAACATACCCAACTTGCCAACCAAAAATAAGAATCTTTTCTCATCTAAGGCTTTGGTGAAAAGGTCAGCAAGTAGATATTCTGTGGGCACAAAATACATTTCCTTGTTTGACATGATGCTTCAGAAAGTGGTACCTTATGTCGATATACTTTGTTTTTTAGTGTTGTCCGGGATTGGCTGAGATGGCAATGGCACTTTTTGGATCACAGAGAATGGGTATCTTCTCGATGTCTAGACCATAGTCTCTGAGCTGAGTTTTCATCCACAGAACTTGTGAGCAACAACTCGCAACAACAACATATTATGCTTCTGCCGTAGATGTAGACACACAATTTTGTTTCTTGGATGTCCAGCTCACTAGTTTTCCTCTAAGAAATTGGCAACTTCCAGAGGTACTTTTCTTGTCTAGTTTGCATCCTCCATAATCTGAATCGGTATAGGTCGTTAGATCAAAGCCAGAGTTCTTTAGATACTAGAGACCAAGATTTTTGGTTCCTTTGAGGTATCTAAAGATTCTCTTTACAGCATAAAGATGAGATTCTTTGGGATAGAGGTGGCAAAAACTGATACGACACGCTAACCCGACACGAACCCGACACGAAATAAACGGGTTTGCGTAATACATTTCAACCCGTTTAAGTAAACGGGTTGACACGACACGACACGAAAATTAAACGAGTAAGGTTAGGGTTAAAAAATTCAACTCGAAATTGACCCGTTTAAACCGTTTAAATTAGGCCATTCTTTGAACAATTAAATATGGGCTTTGACTATTATCTATTTTTGTATAGACAATTAAATATGGGCTTTGACAATTAAATATAGGCCTTGAAGATTTAAAGTCCTAATTATGAGTTTAAATGTGTCAAAACACTGAGTTTTCACATTGTACACAAGAACCTGCACACTGTTTTTGTAAAGGTTGTAGTGGTCTGATTATAGCTCCGAATTGCATGAATCCAGTTTCTGTGGAATCCTAAGACATCAATGAACAACTTTAATTTAGATGATAGTGTCCAATTTGGCTTCTAAATTGAAGAAATATATCGTAACTTATGGCATATAGGAGCTGTCAATTATGAGTTTTAAAGTTTTTGCCATGTTATTAGAAAATTCATAGAAAATCAACGGTTGGTCCAAATGAGGTGTACGATATACCGTTGGAAATCTTAGAATGTCCTTAAGAACTGTTATGAAGAATTAAAGTCCTAATTATGAGTTTAAATGTGTCAAAACACTGAGTTTTTGAATTAGCTCACATTGTACACAAGAACCTGCGCACTGTTTTTGTAAAGGTTGTAGCGGTCTGATTATAGCTCCGAATTGCATGAATCTAGTTTCTGTGGAATCCCAAGATATCAATGAACAACTTTCATTTAGATGATAGTGTCCAATTTGGTTTCTAAATGGAAGAAATATATCGTAACTTATGGCATATAGGAGCTGTCAATTTCTGTATGTTTCACAAGGAAGTGGGATTTCCTCCCATCCCACATTGGTGGGAAACAAAAACCTTATGCTCTATGCCCACTATAAATATGATCTCACCCCTTGTATTTTCATTTGAATCACCCATTGACCCTAGCTTAGTGGTTTGAGTCCGTTGGCTTGGACCCTCTAAGTTGGTGCACCCTATTATGTTGGAGCACCCTATTAAAAGTTTTATATTTATAAATGTTAAACAGGTTAAATGGGTTAAACGGGTTAAATGGGTTAGTGGGTTAAACGGGTTAGCGGGTCGTGTCGGGTTAGACGGGTTAAATCAGGTCGTGTTCAGGTTGAGATTTTCTGACCTGTTTATTAAACGTGTCATGTTCGGGTTAGGAACTCTCAACCCGTTTAACCCGTGAACCCGACACGAACCCGACACGACACGACCCGTTTGCCAGGTCTACTTTGGGATTAGCTTGGTACCTTGCACAGAGACATGTGGCATACATAATATCTGGTCTACTAGCTGTCAAGTATAGAAGAGACCCTATCATGCCTCTGTAGAGTTTGCACTCGACAGGTTTGCCCTCTCGGTTCGAGTGTAAGTTGGATCCAGTGGCCATAGGGGTTTTCATCAGAGAAGAGTCAGAGAGTTTATCTTTTGACAATATGTCAAAAACATATTTTGATTGGTTTATACATATACCCTCTGTTGTTTGTTTGACTTGCAGCCCGAAGAAGAAATTTAATTCACCCAATACTCTTCATTTGTAGAACCAAATATGATGTCATCAATATATATTTGTACAAGAAAAAAAATCACCTTTTCTTCGCTTTTAAAACAAGGTAATATCTGTTGTACTTCTTTCAAAATGATTGACAAGAAAGAAGTTTGAGAGTCGTTCATACCAAGCTCTGGGGCCTGTTTGAGTCCGTAGAGGGCCTTATCCAGAAAATAAAAATGATTTTGGTACTTGGAACTCTCAAATTCTGGTGGTTGTTGGACGTATACCTCTTCTTGATTTTGACCATTGAGGAGGGCAGATATCACGTCCATCTGGTAAACCTTAAAACCTTTATGGGCTGCAAAAGCCAAAAATTTTCTGATGGCCTACATGCGTGCAACAGGGGCAAATGCTTCTTCGTAATCTATTCCTTCCTCTTGGCAATATCCCTTAGCCACCAATCTTGCTTTATTTCTAATGACCACTCCATCTTCATCCTTTTTGTTTCTAAAAACCCATTTGGTCCCTATTGCAGTTTTGCCTCTTGGCAGAGGTACAAGGGACCATACTTTGTTGCGCTCAAATTGTAGAAGTTCTTCTTGCATAGCTTCCACCCAATTTGGATCTTCTAGGGCTTCAGAGACCTTCTTTGGTTCGATCACACTGATAAAGTTTGTGAAGAAACAAAAATTGGCAGTGGCTGATCGAGTTTTCACTTTGGCAGAAGCATCACAAATGATTTGGCTCTGTAGATGACTCTTCGTCCACTTGGTCATCCGAGGAAGATGGTCATTAGCAACATCAAGTTCTACTTCTGTGGGTACATTGGTTAGTTCATGCACCACTTATGTCGTAGAAGGTACATCATTTGTGCTCATCACAACAGTTGAAGTTTCAGCTTGAGTTGGGTTTGAGACCTCTGTCGTTACTGGTGTCGAGTTCTCATCATGCTCTGGTGTGGAATCCTCTGTGGTCACAGGTGTTGGATTTTCTGCTTGTTTTGGAGTGATATCCTTATCATTCTTTGTAGTATCTTCTTCATGCTCTCCCTCAATTGTTTGACCTGCACATGTAGTGGAAGAGGGTGAAGTATTTGAAGGACCAGTAAGAGATATACCTTGAGGAGCCTGGTCCACAAAGATCTGGATTCCAAAGGCTCTGTGACCATTCACAGAGGGTTCATCATCATCATCAAACATATCCTCGAACAAGAGATTCAGTTCTGCTTCTCGAGAGAGTGATACACCAGAGGCTTGCTTGTTTAGCCCGAGTTCTGAGTTGATTTGCTCAGAAGTTTGTTGAAATGAGTTATCAAAAGAAACAATGATACTTTCCACAATCGTTCTTGTCTTTAGGACATAGACTCTGTAAGCTTTGGATGTTGATGAGTATCCAATGAATTTTCCCTCATCGGCTTTTCTATCAAACTTTCCCAACTGTTCTTTGTCGTTCAGAATAAAACATCTGCAACTGAACACATGAAAGAATTTGATGTTGGGTTTTCTCTAATTTATCAAGTGGTATGGGGTCTCCGTTCCTTTCACAATCAATGATCAATTCTGTGTGAAGCATGCGGTTGAGATCGCTTCTGCCCAAAAGGAAGTCGGTAATCCTGATGCAATGAGCATGGTTCTGGCTGCCTCCACGAGCGTTCGGTTTCTCCTTTCGACAATGCCATTTTGTAGTGGAGTTCGTGCGACAGAGAAGTTCTGTGAGATCCCTTCTTCTGAGAGATAAGCTTCTATGGTTGAGTTATTGAACTCAGTCCCATTATCACTTCTCAACTTCTGCACTTTACAACTATAAAGAACCATGATTTTTCTTATCAAAGTGATTAGAATTTGAAGAACATCTGACTTCTTTCGAACAAACTCAACCCAAGTATATCTTGAGAAAATATCAATTAGGACAAGTATATACTTTTTGCCTCCTAAGCTCTATACTGAAATGGGACCGCAGAGGTCAACATGAAGCATGTACAAAGGCATAGTGCAAGACCTATCTCACAAGCAGAATAGAGATGGTCTCTATCGAACTTTACATTTGGTAAACCACTTACCAGATTTAGCTTCACAAGTTTTTCAAGAGTATGAAAGTTTAAATGGGAAAACCTGTTGTGCCAGAGCCATGCCTCCTCGTTCTTGTTTGATACAAGACCGAGTTTTTCGTTTTTGCTCTTAGCCTTGAAATTCATGAGGTACATATCACCTCTTTTTTCGGCTCTTAATAGCAATATGTTCGTATCTTCTCCTAGCAGAGAGCAATATGTTCTTTTGAATTTCACATCAAAACTAGTGTCACAAAGTTGGCTAACACTTAGTAAATTATGCTTGAGGCCATCCACATATGCAACTTTAGACACCTTCACATATTCTTTGGCAATGACTCCATAGCCTCTTATGAATCATTTCTTGTTATCTCCAAAGGTTACTGATCCTCCTCCAAGTTTTTCTTTATATGAGGAGAGTAGACCTCTGTCGCCAGTCATGTGCCTAGAGCACCCGGAGTCTAGGTACCATATGGGCACATACTGCTTCTGCAACACATTTAGAGAGATTTAGGTACCCATTTCCAAATGGGTCCACTTTTGTTAGGAGTCTTAGAGGTTTCCTTGGCATCATTTGGTTTGGTTTTAACTTCTTTTACAGAAGAACCATTTTGTTTCTTCTGAGCCTTGAATTTTGAATTCTTGGCTTTGGGTCTCGAGAGGAAACAATGTGGACTAGAGAAATGGTTTTTCAATTGGAACATGAGGTCAAAACAATCACAATAATGAACATTAGATGCAAATTGCTTAAACTTCTCATTAAATTCATGAAAAATGGGTACAGAGGCTTTATGAATGTAATCTCTCCTAGCATCAGACTTCTTGTTATAGAAAGACCTATCTATGCTAGATTTATTTTTGGCAAAAACTCCTCTTTGGAAGAGCCTTCTGTTGTACCCATCTTCTGTGGTAACCATCCCTCGGCTTAACTGCCACAAAAGCAAGAGAGTTGTCATTATGAATCCATTTTTCCTTTTTTTGCCAAGTAAACTTTTCATTATTTGGCCTACAAGAGTTTGAAACTTTGGGATTTTGAGAGGACATTTCCTTTTTGTTTCTGAATTTGCTCAAGTTCAACAGATATTTTTGCCTTGATGCTCATGTCTATAAAATCAAGGCAGATAGGTATTCTTGCATTGGATTCCTTGGGAGGAATTGTTCTGTTAAGAATGCCAGAGGGAAGTTTTGTTCCCTCTGTCGTGCAAAACACTATCTCTGATCTGACATAATCAGTCTCTGATGTGACAGAGGTTGAGTCATCCTCATACTCTGATTCTGACTCAAGAAAGTCTCTGTTTGCCTCATTAGAGGCTTTATTATATGGACATGTACCACATTCATTTCCATCTTTGTCCTTAAAAGAATTTATGTCTTTCGAAATGCATGTGACAATTTCAGGATTTTCAAGAGATTTGCACTGATCAAGAGCTTTCAATAAATCTTTCTCAAAGAGGTTTTGTACGACAGAGGTTGTTTCAGGATTATCAAAGCAGCATTTTTCAAAAGATTCTTTTAAATCATTTTCAAACTTGACTTATGTAGAAGAGTGAAC
Organism: Saussurea involucrata; assembly: GCA_033807775.1. Lineage (NCBI taxonomy): Eukaryota > Viridiplantae > Streptophyta > Magnoliopsida > Asterales > Asteraceae > Saussurea > Saussurea involucrata. The sequence continues at coordinate 145,472,980 of CM066322.1, read as the reverse complement.
AAACTCAGGTGCCTATGCGCACAACTCCTTTTCAGGGGTTACTATGCCAACAAAGGCAACATGTGCTTGAGTTTCTAGATGGCCAAATTTGAAGAGGCCTATCTGTGCTTGAATCTTCTGATATTTCTTTGTGTTTGAGAGTGAAGCTCTTTTGACAGAATCTGAGGATGATAAATCTGTGTTTTGATACCACATATTTGTCATCTTCAGAGGACTCCTCATATAAGGTTCTCTAGAAGTTATGCGCCTCTTGTGTACAAATATTATGTTTGGAAAGCCAGGTTTTTGAACATTCCCAATGCAGAATAGAGAGGATACAGATTGATTTCTTTTATTTCCTGTATAAGGATCCAAATCACTAAATCCAATTCCTCTTCTGCCAATTTGGGTGTTCACTTTTTCATGAACTTTTTGAGCATCTTGATACTTCTTTATCATTAGATCTCTATCAAACAAGTCCTAATGGAGAACTTCTCTTTCTTTTTGGAAAAAAAATTTAAGTGCAAGAATATTCATTCTATCACTCTCGTTATCCCTCAATTCTTTTGTTTTGTTCTTTAGTGCCAAATCAAGATCAGAAATTTTTCCTTTTATGAGTTTTACTTCTGAGAAATATTCTTTTTGAAGATATTCTTTATCAAGAGCAATTTTTGCTTTCTCTTGAGTTAGAAGTCTAACTTCTCTCTCCTAGAAGGCAAGTTTCTTTTCTGTTTCTGAACATTTCTTTTCAAAATCATGAAATGTTTTGGTGAGTTTAACCAATTTGTCTTCTGTTTCATTTGAGTAAGATTTAGATGTGGATACCTCACTTTCAGAGTCTGAACCGCTAACTTCTGCCATTCCATAGAACATGGCATTTTTGTCACCTTCATCGGATGGTTCATCAGACACCTAGTTTTCTTGTTCGGCCATAAGTGACTTATGTGCATAATACTCGGACTTCTTCTTGTAAAAGGCAAAGTCTCTCTATGGTGGCTTCTGTTGGGCTGACTTCTACATTCTGCGGCATAATGTCCCGGCTTGCCGCATTTAAAACATCTGTTGTTCTGTGGGGTTGGTGGGTTCACTTTCTCTGGAGCTCTTGGATCATCCCTCTGTGTACCCCTCTGTGGGTACTCTACCGTCCTCTATTGGTAGTCGATTGGCTTCTACTCATGGTACGTAGGGTCATACACCCTCTGTTGGTCCTGGAACTCATCTCTTCCTTGAAATCTTGGGTCATAGGTTTGTGGTGGGGAAAATTGTCTTTGATCTTGCCCATACGACCTTTCCATCTGTGGCATAGGACTTTGGAATCTGCCACCTATGCTATCACGATCATCTGAACCTCTGTTGAAAGTTGGTTTCTTCTCGAAACCTCTGTTGAATTCTTTGGTTATCAAGGCCAAAGATTTTGCAATGGAGGACATATTGCCTCTTCTTATTCGAACACTCTTCTTCTTCACTATCAGAAACAAGAACTTACTTCCCTTTTCTCTTACTCTTTGCACTTTCATCTGGACATTTCTCCTTCTGTGGTTTCTCCCGACCCTCTGTGCCTTTACCAACTAATGCCAGAGGTCCACCCATTTGGGTTTTGGTCTAGACAACATAGTTCTATTGAGCCGCTAATGTGCCAAAGAGGTATGTCAGGGTCCATGTATCAATGTATTGGTTGGTCTGCAGAGACATAGATAACTGGAGCCATTCATCATTCAGGATTTTGAGGAACATAATGTTGTTTTCCTCAGTGGTTCTGTGGATACCAAACTTTTTGCATTTGTTGATTAAGGCATTGAATATGTTGTATGTGTTTTGAAGTGATTATTTTGGAAGAGCTTTGAAGCCATAGTACTCATTGATGCATTGGGCTCTTCTATTCTTCTGTGTCTTAACACCTCCTTCGAGTTGTTTTTCAAGCTCAACCCACAGATCATGGGTAGATTAACATGCGTCAAGAGACTGAAAAATATCATTTGGGATAGCCAGGATGAGTAAACGTTTGGCTTTCTTTCCCATCTCATATTTTTCCCAGTCTTGAGGTGACCATTTGTCTATGTCTTTTGGTTTGTCATATTCAGGGACCTCAGGTGTAGTATCAGTTGCAGGTACCCTTAGGATAGTGACCATTGGAACGTATGGTTTGTTTTTGATATAATCAACTAGTTCCTTATCAACACCCTACAGAAAGTGAATCATTCGGATTTTCCATTGAGGATATTCGTCTCTCAATAGAGTTGGAGGTTTTGTTTGAGATCCAGCTGAGTAAATGGCATTTAGATTCGCCATTTTTGAAGAAACAAAGGTTTTGTAAAAAGAGTGAAAAACAGGGGAATAGAATATAAGAGTTTTACAGATTTGAAAGAGATGAAAGTAGAGTAGAACTGAAGATTAAACTAGTAAAAGAGGTTTTCACAAAGTAAATGAGGCACACTTGAATGATTTAGACACAAGAACATGTCCTAATTATGAACCAGATTCAAACTAGTTGAAAAAGTTTCAAAACAGGGGATGTTTATGGAAATGAAGAACAAAAAAATCAAACCAGAAAATCTACCATTTGAGACAAGATCAATTGCAGAGATGATCCTTTGATTATAGAAATCAAAGTTTGCTCTGATACCAATTGTTGATCCCAGTTTTATCTCAACAATGATAAGTTCAAACCAGGTGTGTAAAACAGAGTATAATATAAATGGTATGTGGAAGCTTTTAATAAACACAAAAGGTTTGAACAATGGTAGATTAAACACAAATAATGATAAGAGAAAACAGTGAAAGATTGAATTCTCAACAAGTCATCTCATTAATCATTAATGAAAACAGGAATACACCAAGAACACACACTACTGTGTGAAATGCTCTCCAAGTTCTCTTTCTCTACACGAATTAAAATATGTGTGTGTGCGCCTGTAATGGCAGTGTAGTTCTCACTACATATAGTGAAGGTGAGACAAGAATAGTACAAGAAAAAGGTTGTCACCAATAAGAAGGTGACACCTGGAAAGAATAAGAACGTGGTGCACTATCTTGATCTTCAGAATCTTCGTACAAGTGAAGAACGTGAGAGGCACAAGCTCGTTGGGTCTTGAATTTGTATAAGTCTTGTTCTTCAAGAACTTTGGCCACACATAGGCTCTATGGAGTTTCACAGAGACTCTGTGGTCCGATGATGATCTCCAGGTTTGGCTTGTGTTCTCAGAGAATGGTCGACAGAGGCTTGAGACTTGTGCGGTGAATTCTTGGTGTAGTCGGCAGAGGTCTTCTGTGATCTTGTCCTTTAGCAAAGTTTTTCAATACTTCTAATTCTGATCTAATGGAGCTAGCAATAATTTTTTTAGAGACTTTGATTTTTAATTTTTAATTTTAGAGAAATTTTAAAAAATTTGTTGAATACTTAAATATGATCTTTCTTCAAACTTATACTCAACTCAAAAGATGACTTATTACAAACAAGAAACAACAAAAATCTTGTACAATGTAAAATGAATACAAAAGCCTAACTATAGAGAGAACTATTACAATTTTTTTTAATATGAAAATAAAATAGGCGTGAATCAGATAGAGAGAGAGAAACCTCCTAATAAAACAAATACAAGAAAGTCAACATTGACATAAAACTACCATATTTCAACACCCGCCCTCAATCTTGACTCATGAATGAATCAATTATCTTTAACTTTGAGCAAAGATAATTATGTGATTTATTCCCAGAGCTTTTGTAAATATATCAACAGTTTTTTTCGAAGAAGGAATCTTCAAAACTTTTATCATGCCAGTACTAACCTTTCCTCGAACTTGATGAACATCAATTTCGATGTGTTTAGTACGTTCATGAAATACTGGATTATTAGCTATCTGAATAGCTGATTTATTATCACAAAACAGATTTACAAGAAGTAAATCATTAACCTTTAAATCATCTAAATTTTTTAGAACCCAAATAATTTCACCAAGAACTGAAGCCATAACATGATACTCGGATTCAACAGAAGAACGCGAAACAATATTTTGTTTCTTGATCTTCCATGAAATCATAGACTTACCCAAAAACAAACAATAACCGGAAATAGATCGTCTAGTTGAAAGGCACTTACCCCAGTTAGCGTCAACATAAGCAGTTAAACTAAAATTATCTGACTTTGTAAAACTAACACCTTTACCGAGAGACATCTTCAAATACCTGAGAACCCTGAGAGTCAACTTTAAATGAGACTGTCTCGGTGAGTGCATAAACTGACAAAGACAGTGCACTACAAAAGCAATATTCGGCCGAGTAGCTAAAAGATAAATCAACCTACCGATAAGTTTCTGATAACCAGTAAAGTTAAACAAAGGAGGAGCTTTTGAACAAGAACCCACTGAATCAGTAACTATCAAATTCATATCCATGGGTGTACTACAAGGTTTACACCCAAGATATCCAAAATCATTTAACAATTATAAGCAATACTTTCTTTGAGACATACAAACGCCATTACGATGCTCTAATATTTCAATATCTAAGAAAAAATTTAACTTTCCTAAATCTTTAATGAGAAATTTACTTTTCAAGTAATCTTTAACTTTATTGACTTCTATCATATTATTACCGGTTAACACAATGTCATCAACATAAACCAATAAAATAATAAACACATAGCCTAACATTTTTGTAAACAAGAAATAACCACTAATACTCTGAACATAACCATGGTCAACTAAACACGAAGAAATCTTAGCATACCACTGGCGAGGAGACTGCTTTAGACCGTAAAGGGACTTGACAAGGTTACATGCACGCGTGTCTCCCGGAGAATAGTAACCTTCTAGTAGTGTCATATAAACTTTCTCAGACAAGTCACTAACAAGAAATCATTATTGACATCAAACTGACACAGACTCCAACTATACTACACATCCAAAGCAATAATACACCTCACAATGACCATTTTAACTACAGGAGAAAAAGTATCTTCATAATCAAGACCTTCTCTTTGGCTATACCCCTTTGCGACAAGTTTGGATTTATATCTTTCAATTTCTCCATTAGACTTATATTTAATTTTATAGATCCACTTACAACCAATAGGTTTTCTACCAGAGGGTAAGTTAGTAAGTTCCAAACTCAATGATGACAACTAAACACGAGGGTTGCGCTAGTTGCAGGACTTAACCCAACAAAGCAAAGTGGAAAAAGAGAGGATTTAGGTTCTAAACGCCGTTTTTTAATGTGGATATACATTGGATCTCACCTGAATCGCCCCATCTATCCTCTTGACCTTTTTAATATTATAAAACCGTTTCTGACTTTAGATTGATACAAAAACCAGGGGTGCCATTGGGAACGCGGACACAGGTGGTGCATGGCCATCGTTAGCTCGTGCCGTAAGGTGTTGGGAACCCAGATGAAGTTCTGACCATCTGTCAGAGAAAAAAGAACGAACGGATCAAGGCAGTGGATTGTGAATCCACCATGCGCGGGTTCAATTCCCATCGTTCGCCCAAATTTTTTTAATAAACTATTTGCTACAAAAGGATTTTTTTTCCAGGTTCCATTTCTATGCAAAGTTTCCATTTCATCATTCATGACAACCACCCAATTATTATCAACACATGCTTATTGAAAATTCTTAGGTTCAACAAATTTGCTTAAACGAGATATAAAACAAAAAAAATTCAGAATTGAGACAACAGTAATTCACCACCTTTTCAATCCATACTTAATCTTTCCTTCAACAATAACCTCATCAAATTTTTGGGGAAAACTGGATGTCCTAGTAGACCTAGTAGATTGAGATGATGAAGGTAAATCTTGGTTATCCTTAGAGTTAAGACCCAAATTTTGAGCACCACTATTTTCTCTAGCATCTCGTTGTAACAACCCGGATTCCCAACATACAAATAACATATATTTCACCACAAAATAATACATCATATTTCATTTACGGTCCCTTAGCTTAACCAAATAGGTCTGTCAACTACAAACTTTTTCTTTTATAATAAAGTACAAAATGTCATAACAGATACAAAACACATCTTGAATCTTCATAATCATTTATCTTCCAAAAAGCTAGACATGATAAACCTATCATTTGTCCTTACTTGCTCCTCGACCTGGAATACATATTTTAAAACAAAAATGAGGGTTAGACCTTGAGGTCTAGTGAGAAAATCCTCATTAGTTAAAAATGTCAGGATCGATTCCAAACAAGAATAATTATACTTAGAAATCAGAATTAAAGAATCTTGCGGAATAGAACTTTAATTCAAACACACTCAATGAACAACTAATCAGAAAACACAATCTGTTTGTATTCAATACTTCAACTCACAAGTTTACAACCAAACCTCAATCTTGTTGAACAGGCTCCACAAGACGACTTCTACTTCTCTAGAAATAGGGTTCTAAACCTTGAGGTTAATTCTCTCTAAAACAAAGACGAACTCTAAAAAAATCACGCAGAATAGCTATCTATCAAAATCTATTTATACTAAATAATTACAAGATAACTATCAAAACAAAATTGATCTTCAGAATATTCTTTCATGCTTATCTTCAATCATTCCATCTTTATCTCCAACATTCTCGTATTCTATAATTATGATCACAAGCAGTATTAACATCGTTATGCACAAGCAGTACTAACATTGTTCCAGCAGCATTAACTTTTACTTGTAGTACTAACTTTGCTCTGGCAGTAGTATTGTTGTTCTGGCAGTACTAACCATACTTGGCAAATCTTCAGTTCCCAACAATCTCCCCCTAACTTGACTTTTTAGGTTGAGAAGTCAAGTTCTTCAGATGATGCTTCCAAAACCTAATCATGAACACATAAATCAGGATTCAAACCCAGGCTTTGATTGATAATCCTTCTCACCAAGTATCTTCCCATTTTAGAATCCTTGTTGCAAGCCAACTTAGCATGTAGCATTCCATTCAACCTTTTCTTGCTGTGCTTGTATGCAACATCCACCAAATAATACTCATGATATGTATAGTCAAGTGTGATGACATACACTCCACATTTTTCAATGAGCATCCAGTTGGTAATGGCTTGAAAATTTCTTTCTATCATATACTGAACTGCTTCTGGTTTGAACATTAGGCACAGGTATTCAAGAACCAATTTGGTGATAGACATCCCTTTCTCATTCAGCATATTTCCATACAGCTTCATTCCAACCTTGTACATCTCCTCTACGTCAGATCTAGAGCACATTCTGATAAGTCTTCCCCATGTAGAACAGACCTCATACTTCCCATCTGCTCTTTTGACTCTAATGTACTCCTTTCTCTGATCTACGAAGGTATCCCAGAAGATGATCTCAGGAGGCATGGAAGATAATGGGTCAACTTTGATTGGATCAGTATCAACCATAGTGATATACATATCACATTGAGCATTACTTGGTTGACCTGATGGAGTTGCTACTTCTTCTTCAGCAACCTTTGTATCATCTTTCTTTTCTGGAACATCCTCTTCTTTTTCTTCTTCTACCACTGGTTCTACCCTAGGTTTCTTGACAACTTTCCTCTTGGTAGCTATAGACTTGGTTCTTGCTCTTTTCAGTGACACCAGCTTTTCACCCAGGGTTTCTTCTTGCTTTTTAAGAGTGTCATGTTTGGCTTTAATCAAAGCCTCTGCAACTTCAACTTCTTCCAAAGTAGGCTTTTTAGTTTCTGTTGCTTCCTTTGTTTCTGCTGCTTCTTCCTTTGTAGATACTGCTTCTTGCATGGTTTCTGCTGCTTCTTTTGTTTCTGCTGCCTCTGGAATGGTTTCTGCCGCTTCTGCTTTTTGACTTTCACCAGCATTAACCATTTCTGCTGTTGGTTCAGTTTCTGCTTCTTTCTGAATTTCAGCAGCATTAACCTTTTCTGCAGCATGATCAGTTTCTGCTTCTTTCTGAATTTCAGCAACATTAACCTTTTCTGCTGCATGATCAGTTTCTGCTTCTTTTGCAATTTCTTCAACACACTCATTCTCCCCCTTTTCCTGTGCACTCTCCATGTTGAATTCAGCTTCTGACTCCCCCTTTTTGGGAGCATCATTGTTGGGGCTTCTTCTTTTAAGAACATACTGAGCTTTCTTCTTCCTGTGCATCAACTTTGTAATCAGCTTCTTATGCTTCTCAAGCTGTGTTTGTTGATATAGGACCACTTTCTTGAGTCCATCTATCTCCTTTTGCTGACTTACAACATCTGTGTTGATATTGGCAATGGTTTCCATCAATTCCTCATATGTATATCTATCCTCACCTTGTTTAGGAGTTTTTACTTCCTTTAAAGGATCACTGGAAATTTTAGTAGGTGTCTTTTGCCTAGCAAAAGCACTGCCTACCCCCGTGGTTTCTTGGCACCTGGGACCTCTGAATGATTTCTCATTCTGAGTTGCCGTGAGGAAGGTCTTAGTTATGTTACCACTGTCCTTCTCTGTGCTAGCAGAAGTAGTGGCAGCCTTGCTACTCACATGCTCAACCTTCTCCTTAGTGAGCACCTTCTTGGGGTTGGGAGACACCCCTGTGGTTTCCCTTTCGATATTCTCTATTGGAGAATGCTCCAATAGAGGGCTTAAAGGCTTTGGGCTTGTAGGAGGTACATCAAGGGAAGGAGCCTTGTGTACCATTCTTCTTGTAAACTTTTTGGTTATGAGAGGAGTGGGTCTTTGAAGAATGGACTGAGGAATTTCTTTGGTGATTGAAGGTGGGGTTTGGCTGTCAGTGGGTTGGTCTAATGAGGGCCTTGACCCTGATGCCATACCTTCTTGTGTGTGGGATACACCCATCATTGTAGAGAACAATGGAGTGTCAACTCCTTCCGAGTCCCTGGAAGTTCTTCTCATATTTGAGAAGACCTTTCCTTTAGGGGGTTTAGGTACATATACCTCAGTAAATTGAGGCAAATCCGTCAATTCCTGAGTAATCACTGCTTGGACAAACCTTGGGTACATATAAAAACTCTTTTTGGATTCCAGGTTTGACACAAGATCATTGAAAATCATTTGTGAAAAATTAAACTTCCTGGCAGTAGCCAAGCAGACCAGGGCATAAGCAATGGTACTGCTAAACTCACTCCATCCAGTAGTTTTCTTTGAAATGTAATGCATTAAGGTATGAACAAAGAATCGCCATTGTGTAGAAAATTTAGACTTGAAAAACTTAAAGATTCCAATGGGACCTTCATACCCCATTCTCGTTAACGTTGAGTATAGATCGTCATTAGGAATAGACGTCATACCTGAGGCATCATCCAATCGAAGAGTGATGCGAATAAGCTCCTCTGTAACATTCAAGGGTTTGTCACACACCCTTGTTTTGATGATTTTCTACCCATCTTCAGACCCCACGGTGGCATTTTCCCAGAACTGCTTCTGATGCTCGGTGTAGATTGTCGGGGTCACCGTTAGGGCATAAGATATATGCGTGGACTTGAGGAAATCCACAATGTCGTGAAAACCTGCGGACTGTTTTGGCTTCTGGAGCATGGCAATCTCGTTGTGTTCGTCGATAAACTCCATTGTACCTGAGGATTCTTGACAGAAAACAGAGATTCTTGGGAGAGAATAGTTAGAAAGAGAGAGAGATGAGTAGAATTCAAAGAGACGTTATGAACTTTGGCGGGCTGAAAGAGGTATTTATAGCAGTATTAGCCCTAATTTTTCTTTTAAAGCAGTATGAACGACACATGCAGTATTAAGTACGAAGCAGTATTAACTATGTACTGGCAGTAGTAACTATGCACTGGCAGTAGTAACTAAGTAGTAACTATGCACTGGCAGTAGTAACTATGCACTGGCAGTAGTAACTATGCACTGGCAGTAGTAACTATGCACTGGCAGTAGTAACTATGCACTGGCAGTAGTAACTATGCACTGGCAGTAGTAACTTTTCAGCACTTGTCAATCTGAGTCATACAGAAGATCCTGAGAAGAAGAGTTAATAGTACCAAATATAGAAGGAAATACAGGTATAAAAACTGAAAATCATGACTTTATTCAAGGTTGATCATGCCCACACTTGTTACCAAGAAAGTGAATCTACCCACATCAAAAGCTTTTGTGAATAGATCAGCAAACTGGTCATTGGTATGAACTTTAGCAACTTGAATTAATTTCTTTTCATTACAATCTCGAATAAAGTGATACCTGATCTCTATGTGCTTTGTTTTTGAGTGTTTGACTGGATTGTTAACAATGCTAATAGCACTGTTGTTGTCAATGAAGATTGGAGTGTGAAGAAATGTTACCCCATAGTCCAACATCTGATTCTGTATCCATAGAACCTGAGAGCAGCAGCTTACAGCAGCTATATACTCAGCTTCTGTTGTAGATAAGGACACTGTGGTTTGTTTCTTACACTGCCAAGATACTAGTCTTGCACCCAAAAACTGACATCCACCTGAAGTAGACTTCCTATCCATGTTAGCTCCACCCAAGTCACTATCTGAGTATGCAAGTAAATCAAAGGATGATTCATAAGGATACCAGAGACCTAATCTAGGTTGCCCTCTTAGGTATCTAAATATCCTCTTGACTGCATGAAGGTGTGATTGCTTTGGTGTAACTTGGAATCTGGCACATACTGGAAACATAATATCTGGTCTAGAGGCTGTGAGATACATGAGTGATCCAATCATTGATCTGTAATGATGGACATCCACATCCTCCCCCTCAAGATCAGCATTGATCTGTTTGTGTGTCTCCATTGGTGTGCTTGCTGGCTTTGAGTATGATAATCCAAACTTATCCAGGATGTCTTTCACATATTTGGATTGGCATATGAAAATCCCATCCTTCTTCTGTTTCACCTGAAGCCCAAGGAAGAAAGTAAGTTCACCCATGGAACTCATCTTGAAGCTCTTGTGCATTAACTCCTCAAAGTCTTTACACATGTGATCATTTGTGGATCCAAAGATAATGTCATCCACATAGATCTGAACAAGTAGGGTGTCCTTCTTTTTCCTTTTAATGAATAAGGTCTTATCAATGATTCCTCTTTCAAATCCATTTTCCAAGAGATAGGTAGACAGGGTGTCATACCATGCTCTTGGGGCTTGATGTAGACCATAAAGTGCCTTCTTTAACTTGTACACTCTGTCAGGATACAATGGATTCTCAAATCCAGGGGGTTGACAGACATATACTTCTTCATCTATAGTCCCATATAGAAAAGCACTTTTTACATCCATCTGGTAGACCTTGAACTTCATATATGAGGCATAGGCTAGAAACAACCTAATTGCCTCAATCCTTGCAACTGGAGCAAAGACTTCCTCATAGTCTATACCCTCTTCCTGAGTATACCCTTGTGCAACCAGCCTGGCTTTGTTCTTGATCACAATTCCTCTCTCATCCTTCTTATTTCTGAAAATCCACTTGGTGCCAATTGCCCTATGACCGTTTGGAAGGTCCACCAAGTTCCAAACATTCTGTAACTTGAACTGTAGCAGCTCCTCTTGCATTGCTTCTATCCAACTTGGATCTTTCATAGCATCATAAGCCTTTTTGGGCTCAATTTGGGATAGAAAGCAAGTGAGTACAGTATTAACTGTATTTTGCTAATCTTGTAGCTCTTGAAGTCTGCTTTGATTCCTAGTCATCATGGGAGAAGCAATGTCTCCAATTACCAACTCAGGAGGATGATTTTTCTGAGTTCTTGATGGATGACCAGATTCCTCTTGTAAGTTCACATCCAGATTTGACTCATTTAAGTCTGGATTTTCTTCAGCTTCTTCAGTCACTTCAGACTCTCTAGAATTTGGACTTGAAGGCTGATTTTCCTCTATTCTTCTCTCTTCTTCATTCTGAATGGGTTCAGCTTCCTTTTCTTGTTCACAGAAGTCAACAGGATCAATGGTAGGGAGTGGAAATATCACAGACTGAATTCTGTGATCTGATGGTGGTGCATCCCTTTGTCCTGCATTTACATCACTACTGATACCCAAAGAATTAGTGAGTGAATCAATGTCAAATAGCCAATCAGGACCTGAACCAATAGGATTTGGTGTGTTCTCATTGCATTTGACATTGTCACTTTCTTCAATTATTCTAGAAGAGGTATTAAACACTCTGTAAGCCTTACTCTGAGATGAGTAACCAACAAGAAAACCATCATCTGCTTTGCTATCAAACTTACCTAAGTGAGATTTGGTATTGAGAATTGTACAAGGACACCTAAATGGTTTGAAAAATCCAATAAATGGTTTCTTTTTCTGAAAAAGCTCATAAGGTGTCTTGTTTTTAGGCTTTATTACTAAAACTCTGTTTTGGACATAACAAGCAGTATTAACTGCTTCTGCCCAAAAAGTAGTGGGTAATTTTGAATCAGCTAACAGAGATCTAGCAGCCTCAATCAGTGTCCTATTCCTTCTCTCAACAACACCATTCTGTTGTGGAGTCCTAGGAGCACTGTATTGTCTCTCAATTCCTTTTTCCTCACAAAAGGTGTTTAGATCAAGGTTTTTAAATTCGGTCCCATTATCTGATCTAATGACTTTCACTTTTTGATTTGATTGGTTTTCAATTCTAAGAATAAAAGATTTGATCAGTCCACTTGTCTCATCTTTAGTTCTCAGAAAATATAACCAAGTAAATCTAGAGTAATCATCAATAATAAGTAAACAGTATGACTTCTTGCCAATGCTCATGATATTTGTAGGGCCAAACAGATCCATATGCAACAACTGAAGAGGATTTGGGATAGTGTTTATCTCTTTGGACTTATGAGAAGTTTTGTGTTGTTTGCCTTTGAGACAAGCAACACAATGATCATCACATGAATAAACTTTTGATGGTAAACCCCTAACAAGATTATTTTTAACAAGTTTATTCATTGTTTTAAAATTCATGTGACACATCCTTCTGTGCCAAAGTGATGATTCATCCATTGAAGCTTTTGATACCAAACAGTTTAGGGATGAATCAGATGAAACACTTTCTAAATCTAAACAATACACATTATCCTTTCTAGGAGTTCTCAATAGTATCATGTTTTCATCAACTACTTTGAATCCAGGAGCAAGAATAATGCATTCAGAATCAGTAAATAATATACTATGTTTCTTGTCACAGACCTGTGATACACTTAACAGGTTGTATCTCAATTGCTCAACATAGTAAACATCCTCAACTGCCATCTTACCTTTTGATACATCACCTTTACCACTTATCTTACCTCCTGCAGGATTATTCCCAAAAGCAACATGTCCTCCATCAATTCTTTTGAAATTCTTGAGGCAGGCCATGTTACCTGTCATGTGCCTGGAGCAACCACTATCAACATGACAGATGCTCTTCCCCTTGAGTTGTTGGTTGCCCTGCACATAAGATAAATCAATTAGTTTTTATTGGGAACCCAAGCCAAAGTGGTCTTGGGTCTCCCTTGCTCATCAAAGTACTTACATTCAGTTTAGATAAGTTTTTCAACCTGAGGAACTTCAGTACTGGAGTACTTTGTCAAGATGATTGGTCTAGCAGCACAAACACTAGAAGCAGTATTATCTTTAGAAGAAGTACTAACAGTGTTAGCAGTACTAACACTGCTAGCAGCAGTATTGCTTCTAGAAGAAGTACTAACAGTGTTAGAAGCACTAACACTGCTAGCAGCAGTACTATCTGAGGCAGCAGTACTAACACTAGTGCTTTTAGGAACCCACATTGTGACACATTCTTTTTCAGTCTTTTTCCTCATGTGGGTTTTGGATTTAGCTTGTTTCTTAGCCACATGGTTTCTTACAGGCTTCCTATAACCATTTGATTTTTGAAAAGTTCTTTGAAAATTTATCCTTTGGTTAATAGGATTGAAATAACAGTGTTTGGCAAGGTGATTCAATTTGCCACAGATAAAACAAGGTTTTGGTCTGTTAATCCTTTGCAGATCAACTCCTTGTTTTTGAGCCCACTGATTATTCCAGTTTCTTTGATTTCCCCACTTTTTATTATGTTTTTGGGGTTCATTCTTTTGAGAATTCTTGCAAGAACAATGTTCAAAAGTATTGGAATTCACAACAGTGGTCTGTGTATAATGAACTCCCTTTCCTTTTTCAGATCTTTTCATCTCATTGTTCTTATCCCAGGGACTTCCACCTTCCTCATTAGCCTTGATGTAATTCTCTAAGGGGATCTCACCACTGACATTCTTGTTCCTTTTCTTAGACTCTTCTTTTTCAGTTTTATCCTCAACAACAACTTCATCTAATGGATCTACTTTAGTAGCTCCTTCAGGTAAGTCCTTCCTATCCTTGGTTTCTAACAGGTCTGACCTAGGAGGGATGTATGTGTTGTTGTAGGGTGGGGGTGTGGCATTGTACCCTAGGCCTGGTTTCATCTTACTGTGGATTTGAGCATTTATTATGGTGTCCATGACTTTAGAAGCACATGAAAAATTTTCAACATCAAGTTTTACTTTCTCAAGTTCTCCTTTTAATTTCTCACATTCCTCCCTAGACTATTTCAGTTGGAACTCCAGACCATTCTTTTCCCACTTCCAGTAGTTTGTATCATATGAGTGTTGAAGTTCATTGGCTTGAAAAGCCTTAATTTGTTCTTCAAACCTCTCAACAATCACTACATAATCTCTTCTATCCTTTTCTAATCTCTTAAGGTCATCACACATTCCCTGGTTGTGATCTCTATACTTTTTCACAGTGTCTATACAAGCTTGAGAACAGAGATTAGATTTTACCTCAGTAGGAAGATCTGAGACTTCTGCCATGAGTGCATGATTCTGAATTGCCTCTTCTGCTTGATCAATCCAATCAAATCCCATTCCTTGTTGAGAAACAAGGGCTTGAACAAAGTTTCTGTTCTGGTTGAAGCTTCCAGTCTGAGCTTGTTGATGGTTGTTTTGAGAAACACCACCTCTGCATTCTCTGGCAAAGTGTCCCATCTTATGACACTTGTAGCATTCCACCTTAGACTTGTCAAACCCAGCACCATCTTCTCTTCTTTGGGAAAAGTTGTTTCTCCCAGTCCTCTTTATAAACTTCTTCACCCTCATAGAAAGCACAGCCATCTGCCACTTGATATCCATCTCCTCAAGATCATCAGCATTAATCTGTTCTAAGTCATCATTAATTAATGAGGAGTTAACATGACTAGAAAAGAAAGCTTCTAGTACAGAATCATTGGCCTTCTCCTGATTGACTCCACCAGCAGTACTAACTGATTCAGGTTTAGCAGTAGAATCAGTTGATGCTGATAGGAGTGCAGCATTATACACATATCCTGAGGGCTTCTTCTTGGCTTCAACCTCTGCTTCAAATATCCTAAGATCATTGTAAAGATCATCAAGCTCTTTATCTTCTAACTGGTCATTCTGTCTGAAAGACACAGTATACATTGTCCATTCCTCACCTAATGATCTTAGAAACTTCCTGTTTACATCATCAGCCTCCATACGAACTCCAACTGTAGCCAATTCTCCAATCAACTTATTAAATCTATCAAAAGTTTGAGTCATAGACTCATTCTTTGTAGAAGTAAAATTTTCATATTGTTGCTTAAGAATTGCCTTCTGGTTCCTCTTGGTGCTCTTGGTACCAGTGAATCTCTTTTCCAATGCATTCCATAAAATCTGAGCATCAGTGCAGTGATGAAATTGGTGCTGATACTCATTGGGAATAGCCAAAAGCAGAGTGCTTAAGGCTTTCATCTCTGTTTGTCTAACCTTTCTTTCTGCATCAGTCTTTGGAGGGGGTCTTTTGCCATCTGGTCCAATCTTTCCTTCAGCACATGGACCATTCTCTATAATATCCCAGATGGAATAATCAGTAAGCAAAATATACTGCTTGATTCTAATCTTCCACATGTCAAACTCATTAGGCCTGAGCATGGGAACCTTTGAAACAAGAGTACTGTTTGATTCAACTGTGTTGTCCATAATGATTGTAGATTTATAAGAAACCAAGCTCTGATACCACTTGTCAGGATCGATTCCAAACAAGAATAATTATACTTAGAAATCAGAATTAAAGAATCTTGCGGAATAGAACTTTAATTCAAACACACTCAATGAACAACTAATCAGAAAACACAATCTGTTTGTATTCAATACTTCAACTCACAAGTTTACAACCAAACCTCAATCTTGTTGAACAGGCTCCACAAGACGACTTCTACTTCTCTAGAAATAGGGTTCTAACCCTTGAGGTTAATTCTCTCTAAAACAAAGACGAATTCTAAAAAAATCACGCAGAATAGCTATCTATCAAAATCTATTTATACTAAATAATTACAAGATAACTATCAAAACAAAATTGATCTTCAGAATATTCTTTCATGCTTATCTTCAATCATTCCATCTTTATCTCCAACATTCTCGCATTCCATAATTATGATCACAAGCAGTATTAACATCGTTATGCACAAGCAGTACTAACATTGTTCCAGCAGCATTATCTTTTACTTGTAGTACTAACTTTTCTCTGGCAGTAGTATTGTTGTTCTGGCAGTACTAACCATACTTGGCAAATCTTCAGTTCCAAACAAAAAATCATCTTTTACAAACATTCAATACACATAATACACATAATCAAAATACCAAATATGACTCATGCATCATGTATCTTTTCATCTCTTTCTCTTTCTCTTTCTCTTGGCCATATTAATTGGTAGCAAGCCAATTAATTAATTTACACCACTGTACTAAATACAACCAACACCGCTGTCCCTTTATACAGCCAACTTTCACCGGTCCTAAGCCCGGCCAACTAGCACCCATGTAGTGTAATATTCATATAAATACCATATGCACATTATTACACTCATTCACATATATGTATTCCATTTGAAAACATTTTAGATAAAAACTCATTTGATTCGTTTATTCCAAGATCCTCCCACGCTATTACCAAGCACTCCAAATTCTTCAGTCCCGTTTCACGGAATCTGTACCACATAAATACAAATATTTCTTTTAAAGACTAAAATCTCTAAAATCCTGAAATCCTCGACTCAAGTCGCAATCAACCATGGAAATACTCTATGTCGCAATACACTACACCAATTCGCAACCAACTACTGCGACACAGTACCAAGTCGCAACTAACTACTGCGACTTTTCCCTCATGTCGCAACCAACTGTTGCGACAACCCCCTCAAGTCGCAACCAACTGTTGCGACATAGCACCAAGTCGCAACCCACTATTGCGACTTCACGAGCAAGTCGCAACTCAAGGTTGCGACATTCATGAAGATCATAAAATTCAACCATGTCACAACCTACTGTTGCGACTTCAATGAATGTTTCAGTCCACTGTTCTTCGTAAAACCCAGAAATTCAATCTTTTAAACTATGCATGTTGCTGTAGTTATGCAGATATGTTTAAGACTATTAACATAACCTAACCATATGCTCAGATTTTCCAAAACATCCCTAAATTATCAAAACCCATTTATAAACTCACATAAAACTTTATCTCAACCAAAGATAGATTAAGAGGTTACATACCTTTAATCTTTACAAGATGAACCTTCCAAATCCAGCAACAATCTTTGTCTTTCTTCTTCTTTCTCTTTTTCGGTTCTATCTCCCTCAACCGAAACACACACACACACACTCACAATTTAGGATTTTTAGCTAAGATAACCACAAGGAGGACACCTCCTCCTAGTGAGGTGAGTGTGGCGGTGGTGGAGGTGATGTTTGGAAAAAATACCAAACAAACCCCAAACTTACTCTATATGGCAAAATACATCCCTATATTTCCATATAAAAATTAAAACTTACCCCCTACTTCTAACTCCATAATTACTCAACTAACATTTATAAAATTAACTCCAAACCCTTCTTAAATTAAAATAATACCACTAAATAAATTAATGACGTACCTGGTTATTACACTCGTCGCCCACCGTTAGCCACGGAAGAGGTGCACAAAGGTTGCCAACTGGCAGCTCGGTAGTCATTTTGAGATAACTCATTACTATGATGAACATTTGAGTTGCCTAGAGGCTGCCCACTGGCATCTCTACTTGGACTACCAGGCAGATTGCGGTCACTAGGGTTAGCAACAGAATGATCAGTCTCCTCATGATGAGGATGGTCTCATGTCTCATCATTAGCTGGTGAAATAAAAGAATAGACTCAAAGAAATTTTAAGAATTGACACTATTGAAAGTAGATTTGTCTAAACTGTTTACACTCATTTTAAAAGGAAAAACGTAAGGTAAAGTTTAACATCACGAGAAACAATGATTTTGTTGGAATCCAAACTATATAGTCTCTATCCCTTTTGAGAATTATCATATCCCAAAAGTATGCATTTTTCAGATCTAGAGAAGAATTTATCCGTGACATTAGGTTTAACAGAAAAACAGAAACAACCAACGTTCCTCAGATGAGTGAGAACAGGTTCAAAACCATAGACAAGCTCACAGGGGCACTTACCATTAAGGACAGAAGAAGAGTCCTATTTATAAGATACGTGAAGGTGAGAATACATTCACTCCACATGTTCTAAGGGACACCTCCCTAAAACATAAGAGCCCTAGCTACATTTATCATGTGACGATGTTTACGCTCTACAACCCCATTTTGTTGAGGTGTGTAAACACACGAGGTTTGATGAATAATGCCTTTTGATTTAAAGAACTCAGACAGTGTCAAATTCGTGAATTCATAACCATTATCACTTCAATACCATTTAACCTTCTTGACAAACTGAGTACCCAACATATTGTAAAAATTCATAATAGTTTTCACCACTTCATGTTTACCTTATAATAGATAGACCCAAACAACCCTAGTTTAGTCATCAACAATGGTTAGAAAATATTTATATCCTTCCTTACTTTGGATATGGAAAGGACCCCAAACATCTAAATAGATCAATTCACCAAGACACTTAGATTTGCGGTCACTTAAGTTGGATTTATCACATGGCTGTTTTGTTTTATGGAAATTTCACATGGGATACAAATAGCTCAACCAATGTTGAGCTTGTTTTTTTAGAACATTAAGGACTTAGTCTGCAGGGTGACCAAGTCTAATATGCCAAAGTTGGCACTAACAAAACAAGAAACAACAAAGTTGGCAAAAGGAGTAGGTGACTTACACTTTTGATTATCATCAAAAAAATATAAGCCACCTTCCTGGCTACCAGTTCCCACAACATTCTTTCGAAGAGAGTCCTGAACATATCATCCATACTCATCAAATCCCACAAACAGTTTATTGTTCCTAGCTAATTTATGAACACACAGAAGGTTGACTTCAAAATCGGGTACAACCAAGACATCAAATAAAGTGACGTAATTTGTACGTTTAAAATTCCTAATTTTTTTAATCTTGGCTTTGGATCCATTTGGATGATTCACTCGAAGGTTTAGATCGGCCACATCAACAATATTTTCAAGATTAAATGTGTTTGATGTCATGCGTTGAGTTGCACCAGAGTCAATGATCCAACCAGATCGTTGAGATTTCGTTATACCTTCCATATTGGCACTCATACCCTCCGAACAAGATTGGATGATTTTTGATCTATTGGGTCTAAAATCTTAGCAACTTGATCATCAGAAAAAAGAAATGAAGATTTAGATACAAGTTGTTCAGTTGTAAGGGATTTAGATGAGCGAACATTGCCAACTAGGGGTTTGAAATTT
The DNA here is from genome assembly GCA_033807775.1 of Saussurea involucrata. Taxonomy (NCBI): domain Eukaryota; kingdom Viridiplantae; phylum Streptophyta; class Magnoliopsida; order Asterales; family Asteraceae; genus Saussurea; species Saussurea involucrata. The sequence goes on along the minus strand of CM066322.1, from coordinate 145,453,418 downwards.
TGATTTTAGGACTTGGGTTTACTTTGAAATTCTTTTGGAATCCCTATGAGTTTAAAGCACCGTTCAATAGTGTGACCATAAATACCACAATTCTTGAACATAAGGGTCGAGCGTCTGCCAAGCCTCGTGTTATTTTCAGTCACCATGCGAAAAAAGGTTGTGTGTTGTGATTTAGTTTGGGCAGAAGATGTACTTCCACCCTGATGAGACTCTTCTCTAGAGACGAGGGAGAAAGCATTTTTGACAGAGGGAACGGGATCCCTCGTATGGATATTGCTTCGGATAGGTTGATAGACATCATTAAGTCCCATCAAGAATTACATTAGCTTGATTAGTTAACTATGCTCAAAAAAATCGTGAGAAGGCATTACACTTGAAGACGGTAGTTTAACAAGTGTATCAAATTATTTCCATAAGGATTTAAATTTGTGAAATATTTGGAAACAGACAAGCCATTTTGACTTGGAGAACTTATTTTCTGATACAGATTAAAAGTAACCGAACCGTTTACTTTATCGTAAGTTTCTTTTAATTCTTCCCACACTTTGGATGACTCTTTTGAAAAATCTTGTTCCAAAAAAAGATCCTCAGTCATGGAACCTATATCCATGATAAAGCCAACTTTATTTTTAGTTTCTAAATCCAAGTTCACTGTACAAGCCTACACTCTATAATTTCGGTACCACTTAACTTGAAGTTTAACAAAGGTGTTCCACTGGTGTCACTGGGATGAAGATACAAGAGATCTCCAAAGTCTAGTTTGACAACTTTGGATTCCATTGTACTTCCATTGTCAGCAGATGTAGCCACCATATTGAAGAGAAAGGCAAGAAGCACACTAGGTAAAAGACTGAATAGATTGAAGCAGAATTCCTAAAACACTCTCGGTATTAGGTCAAGCCCACTATTTAGTTACCAAAAAAGACAGAGAATACACACAAATAAAAGAGCATGTCACGAATATTATGAGACTAAGAGCAACACAAACAGTAACAAGAATAAGCCAACCAGATAAACCACATAAGTAGATAAAAGGATAGGGAAAGAAGACTTATAGAGCTCCTTAGCAAAGAACATCGAAAGATAATGGAGTTAACAAAAGTAAGTAGGTATAAAAGATACCGTAGTTGACTCATACGAGTTGTAAGAACAACCAGGATCAAAACCTGGACAGATATAACACGCGTATTCATCAAAGCGAAGAACGGATCAAACAATATACAAATCTGAGAAGATAGGACCAGATCAGCTTTCTTACGAATCTGAGAAGTTAGGACTAGACCAGTAAGAAAAAAAACTGGAACAACATTAGTGCAATAAAAGAGAGAGAAAATAGGCCTGATGTAACACCCCAAAAATAAGGCTAAACAAACACTTCCAGAAAACGGAAATGTGGTACAAATTGCCATACCATGAGCCTCCAAAAATGGGGAATTAATAAACATATGTTTAATTATAATTCGTAATTTAACGGAAATAAATGACAACCAACTAATCTAGTTTCTAAAATAGATATAAGATTACAAAAAGGGTGTCATCTCTACTCCAAGTGAATCTTCCCAAGATAGGTGCACCAAAAGCATTTCCCATGCTCACAATAAACACGTCTAAGCTTTATTAGACACGACGTCGCTCGAACCTAAGATACATGTCGACACCAAACAAGTATTAGGCTAAAAGGCCTAGTATTGATCCAAACCCTCAATGATTTGATAATGACCATCTCTTAAACACTTAGTGAAAATTGTAAGTAAACAATATGTATTAAAGTTTCACTATCGCTGATAAGTACTAAGACTTTACAGTACCGCTGATAGGAACTCTCACTCTTTAGATTAGATATTCAGCGAACACTGTTCATCATCTTATATCTCTGAGCCTGTTCAGTCTATGAGACGATCGCTGATAAGTTAGTTGTTTACTTATGATCCCTGAAGACAAGTTTCACGTCAACCAAAGTTCTACGCTGAAGTCGAAGATCAAGCTCAAGAACCAGCGACAAGTCTACTCATGAACTGATGCGGATATCAGCGAAGCAAGACCTGTCCATTCAACGTGAAGTATCAAGTAGAAGACTTCAGCAATCGCTGAACTTTATCATTCGCTGATAAAGATCTGACTCAACGAAAGCTGATCATGAAGTCTCCCTGCATGTTACTATTGTTGTACCTCCCTTGCACGTCTCCGTACGAACTGTCAGAACGGACATCCCTTTTGTCTGTAATCGTACAACAACTCTGATTCTACACTGTGCACCATGCGGCTACTAAGGTTGTCTACAAAGGTCAATGACATGCAACCACTCAGCTGCTGCCACGTGTAAAGCCATACTGCCATGCATTAAATGCATGCAGTATATAAGAAGAACCTTACTTCAGTTTTGAAGTGTGCTCGGACCATCTTCTTATCTCTCTCTTATTGTTAAGTTATTATTCGTAATTTCTTTAACTCTTTCTAGTGCAAGAAACTTAGTGTTTCTCAAGACTTGTTTAGATTAGGTTTATCCTTAATCTTGTTCCGCAACAAGTTGTAAATTGTCTTGATTTATCAATAAACAATTTAGAAAAGTAAAAACCTGTGTTTGTATTCAACCCCCCCCCCCTTCTACAAACTTGTATAGCCCTTCGGGACCAACAAGTGGTATCAAAGCAGATTTGTTGAATCTCATAAACAAGATCTGATCTATACTAAGATTTCTTAAAATGGCTACCAACACAAACACCAACTATATTGACAACGTTTCTCTTGCAAAACCCCCTAGATTCTCCAGGGATAATTTTAATCTATGGAAAAATAGGACGATTCTCTTCTTAGAAGGTGTAGACCCTACTATGCCTTACTTTCTTGAAAACAGACCATATATTCCTATAAGAATTGATGCTGCAGTTCCATCCGCTGAGAATAGACATGATATTCCAGAAAGGATGATTCCCAATGAAATTCATATGTGGACTGATGAAGATAAGAAGAAAGTGGCTATCGACACCAAAGCCAGATCCATACTCTCCATGGCTCTTCCTGACGAAGTCTACCATTCCGTCATGAACCTGAAAACCTCAAAAGCTATGTGGGACACAATCTACGTTCAGTATGAAGGTACTTCTGAAGTCCAGGACTCTCGAAAGATCAACCTGGTAAGACAGTATGAAAGCTTCATTTGTGGTAAGAATGAAACTCTCTCTGAAGTACACCAACGTTTTAACTGCTTAATAATAGATCTGAAAACTGTTGGTAAGGAATATTCTAACTTTGAAGTACTGACAAAGTTCTTAGAATGTTTACCTGAAAGCTGGGACAGTTATTCTATGTGTCTCAAGCTGTCAATGGATCTAAAATCATTGACCCTTTCTACCTTATATGGCACGATGCTGAATCATGAGCAATCGAGTCATCTTTAGAAGAATCTTGTAAAAGATTCCAAAAGCACCCCTGTTGCTTTAATCTTAGAGTCACCTTCCACTCAGCGATCGACTATCACTGTCACTGACTTGGAAACTAACTATGAAAGATCATCAGATTCTGACGTTTCAGATAATGATGAAACTCTGGCATTCCTTGCTAATAAGTTCAGGAGATTTGCTAGAAAGAGTAATTTCAAGAAAAATAAACCTCTTGCTATTACTGACAAGGCAAGATCATCAACCCCTGTTGATAATGCTACTGCTACTTCCTATAACTGTGAAAAGATAGGACATTTCGCTAGCGAGTGCAGGTCAAAGAAAGTCTCTAGACCCTCAGCTTTTCCCAAGAAAAACTTTACTCACAGAACTAGAGATGAAAAATACAAAAAGCTGAAAGAAAGGTATTCAAAGCTGAAAACCGTTAAGAATTAAGGCAAAGGCCTTATGGCTGACTATGATTGGGCTGCCTCTGATGAAGAAGAATCATCTGACTCTGAAGATGATGATGAAGCCAATCTATGTCTCATGGCCAAACTTGAAGATGAAGAAGAAAATTCAGACATTCCCTCTACTTCAACCTCTGCTACTAAGGTATCACCTTCCTTCTTTACCAATATTTTAAATATTGATGAAGTTGATAGTCTTCGAAAGATCGATCTCTTGACTAGAAGTTTATATGAAGCCATGAATGGCAAAACTGTGGTTGAAAATCAAAACCTTGATCTCGCTGAACAGCTTAAAAACTGTCACCTTCAAATAGAAAATCTTTCTAAAATTGAAGAAGATTTTAAAGATCAAGTTCACTTAAATCAGCTAGTCAAAATCGAGCGCGAAGAAGCTATCGCTGCATTAAAAGCTGAAAAAGCTACTGTTGATGGATGGTATAATTCCTCAACAAAGATCACTTAGATAATTAAGTCTCAGATTCCCCTGAGTGATAAACGTGGTCTTGGTTACAAAGCTGATACTCTAGAACCAACCACTGACCGTTCCATGCTTAAATTTGGAATGTTCGTATTCTCTATCCCTGACACTTTCTCATGTCAGTGTTCCTCTTCTAAACAGCCAATCCCTGAGGAAATCTCTACCTTAACTTCTAAAGTTAAAGAAAAAGTTGTTTATCCAAAACCTACCTCTGTCTTTAAAAACAATGGTAAAGGAATTGCTTTTAACCAAAATCCTCAGAAGGGTACAACAGTACCAAAGCTGAACGCTTCTAAAGCTTCAGTGACTTATCCCTCTGGTTCAAAGAATAAGATTCCTGGATCTATTTAGCGATCTACTCCTAGAATCAAAGTGGAAATTATTGGTAAGAAATCCGAAGAACTGAATGTTCCTCCCATTTCAAAAGCCAATAGCTTACTTGGTGCTGGTCCTTCTAATTCAAAATCAAAAGCTCAACATGCAAATGGTCCTAGAACTACTTTTAGTTATAGGAAATGTTATCATTGTGGACTTACCAATCATATTGCTAGTAAGTGCCCCACAGCCACCCAAGCTGAAAAGATAGCTAAGGTGAAGATCATTGCCCCCAAGGCAAAGAAGACCAATGAGTTTAAGAAATTAACCAAAGTGAAGACTGACAAAGCTGAATCTTCAAATGCTGCGAAGACTGCTGAACCTTCCACCTCCTCTTCTACCCCCACTGACAAGTGTGTACACATGGTTAAGTGGGTACCCAAGACAAACTAATCTTCTTTTGTAATGCAGGTTAAGAAGGGTATCTGGTATCTCGATAGTGGATGCTCTAGTCACATGACTGGTATGAAGAACCTGCTCACTGAGTACAAAGAAAAGAAGGGTCCCTCTGTAACTTTCGGTGGAAATGGAAAAGGACATACCCGAGGGTTTGGTGTACTCTCTAATGGTACAACAACCTTCAGAAGAGTCGCATATGTTGAAGGGCTGAAGCATAATCTTCTAAGCATCAGTCAGCTTTGCGACAAGGATAACAAAGTAATCTTTACTAAGGAATCCTGCTTTGTCGCTGACAAAAAGGAGAAGATAGCTCTCAGCGGTTATCGTTTGGAAAATGTTTATGTAATAAACTTGGACTCAACAACCACTGAGAACTCATGTTTCTTCTCAAAAGCCGCATCTGATGTCAACTGGCTATGGCTTAAGAGGCTCTCTCATCTCAACTTCAAGACACTGAACACTCTTTCTTCAAAAGAGTTAGTCACTGGTCTACCTCAGCACTCATACGCAAAAGAATCATTATGTTCAGCGTGTGAGAAAGGCAAGCAGACCAAAGCAAGCTTTAAGTCAAAGCAAGTTTCCTCAGTGTCATCTCCTCTACAACTTCTCCATATGGATTTGTTTGGCCCTGTTAACAAACAATCCATCACTGGAAAGAAATATACACTGGTCATAGTTGATGAATTCTCTCGATATACATGGGTTATGTTTCTCCATTCTAAGAGTGACACCCCTGAAGAACTCATCACCTTTGTTTGGAAGATGGAAACCCTGAACAACTTGACCGTTCGCTCAATAGGGAGTGATCATGGGACTGAATTCAAAAACAGTTCTCTTGATTCCTTCTTTGAGAGTAAGGATATTTCTCACAACTTTTCTTCAGTGAGAACACCGCAACAAAACGGAGTCGCTGAAAGAAGAAATAGAACTATTATTGAAGTTGCACGTTCAATGCTCAGCGATTCTCACCTGCCTACTCAGTTTTGGGCAGAAGCTGTCAACACTGCTTGTTTTACGCAAAATAGGTCGCTGATAGTCAAAAGATTCAATAAAACAGCCTATGAACTTTTTCATGGGAGAAAGCCTTCAATCAGCTTTCTTCACATCTTTGGATGTCAGTGTTTCATACTGAACAACAGAGATGCCCTTGGAAAGTTTGATCCTAAGGCTGATGATGGAATCTTTCTTGGATACTCCTCAGTCTCCAAAGCCCTCAAAGTCTTCAATCGAAGAAGATAAACTGTAGAAGAAACAATTCACGTCACGTTTGACGAATCCTGTTCAGTGAATTCTCGACCTTCTGCTGATAATGAAGAACTGAATCAATGGATGTTTTCTAATCTTGGTGATTCAGAAGATATTCCCACTCCTCATACTCATACTGTTGAAGATGATAGTCCTACTATCATCCCAAACATGCAGAATAGTGAAGCTGAAACATCATGGGTCTCAGCTGTTCCTTTAAACACTATACCTGCTTCTGAACCAAATGTCTCAGACATTCCATCTACTTCTCAGCAATCAGTGAATGAGATGACATCTGCACCTACTCCTCTCTTGGCTGATATTCCAGAAGTTGCTGAAGCCTCATCTTCAGCTCCTCCAGTTCAATTTGAGTCAGCGACTCATGCTCCGGCTCAGCGATGGACTGTAAATCACCCAATTGATCAAATCCTTGGTGATCTAAACGCTGGTGTTCAGACTCGACGAAGTGCAGGTAATATTTGCTTATTTGTTAACTTTATTTCTCTGATTGAACCAAAGAAAATAGATGATGCCCTCAAAGATCCAAATTGGGTCAGCGCCATGCAAGAAGAGCTGACTGAATTCGAAAGAAACAAAGTTTGGAAACTTGTTCGAAGACCAACTGACAAGACAGTGATAGGCACTAAATGTGTCTATCGAAACAAGTTGGACGAACATGGAACTGTAACCCGCAACAAGGCTCATCTTATTGCTCAGGGATACAGACAAGAGGAAGGCATAGATTACGACGAAACATTTTCTCCAGTAGCAAGACTAGAATCTATTCGTCTATTCTTAGCATACGCTGTACACAAAGACTTCAAAGTATATCAAATGGATGTTAAGTCAGCATTTCTCAATGGAAAGCTGAATGAAGAAGTCTATGTGGAACAACCTCCAGGATTCTCAGATCCTAAGCATCCAGGTTATGTTTATAAACTGGATAAGGCACTTTATCGCGTAAAGCAAGCTCCACGTGCATGGTATGACACTCTATCCTCTTATCTCCTAATTGAAAATTTTGAGCGAGGTAAAATCGACAAAACTCTATTTTTCAGAATAGTGAAAGGTCATATCATTCTTGTTCAGATATATGTTGATGACATTATATTTGGTTCTACTAACCCTGATCTTTGTACTCGTTTCTTTGAAAGGATGAAAGAAGAGTATAAAATGAGCATGATGGGTGAGCTAACATATTTCCTTGGTCTTCAGATAAAACAAAATGAAAAAGGAACTTTCATTAATCAGGGAAAGTATGTTAAAGATATGCTGAAGAAATTCGATTTAACTCAGAGTTCAGCTATGAAAACCCCTATGGCACCACCGCTGACACTAAACAAGGATTCAAATGGAATACCTGTTAATGCCACGCTGTACCGTGGGATGATTGACTCTCTCTTGTATCTTACAGCTAGTCGACCCGATATTATGTACGCAACCTGTTTGTGTGCACGATATCAAGCTGAACCTAAGGAATCTCATATGATCGTTGTAAAGCAAATCTTTCGTTACCTTAAGGGTACTATGAACCTAGGTCTTTGGTATCCTAAATACTCAGGGTTTGATCTAATCGCCTATTCAGATAGTTATTTTTCAGGTTGCAAATTGGATAGGAAAAGCACCACAGGAGGCTGTCAGCTCTCCTGGGTGGAAAGGTGGTGAGTTGGACAAGTAAAAAGCAAAACTCAGTGTCCACCTCAACTGTTGAAGCTGAGTATGTAGCCGCTGGAAGCTATTGTTCTCAGGTCTTGTGGATGAGAAATCAACTACTAGACTATGACCTTCAGCTCTCGAAAATTCCAATCTATTGCGACAGCACAAGTGCCATCGCTATAGCCAACAATCCAGTGCTACACTCAAAGACCAAACATATCGAAATTAGGTATCATTTTATCAGAGATCATGTGATGAATGGTGATATAGAACTTCATTTTATCCCAACTGACTATCAGTTAGCTGATATGTTCACCAAACCTCTTGATGAGACAAGATTCAACTTTCTCATCAGCGAGCTTGGAATGCTGAACTTTGAAGAGTAAAATCTTCAGTGGTTCACATTTTATCAGCGATAGGATAAAACAATTATATAACCCATTCTATCATTCTCTCTCTGAACATAATTGATTCGCTGATATCAAGGTATGTTTTCTCTCTTGCTCGCTGACGTTCGCATGTGAATGTCAGATTTCAAAACAAATTGCATCGCTGAATATCTCTTCCTTAACAGCGATACTTTGAAATTTCTTAAACTAACACTGATATTTCTATTCAGTGCTTCATGTTTTTCAAAATAGTCCCTGAGCTTTCAAAACCTCAGAGACATCCTAAAATATGAAAGGACGTTTGTGACATCATCACAACGGATAAACCCTGGCACGTTCTTTTTCTGACACTCGTTTGCACGTTTCGTTTACCTTCCAATCAAATGCAAACACGTGTCCGTGTCATGATGAAAAACTTTCCCGCTCGAGTTTTTCTCTCTCTCAAATCTCTCTATATAAACTATTTCGGGTTTATATTTTTTTTCTTTACGGGAACTTCTTCTCCAAGCAAGAAAAGATTTACTGTTGCTTATTTCCAGAAATCTGTTCATCTCCTTCTTCGATTACCAGGTTAATATTCTTATTATTCACCTGCATAACTTGTTTCTGATCTTCTTATTGCTTTTAACAGATCAAACAAAAGAAACATTTTCTAAAATGAAATCATTTCTTTCATGGTTTTATGAACACAACCTTTTCATGGTTGTTCTTCAAGTTTAAAACTCAAAATCTTAAACTTGTTCTTCATTCGTTTTTCCAGAATCCTTATCTAAAGGAAAATGGAAAACAAGACTTTTACTGGGTTTGTTTTTCTTTTTCAAAACAGGAAAACCCTAATCTTCATTAAGACATTTCTGTCTGAATGAAATGGACGAAAATCGAAAAACATCTTATTGGAAAATCTTTCACATTAAGACTATTATTTATCTATATTTATGGTTGATATGTTAAACAGAAATGGCATCTTCTACTCCTCCTCCTACCGCTGAGAAATCCACGGCTGCAAAGAAACTGACTCTTGTCAAAGCTCCTCAGGTCAAGTTCAAGCTTGAGGAAATCGATTTTTCAAAATCGAATAACCTTCATGCGCTTTTCGAGTTTCCTCCTCGAAAGCAAGTCACACATCTGGATGATGCTGTGAACTATCTCAAAACATGTTGCTTATCTACAGCACTGACCATTACACCCCCTGCTCATAAATTCCTACTTTCTCAGTTCTGGTATACTGCCAGAAGAGCTCAGGTACCCCATGCCAAAGACCCAACGAAGATCGTTGACTCTATTCTGTGTGACACAAAATTTGGCACCACCAAAATCAACCCTGCCATTATTAGGAAAGCACTGAGCCTTCCTACCTCTACCAAAGAAAACCGCTTTGTCCCTCTCCCAAACCACAAAAACCATGCTGATAGGGAAGCCATCATTGCATTCTTCGATGCAATGGGTTACGCATGGGACACTGGAAGGGACAAGAAGCCTGAGAAGAAACTGACAATGATCAAGAAGTCCAAAATCCCCAGCGAGATGAACTTCATCTTCGCACATCTGATAAGCTGCATGACAGCGAAGAGTGGCTCCTCTGATCAAGCTGCTCAACCTCAGCAAGCAATGGGCTATGCATTGCTGAAAGGTCTAAATGTTGACTGGGCCTCAATCATCTACGACGACCTTGCGTTCAGAGTGGATATGGCTGAAAGATCTGCATGGGTTCCTTATCCCAGACTCATCAGCGTCGTCTTTCAACAAGGACTTGGCGAGTGGTACCCAACAGAGGGTGATCTGAGACTCTCTCAGGTTGGCCCTAAGGTACTCGACTTCAAGCCGCTGGAAAATGAGGTACGTCTTTCTACTCTCTTATCTCTTCTCAATCCTCCTTCTTCTACTTCTGCAGCTCATTCAGTGGAAATCCCCACCGCTGATACCCACGTTGCACCCTCCACTCCTTCTCGAAAAAGGAAACACTCAACTTCCCAACTTGGTTCCAAAAGAATCAAGAAAACCAAGGAGCAACCCCCCAGTATTTACACGCTGAAGACTCCTCACCTCATCTTGAAGAGCTGATGGAAAGTTTCGTGGTACGCTCTGCCACAATTGATCAAGCCACACCTTCCATCCCGGCTTCAGCGTCTCTAAACGCTGAAGTTATAAACTTGGAAATGATCCTACCTCCTTCAGCCTCTCTACAGACTGAAGTGATTGACAGCCGATCCAACGCTGAACCCCGCACCCAACCATCATTCTCATCCCTCATTCCTCCTACTCAATCTTTGGTCTCTCCATCAATTTTCCCAACTTTCTCAGGGACACCCTTCATCGTACATGACTCAGCTGCAGACACTCTAAATACGATGATGGATGCAAACTTAGGATCTGTAGGCACCTCCATGCAGCAAGGTACTCTTGAAGGAGACATGGAATTTCATTCAGGACACAAAGGGTTCGACAACTTCGCCAACCCGCCTGCAGGTATAAACACAATCCAAAACACTCCTCTCTCTCTACCCCAAACTTCTGAGCTTTCCACTGTTCATAAGTTAATAACTGTTTCAGGTCCTAATTTGGGGGATATCACACCTCCCTGAAGGCCCTGGAAACAAAGGTGGAAAATTACAACACCATTCTCTCCACGAACTCTTCAGCGGTTACAGATGCTGGAGAGAAGCTCAAAGTTGACCGAGATAGTCGATACAAAAGCCTCTAAAACTGATCTGGAGAAGGTGGATGGTAGCATTGCTCAATTTGCTACCACCCTCGCTGACAATTCAACTGCAACCACCTCTCTTTCAACAAACTTCACCTCTCTGTCCAATGAATTCACATCATTGAAGACAGAGGTTGGTTCTCTAAAGGGTGAAGTCTCCACGATCAAGGCTGACGTCTCAGTCGTCAAAGAAATTGTTCAGAAAGTACTCGATCGCCTGAACGTCCCAACTTCTAATTTTACTCAGGTCGATCGCGAAGCTCTTCAAAAGATCAATCCTGCTATAACTGGCCTGGAAGTCAGATTAGCAAAGATTGAGAACTGTGTCGGGATCTCTGGCCTAGAAGACAGGGACCAAATACACACTGCCAATGCTGAACAATCTGTTACCTCCCCCAACCATAATGTGGAAGAGGGGGAGAAGACTAAAGAAGACCTTCCCCATAATGCTGAGGGGGAGGGTGTTGAAACTGATGCTGCTGGTACTTCTACTTCACGACCTCAGGGAGTTGAAAACCCTGAGGAAACCGAGAAACCTTCCTCTGTATCTGAGGGGGAGCAACTCGATGAGCAACTTAAGGAAGCTGCTGCTGACGTGACCGAACCTTATGCTGAAGAGGTCGAGTCTGAAGAAGAAACTGAAGATGATGAACCTGTCGACATCTCTGATGAAGAACCATCATCATCCCCCAAAGATGATGATGATGACGATGATGATGACGACTTCTTCTACGTCCAGCCTGTTGCAAAAGCCCCGGCTCAAAAAGGGATCAAGATAAAAGAACCTTCAAGGGAGCGGACCAAGGCAAAGCCTGCAGCGTCTGAAGCTGACAAAGGCAAAAACAAAGGCCTCGCTGAAGAAGACAATCTGACGATCTTGCTTCAAAAGCTAGTTTGTCAGGTACACTACCTTCTATTCCCTTACACTGCATCCCTCCTCTATCCCTTCTCAATCTCAATCCTTCTATCCTTAAAACCTCTATACACTTAACCACATTCTTTTCTCTATCTCTTTCTTACCAACTTTTCTTACTTAAACAATCATTGTGTTTCAGCTAGTCCTCTCCCTTGTTTGAGGATCCCGCTGAAGCTCCCACGACTATGCCAGAAATAATCCCAGCCACAAGAGCTGAAGAAATAATCCCAGTCTTGGATTGAACCACTGAGACTGATGAACCTGAAGAACAGTTGCTCTCTCACAAAAGCAGACCTTCCTTGGCTCCTCAAAAGCTAAGTAAAGAGGATCAAGAAAAGAGAGATGCAATGATCAAACAACTTGAAGATCAGCGAATCATTCTTCCTCGTGACAAAATCCCTGCTCCCACAAAGTTCAGGATCTCAAGGAAAGAATACGAGGATCATCTAAGAGCTGAAAGATTACTCGCCGAAAATAAGGAAGCTGAAGAAAAAGATAAGGCTCTCGCCATCCAGCTTGTCGAACAACCGGTGAAAGACCCCGCGTTGAAAAGAACTCCCATTGATGTCCAACGTCAGCAATGGGATGATGCCCAAAGGATCGTTGAAGAAAAGACTAAGGTATCTGATACGACTTTGGAATGGTGTAAAGAAATGCTGAACTATCGATCTCGACCATCCAAAATCATCAAGGTAAATATCAGAGGAAGACTATTTGTAGACGTTCCTGTTGTTGAAGTTGACGTATTTAGAGAAGACAAAACCAAGCAAACCTTCTATGCTGCTACTTTAGAGAAGTTTGGTTTCTCTGAATGGTTGGAAGTGAAATTAGCCATTCAGCGATCGCGCTCAAAGTTCAAGAGCCATGTCGAGAAAATTTTAAATTCTCAGATCGACTTGGTATCTTCTGCTGTGGATATTCCTCCATCCACTCTTCTTCCTCCTCAACAAAGAAGAGTCTCTGCAAAGGAAAAGAAAGCCTCAGACTCAGGTCCTCCTATACGGAATGAAACATGTATTGGTTTCTCTCGTGCTGAAGTTCTTGGTCCTGATGTTGACCTCTTAGCGCTTGACACCTCCCTACCACCTGGTGAAACTTTCATCCCTGGCAAAGTCGTAAGTGATCCCTATGGTATATTCTTTCTAGACTGCCATGGAAATCAACACTTTCAACGCATCTCTGAGCTTCCAATCACTCCCATCGAACAGCTCAGAGGCCTCATATACTGGTGTGAAGTCAGACGCGACATTCAGGCACGTCACCTCAAGCCCCTGATCTTTGAAGAAGCAAAGAACAAAAAGGATCAAGGTGTCACTGACCCTGACTGGATGATTCCCACATCAAAGACCCTCGATGAACTTCTCATCAAGGAAGAACCTTTTGACGGATATGATCGCCTTGTAATTCTTTCTATCCTTATCTGTCTACATCTTCTGCACTTGTAATTTTATTTGATGTACTTGTAATTTTTCCGCTTTCCTCTGTAATCTTTACGAAGTTTAAAGAAAAATTTCAGCGAATGTACTTTACTCCATCAGTACTGAAAAGATCCCAGAAAACAGTAAAAGGGACAAATATTTTACGAGTTCTTTTTATCCTTATGTTTTCATTAAATAGCAATTTTCTCTGTTGCTATGTCATAATCAAATAGGGGGAGATTGTTGATCCAAACCCTCAGTGATTTGATAATGACCCTCTCTTAAACACTTAGTGAAAATTGTAAGTAAACAATATGTATTAGAGTTTCACTATCGCTGATAAGTACTAAGACTTTACAGTACCGCTGATAGGAACTCTCACTCTTTAGATTAGATATTCAGCGAACACTGTTCATCATCTTATAGCTCTGAGCCTGTTCAGTCTATGAGATGATCGCTGATAAGTTAGTTGTTTACTTATGATCCCTGAATACAAGTTTCACGTCAACCAAAGTTCTACGATGATGTCGAAGATCAAGCTCAAGAACCAGCGACAAGTCTACTCATGAACTGATGTGGATATCAGCGAAGCAAGACCTGTCCATTCAACGTGAAGTATCAAGTAGAAGACTTCAGCAATCGCTGAACTTTATCATTCGCTGATAAAGATCTGACTCAACGAAAGCTGATCATGAAGTCTCCCTGCATGTTACTATTGTCTTACCTCCCTTGCACGTCTTCGTACGAACTGTCAGAACGGACATCCCTTTTGTCTGTAATCGTACAACAACTCTGATTCTACACTGTGCACCATGCGGCTACTAAGGTTGTCTACAAAGGTCAATGACATGCAACCACTCAGCTGCTGCCACGTGTAAAGCCATACTGCCTTGCATTAAATGCATGCAGTATATAAGAAGAACCTTACTTCAGTTTTGAAGTGTGCTCGGACCATCTTCTTATATCTCTCTTATTGTTAAGTTATTATTCGTAATTTCTTTAACTCTTTCTAGTGCAAGAAACTTAGTGTTTCTCAAGACTTGTTTAGATTAGGTTTATCCTTAATCTTGTTCCGCAACAAGTTGTAAATTGTCTTGATTTATCAATAAACAATTTAGAAAAGTAAAAACGTGTGTTTGTATTCAACCCCCCCCCCCCCCCTTCTACAAACTTGTATAGCCCCTCGGGACCAACACCTAGCGAGTAGAACATCATATAAGAACATAGTATTACGACAGATATACGAATACTCACAATTGGAATCCATGAGTGAGACCAAAACACAAAACAAGTTTTACCTCAAGAGCCAGTATACTTTAGCATCTACTCCCACGAGTAACACTACAAGGCCCAACACATTAGGGACTACCTCCAAGACATTACCCCAAATGGCGAGGGTCTAGGCACATACCTCCAAGGTGGCACCCAAGACTATATTCTCCTAGTGCCTACTTGACGGTTCATCTAAATCAAAGTACACCAATGTACAAAGCTACTCCAAGTATAATGTTTATAATATTCATATGAGAGTTTCATGGTCCAACCATCATAATAGACATATATTTCACACGGTAAGACCAAGACCATTAATAGTGCTCAATTATACACATAGTTCTTGGTAACATAACCGCCTAATTAGGCATAATGTCATAAGTTAATTCCATATATGCACCAATATATGTAACATAACCCATTTTAAGCCAAAATCTCAACATTAAGTCACAACTACCTTCATTAAGCCAAAACCAAAGGATAGGTCAAAACCTTAAAATTTTAGTTTTTTTATAAAAGAACAAACATCATCTTTTGTTTCACAACCCAGACCAATATAAGCATCAAAATACTAAACATCATGTTTTTCACCCAAACTCAAGACTCCTCAAGTTAGGAGATATAAGCAATTCCTCATGTAATTAAAGTTTCTTCAATTAAAGCAAGTGAAAGGTAAGAGAACACACATTTGACATGTATCTAGTTTTAACAAGGTTAGAAAACTCACAAATCTAGGTTTTAGAGCAAAACCTATAAAGCTTAACAAAACCCTAGAAATATGGAGAGAATGTAGATGATGGTTTCCTTAAACCTTGAACCCTAGAAAAACACCAACAACCATACAAGAGACTCATTAAATGATCTTGATGGAAGATTCATTAAATAAATGAAGAGGGAAGGAACCTAGGTAAGAAAATGGCACCCAAGACTCCAAAAATCATGGCTGGAAACTTAAATGGGAGAAAATGAGCTGAAAATCGTGTTTGGGCGGGTTTAATACCCCAAACACACGCATAAAGACAATACCTGACGATTGTGCCTAGGGCACTCTCGCCCGGCGCTTTCACGAGATCTGTATTGCTGGCATCCCCCGGACCACGAGAGTGACAGGCGATAATGACACCCTGTCATTCTCATTGGCAATCTCGTCGGGGTTGTACTGAAGCCCCTCTCACGACTGCGACTTTGACCAACGATGTAAGACCCGGGAATTTAGAGTTGGATTTTGTAATCATTTGGGTGAATCTAGTGATTTCTACGTGTAGGTATAAGGCATGCTTCAATACTGGGACCCCTAACTTTCCATTTTAGACTTAACCGAGCGAAGAGGAACGAAAGTTGGGAAAAACAAACAGCAACCGGTACAGTGGGTGCGACTGTGCCACGCCACAATGCCCTGGGGCACAGTCGTTGGTCACTGTCACGACCCATGTACCGTAGGTGGTGCGGCCTGGGCGACTTTGCCCGCGACTGTGACACAGTGTCACTATCGCGGAGCATTGTCGCGAGCGGGGTCTGGGGTATTAAATGCAACACCTCGACTTTCACTTAATTTTATCTAATTTCTGGAAGCTTGGGACGATTTTCTCTCTAGAGAATGGTAAGTGTTCTTCCCTCAAACCCTACCCTTGCCATTATCGCTCTCATCTACCAATCCCTTAATCATTTGTGATTACTCTAGGTTATTTAAGCTTGATTGTGGAAGATTCAAGCCTCCTCATGGATCCAAGTCCATCTCATCTCCTCTCAACTAGTTACTTGAAATCTAGGATTAAACTAGAACCCTCTAAGGTGAGTTATCTTCACTCTACATGTTTTATACATGATTATCTTGTTGGGTTACCATCTTATTACCTTCTTTCAGCATTATTTCATGTTTTACACATTATGCCTAAAAATGGGTTTTTAGAAGCATTGGATGTCAAACGACTTCCGTCATGGGATTCCTTATGTTTCTATTGTACCTCCATTTATTCTTACTAATAAGAATTATTAGGTCCTTACTCTCATCACGCTAGACTAACACTTCTTCTCTTGGATGTGTGTTTAGGGCATTCAAGCGGTGGGACTCCTAGGGCATGAGTGAAGAGACATGATGGAGATAGCATTTTTGGAAGTACATAGAGGCATACATGATAGAGTTTCATTGTGGATTTTTGGTAGCAATTAGACAACACCCGAACCTAATCTAAGTCTTGTTGGTTTAGATTATTAGGTTGTTGGACCGTGATTTGCTCATTCCTTTTTATTGTAAACCCCATACTCTATTTCCCCATTTATTGGGTGATTTGTCTACTTTAGTTTCACAATTTCCGTAATTCCGCAGGTTTAAATTTTACCCAGTTTTCTAGGGTGTTACAAGTTGGTATCAGAGCAGTAGTTTAAGTGAACTGGGTATGTTGTTAAGATGCCTAGACTTAAGATGAAATGACTAAGTATGAATTGGTGAGCTTGGGTAGAACTCCTAAGATAGGATGGTCTTAGAGTCGACGGAAGTACATAAGTTGAATGTTGTGACCTTGGTAACGAGAATCCTTATGTGAAGTATGTTCATAATTTCAATTAGCTACTGCTATAATGAATGTATCATTATGTGAGTATGCTTAGATTACTATTGTTATGATGATTGATGCATGTATTAGTACGTTTCCTTATGTTTTAATCTTATAGCCCATTTCTCACCTCATTCTCGAATGTGTTGCAGACTCCAATGGTTAATACTCGTAGTAGAGTGGATGGCTATGATGCCATGGCATCTACAGTTGATCAGCCAAGAGTGACGACGACAATGCTACCTCCGTTGACTAATACCATTTTAGGAGGGGGACCTGGGCATATCTCTCATCTCGATCTGAAAACATCTGACCCCGTTATGGAAGAGGTAACAGCGGAGACACGAATGATGGACAGGATGATGAAGGCCATGAACAAGGCCATGGCTCAACAACAAGAGCAGTTTTTGAAACTTATGGAAGATAGAGACACGAACAACCGTAAGCACGAGATGGTTGCCGATAACATTGTAGTGGCCAGATCTAGGGGCACTGGCAATGGAAACCCTACGGATGGGTTGGGGACAACGGAAACTGGGCAAACAGGGCAGGGTTGTTCCTTCAAAGCTTTTCTGAGTTGCAGACCACCGGAGTTCAAAGAGGCGGATGATCCGTTTTCCTGCATGAATTGGATCCTGGAAATGGAGCAAGCGTTTCGGACTAGTGAATGTGGGGATAGCCAAAAAGCGAAGTTTGGGTCTCAAATGTAAAGAGGGGCGGCTCTTACATGGTGGAATGTCTATTCCACATTTCTAGAGGCCACAATATTGGCAAAACTGAGTTGGGGAACCTTTAAAGAAGAAGGTGTTGGAAGAGTATTGCAATGAGAGGGCAATGGACCGGATCGAAGAGGAGTTCTGGAATCTAAAAAAGGGAAATTTGGAAGTTAAGGATTATAACCGTTTGTTTATGGACAAGATGGGATTGGTGGGACATCTGGTCCCGACAAAGAAGGAAAATATTAAGGCCTACATCAAGGGTCTTCCATTGGACATGATGACAATGGTTCGGGTGTCTAAGGCCTCTACTCTTCGTGAGGCAGTGGAGGAAGCTCAACTGGTAGAAGATGCCTACGGTCAGGGCAAGGACGAAGCTGATAGAGCGCCGGAAAAGAGGAGATGGGAAAGGAAATCCATGCCCTTCAAGAAACCGAGAACGTTTGACAACAATTACAGGGGAGTCGACCCAAAGAAGAAAGCTAGGTGGTGCTCCAAGTGCCGAAACAAGCACTTTGGCCCATGCAACTTTGTTCCGGGAAAGTGCTATAAGTGTGGCAAGACCGGGCATTCAATCAATTCTTGTCCCGTCAGGGGAACAATGTGCTTCGAGTGCAAGGAGCCGAGTCACATTAGAAGGGATTGCCCGAAGCTGAAAGTGGGAGGAAGCGGAGGACCGAAGGTGGAGCCTCCGAGAGCAACAGGAAGAGTTTTTCAGATGACAAACTAGGAGGCGAAGGCTTTGACGGACGTAGTATCGGGTACGTTTCTTCTAAACTCTGTACCTACGCGTGTGTTATTTGATTCGGGTGCAAGTTTTTCATTTGTGTCGACCTCCTTTTATCAAAAGTTGTCTATGCCCACTAGTCGTTTAGAGGAAGCTATAGTGGTAGAAATAGCTGATGGTGGACAAGTAGTAGTACGGGATGTTTTGCGGGGTTGCATGTTAGAAATCGAATGAAAGAAATTCTCAATTGACTTGATGCCAATGGTGATCGAGGGGTTTGACGTGGTAGTTGGGATGGACTGGTTAGCCAGGAATCAAGCCGAAATCTTTTGCGCAGAGAAGTTGATACGCATACGATCTACGGACGGGGGTGGTGTGGTCATTTATGGTGAACTAAGGAAAAGGGGATGTAGCAATCATCTCCATGTTGAAAGCACGCAAATGCTTAGTCAAGGAATGTACGTCCTTCTTAGCATACGTAATGGATGCCATGTCGGAAACGAAGAAGCTCGAGGACGTGAAGGTGGTACGCGAGTTTCCCGGCGTATTTCCGGAAGACTTGTCGGGTTTGCCACCGGATCGTCAAGTGGAATTCAAGATAGACTTGACACCGGGAGCAGCTCCGATAGCTAGATCTCACTACCGTTTGGCTCCGTCCGAAATGTAAGAGATGATGGCACAACTCCAAGAGCTTTTGGAGAAGGGGTTTGTGAGGCCGAGTTCATCTCCTTGGGGAGCATCGGTCTTGTTTGTGAAGAAGAAGGATGGCACTATGAGGATATGTATCGACTACCGAGAGTTGAATAAGGTGACCGTGAAGAACAATTATCCACTCCCTAGAATCGACGACTTGTTCGACCAACTTCAAGAAGCAGGATGCTTCTCAAAGATCGACTTACGTTCGGGCTACCATCAAGTAAAGGTTAGAGAAGGCGATATTCCAAAGACGGCTTTCCGAATGCGGTATGGTCACTACAAGTTTCTAGTGATGCCTTTCGGGTTGACAAATGCACCGACGGTGTTCATGGATTTGATGAATTGGGTGTGTCGACCCTTCCTCGATAAGTCGGTGATCATTTTCATAGACGATATCTTAGTTTACTCCAGGGACGAAGTGGACCACGAGCTTCATCTACGGGAGGTGTTGGAAGTCCTAAAGAAAGAAAAGCTATACGCAAAGTTCTCCAAGTGCGACTTTTGGTTGAGCGAGGTTCAATTCTTGGGTCACGTGGTTACCCGAGATGGAGTGAAGGTGGACCCTTCCAAAATCGAGGCAATGATGAATTGGGAACCTCCTAAGAGTCTGGGCAAGATTCGAAGCTTCTTAGGTTTGGTGGGTTACTACCGAAGGTTCATTCAAGACTTTTCCAAGATTGCTTCCTCACTGACGGCGGTGACTCGGAAAAACGTGAAGTTTGTTTGGACCGAAGCGTAAGAGAAAGCATTCCATACTCTACAAAAGAAATTGTGTGAAGCACCAATTTTATCCTTACCCGGAGGATCGGAAGACTTCGTGGTCTATAGCGACGCATCCATGATGGGTTTGGGGTGCGTATTAATGCAAAGGGGAAAGGTGATCGCCTATGCTTTAAGGCAACTCAAGGTGCACGAAAAGAACTACCCTGCGCATGATTTGGAGTTGGTTGCGGTAGTATTCGCGTTGAAGTTGCGGCGACATTACCTTTACGGTATGAAATGTACGTTGTATACGGATCACAAGAGTTTGAAGTATGTGTTCGATCAAAAAGAGTTAAACATGAGGCAACGAATATGGTTGGAGTTACTTAAGGACAATGATTGTGAATTGCTCTACCATCCGGGTAAGGCCAATGTGGTCGCCGACGCCCTGAGTCGAAAGGAGTATAGTGGGAGTCTACGCGCCAACTTCTCAAGGATTGACATCGTGTCAAGTTTAGTGGAACGGATTAGAGCGGCGCATCCGAAGCCTTGTTGGAAGAAAACCTCAAAGATGAGGTAATGGTGAAGCAAAAGCAGCTTTTAACGGAGGATAGCCAGGAGTCAAGTTGTTCAACGGGCGCGCGTGGGTGCCCAAGATCGGTGGAAATCGGGAGCTACTCATGGACGAGGTTCATAAGTCAAAGTACTCCATTCATCCCGGAAGTACCAAAATGTATCGAGATTTGAAGCTACATTATTGGTGGCCAGTCATGAAATTGGACGTGGCGCACTATGTAGAGCGATGTGTGACTTGCTCGAAAGTGAAGGCTCAACATCAACTACCTTACGGCAGTTTACGACCTTTGGAAATCCTCGAGTGGAAGTGGGAGAAAATCACGATGGATTTCATGACCAAGTTGCCAAACACTTTGAAGGGTCACGACGCTATTTGGGTGATAGTGGACCGGTTAACGAAAAGTGCACATTTCCTAGCGATGCGGGAAACCTTGCCGATGGACAATTTGGCAAAGCTCTATATTGATGAAGTGGTCTCGAGGCACGGTGTGACCGTATCCATAGTCTCGGACCGGGATAATCGGTTCACGTCGAGATTTTGGCAAGCTTTGCAAGAGGAACTGGGTACGAGGGTAAACTTGAGCACGGCATATCACCCACAAACGGATGGACAAAGTGAAAGGACTATTCAAACCTTGGAGGATATGTTAAGGGCGTGTGTAATCTATTTTGGGGGCAATTGGGATACTCATCTACCGTTAGTAGAGTTTCCTTACAACAATAGTTATCACTCTAGCTTAAAGGCGGCGCCATTTGAGGCCCTGTATGGGAGAAAGTGTAGGACTCCCGCATGTTGGCTAGAGGCGGGAGAAAACCAATTTGCCGGACCGGAAATCATTCAAGAAACGGCCGATAAAGTCAAGATCATTAGAGAACGTTTGAAGGCGGCCCAAGACCGACAAAAGAGCTACGCCGACAAGAAAAGGAGACCGCTAGAATTCCAAGTGGTAGAACGAGTGATGTTGAAAGTGTCTCCTTGGAAGGGATTAATTCGCTTTGGGAAGCGAGGGAAGTTGAGTCCTCGTTTCCTTGGTCCATTCACCATTCTAGAACGAGTGGGTTCGCAAGCCTACAAATTGGACTTACCACCAGAAATGGACGGAATCCATCCAATATTCCACGTATGTTACTTACGGAAGTGCTTGGTGGAAGAGAAAGCGTGATACCACTGTCGGAAATCCGGGTGGATGACAACCGTTGCGCCGAGGAGCCCAAAGCTATACTGGAGAGGACAACCAAGAGACTTAGGCACAAGGAAATGATCATGGTCAAGGTGCAATGGAAGCACCATCAGGGTGCCAATGTGACTTGGGAAGCGGAAGAGGACATGAGACGCCGATATCCCCATTTGTTTGCTTAGTCGAAGATTTTGAGGACGAAATCTTTTCCAAGTTGGGGAGGATTGTAAGACCCGGGAATTTAGAGTTGGATTTTGTAATCATTTGGGTGAATCTTGTGATTTCTACGAGTAGGGATAACACATGCTTCGATACCGGGACCCCTAACTTTCCATTTTGGACTTAACCGAGCGAAGAGGAACGAAAGTTGGGAAAAACAAACAGCAGCCGGTACGGTGGGTGCGACTGTGCCACACGACAATGCCCTGGGGCACAATCGCTAGTCATTGTCGCGGCCCATGTACCGTAGGTGGTGCGGCATGGGCGACTTTGCCAGCGACTGTGACACGGTGTCACTATTGCGGGGCATTGTCGGGAGCGGGGTCTGGGGTATTAAATGCTGCAGCTCGACTTTCACTTCATTTTATCTGATTTCTGGAAGCTTGGGACGATTTTCTCTCTAGAGAAGGGTAAGTGTTCTTCCTTTAAACCCTACCCTTGCCATTATTGCTCTGATCTACCAATCCCTTAATCATTTATGATTACTCTGGGTTATTTAAGCTTAATTGTGGAAGATTCAAGCCTTCTCAAGGATCCAAGTCCATCTCATCTCCTCTCAACTAGTTACTTGAAATCTAGGACTAAGCTAGAACCCTCTAAGGTGAGTTATCTTCACTCTACATGTTTTATACATGATTATCTTGTTGGGTTACCATCTTATTACCTTCTTTCATCATTATTTAATGTTTTACACATTATGCCTAAAAATGGGTTTTTTTAGAAAGTACAAGATCTTGTTGAAATAAATAGTGGTAAAGGTGAAATGGGTTACATTCCTTGATCTCCAAGAGGTATTGTCCTTAATCTACAAGTTTTATCACTTAGAAGGATTTTGACCATTTTAGGTCAAAATTAGGGTTTTGGGAATACTTGGGGTTTTCAAGGAAACGTTAATGAAAAAGAGTTTCTATGTTATAATGGAGTTCAAAACCTAACTTGGGGAATCATGGTACCTTATAGTCAATTGTGGTGGTCTTATGTTGATACTCCCAAAATGGGAAGTATGTTTAATGTTACTTATTAAGCTTAAACTTATAATGATTATTATTGTTAGACTACATGAGAGTCTTTGTTTGGTCATTGAGTGTTTAATGGATCCATAGGCACTAGAGTTATAGCACGGAATAGGCATCGGGATCCATGATAAGTAAGATGTGGGCCTATATGGTCGGGCAACGTCTCATGGGCAGTAAGGTATAATTCTAAAGTGCTTGTTTATGGAATTGGAGTAACCCAATGTATAGACCTGGAGTGGTTGAAATTGGGGACTCACAAGTTATAGACTCCTCGGGGTTGCGCTTGTTTCCAACCTAATGTTGATATGTGATTATTGTTACTAACGATTATGTGGCTACCTTGTCTCATACAATTACTTTTTTTATTATTAAGTTTCCATAAATCGTTGAAGCATTGGATGTCAAATGACTTCCGTCATGGGATTCCTTATGTTTCTATTGTACCTCCATTTATTCTTACTAATAAGAATTATTAGGTCCTTACTCTCATCACGCTAGACTAACACTTCTTCTCTTGGATGTGTGTTTAGGGCATTCAAGCGGTGGGGCTCCTCGGGCATGAGTGGAAAGACATGATGGAGATAGCATTTTTGGAAGTACATAGAGGCGTACATGATAGAGTTTCATTGTGGACTTTTGGTAGCAATTATACAACACCCGAACCTAATCTAAGTCTTGTTGGTTTAGAATATTAGGTTGCTGGACCGTGATTTGCTCATTCCTTTTTATTGTAAACGCCATACTCTATTTCCCCATTTAGTGGGTGTTGATCCAAACCCTCAATGATTTGATAATGACCCTCTCTTAAACACTTAGTGAAAATTGTAAGTAAACAATATGTATCAGAGTTTCACTATCGCTGATAAGTACTAAGACTTTACAGTACCGCTGATAGGAACTCTCACTCTTTAGATTAGATATTCAGCGAACACTGTTCATCATCATATATCTCTGAGCCTATTAAATCTATGAGATGATCGCTGATAAGTTAGTTGTTTACTTGTGATCCCTGAAGACAAGTTTCACGTCAACCATAGTTCTATGCTGAAGTCGAAGATCAAGCTCAAGAACCAGCGACAAGTCTACTCATGAACTGATACGGATATCAGCGAAGCAAGACCTGTCCATTCAACGTGAAGTATCAAGTAGAAAACTTCAGCAATCGCTGAACTTTATCATTCGCTGATAAAGATCTGACTCAACGAAAGCTGATCATGAAGTCTCCCTGCATGTTACTATTGTCTTACCTCCCTTGCACGTCTCTGTACGAACTGTCAGAACAGACATCCCTTTTGTCTGTAATCGTACAACAACTCTGATTCTACATTGTGCACCATGCGGCTACTAAGGTTGTCTACAAAGGTCAATGACATGCAACCACTCAGCTGCTGCCACGTGTAAAGCCATACTGCCATGCATTAAATGCATGCAGTATATAAGAAGAACCTTACTTCAGTTTTGAAGTGTGCTCGGACCATCTTCTTATTTCTCTCTTATTGTTAAGTTATTATTCGTAATTTCTTTAACTCTTTCTAGTGCAAGAAACTTAGTGTTTCTCAAGACTTGTTAAGATTAGGTTTATCCTTAATCTTGTTCCGCAACAAGTTGTAAATTGTCTTGATTTATCAATAAACAATTTAGAAAAGTAAAAACGTGTGTTTGTATTCACCCCCCCCCCTTCTACAAACTTGTATAGCCCTTCGGGACCAACAAGTGGTATCAGAGCGGATTTATTTAATCTCATAAACAAGATCTGATCTATACTAAGATTTCTCTTCCTTGCTATTTCCAAAAATGGCTACCAACACAAACACAAACTATATTGACAACGGTTCTCTTGCAAAACCCCTAGATTCTCCAGAGATAATTTTAATCTATGGAAAAATAGGATGATTCTCTTCTTAGAAGGTGTAGACCCTACCATGCCTTACTATCTTGAAAACGGCCCATATATTCCTGTAAGAATAGATGTTGCAGTTCCAGCCGCTGAGAATAGACCTGCTATTCCAGAAAGGCTGATTCCTAAGGAAATTCATATGTGGACTGATGAAGATAAGAAGAAAGTGGCTATCGACATGAACCTGAAAACCTCAAAAGCTATGTGGGACACAATCTGTGTTCAGTATGAAGGTACTTCTGAAGTCCAGGACTCTCGAAAGATCAACCTGGCAAGACAGTATGAAAGCTTCATTTGTGGTAAGAATGAAACTCTCTCTGAAATACACCAACGTTTTAACTGCTTAATTATAGATTTAAAAACTGTTGGTAAGGAATATTCTAACTTTGAAGTACTGACAAAGTTCTTAGAATGTTTACCTGAAAGCTGGGACAGTTATTCTTTGTGTCTCAAGCTGTCAAAGGGTCTAAAATCAATGACCCTTTCTACCTTATATGGCACGATGCTGAATCATGAGCAATCGAGTCATCTTAAGAAGAATCTTGTAAAAGATTCCAAAAGCACCCCTGTTGCTTTAATCTCAGAGTCACCTTCCACTCAGTGATCGACTATCACTGTCACTGAGTTGGAAACTAACTCTGAAAGATCATCAGACTCTGACGTTTCAGATAATGATGAAACTCTGGCATTCCTGGCTAATAAGTTCAAAAGATTTGCTAGAAAGAGTAATTTCAAGAAGAATAAACCTCTTGCTATTACTGACAAGCCAAGATCATCAACCCCTGTAGATAAGGTTACTGCTACTTGCTATAACTGTGAAAAGATAGGACATTTTGCTAGCGAGTGCAGGTCAAAGAAAGTCTCTAGACCCTCAGCTTTTCCCAAGAAAAACTTTATTCCCAGGAATAGAGTTGAAAAATATGCAAAGCTGAAAACCTTTAAGAAGAAAGGCAAAGGCCTCATGGCTGACTATGATTGGGCTGCCTCTGACGAAAAAGAATCATCTGACTCTGAAGATGATGATGAAGCCAATCTATGTCTCATGGCCAAACTTGAAGACGAGGAAGACAATTCTGACATTCCCTCTACTTCAACCTCTGTAACTCAGGTATCACCTTCCTTCTTTACCAATATTGCAAATATTGATGAAGCTGATAGTGTTCAAAAGATCGATCTCTTGACTAGAAGTTTATATGAATCCATGAATGGCAAAACTGTAGTTGAAAATCAAAACCTTGATCTCGCTGAACAGGTTAAAAACTGTCACCTTCAAATAGAAAATCTTTCTAAAATTGAAGAAGATTTAAAAGATCAAGTTCACCTAAATAAGCTAGTCAAAATCGAGTGCGAAGAAGCTATCGCTGCATTAAAAGCTGAAAAAGCTACTGTTGATGGATGGTATAATTCCTCAACAATGATCACTGAGATAATTAAGTCTCAGATTCCCCTGAGTGATAAACGTGGTCTTGGTTACAAAGCTGATACTCTAGAACCAACCACTGATCGTTCCATGCTCTTATTTGGAACTTTCGTATCCTCAGTCGCTGATACTTCATCCTCTCAGTGTTCCTCTTCTAAACCGCCTATCCCTGAGGAAATCTCTACCTTAACTTCTAAAGGTAAAGAAAATGTTATTTATCCAAAACCTACCTCAGTCTCTAAAAACAAAGGTAAAGGAATTGCTTTTAACCAAAATCCTCAGAAGGGTACCTCTGTACCAAAGAATAAGATCTCTGTATTTATTCAGCGTGGATCTATTCAGCGATCTACTCCTAGAATCAAAGTGGAAATCATTGGTAAGAAATCCAAAGAACTAAATGTTCCTTCCATTTCAAAAGCCAATAGCTTACGTGGTGCTGGTCCTTCTAATTCAAAATCAAAAGCTCAGCATGCAAATGGTCCTAGAACTACTTTTGGTTATAGGAAATGTTATCATTGTGGACTTACAAATCATATTGCTAGTAAGTGCCCCACAGCCACCCAAGTTGAAAAGATAGCTAAGGTGAAGATCATTGCCCCCAAGGCAAAGAAGACCACAGAGGTTAAGAAATTAACCAAAGTGAAGACTGACAAAACTGAATCTTCAAATGCTGCGAAGACTGCTGAACCTTCCACCTCTTCTTCTACCCCCACTGACAAGTGTGTACACATGGTTAAGTGGGTACCCAAGAAAAACTAATCTTCCTTTGTAATGCTGGTTAAGAAGGGTATCTGGTATCTCAATAGCGGATGCTCTAGACACATGACTGGTATGAAGAACCTACTCACTGAGTACAAAGAAGAGAAGGGTCCCTCTGTAACTTTCGGTGGAAATGGAAAAGGACATACCCGAGGGTTTGGTGTACTATCTAATGGTACAACAACCTTCAGAAGAGTCGCATATGTTGAAGTGCTGAAGCATAATCTTCTAAGCATCAGTCAGCTTTGCGACAAGGATAACAATGTAATCTTTACTAAGGAATCCTGCTTTATCGCTGACAAAAAGGAGAAGATAGCTCTCAGCGGTTATCGTTTGGAAAATGTTTATGTAATAAACATGGACTCAACAACCACTGAGAACTCCTGTTTCTTCTCAAAAGCCTCATCTGATGTCAACTGGCTATGGCATAAGAGGCTCTCTCATCTAAACTTCAAGACACTGAACACTATTTCTTCAAAAGAGTTAGTCACTGGTCTACCTCAGCACTCATACGCCAAAGAGTCCTTATGTTCAGCGTGTGAGAAAGGCAATCAGACCAAAGCAAGCTTTAAGTCAAACAAAGTTTCCTCAGTATCATCTCCTCTACAACTTCTCCATATGGATTTGTTTGGCCCTGTTAACAAACAATCCATCGCTGGAAAGAATTATACGTTGGTCATAGTTGATGAATTCTCTCGCTATACATGGGTTATGTTTCTCCGTTCTAAGAGTGACACCCCTGAAGAACTCATCACCTTTGTTCGGAAGATGGAAACCCTGAACAACTTGACCGTTCGCTCAATAAGGAGTGATCATGGGACTGAATTCAAAAACAATTCTCTTGATTCCTTCTTTGAGAGTAAGGGTATTTCTCACAACTTTTCTTCAGTGAGAACACCGCAACAAAACGGAGTCGCTGAAAGAAGAAATAGAACTATTATTGAAGCTGCACGTTCAATGCTCAGCGATTCTCACCTGCCTACTCAGTTTTGGGCAGAAGCTGTCAACACTGCTTGTTTTACGCAAACAGGTCGCTGATAGTCAAAATATTTAATAAAACAGTCTATGAACTTTTTCATGGGAGAAAGCCTTCAATTAGCTTTCTTCACATCTTTGGATGTCAGTGTTTCATACTGAACAACAGAGATGCCCTTGGAAAGTTTGATCCTAAGGCTGATGATGGAATCTTTCTTGGATATTCTTCAATCTCCAAAGCCTTCAGAGTCTTCAATCGAAGAAGACAAACTGTTGAAGAAACTATTCACGTCACTTTTGACGAATCCCAATCAGCGAATTCTCGACCTTCTGCTGATACTGAAGAACTGAATCAATGGATGTTTTCTCATCTTGGTGATTCAGAAAATATTCCCACTCCTCATACTCATACAGTTGAAGATGATAGTCCTACTATCATCCCAAACATGCAGAATAGTGAAGCTGAACCAAGTGTCTTAGACATTCCATCTACTTCTCAGCAATCAGTGAATGTGATGACATCTACACCTACTCCTCTCTTGGCTGATATTCCAGAAGTTGCTGAAGCCTCATCTTCAGCTCCTCCAGTTCAATTTGAGTCAGCGACTTATGCTCCTGCTCAGCGATGGACTGTAAATCACCCAATTGATCAAATTCTTGGTGATCCAAACGCTGGTGTTCAGACTCGACGAAGTGCAGGTAATATTTGTTTATTGGTTAACTTTATTTCTCTGATTGAACCAAAGAAAATAGATGATGCCCTCAAAGATCCAAACTGGGTCAGCGCCATGCAAGAAGAGCTGACTGAATTCGAAAGAAACAAAGTTTGGAAACTTGTTCGAAGACCAACTGACAAAACAGTGATAGGCACTAAATGGGTCTATCGAAACAAGTTGGACGAACATGGAACTGTAACCCGCAACAAGGCTCGTCTTGTTGCTCAGGGATACAGACAAGAGGAAGGCATAGATTACGACGAAACATTTGCTCCAGTAGCAAGACTAGAATCTATTCGTCTATTCTTAGCATACGCTGTACACAAAGACTTCAAAGTATATCAGATGGATGTTTAGTCAGCGTTTCTAAATGGAAAGCTGAATGAAGAAGTCAATGTGGAACAACCTCCAGGATTCTCTGATCCTAAGCGTCCAGGTTATGTTTATAAACTGGATAAGGCACTTTATGGCTTAAAGAAAGCTCCTCGTGCATGGTATGACACTCTCTCTACTTATCTCTATATTAAACAATTTGAGCGTGGTAAAATCGATAAGACTCTATTCTTCAGGAAAGTAAAAGGTCATATTATTCTTGTTCAAAAATACGTTGATGACATTATATTTGGTTCTACTAACCCTGACCTTTGTACTCGTTTCGCTGATAGAATGAAAGAAGAGTATAAAATGAGTATGATGGGTGAGCTAACATATTTCCTTGGTCTTCAGATAAAGCAAAATGAAAAAGGAACTTTCATTAATCAGGGAAAGTATGTTAATGATATGCTAAAGAAATTCGATTTAACTCAGAGTTCAGCTATGAAAACCCCTATGGCACCACCGCTGACACTAGACAAGGATTCAAATAGAATACCTGTTAATGTCACGCTGTATCGTGGGATGATCGGCTCTCTCTTGTATCTTACAGCTAGCCGACCCGATATTATGTACGCAACCTGTTTGTGTGCACGATATCAAGCTGAACCTAAGGAATCTCATATCATCGCTGTAAAGCGAATCTTTCGCTACCTTAAGGGTACTATGAACCTAGGTCTTTGGTATCCCAAAGACTCAGGGTTTGATCTAATCGCCTATTCAGATAGTGATTTTGTAGGTTGCAAATTGGATAGGAAAAGCACCACAGGAGGCTGTCAGCTCCTGGGTGGAAAGCTTGTGAGTTGGACAAGTAAAAAGCAAAACTTAGTGTCCACCTCAACTGCTGAAGCTGAGTATGTAGCCGCTGGAAGCTGTTGTTCTCAGGTCTTTCGGATGAGAAATCAACTACTAGACTATGACCTTCAACTCTCGAAAATTCCAATCTATTGCAATAGCAGAAGTGCCATCGCTATAACAAACAATCCAGTGCT
Organism: Saussurea involucrata; assembly: GCA_033807775.1. Taxonomy (NCBI): domain Eukaryota; kingdom Viridiplantae; phylum Streptophyta; class Magnoliopsida; order Asterales; family Asteraceae; genus Saussurea; species Saussurea involucrata. The sequence continues at coordinate 145,423,209 of CM066322.1, read as the reverse complement.
ACACTCAAAGTCAAAACACATCGAAATCAAGTATCATTTTATCAGAGATCATGTGATAAATGGTGATATAGAACTTCATTTTATCCCAACTGACTATCAGTTAACTTATATGTTCACCAAACCTCTTGATGAGACAAGATTCAATTTCTCATCAGCGAGCTTGGAATGCTGAACCTTGAAGAATAAAATCTTCAGCGGTTCACATTTGATCAGCGATAGGATAAAATCAACTTGTATAACCCACTCTATCATTCTCTCTCTGAACATAATTGATTCGCTGATATCAAGGTATGTTTTCTCTCTTACTCGCTGACGTTCGCCTAGAACTCAAAGATTTCAAAACATCTTGCATCGCTGAATATCTCTTCCTTAACAACGATACTTTGAAATTTCTTAAACCAACACTGATATTTCTATTCAGTGCTTCATATTTTCAAAAGTGTCCCTGAGCTTTCAAAACCTCGGAGACATCCTAAAATATGAAAGGACAGTTGTGACGTCATCGCAACGGATAAGCCCTGGCACATTCTTTTTCTGACACACGATTGCACGTTTCGTTTACCTTCCAATCAAATGCAAACACGTGTCTGTGTCATGATGAAAATCTTTTCCCGCTCAAGATTTTCTCTCTCTCTACTCTCTCTATATAAACCATTTTGGGTTTATATTTTTCTCTTTACGCGAAAAACTTCTCCTTCAAGCAAGAAAAAGATTTACTGTTGCATTTTGAGCTCTCAAAATTTCCTGAAACTGTTCATCTTCTTCTTTGACGAACCAGGTTAATACTCTTATTATTTACCTACATTACTTGTTTATGATCTTATTCTTTGCTTTTAACAGATCAAACAAAAGAACTTTTATAAAATGAAATCATTTTCTGTTCATGATTTTATGAATACAACCTTCATGGTTGTTCTTCAAGTTTATATCAAAACTCGTAAACTTGTTCTTCATATGTTTTTCCAGAATTCCTTCTTCAAATGAAAACTAGAAAACACATAATCTCTACGTTTTGTAACTCTTTCTCAAAACAAGAAAAACCCTAATCTTTCTCAAAGGGATTTTTGGCTGAATGAAATGGACAAAATTCAAAAACATCTTATTGGAAAATATTTCCACATTAAGACTATTTGTTTTGTTGATCTTTGGTTGAGCTGATTACAGAAATGGCTGCTCCTTCTACTGGTATTCCAACTGCTGAGAACACTCCTGCTGCTGAGGAACTTGAAATCACCAAGGCTCCTCAGGTCAAGTTCAAACTTGAGGATATCTCTTTTACAAAATCAAACAACCTCCATGCGCTGTTCGATTTTCCTCCGAAGAAACAAGTCAAACATCTAGACGACGCTGTGAATTTTCTGAAAACTTGTTGCCTCTCTACAGCCTTGACCATAACACCCCCTGCTCATCAGTTACTATTATCTCAATTCTGGTATACTGCCAGACACACTCAGCTACCATCATCCAAAGACCCTACCAAACTACTTGATGTCATCCTCTGTGACACTGATTTTGGCACCATCAAAGTCAACCCTGCTATCATTCGAAAAGCACTGAATCTCCCTGTTGCCACCAAAGATAAACCATTTGTTCCTTTTCCTGATCCCAAGAGACATGCTGATAGAGAAACACTCATTGCATTCTTTGATGCAATGAAGTACGTTTAGGATCAAGGGAGAGATGAAAAAGCCGAGAAGAAACTGACTGCAATCAAGAAGTCAAAGATGCCCAGCGAGATGAACTTCATCTTCGCACACCTGATAAGCTGCATGACAGCGAAGAGTGGCTCCTCTGATCAAGCTGCTCAACCTCAGCAAGCCATGGGCTATGCATTGCTGAAGGGTCTCCATGTTGACTAGGCCTCGATAATCTACGACGATCTTGCGCTCAGAGTAGATTTTGCTGATAGACCATCATGGGTTCCATACCCAAGATTCCTCAGTGCCATCTTCCAAACCGGCCTTAAGGATAACTACCCAAAAGTAGGACACCTGAAACTCTCTTAGGTTGGCCCTAAGGTGCTCGACTTCAAGCCCCTGCCAAACGAGGTACGTCTCTCTACTCTCTTATCTATTCTCAATCCTCCTTTTTCTACTTCTGCAGCTCATTCAGTGGAAATCCCCACCGCTGATACCCCAGCTGCAACCTCCACTCCTTCTAGAAAAAGGAAACAATCTACTACCCAACTTGGTTCCAAAAGAATCAAGAAAACCAAGGAGCAACCCCCCCCCCCAGCATTTACATGCTGAAGACTCCTCAGCTCATCTTGAAGAGCTGATGGAAAGTTCAGTGGTACGCTCTGCCACAGCTGAACAAACCACCCATTCCATCCCAGCTTCAGCGTCTCTAAACGCTGAAGTTATAAACTTGGAAATGAACCCACCTCCTTCAGCCTCTCTACAGACTGAAGTGATTCTCAGCGGATCCAACGCTGAACCCCGCATCCAACCATCATTCTCATCCTCCATTCCTCTCACCTCTTCTTTGGTCACTCAATCTATTCCCCTATTCTCCTCAACAACCGTCATCCTCAGCGACACTACTGCTGAACATTTTCATAGGATGATAGGACACACCACAGGACCTGTAGGTACTTCCAGTCGTCTAGGAAATATTGAAGACGACTACGAAACGTTTTCAGGACATCGAGGTTTCGACAACTTCGCCAACCCGCCTGCAGGTATACACAAAATCCCACACACTTGTCTCTCTCAACCCCAAACTTCCGAGCTTTCCTCTGTTCATAAGTTTATAACTTTTTCAGGTCCTAATTTGGGGGATATCAACACCTCCCCGACGGCCCTGGAAACAAAGATGGAGTCTTTCAACAACACTCTAACTGCCAACTCTTCAGCGGTTACAAATGCTGGAGAGAACTTGAAGACTTTGACCACTGAGGTCGAAAAGAAAGTCTCCAAAGCTGATCTAGAGAAGGTGGATGGTAGCATTGCTAAATTTGCTACCACCCTCATTGAAAACTCAACCGCCACAACCACTCTCTCAACAAACTTCACATCTCTGTCCAATGAAGTCACATCATTGAAGACAGAGGTTGGTTCTCTTAAGAGTGAAGTTTCCACGATCAAGACTGAAGTCTCTGCGGTCAAAGAGATTGTTCAGAAAGTGCTCGATCGCCTGAACACCCCAACTTCTCATTTCACTCAGGCCGATCGAGATGATCTCAAAAAGATCAGTCCTGCTATTACTGGCCTAGAATACAGAGTAGTAGCGATTGAAAACTGCATAAGAATTACTGGCCAAGAAGACAGTAATCCTATTGCTCCTGCTGCTGCTGCTGAAAAGTCCGTTACCTCCCCCAACCATGATGTGGAAGAGGGGGAGAAGCCTAAAGAAGACCTTCCCCATAATGATGAGGGGGAGAAGAAAATTAAAGAAGACCTTCCCCATGCTGAGTGGGAGGGTATTGAGACTGAAGCTGATGCTACTTCTTCAAAACTTCAGGGAGTTGAAAACCCTGAGGGAACCGAGAAACCTTCCTCTGTATCTGAGGGGGAGCAACTCGAGGAGCAGAACATTGAAGCTGTTGCTGATGTAACCTCACCCTACGCTGGAGAGGTTGAATCTGATGAAGACGAAGCTGAAGACGATGAAGCTGTCGACATCTCTGATGATGAACCATCTTCTTCTCCAAAGAATGATGATGATGACGATGATGATGATGATAACTCCTTTATCGTCAAGCCTGTTCAGAAGACTACAGCTCTCAAAGGGATTTCGATAAACGAACCTTCAGGGGAGCGGACCAAGACAAAGCCTGCAGCGTCTGAAGCTGACAAAGGCAAAAACAAAGGCCTTGCTGCAGAAGACAATGTGATGATCTTGCTTCAAAAGCCAGTTTGTCAGGTACACTACCTCCTATTCCCTTACACTGCATCCCTCCTCTATTCCTTCTCAATCTCAATCCTTCTATCCATAAAACCTCTATACACTTAACCACATTCTTTTCTCTATCTTTTTCTTCCCCAACTCTGCTTACTTAAATGATCGTTGTGTTTCAGCTAGTCCTCTCCCCTGTTTGAGGATCCCGCTGAAGCTCCTTCGACTACACCAGAAATAATCCCAGCCACAAGAGCTGAAGAAATAATCCCAGTCTTGGATTTAACCACTGAGACTGATGAACCTGAAGAACAGCTGCTCTCTCACCAAAACAGACCTTCCTTGGCTCCTCAAAAGCTGAGTGAAGAGGATCAAGAAATAAGAGATGCAATGATCAAACAGCTCGAAGATCAGCGAATCATCCTGAAGCGTGATCAACTTCCTTCTATTCCTCCAAAGTTCAGAGTTTCACAAAAGGAATACCTGGATCACCTCAGAGCTGAAAGGTTAATCGCTGAAAGAAGGGAAGCTGAAGAAAAAGACAGAGAACTCGCCATACAGCTTGTCCAACAATCGTTGAAGAAAAGACGAAAGTATCTGATACGACTTTGAAATGGTGTAAAGAAATGTTGAATTATCGATCTCGACCATCCAAAATCATCAAAGTAAATATCAGAGGAAGGTTGTTCGTTGACGTTCCTGTTGTTGAAGTTGATGTATTCATAGAAGACAAAACCAAGCAAACTTTCTATGCTGCTACTTTAGAGAAGTTTGGTTTCTCTGAATGGTTGGTAGTGAAATTAGCCATTCAGGGATCGCGCTCAAAGTTCAAGAGACATGTCGATAAAATTTTAAATACTCAGATCGACTTGGTTTCTTCTGCTGTGGATATTCCTCCTTCCACTCTTCTTCATCCTCAACAAAGAAGAGTCTCTGCAAAGGAAAAGAAAGTCTCAGACAGAGGTCCTCCTATACGGAATGAAACAGGTATTGGTTTCTCTCGTGCTGAAGTTCTTGGCCCTGATGCTGATCTCTCAGTGCTTGACACCTTCCTACCACCTGGAGAAACTTTCATTCCTGGCAAAGTTGTAAGTGATCCTTATGGTATATTCTTTCTAGACTACCAAGGAAATCATCACTTTCAACGTATCTCTGAGCTTCCAATCACTCCCATCGAACAACACATAGATTTCATATACTGGTGTGAAGTCAGACGCGACATTAAAGCTAGACACCTAAAGCCCTTGATTCTTGAAGAAGCTCTGAACAAAAAGAATCAAGGAGTAAATGTCCCTGACTGGATGATTCCCACATCAAAGACCCTCGATGAACTTCTCATCAAGGAAGAACCTTTTGACGGATAGGATCGCCTTGTAATTCTTTCTATCCTTATCTGTCTACATTTTCTGTACTTGTAATTTTATTTGCTGTACTTGTAATTTTTCTACTTCCCTCTGTAATCTTTACGAAGTTTAAAGAAAAATTTCAGCAAATGTACTTTACTCCATCAGTACTGAAAAGATCCCAGAAAACAGTAAAAGGAATAAATATTTTATGAGTTCTTTTTATCCTTATGTTTTCATTAAATAGCAATTTTCTCTGTTGCTATGTCATAATCAAATAGGGGGAGATTGTTGATCCAAACCCTCAATGATTTGATAATGACCCTCTCTAAAGCACTTAGTGAAAATTGTAAGTAAACAATATGTATCAGAGTTTCACTATCGCTGATAAGTACTAAGACTTTACAGTACCGCTGATAGGAACTCTCACTCTTTAGATTAGATATTCAGCGAACACTGTTCATCATCATATAGCTCTGAGCCTGTTCAGTCTATGAGATGATCGCTGATAAGTTAGTTATTTACTTATGATCCCTGAAGACAAGTTTCACGTCAACCAAAGTTCTACGCTGAAGTCGAAGATCAAGCTCAAGAACCAGCGACAAGTCTACTCATGAACTGATGCGGATATCAGCGAAGCAAGACCTGTCCATTTAACGTGAAGTATCAAGTAGAAGACTTCAGCAATCGCTGAACTTTATCATTCGCTGATAAAGATCTGACTCAACGAAAGTTGATCATGAAGTCTCCCAGCATGTTACTATTGTCTTACCTCCCTTGCAAGTCTCCGTACGAACTGTCAGAACGGACATCCCTTTTGTCTGTAATCGTACAACAACTCTAATTCTACACTGTGCACCATGCGGCTACTAAGGTTGTCTACAAAGGTCAATGACATGCAACCACTCAGCTGCTGCCACGTGTAAAGCCATACTGCCATGCATTAAATGCATGCAGTATATAAGAAGAACCTTACTTCAGTTTTGAAGTGTGCTCGGGCCATCTTCTTATTTCTCTCTTATTGTTAAGTTGTTATTCGTAATTTCTTTAACTCTTTCTAGTTCGAGAAACTTAGTGTTTCTCAAGACTTGTTAAGATTAGGTTTATCCTTAATCTTGTTCCGCAACAAGTTGTAAATTGTCTTGATTTATCAATAAACAATTTAGAAAAGTAAAAATGTGTGTTTGTATTCAACCCTCCCCCCCTTTAACAAACTTGTATAGCCCTTCGGGACCAACATTGGGTGATTTGTCTACTTTAGTTTCACAATTTCCGTAATTCGGCAGGTTTAAATTTTACCCAGTTTTCTAGGGTGTTACAAACGACTATGACACTTTTTCATAGTCGCACGACACTCTCACCCATACCACAGTTCGAGTCCGTTTTTCTTCCAATTTTCCATTTAAACGACCGACTCGAACGTTTAGGATCCAAGGGTAATTTCCCAATATTTTTTTTAAAACCTTAATATGGATTATTCAACTGGAAAAATGGAAATGATTTATCATAATTACGTGCTTGTGATTTCTGGGTGTTACACCTGATATTAAGTTACTTCGGATCTCGAGAAAACATAAAACGAGATCGGTGAGAAACAGTAAAGAGACTTAGTTACCCACAGATCTGAGAAAGTAAGGACCCGATCAGTGAGAACAAGCTTGAAATATCATATCTAAATGTTACTTACGGATCCGAGATAGAAAGGACCATATCAGTGAGTAACACACAACGATTAAACCAACACGATTTAACAAAAAAAACACGCAGATTCCAGATATGAGGAAGTTGGGCAAATACGTCACAAGATCTGTTAGGATCTGGTGACCACCAACAGGAACACAAATCTGAAACGTGTGTCATTAGACAAGAACAAAAAAAGGGGGTCGCTTATAGATCTGAGATGGAAAAGACCATATCAGTAAGTAACGCAAACAGATTAAACCAAAGAACACGATTTAATCACAGATTACACAACTTTCAGATATAAGAAAGTTGGGCAAATACGTCAAAAGATCTGTTAGGATCTGGTGACCACTAACAGGAACACATATCTGAAATGTGTGTCACAAAAAACCAATATAGATCTAACCAAAATGGTAGATCGATAAGAACAAACCACGAGCGACTCAAAATCAGACAGAAATCGAGTAGCTATAGCACAGATCTGAACATGACTAGCGCATGAACAGATCCATACAGATCATAAGATCGACAAAAAAAATCCAAGAAACTGAGAAGCCCCTTCGATTGACAAAAACTGTACCGACAAAACCAGATTATGTGAAAGCAGTAACCAACAACAATCTAACAGGGCAGTTCTTGTAAAAAACAACCAGGAAGAACAGGAACATCTCCTTCATATGATAGGAGCTGCTGGTACGAATCAGAAAGCCATAACGGTTTAAAAAACACTCCAGAAATTGATTTCTCTATAAACTGAATGATGTACGAGGGTGATGGCGACATATACCTGATGGTCTCGTCGAGCCAGATACAACCGACGGTACACCGTAACGTTTCAAGAATCTGCTTTCCAAATTATAATCATTGAAAAAAGGGGGAGTGAGTGGTAACTAGTCAAAGAAAGAGAGATACAACCTGAAGGATGAGAAGATCGACGATGAAGTCGATCTGATCACGAAAGGTGACACACGTCGTAAGAAGCACCCTTGTATCGAAGTCTTAAGGCTCTGATACCATCTTCAAACTTATACTCAACTCAAAATATGACTTATTACAAAGAAGAAACAACTAAAATCTTATATAATGTAAAATGAATACAAAACTCTAACTCTAGAGAGAACTATTACAAATTTTTTCTAATATGAAAAGAAAAGAGGCGTAAATCAGATGTAGTGTGTTAGCCCTAATATATCTTATGAATAGGAGATCACCCATGATTTTCCTATAAATAGGAGATCACCCACGATTTCCCACTAACGGTTGCAGTACCTTTCTATGTGACAGAATTCTATTAGCTAGTGTGTTGACCCTTGTGTACTATTTTCTTATAAATAGGAGATCACCCATGATTTCCTGTCAAGCTTTTGCACGCCATAATAGCACACACTTCACACCACCAATAGCATACAGTTCGTACAGTGAGAGAGAGTTAAGGTTTTACACATAGTAGTGATTTGCTTAAATCAACTGATCATCTTTGTTTGTTGATTTTATCTCAAGGTATAACAACTTGTTTTTTCTAATCAGGTTTTCGTTCATAAACAGTCTCTGTTTTGTGCAGTTTTTGACCTGTTCAATCACTATGCATTCATAGATCTATTTAGAAAAATAGTATTGTGTGTCCTAGATCTACCCCAAAAGAGTTTTAATAGCTTCGTTAAGTGGTGGTGTTGATTTGTGTCTAGTTTCTTCAAAACCCTTGTTTCAACGTCTATTTTCTCTATTCTTCTTCCAAAATGGCACATCTCAATGCCATCTATACTGTTGGATCTCTCACAAAACCCCGAACTCTATTGAGGGATGAGTATCCACAGTGGGAGATTCATATGATAAATTTTCTAGAAGGTATAGATAAAGAGTTATATGAGGCTATCAAAAATGGTCCTTATGTTCCTTTGGTAGAAGTTCCAAGAGTACCAGCAACTGAAACAACCCCTGAAATCCCTGCTCACTTTAAACTCAAAAATGTAAAGGACTGGTCTCCTACAGACCGGGAAAAGACTGAAAATGAAAAAATGGCCAAAAGATTGTTGATAATGGCCATCCCAAATGATATATTCTCATCTTTAGATGCTTGTCACACTACTAAAGACTTATGGTTAGAGTTGAAGAAACAGCTTGAGGGAGGGATTAAGACTCAGAAAAATAGGAGATCTCAATGTCTGAATGAGTTTTACAGTTTCAAAGCCAAACCTGATGAAACCCTACAACAAACATATGATAGGTTTAATACCCTCATAAACAAATGTAGGAAGAATGGCATTCATAGAACAACACATTGTCAAGACTAAGCCTACTGTAGGTGGACCCTTTGCACTAATAGGCAATACTTTTAAGCCCCATGTTATGCCTGTAAAAGAAAGAGTTGAGTCCAGTTCTAAGAGTGTGAAGAAAGGAAAGAAGGTGTTGATTGCTGAAAGTGAATAGGAGAAAGAGGCTAGTGATGAGGATGAGATAACAGATATGACCTCTATAGCCAAATCCTTGGCTCTGCTTACCAAGGAATTCAACAGAGGATCCTATAGAAAGCCAACCTCCAACAGAGAAAGTGTGAAAGAAGAGAGAGATGATAGATACAAGAGGAATGTGCTAGGATGGAGAGTCAGTATGCTCCACCAACCCATGATCAAAGACAGTTTGTGCAAATTAGCCAAAACCCCAGATATTTTACCCCTATGACACATGATTCTAGGCAATTTACCCCTGTCAATCCAGACCCAAGACAGTTTGTGCCTACTTATAACTATGAACCAAGGTACCCCTAGAGAGTTGAATATTATGATCCCAGAATGGTTGATCAAAGGTTGGAAGCAAGATACCAAGAACAGAGGCATGTGGAATACCCACAAAAGTTGATGTAGAAGGAGGAGCAGAGAGCTCCAGAGAAGCAAGTGAGAGTTGAACCACAGAGCAGTAATTGCATTAGATGCGGAAAACCTGGTCATTTTGCAGCAGACTGCAAGACACCCCCTGCCAAAGATGCCTCTTTCTACAAGAAAAAGGCAGAGTACTATGCACAGAAGTCCCTGATGGAAGAGAAGGAGAAGTGGGTGTCAGATGATTCGAATGATGAACTGAAGAATGTCGTGTTCTGTGGAATGGCAGAAGTGACCAAAACAAATTCTGATAGTGAGGTATTTGCTTCATCTTATAACTCTTATTTATCTTGCATAGAAGATATATTGCTTAAACTGCAAGAGGATTTTAATGTCTTGGAACAAAGGCTCTGTAAACTGAAAAGGATCTATCATTTTTTTAAAAAGAAGCAGGGCTTTTGGAACAAGAGAAGAAAGAAATCTTTCTTAAAAAGGAAAATCAAGAAAGTAATTTTCATCAGAAATTTGACTCTTTAAAAGAAAAAGTTAGTGATCTTGATTTGGCTTAAGAGCATCTCCAACAGCTTCTCCAAAATGGAGAAAATGGGGATTTTGGGCTAAAATTGTGCTCCAACAGCTTCCCCAAAACTATCCCCAAAATGGAGACAGTTGGAGAGAGAAGATTTTTTTCTCCAAATATGGAGATCACTCCAAAAATGATTACCAAGTGAGAGGACCAATAGGAAACTTTGAAAATAAATATGTAGAGAGATAAATAATATTTTAATAGATAAATGGAATATTTTAATATATAATTAATGTTGGATTCTCCAAAATGGGGAAGCTGTTGGAGATGAATGTATATTTTTTGGGGATTTTGGCTTTTGGTTCCCCATTTTGGAGAAATTATGGGAAAACTGTTGGAGATGCTCTTAAGAAATAAGGAGCAGATGTTGAAAGATGTTGAGATTGATAGAATGAACATACTTGCATTAAAAAATTATCTTCAAAAGGAGAGTGAGTCTTTGCATCAAGATTTGCTTAGAAAAGAACGGATTATTAAAAATATCAAGATGCACGGAATGTTCATGAAAAGATAAACTCTCAAATGGACAGAAGTGGGATTGGTTTTAGTGACCTAGATCCCTATACTTTTAAAAAGAGAGATTCTTTATCATCTAGATTTTGTGTAGGCAAAGTTCAAAAGCCAAATTTTCCAAGTCTACATTTTGTTTTCAAAAGGAGAAAAATTTCTAGAGAACCATATGTAAGGAGTCCTCAAATGTTTATCAATGTGGTATATTCAGTTGTGCCACCAAAAGGACCCCTATTAAAGTTTGGCTATCCAGAAACTCAAACTCAGGCTGCCTTTGTATGCCATATCTCTTCTGAGTTAAGTGTAGAAGCATCTGAGTTTGTCCCCTCATTGCCAGAAAATGATCTGAGAATATTCTGTGAAAATGATTTGTTGGAAACTCTTGAAAAATTCAACACTCTCAATGTACCTGAAATCACTCCTTACATTATAAAAGATATAGACTTTTTTGAGGAAAAGGATGTGAGTAACCAAGACACACATACAAGCAATCAAGCCTCTGATGCGAGCTCAAAGGTTTTTCTTGATTCAGACTCAGACTCTGAGGATGAATCAATCTCTGTCGCACTAGGGACTGGTTCTGAGGAACCAGAGGTAGTACCTTGTACATCAGAGGAGGCTAAACTTTCCTCTGGCGTACAAAACAGAGTTATTCCTCCCAAGGAATCTGTTAAAAGGGTACTTATCTGTCCTGATTTCTTAGATATGTGTATCAAGGCCAAAACTTCTCTTGAGCTTGAAAAGATCAAAAAGGATAAGGAAAAGAAACTCTCAAATCTTAAAGCTTCTGAATACTTCAAACCAATCAAGTTTACTAGAGTGCAAAAAGGAAAATGGGCCAAAAATGAGAATTTTGTTCCTTCTATAGCAATGAGAACCAGAGAAGGGAGGTTGAGAGAGCAGAGGATCCTGCTAGAGAGAAAAAGGCGTTCAAAATAAATTTATCCTAGATAGGACGTTTTGTAAACTTCTGATGCTAGGAGAGATAATCTTTATAAATCCTCTGTACCACATTTTGAGAATTTTAATGTAATGTTTAGCAATCTTCTTCCAGTATGCATAATTATCATTTTCTTAACTTATTGCACCAATTGAAATTGCACTTCTCAAGCCCACACTATTTCCTCTCTAAACCTAAACCAAAGAATGTTAAATTCAAGGGTCAGAAGAAGCATTACAGAACTTTGTCGACACTAAAAAGACAAAGTCTAAGGCTACAGAGGTTCCTCCCAAAGCCTCTAACAAAATACGACCCATTTGGAAATGGGTACCTAAAACCCTTTAACTGGTGTTGCAGAAGCAGCATGTGCCAATCTGGTACCTAGACTCCACGTGCTCGAGGCACATGACTGGCGACAGAAGGCTGCTATCCTCATACGAAGAAAAACAAGGAGGATCAGTAACCTTTGGAGACGACAAAAAGGGTCACATTAAGGGATATGGAGTCATTTCAAAGGGAGATGTGGATGTGTCAAGAGTTGCTTACGTTGATGGACTAAAGCACAATCTTCTGAGCGTGAGCCAACTCTATGACAGTGGTTTTGACGTTAAGTTCAATAAAAGGTAATGTTCTTTGTTAACAACTGATACATGTGTGGAGTTACTAAGAGCCGACAGAAGAGGTGATCTATACCTCATGAACTTCAAAGCCAAGAGCAAAGATGAAAAGATATGCCTTGTCTCAAACAAAAATGAGGAGGCTTGGCTCTGGCATAACAGGTTCTCTCACCTAAACTTCAGTACCTTAGATCAACTTGTAAAGCATAGTTTGGTAAGTGGTCTTCCATTTTAAAGTTTGATAAGATCATTTATGTTCTGCGTGTGAAATGGGAAAACTCAAAAGAGCTTCCCACATAACAAAATTTGATGTGTCTTGTACAAGACCTCTGTATATGCTTCATGTTGACCTCTGTGGTACAATTTCAGTACAGAGCTTGTCAGGAAAGAAGTATATGTTAGTGTTAATTGATGAGCTCTTGATAACGCCACTTTTTGGCGTTATTTTCGGTTCTCAAACCAACGATATTGGCTTGTACTCAAGTAAAAAGGCGGGTATTTTATGGTTTATTGAGCGATTTACGCAGGTTATATAAAAGGCGGCATTCCTCGGAAATAGAAGCGAAAAAGAGCCCAAAACGAGTCAAAACGAAGCCTAACGGGAGCCCAAAAGCCAAGCCCAAGACCCGCGAACGAACCAGGACCCGACCCGCGAACCAGAAACGACCCAGAGCAGTCTTAGAAGGGCGCGCGACTTCCCACGCGACTTGCAAGTCACGTGGAAGGTCGCGTATGTGTCTGTTTGTCGAAAATCAGTTTTATAAGTCGGGATTTAGGTCACTTTTTCGGTATCCAACTTACGGAAGACGATTGGGAGCAGTCCGGGGGCGATTTTCAGAGCCAAGTGACACCGTTTGGAGCCAAGATCGAGAACCAATCGAAGGAACGTTCAAGACGCGAAGGAGATTTCAGCACGGGAAAAGGGAGTTCATCAATTCATCTTACACCGTCACCACGATCACGTTTACCATGTTTACTTACACTTTCGTTTCTTTTCCTTTTGTGTTTGAATCCCCCAACATCATGAACTAACTTTAAGATGTTGGGGGTTGGATCGAATTAGGTTTGAACATATAGATGGATGACGAATGAACTTTATTAGTTTTTCCAATTAATGAATGCATATGATTCTGTTCTTAATGCTTTTGTGAGCGTAGCTAACTTACAATTGTCTTATTGTTTTCAATTATGTTCGGGAGAATTAATTGAGATCTAGAATTAGGAATTACATGTCTAAGGTAAGAAAGGATAGAGATATACCGAGTAAACCTTAGTCTCATAATAACCTGCGCTTAATGTGTTTTGAACTACATAGGGTGAGATCGAGAGATTAATCTTATGTTTTTTTCGAGATAAACTTCATGGTAGCTTGAGAAAGCACCACGTTGTACAAATATAATTGTTGTTACTTGAGAGAGAGCAATGGTTAGATTAAGGTTGAGTATTCATTAACGGAATTAACCGGTATATGTTTTAGTCTGATGTTTATATGTGACAACCTAAGGATATCCAACCCTCAACTGTTTTCTCCATCTGAATTCCAAAGCTGCTTACTAGTTGTCTCGTGTTTGTTGACTTCGAATTCTGAAATCAATTAGTTATAAAACCAATCTTCCAAATTTTACAGCCCAGTTAATAGCAATTTTAGTAATTGTGATATTTTAGTTCCTAGTTCCCCGTGATTCGATACTCGTACTTCCGTACACTATTACTTGACTTCGACCCGTACACTTGCGGTTAGATTCGCGGGGTGTCAAAACCCCGTGTCAAGTTTTTGGCGCCGTTGCCGGGGAACTAGTTGTAGCTAATAGCACTACCATCTATACGCGCTATTAGATTGGACATTTTTATTTTTATTTTATTTATTTCGTATTTTATTTCATCACTTTGAATTTCTGGATTGCTAAGTTCGTGTAATTGCTATTTCAGGTACTACTTGGTTTATGCCAAGGAAAACCCGAGGGAAAGAACTCGAGCCTATCAACCCAGAGATCGAAAGAACCACCCGTCGTCTACGAAAAGAAGCGAAAGCTAAGCGGAATCTGAAATTCGAGATGTCCGACGACGAGAGACCACCTCGCAACAACCCACCACCACCTCCTGCGAGACGTCCTATGCGGTCTTTCGCCGATCCGAATGTGACGGCGGCCCGAATAGGCATTCAAGCGCCCGCTACTGGGGCAAACTACTTCGAGCTGAAGCCGAGCACCATCGTGATGGTGCAGCAAAACCAGTATGGAGGGACGCCGACAGAAGACCCTCATGCACACCTTCGTGCATTTGAGCGGGTTTGCAACACTTTCAAGATCAATGGCATGAATGAAGATGCCATCAAGCTGCGATTATTTGGATTCTCCCTCAAAGGCCGAGCCGAAGCATGGACCGAGAGCATCCAACCAGATTCGGTTACCACATGGGCACAATTGAAGGCTGCGTTCCTTCAAAGTTCTTTCCCCCGAGTCGGACCGCCCAACTAATGGCCGAGATCACCCATTTCGCACAATGGGATCAAGAAACGTTATATGAGGCTTGGGAGCGCTTCAAGGACATGATCAAGAAATGTCCTCACCATGGGTTACAAGATTGGGTCATCATTCAGACCTTCTTTAGTGGCCTTCACCCGCAGTTTAAAAATGATATCACTACTGCCGCGGGTGGAGCACTAATGGATAAATCTTATGAAGAGGCATGCGAGCTGATTGAAAATCTTGCCGAGCATAGTTTTTCTACTCCAAGGGCTGATGTTAGAAGAGTCGCGAGTGTTCGGGAGTCGGATGAGCTTAAGGAACTAAAAGCTCAACTAGCTTTTATCACGGACCGTATGAAGGGAAGCAATCTGGGAGAACCTGAACAGGTTCAATTTATACAAAACCGAAACCATCAGCCACGAAACGATCCGTTCTCCAACACTTACAATGAGGGGTGGAAAAAGCACCCCAATCTTTCATGGAGTCAACCCGACCAGCAACAACCAGGTAACTTTTCTAACTCTTCTCACTTCCCTAATACTAATAATGTTTACCGTCCTCCAGGTTTCCACCAAAGGAATGAAGGACCATCCGGGGAGAAGAAGCCGGGACTCGAGGACATGATGATGAAGTTCATGTCGAAAATGGACAGCACAGTCGAGGGATTAGCGAGCACAATCAATACTGTCAAGGCGGCTACCGAGCAAAACACCGCCGCCATCAAGATCCTCGAGAGGCAAGTGGGGCAGATTTCCGAGACCCTACAAAACCGAGCCCCCGGGAAACTTCCGAGTCAACTCGAAAGGCAAAACCGGGAGCATTGTAATGTCATATACCTGAGGAGTGGTAAGGAGCTGACTAGAGACTTTACACGAGAGCCGTTACCAAAGGAAGCCGAGAATGATGTGGAGATCATCGATATGGATGAGTTGGAAGCTGAGAGAGAAGTGGCGATGAAGGAGAAATCGAAGGATGAAGATTTGATTGATCAGGAGAAGCCGAAGGAAAGAGAGGTGGCAACACCGGTCAAGCCGACAATTCCAAAAGTGCCATATCCGAGCAGACTGAAAGCAAATAAGGATGAGGTCAATTTTTCAAAATTTATTGAAGTATTTAAAAAGCTAACAATCAATATTCCTTTTGCAGATGCTCTCGCCCAAATGCCCTCTTACATGAAATTCATGAAAGAGATCCTTTCCAAAAAGAGGGCAATCGATCATCAGGCCACCGTTGCACTCACTGAAGAGTGCAGCGCCATCTTCCAGAATAAGCTTCCTCAAAAGCTCAACGATCCAGGGAGTTTTTCTATCCCTATCCAAATTGGGAAGTTTTCATTCAATAAAGTGTTATGTGATTTAGGGGCAAGTATATTAACTTGATGCCCCTTTCTATTTTCAGGAAACTCGGATTGGGCGAGGTAAGCCCCACATTCATGACGCTTAAGCTAGCTGATCGATCGATAAGGTATCCATACGGGGTGATTGAAGATGTGCTGATTAAAGTTGGGAAGTTCTACTTTCTAGTAGACTTCGTGGTAATCGACATCGATGAAGATGAAGAGGTCCCGATGATCTTGGGACGATCATTTCTGGCTACGAGTAGAGCCTTGATTGACATGGAAGAAGGCGAGATCACTTTCCGAGTTGGCGGCCAAAGCAAAATTTTCAAGATGGTCGAGAAGGTAAGAGCTCCAAGTGAAAGAGGATCCGGATCTGGTCATGGAGAGCCAAAGGTGGAAGAATCCGCGAAGAACGGTGTGTGTGGACGGTTAAACTCCGCGGATACCAAGCCGAGCTGAAACCGCACAGTCGTGCCACGACTTTAAATACGGCGCTGGGTGGGAGGCAACCCACCAAGGTTAGTTTCCGTTTATTTTTTTTTCTTGTGTGTGTTTTAAATTCCGGAAAAACCATAAAAATCGAAAAATTGAAAAAACCAAAAATAGCTGGAACAGGGACATACGCGACTTTCCACGCGGTTTGCATACCGCGTGGTAAGTCGCGGGACCCTCTGTTTGTTTTTCTGGAACAGTGGGTGTTACGTGCGAAATATGTGTTTTAATCGCAGTGGGTTGCAAACTGTCCACAGTGGGAAGTGCAAGTGTACACTGTCCACTATGATCGTCACAGCAAGTAATAGTTGGTAAAATACCAGAATCGAATCCACAGAGACTGGACAATCAAGACAATACGGTTCTCATGAGCTCCTTTTACAAGTTTCAACTAGAGAGGAAAATAATACTTTGGTTTGGTTTGGTAAAATAGCTTCTTGCAACGATTTACTAAATGTTAAAAAGGAGGAATGTAGGTTGGATTTTCCCTAAATTTTATCTCAAATACTCGGTCCTTAGAGTGATCCTCGTATTTGTGGTGGATATTTTCGCTAGAAAAGCCCGGTTACAAAATACTCACACCGTTAGATAAAAATCCCATACTCTTAGTACTTGTTGTTTTGTCAATGGTAATCTCTAAGTGGACCTTTTCAGGCCTCGAAGGAATGTGTAGAGACAAATACTCTAAGTGTTTTTAATACACAAATTAGCTTGCCTACTACTCCAGTGGGCAGAGATTAGCTCACGGTGCCGACCTCACTTTCGTAAGTGTCATAAGAATTCTTTCGAATCCCCTAGCATCATTCAAGCTCGTGTCACTGCGTTCTACTCATTTCTAAGTTAAGAACTAGACTTTAGATCCTTGCAAGTGATCGGCTTGTTCGCATCCTTGGATAAATATCGAGAATGAAAGACCAAAACAACAAATATTCTAAGTATAAAGATTACTCAAGCATTTTTGATAAAATCAAGGTACTTCTCCTTCCTACATCCCAAAAGATGTTTAGCCTAACATTTCTGAAGTAGGGAAAGCAAGAGATGAAGATTTGCACATAATAAAACTAAAAGTGATTTAAATTAACTGCCCACAGTGGGGAACGAGAAGTCGTCCCTGCACTGTGTATTTCGAACTACAACAGAAAATAAATTACTGAAATTAAATGCCAAGTTACTGCAGTAAATGAAAGCTTACAACTTAAAGAAAATGCTAGATATATTGCAAGATAGATGGATTCTAATAAATGAGACCCAACACCCCTTTTTATACTAAGAAGGAGGTGTTGGTCTTTACACAAAAAGGGTTTTCCAATGGATAAAGACTGTTGAGTTTTGGCAGAATTCAGCTCCTTGTGCAATTCTTTTATCCAATGGTTCCTTCTCCAAGTCAATCTCCAAGTACAAAGAGGTGTACTTGATGCTATCTTTAATGAGAACTACCTTGTACTTCTCCAGCCATTTCTCTGCCATATGAACCTTCCTCCTCCAGAAAATTAGATCCCAATTAAAAGTTTCTTTTTCTTTTCTTTTTGTTCTGCTCGAAGAGTGGGGAACCGGAGTGGGCACTGTATACGTCACTGCGGATGAAAAATCGAGAAAACACCCAAAACTTCCCCAAATAATTTATTAAAGACCATGGTTCACCCCTTTTGCTCGTTTTCGTAAATTATACCAAGAATGGGGGTTTTTAGAAGTGAAATGGCTAAAATTGACAAAATAAAGTGGAAAATAAATGGAAATAATAACTCTAAAAATAGAGTTATCACAACCTCAAACTTAAATCATTACTTGTCCCCAAGTAATAAAAAGAAAGAAATAAAATGAAACACAATGCATAAAAGATCTTTGAGGGACTTACATATTTCTTGACTTGAATGGGCGTTGATCTCCTTCCTTCGATACTTCCTTCGGTTCCAAACTTGAAAATTTCACTTTTGTGTTTGACGAAACCTTTCCCTTGTTTACCTTTTGATCAATAGGGCTTTCTTGGGTTTGAAGGGTTTATGGCTTTGAATCTTTTCCCAAGGGTTTTGGCAAAAATTTCCAAACATAGACCGAAGATCTCGCTTTGAGATTTTTATTTCAAGAAGTGGGTGTTTAGTATTTTGCTATGATAAGTACGTACACTTTCAGGCTTTATTTGGGAATAAGGAGTATGGCTATTTTTTGTGAGGGTGGGTATTCTGATGGTCCAGAATAGGCACACCATCTTTTTCTGGGAGTGAGCACTTTGATGGTCCAGAAAAGGCACACCATCAATTTTGTTAGTGACACTCCGTTTTTCTTTTGTATTTTTGTATTTTCTCTTTTTTTTTTGGGAGGGGGTACGGCTTACCCACCTCAAACTTGGACTTCACAGTGTCCCCACTGTGAGGAAACTGGAAGTCACTCTGGAACTCCCCACCTCAAACTTAAGATCTCACAGTGTCCCCACTGTGACATAGAAATAACGAACAAAGGTGGTGGTTTGGGGTACAAAAAGGGTCGTGTTTAGATGCGAAAAATGGCCTAAATCATTTCACGGGACAAGTTGAGATTTGTACTTACAAAAGTGACCTTTTAAGTCGGAAGCCGAAAGTTGTACCTTGAAATGGAAACGAGGTCAAACAAGCATTCAAACAATCAATACGTTAGTACCCAAAAGTACCTACCTACCGGTAGGATTTTCATGCATCGATATTTAAAAAGTTAAAACAGCAAATAGTGTCAATGCCTAGCCATAGGCACAAAAAGATCAACCAAACAAAATAAAATTGTTTTTGGTGAGCAAAAGAGCGAAACCATTGTTTTAAAACAAACCATTCACGGGGTTTGGGTGGCTTGCGGTGACAGATCCGCATCATCATCATCGAACTCATCCTCACTGTCATTAACCGGGCAGATATCCTTCGGAAATTCTGGTAGCTGAGCAGCTAGCATTGGGTTGGCCTCTTGCATCATCAGGCCCGTCACCTCATCCCGTTCTCTTGTATACATCCAAAATTTCTGCGTGGCCCGGTTCTGATATCGCTGCTCACTTTCTAGCAACTCGATCCTGTATGTGAGCTTCTTCAAAGCTGCCAAAATCTCTCCCATTTGGTTGCTGGACGAACCTGCCTCAGTCTGACGCCTCGATGTATCCGCAGTCCGCACATCATGCTCCTCAGCAATGATCACAGTGGGCCGGACAGTCCCCACTGTGGGAATCTCTTCTTCATGTTCATGTGGAGGAGTGTTGATATGCCTTCCCATCTTGCGAATGGTCTGCACACTAATGTTGCTTGTTGAGTCGAACCACTGATCCTCCACAGCGGAGGGTACACCTGCGTCTATCATTAGTAACGTGATAAGGCAAGGGAGGGGCAACACAACCTTCTTTCGGGTCTTAGCTTGATCGATGGCAGCGTGCATGACTATCCCAACATTTATCTTCATTCCTGTGAGCAGACAGTACAAGAGGGTACATTTGTGCATGGACAAGGTGGTATCGTGTGATGTCGGAGATAAAGAGGCCCGAAGAAATTGAAACCAAACAGCGGCCTCGGTGACGAGGGAGCTAGCGTTTAGACAACGTCTTCGACCATTCTTGTTCCATGGCTTTCCTTCGACAACTATTTCTTTCAAAATACGGTCCTCATCCTCGGGGGTCATTTTCTTCAAAAACTTTGTAAACTCACATTCATTTGGACCACGCCTTCCTAACACTCGGTTGATTGCTCCTGGATTATAACATACTTTCTTTCCTCTAACTACCACAATGGGGTCCTTTGATTGAGAGGCTTCGGCATAAAATTCTCGGACCAACGAGGCATTAGCGCGTCGATTGGCCTCGGCCAAAATCGACCAGTCTTGCGCGATGATCCTATCTTTTACAAATGAGTTTGCTTCAACAAACTCGGGGTCAAAACCCCTTTCCAACCTTAGCTTCTGGGCTGCGATGCACTCGTAGTGGGCAGCCACCTCTGAAGAGGTGAACTGCCTAGGCACACCACTGGGTGCATGAGCAGTGCCCACTGTTGAGTGATGTGGGTGTAGGGTTTGAACTTGGTCATCCCCAATGTCAACTTCAACAGAAGAAGCACTTAAAGCAGGTTCGAATGTAGTACCTTTCTTTGATGATCTTTTTGCTGATTTCCTCGGTGTCGTGGTCACCGTAGACCTGGTGACCACTCCCCTCTTCTTTAATGCTCGTAGAACAGGACTCTCCCCACTGTGGGCAGTCTTCCCCACTCTGCTCTGCTCAATACTATCCCCAAGCTTTCTGTATTCCTCCTCATAATCAGAATTTACTTTCCTCAGCAGTTCTTGTTCCTCAGTAAAAATCTCTCCCTCCTCCTTTTTCCTTTCTTCCTCTAAGATCTTTGCTTGTTCAGCCTTCAATCTTGCTTCTTCTTTTCTGCGCTTTTCTTCTTCTTCTCGTCGTCTCCTCTCAACCTCTTCCTTTCGCTTTCGAATGACCGACATTCGCCTCTCAAACTCCTCTGCCAATCGCTTCCCTTCTTCTTCGGCCAGCAATGCCTCAGTTTCGAAGTGGGTGACACTAGTGTCGGAGATTTGAGAAGAATCCGCATCAGGTACGCTGGATGTTATAGGGTTATCGTCGGAAAATATGGGGTTGTCACTGGAAATAGGTGGTGGTTCATTTAGATCGCCGGTGACAGTTTCCGGCGGGTTTTCTTCTGCGAGACGACGGCGTACGGCTGCTCGTGTGGGTGCATCGTGCCGGATGTTCAATCTTTTGCTTCTCGCCATTTTTTTTTTCAAGGGTTTTAGGAAGGGTTTTAGGTTTGTGGGTTTTCTTTGAGAGAGAAATGGAGAAGATGAAGAAACTTGGTGTGTTTAGGGAAGTTAAAGTAAAAATCTGATTTGAGGGTGATGGTTTTTGAGTTGGTTGGGGACGGTTAGTAGAGAGAGAAAAAGACAATGATGGTTTATCTTGGGAATAGGTGGGCTTTTGACAAGTGGCAGGAAAAGTTGATGTTTGTAAGAAAAAGCATGATGTGCGTCAGCCGTGGGTCCCTCCCAAACCGTCTTTTCCTATGCCAGACCGAGAGTGAGGAGCGCAGTGACCAATCCTTGCCCACTGCGAACCTCTTTGTTCCAAAAAGTGCTAAAATGCTCCTACACACATCGAAATAAACTACCATGCAGAATTAAAAATACTAAAAATAAAAAAAAAGACAACAATACTGAAATAAATTATTTACAAACAGTGGTGAATTTCTCTAACCATAGCGAGGTGGAGAGTGGGCAGGGATGTGGGCACTTTCATGCAAAAAAATGCTTTACCCTTTGCCCATTGACTTTAAAGGTTTGACCCGATTGTGGGGATTTCAACTCCACTGTTCCGAAAGGACTCACCTTGACAATGGTGTATGGTCCCGTCCATCTTGATTTAAGTTTACCTGGAAAGAGTTTGAGACGGGAATTGAACAATAGTACCTGTTGTCCTTCCATGAACTCCCTATGGTTGATTCGACGATCGTGCCACATCTTGGTCTTTTCCTTGTACAACTTTGCATTCTCATAGGAGTGATATCGCAACTCCTCTAGCTCATGTATTTGCAGACTCCTTTTGATTCCCGCGGCATCCTCACTCATGTTAAGCTCTTTAAGGGCCCAGAACGCCTTGTGCTCTATTTCAATCGGTAAATGGCAAGCTTTGCCAAAAACTAATTTGAATGGAGACATTCCCAGAGGAGTTTTATAGGCTGTTCGATAGGCCCAAAGAGCATCATCGAGTTTGATTGACCAATCTTTACGGTGTGGCTTAACAACTTTTTCCAAAATTCCCTTGATCTCACGATTTGAAAGCTCGGCCAACCCATTGGTTTGTGGGTGGTATGCGGTGGCCACTCTATGATGAATATCATATTTAGCAAGAACCGAGGCCATGACTTTGTTTACAAAATGGGTGCCTTCGTCACTAATTAATGCTCGTGGTGTTCCGAAGCGAGTGAATATATTTTTGTGTAAGAACTTCACCACAGTGTTAGCATCATTGGAGTGACAAGCAATGGCTTCTACCCATTTTGAAACATAATCTACCGCAACCAAGATGTAAAAGTTATTGTTGGAATTTGGAAAAGGTCCCATAAAATCTATCCCCCATACATCAAAAAGTTCGACCTCTAGAATGTTGTTAAGAGGCATTTCATTTCTTTGCGATATATTCCCCGTACGTTGACATTGCTCACAATTTTTCACGAATTCAAATGAGTCTTTAAAAACAGTGGGCCAAAAGAATCCACTTTGCAAAATTTTTGCTGCGGTACGGTTTCCACCGAAGTGGCCACCGTAGTGGGATGTGTGACAACCATGGAGTATTTGATGTTGTTTACTCCCATGGACACAACGCCTCAATATTTGGTCCGCCCCTATCTTGTACAAGAAGGGATCGTCCCAAACGTATTGTCGTGTGTCGTGTAAAAATTTCTTGAATGGTTGTCTACTCATCCCGTGGGGCTTAAATCCACTTGCTAAAAAGTTTGCAATATCAGCATACCAAGGAGTTTCATTATGATGTTGCGTAGATAATAATTGTTCATCGGGAAAAGTTTCTTTTACCGGAGTGGGGTCAGGAGTGGGGTCAACAGTGCCCACTGTCTTCTCGAGCCTGGACAGATGATCGGCAACCTGATTGCTCGTTCCTTTTCTGTCGACGATCTGGAGGTCAAATTCCTGCAGCAACAGCACCCATCTGATCAACCTTGGTTTAGAGTCAGCCTTGTTGATCAAATATTTGATGGCTGCGTGATCGGTGTGTACTATGACCTTTGCTCCAATTAAGTAAGACCTGAAACGATCAAAAGCAAAAACTACTGCAAGTAGTTCTTTTTCGGTTACAGTGTAGTTGATTTGAGCCTCGATCAAAGTCTTGCTTGCATAGTATATTGGATGAAAAATCTTATCTTTTCGTTGGCCTAGTACTGCACCTATAGCCCAATCGCTGGCGTCACACATGACTTCAAATGGGAGTGACCAGTCAGGAGTGGTCACTATGGGTGCAGTAACTAAGGCATTTTTGATTATTTCAAATGCGTTTCTACATTCTTTGGTAAAAACAAACTCTCTTTCATGTTGCAGCAGGTTACATAGGGGTTTAGTTATTTTGGAAAAATCTTTTATGAACCTCCTATAGAAACCTGCGTGACCTAAAAAACTGCGAATGCCTTTTACCGTTGTGGGCTCGGGAAGTTGGGAGATTACTTCTAGTTTTGCTTTATCAACTTCCAAACCCTTTTTCGACACAAGATGACCCAAAACAATGCCCTCTTCGACCATGAAATGACATTTTTCCCAATTTAGAATAAGGTCGTGGGTTTCACATCTCACCAAACTTTTTTCTAGATTCCTCAAACAGTTATCAAATGATGTGCCGATCACAGAAAAATCGTCCATAAAAACTTCTATGGTATCTTCTATCATATCAGTAAAAATGGCCATCATACAGCGTTGAAAAGTAGCGGGAGCATTACATAAACCAAAAGGCATTCTCCGGAATGCAAAAGTACCATATGGACAAGTAAAGGTGGTCTTTTCTTGGTCCTCGGGTGCGATGTGGATTTGGTTATATCCGGAGTATCCATCTAGAAAACAATAAAATTCCTTTCCCGCTAATCTATCAAGCATTTGATCAATAAAAGGTAACGGGAAATGGTCTTTCTTTGTTGCTAGATTCAGTTGCCTATAGTCCATGCATATTCTCCATCCCGTAACAGTCCTAGTTGGAATGAGTTCGTTCTTTTCATTTCTGACCACTGTTGTTCCTCCCTTTTTAGGGACACATTGAACGGGGCTCACCCAACTACTACTGGCAATGGGATAGATAATACCGGCATCTAACCATTTCAAGACTTCTTTCTTAACTACCTCCTTCATGATGGGGTTCAACCTTCTTTGGGGTTGGACTTTCCCCGGGTGGTCACTCTCCAAGTTAATCTTATGTTGACATAAAGAGGGGCTAATCCCTCGAATGTCCGCTATGGTCCAACCAATTGCTCCCTTATGCTTTATCAACAAATCAATCAGAAGTTGTTCTTGTTTCTCACTAAGTTTGGAAGAGATAATGACGGGAAGTTTATTATCCTTAGCGAGATAAGCATACTTTAAATGGGAAGGCAATGGTTTAAGCTCTAACTCGGGAGGTTGTTCTATTGAAGGGGATTGAACATCTCTATCTTTGAAGTCCAGAGGTTCAAAAGCTGCAACCATTTCGTTACACTCATCCTTAAAAGTGTCATTACTCTCTGATTCAGAGTGCTCACTGTCAATCCCCACTGTGGGAACTGTACTCCCCACTGTGGGCAAATTGCCAAAATTGTGGGTTTCATAAATCGAACTTAAGGCAAAACAATCTTCGGTGTCTATATATTTGAGAGACTTGAAAACATTAAAAGTTACCTCTTGGTCATTAACTCGCATCGTGAGTTCTCCTTTGTGCACATCGATCAAAGTACGTCCGGTTGCAAGAAACGGACGTCCTAAGATGATTGGGATTTCTTTATCGGCCTCAAAATCTAAAACAAGAAAATCGGCGGGGAAGATAAATTTATCCACTTGGACCAAATCGTCTTCTATTTTTCCCTTGGGATAGGCAATGGATCGGTCGGCTAGTTGTAATGTCACGGTTGTGGGTCTAGCCTCTCCAATCCCTAACTTGTTAAAAATGGACAAAGGCATCAAGTTGACACTAGCTCCTAAATCACAGAGTGCTTGGCCTACTTCTTGTCCTCCTATTGTGCACGGAATGGTGAAACTACCCGGGTCTTTCAACTTAGGTGGAATCTTGCTTGTAAGGAGGGCACTACATTCTTCGGTCAAAGCCACAGTTTCAAATTCACCCAACTTCCTCTTTTTGTTCAAAATATCTTTTAAGAATTTAACATAGCTTGGCATCTGCTCGAGAGCTTCTACCAAGGGTATGTTAATGTGAAGTTGCTTAAAAATGTCTAAGAATTTTTTAAACTGAACATCGACATTTTTAGGCTTCATTCTTTGAGGAAATGGAATGTTTCGTGGGTCAATCTGAGTTTGCTGTGGTATTGGCTTTGGAACAGTAGTCTTTGGGACAGGTCCAAAAGTGGGAAGGTCAGGGATGTCGGTCCCCACTGTGGGGATCACAGTGACTTGAGGAGTGCCCACTGTGGTGCTCACAGTGGGTTTTTGAGGCGAATCATCAGATTCAAAAATGATATTTTTCAGATCCTTTCCACTCCTTAAAGTTATGGACTTGACATGTTCTGGTCCTTTTCCTATCACTCTAGCTTGCTCGGTATCACTCGGTAACGTTCCTTGTGGTCTATTCTTAACTTCAACGGCTAGCTGTCCTACTTGGGTCTCTATATTCCTAATGGCTGCTTGGGTTTGATTCATAAAACCTTTGAGAATCGACTCGATCGATTGTTGAGCCTCAGCTGGTTGGTTGGATCGTGGTTGGTATGGTTGTGGGGACTGCCCACTGTGATGTGGGGATTGCCCACTGTGATGTTGCTGAAATCCCGGGGGATTGTATGGTCTTTGCTGGATATGACTCGGTCCTTGGGGTTGGAGTCCTTGATTACCGGACCAAGAGAAATTCGGATGATTTCTCCAACCTAGATTATAAGTCTGCGAATAAGGGTTGTTCCTTTGGTTGGTCCCTATGACATTAACAGATTCGGGGTTTGCTGGACAATAGTCGAAAACATGCTCCTCTCCACAAAGGGAGCAGTTATCAGCGAGATGGGTTGCGGAATTGACTTGGCCTCGATTTTGATTTAAAACGATTTTTGTCAAGGCCACTATTTGTGCATTCATGGTTTTGAGTGCTTCGGAATCTATGGTGTTGGTCTTTGACATGGGTGCTCTCGGATTTGACCATTCGGTATTGTTGTTGGACACTTTTTCTAAGATTTGATATCCTTCGTTGTAAGTCATACTCGTAAATGTTCCACCGGCTGTTGCATCTAAGATGATTTTGGCTGCATTGGAAAGACCAATGTAAAAGGTCTCCAATTGGATGCAATGTGGGATGCCATGATGTGGGCACTTTCGAAGTAAATCTTTAAATCGTTCCCATGCATCCGAAACAGCCTCATCTTCCTCTTGCCTAAATAAAATTATATCATTTCGAAATCTAACATTCCTTGTTGGAGGAAAGTATTTTTGCAAAAATCTATCGGCAAGCTCTTGCCAAGTGGTTATCGAGTGAGGTGCATGTGCGTTCAGCCAAGATTTTGCTTTGTCCCTTAATGAAAAAGGGAAAAGCCTTAGTCTTAATGCCTCATCACTAACACCTTGCAATTGAAAGGAATCGGTCATTTCTAAAAAAGATTTTAAGTGCGAGTGCGGATCCTCAGATGGCGATCCTCCAAATTGACCCATGGCTTGGATCATTTGAAACATCACCGGTTTGAGTTCAAAATGCGTTGCAACAATATTGGGTCTCAAAATTCCGGAGCTTAAATCACCAACTCCGGAAGTAGCATAGTCCCGTATTTTTCGATCTTTGTTATCGGCAATCGTGATTGTGGTCTCCACTATAGGTGGCGGTACTGCAGCCATGTTCACAGTGGGGATCACAGGAGGTTGTCGATTTGTTTTCTTACTTCTTCGTGTTTTTCGCAACGTTTTTTCTATTTCGAGATCTATTGGAACCAAATGTTCGAGTTGTCGCCGTGGCATACAATACGAACAGCTTAGAAAAACTAGTTACTCGGGCTCGAACAAAAACTAATGTCTTGAGATTTAAAATCACGCCAGTCCCCGGCAACGGCGCCAAAAACTTGTTACGTGCGAAATATGTGTTTTAATCGCAGTGGGTTGCAAACTGTCCACAGTGGGAAGTGCAAGTGTACACTGTCCACTATGATCGTCACAGCAAGTAATAGTTGGTAAAATACCAGAATCGAATCCACAGAGACTGGACAATCAAGACAATACGGTTCTCATGAGCTCCTTTTACAAGTTTCAACTAGAGAGGAAAATAATACTTTGGTTTGGTTTGGTAAAATAGCTTCTTGCAACGATTTACTAAATGTTAAAAAGGAGGAATGTAGGTTGGATTTTCCCTAAATTTTATCTCAAATACTCGGTCCTTAGAGTGATCCTCGTATTTGTGGTGGATATTTTCGCTAGAAAAGCCCGGTTACAAAATACTCACACCGTTAGATAAAAATCCCATACTCTTAGTACTTGTTGTTTTGTCAATGGTAATCTCTAAGTGGACCTTTTCAGGCCTCGAAGGAATGTGTAGAGACAAATACTCTAAGTGTTTTTAATACACAAATTAGCTTGCCTACTACTCCAGTGGGCAGAGATTAGCTCACTGTGCCGACCTCACTTTCGTAAGTGTCATAAGAATTCTTTCGAATCCCCTAGCATCATTCAAGCTCGTGTCACTGCGTTCTACTCATTTCTAAGTTAAGAACTAGACTTTAGATCCTTGCAAGTGATCGGCTTGTTCGCATCCTTGGATAAATATCGAGAATGAAAGACCAAAACAACAAATATTCTAAGTATAAAGATTACTCAAGCATTTTTGATAAAATCAAGGTACTTCTCCTTCCTACATCCCAAAAGATGTTTAGCCTAACATTTCTGAAGTAGAGAAAGCAAGAGATGAAGATTTGCACATAATAAAACTAAAAGTGATTTAAATTAACTGCCCACAGTGGGGAACGAGAAGTCGTCCCTGCACTGTGTATTTCGAACTACAACAGAAAATAAATTACTGAAATTAAATGCTAAGTTACTGCAGTAAATGAAAGCTTACAACTTAAAGAAAATGCTAGATATATTGCAAGATAGATGGATTCTAATAAATGAGACCCAACACCCCTTTTTATACTAAGAAGGAGGTGTTGGTCTTTACACAAAAAGGGTTTTCCAATGGGTAAAGACTGCTGAGTTTTGGCAGAATTCAGCTCCTTGTGCAATTCTTTTATCCAATGGTTCCTTCTCCAAGTCAATCTCCAAGTACAAAGAGGTGTACTTGATGCTATCTTTAATGAGAACTACCTTGTACTTCTCCAGCCATTTCTCTGCCATATGAACCTTCCTCCTCCAGAAAATTAGATCCCAATTAAAAGTTTCTTTTTCTTTTCTTTTTGTTCTGCTCGAAGAGTGGGGAACCGGAGTGGGCACTGTATACGTCACTGCGGATGAAAAATCGAGAAAACACCCAAAACTTCCCCAAATATTTTATTAAAGACCATGGTTCACCCCTTTTGCTCGTTTTCGTAAATTATACCAAGAATGGGGGTTTTTAGAAGTGAAATGGCTAAAATTGACAAAATAAAGTGGAAAATAAATGGAAATAATAACTCTAAAAATAGAGTTATCGGTGGGTTACGCGGGATGTTACGCGGCTTGCAAGCCGCGCAGCAAACCGCGGGTGTCCCCTGTCCAATTTTTTTCATGTAGTTTTTATTCCTGGCTTGCTTTGTATGTTTCTTTTCCAGTATTGTGTCTTGTACCTTGTTTTTCTTTGTTTTGTTCTCTCCGTTTCCTCCGGTTGATGCTCAACCAGTCAAGAATCCTCCGGCCGGGTAAAACAGGTATGTTCTAAATCTTTATGTTAATGAGTGGTGTATGATGGTTGTTTCAGTATTAGTTAAACGAGAGGCAACAAACCTAAGTTCCACTTAGGTTTGGGGTGCCTTATCTTTTTCACATTTACACACTCAAGTCTTTAAACCCTGTGCAAACCTCGGTTTCACCGAGGTTTGGGGTTGGCTTTTATTGGCAAACCTAGGCCACGGCCTAGGTTTGGGGTGCCCGTTTTAGAAATTTGGGTTTTCTTTTGCCTGCTTTGTAATGCCTTGCCCGTCCTTTATATAACCGTAATAACTGCACAATGATTGAGTCGCATCACCTACGACTTTGCTTAAACATTGGGGACAATGTGTGGGTAAGGTTTGGGGTTGCCCAATCTGGCCCAAGCGTATGCACGTAGATTCCTACATTTATGAGTATTTAGATCACATCAACTAAATTTTTGTTTTGAATGATTGAGACCAACCATTGTGGGAAGAATCTTGTGATAGTGACGTGACTGTTAGGGAAGGACTGGGAAAGGACATGACTAGGGACATTAGTGGAGACCACCCGATAGTGAGTTTTGAGCCTAAAAGACGTTTTTCATTTCGAGGGATTCATACACCTAATTCTTATACACTTTTTCGAATTCCTTGTCGTGAATGTAGAATGATCTCGCTGCATTATTGCATTAAGCAGCAAAGACAAACATCGGGATATTAGGTAAGGGTACAATAGACTATATCGTATGGACCTTAAGATATGATTCCAGGCATTGTGTGTTTTATTTTAAACCATTTTTAGCTATCGTCCCCTTTTACCCTTAGTGTGTACCCATAGCCCCTTTGCAGCCAAACACACACCTTAATTCGTTTCTAAACCCATCATTAAACCCTTAGCCATAAACCTTAGCCAACCCAATCCGAAAGTGTGTCAATCGGAAGCAGTAATGAACCAATAGAGTGAGAGCATAAAAGAAGAATTCCGGCCAGCAATGAGAATAAAACGGGTCAAAGTAACCCGAGAAGTAGAAAAGAGGACCAATGAAGTCCCAAAAAAAATATAATACAGTTATTTAGATATCAGCTATAGCAGAAAATAAGGGAGTCAAAGCGATTCCAATAGTGAAGAAAAGGGCCAAATAATAGAGCGAAAAACTATAGAATTCGGAACTGCCAATGATTGACATGTCGAGGATAGTTGAACCATTTTACCCGTCGTTTCATAGCCTTAACCTTAGCCCCATTACAACCCGTGTAAAGACCTGGATGATCTTTTGGAAAATATGATTACGGTCTATGCCTACCTTTACCGATATTCCCTGTCTTGCTACTTGATTCCTTTCTGAGATCCATTTTTGGACATTTGTGCGTCTTTCAATAGAGTTGTCATGCAATTTTTGCGTATTCTTGTACATAACCTCCAAAACATGACAACACGAGCAATAACCTAGGTTCGAGTGCAAAGAGAGTATCCCGTAAGGTAGGGTCGAGGCGAAATGTTTTCCCTAGCATGTCTGGACTTAGTCCAACCTTAATGTAATCGGAACTGTCACGAGTTCAACTCCCAATAGAAGGTCACAGATCGGACAAAATAAAGAATGAGGCGAGAGTGAGAAATATATTCACGGGTACGGGAAATCACCGATGCATCACTTGGTACCGATTGGAATCGTGCAGTTACTATTCTTTCTGATATATATGCTTTTATTCTGTTTTATCGCTAATTTGCTTGGGGACAAACAACGCTCGGTTTGGGGTTGTTGATAACGCCACTTTTTGGCGTTATTTTCGGTTCTCAAACCAACGAGATTGGCTTGTACTCAAGTAAAAAGGCGGGTATTTTACGGTTTATTGAGTGATTTACGCAGGTTATATAAAAGGCGGCATTCCTCGGAAATAGAAGCGAAAAAGAGCCCAAAACGAGTCAAAACGAAGCCTAACGGGAGCCCAAAAGCCAAGCCCAAGACCCGCGAACGAACCAGGACCCGACCCGCGAACCAAACGACCCAGAGCAGTCTTAGAAGGGCGCGCGACTTCCCACGCGACTTGCAAGTCGCGTGGAAGGTCGCGTATGTGTCTGTTTGTCGAAAATCAGTTTTATAAGTCGGGATTTAGGTCACTTTTTCGGTATCCAACTTACAGCAGACGATTGGGAGCAGTCCGGGGGCGATTTTCAGAGCCAAGTGACACCGTTTGGAGCCAAGATCGAGAACCAATCGAAGGAACGTTCAAGACGCGAAGGAGATTTCAGCACGGGAAAAGGGAGTTCATCAATTCATCTTACACCGTCACCACGATCACGTTTACCATGTTTACTTACACTTTCGTTTCTTTTCCTTTTGTGTTTGAATCCCCCAACATCATGAACTAACTTTAAGATGTTGGGGGTTGGATCGAATTAGGTTTGAACATATAGATGGATGACGAATGAACTTTATTAGTTTTTCCAATTAATGAATGCATATGATTCTGTTCTTAATGCTTTTGTGAGCGTAGCTAACTTACAATTGTCTTATTGTTTTCAATTATGTTCGGGAGAATTAATTGAGATCTAGAATTAGGAATTACATGTCTAAGGTAAGAAAGGATAGAGATATACCGAGTAAACCTTAGTCTCATAATAACCTGCGCTTAATGTGTTTTGAACTACATAGGGTGAGATCGAGAGATTAATCTTATGTTTTTTTCGAGATAAACTTCATGGTAGCTTGAGAAAGCACCACGTTGTACAAATATAATTGTTGTTACTTGAGAGAGAGCAGTGGTTAGATTAAGGTTGAGTATTCATTAACGGAATTAACTGGTATATGTTTTAGTCTGATGTTTATATGTGACAACCTAAGGATATCCAACCCTCAACTGTTTTCTCCATCTGAATTCCAAAGCTGCTTACTAGTTGTCTCGTGTTTGTTGACTTCGAATTCTGAAATCAATTAGTTATAAAACCAATCTTCCAAATTTGACAGCCCAGTTAATAGCAATTATAGTAATTGTGATATTTTAGTTCCTAGTTCCCCGTGATTCGATACTCGTACTTCCCTACACTATTACTTGACTTCGACCCGTACACTTGCGGTTAGATTCACGGGGTGTCAAAACCCCGTGTCAGCTCTCTAGATATACTTGGGTAGAATTTGTTGGAAAGAAGTCTGATGTCCCTAAAATACTAATCAATTTGATGAAAAAAAATCCAGGTTCTATATGATAGAAAAGTTCAGAAGCTGAGAAGTGATAATGGAACAGAGTTCAAGAACTTAACCATTGACGCATACCTTTGAAATGAAGGAATCTCTCAAAACTTCTCTGCAGCACGAACTCCTCAACAAAATGGTGTTGTTGAAAGAAGGAACAGAACCCTTGTGGAGGATGCAAGAACTATGCTAGCTGCATCTGGATTACCTACATATTTTTGGGCAGAAGCTATCTCTACCGCATGCTTCATACATAACAAATCGTTAATAGTGAAGAGACACATGAAAACCCCTTACTATTTACTCAACCAAAGTAAGCCTAATATAAAATTCTTTCATGTATTTGGTTGTAGGTGCTTTGTGCTGAATGATAGAGAGCAATTGGGCAAGTTTAATAGAAAAGCAGATGAAGCCAAATTCATTGGATATTCATCTACCTCAAAGCCTACAGAGTCTTTCTTCTAAAGCACAAGTTGATCATGGAAAGCATCAATGTATCATTTGATGATATAATTCAATAAATTTCTGAGTCTTCAAGCTCAGAACTTGATCAAGAAAGAATGACTTCTAACGACTCGATGTCCAGAGAGTTAGAACTCGCAAAACTTTTTGAGGACTTGTTTGAAGAAGCAGAGCCCTCTGTAGTACCTATCAGTGCCTTTGCAAAACAAATCTCTGCGAACCAAGAACATCAAGGTAGATCTCTAACTGGTCCATCCATTGATTCACCTCTTGAATCTACTCATGTATGACATCATTCTAAGGGGGGGTAAGCAGAGAATTCTTCAAGAATATTGAGTACAAATGAGAACATACCTAGCACAACAGAAGCTGAGGTTGATGATAATCTTGACATCCTACCTAATTTGATTAAGTGGACCAAGAATCATCCACATAGCCAAATCATTGGCAATCCTTCTGAAGGCATAAAGACAAGGTTGCCACTACTAATTATTGTTTCTTTACAAACTTTATTAGCATGATAGAACCAAAGAAGCTTTCTAAGGCCCTAGAAGATCCAAACTGGATAGAAGCAATGCAAGTGGAGCTACTGCAGTTTGAGATAAACAACGTATGGTCACTAGTGCCACTACCAAAAGGCAAAAGTACAATAGGGACCCAATGGGTATTCAGAAACAAGAAGGATGAAGATGGTGTAGTGATAAGAATAAAGCAAGGTTGGTTGCTAAGGGATACTACCAAGAAGAGGGCATAGACTACGATGAAACCTTTGCCCCTATCGCACGACTAGAGGCAATAAGGATTTTCCTTGCATTTGCTTCTCATAGAGGTTTTAAGGTCTATCAAATGGATGTCAAATCTGCCTTCTTAAATGGTAAGCTTCAAGAAGAGGTATATGTCCAGCAACCACCAGGATTTGAAAGTTCAGAATATCCCAACCATGTGTACTTCTTAGAAAAAGCTTTATATGGCTTAAAACAGGCTCCAAGAGCTTGGTATGAACGACTTTCAACCTTTTTGCTTAAAAATAATATTGAAAAGGTAGAACTGATACAACTTTGTTTTATAAAAGGAAAAAAAAGGTGAGATTCTGCTAGTCC
The DNA here is from genome assembly GCA_033807775.1 of Saussurea involucrata. Lineage (NCBI taxonomy): Eukaryota > Viridiplantae > Streptophyta > Magnoliopsida > Asterales > Asteraceae > Saussurea > Saussurea involucrata. The sequence goes on along the minus strand of CM066322.1, from coordinate 145,389,328 downwards.
AAATATATGTGGATGAAATCATATTTGGCTCTACTAATTCTAAGTATTGTGAGAAGTTTGAACAGCTTATGAAGGGTGAGTTTGAAATGAGCATGATGGGAGAATTAACTTTCTTCCTTGAGCTTCAGGTCAAACAAACCTCAGAGGATACTTTTATCACTCAATATAAATATGTAAATGATATTTTATCAAAGTACAAACTCTCTTATTCATCGTCTATGAAAACACCAATGGACACTGGATCAAAGTTGGATTCTGATCCCTCTGGAAAATCTGTAGAGTCCAAACTCTACAGAGGAATGATTGGCTCACTTCTGTACCGTACACCTAGTAGACCGGATATTATGTTTGCCACATGTCTATGTGCTAGATATCAATCAAATCCAAAAGAATCTCATCTTTTCAGTAAAGAGGATCTTTAGATACCTTAAAGGGACCAAAAATCTTAGGCTCTTGTATCCAAAGGACCCTGGCTTTGAGCTAATGGCTTATACATATTCAGATTATGGAAGATGTAGACTCAATAGAAAGAGCACTTCTGGGAGCTGTCAACTACTTGGTGACAAGTCGGTGAGTTGGACATCAAAGAAGCAGAACTGTGTGTTCACTTCTACGGCAGAAGCAGAATATGTGGTTGCTGCTAGTTGCTACAGGTTCGGTAGATGAAAACTCTACTCAGAGATTATGGTCTTGAGTTTTACAAAATCCCAATCCTCTGTGTTTCAAAGAGTGCCATTGCCATTTCTACAAACCCTGTGCAACACTCAAAGACAGAGTACATCAATATCAGGTATCATTTTCTTAAAGATCACGTTGAAAAAGGCACCATAGAGATGTATTTTGTGCCCACAAAGTATCAACTTCCTGATTTATTCACTAAAGCTCTTGATGAAAAGAGATTTAATTTCTTAATGAGTAAGTTGGGTATGCTCAATATGGATGGATGAGCATGTCGGTCGCACAGAGCCTCTGCACCCTGGTACAGAGCCTCTGAGCTTGTAAATATGTGTTTTCAGCATGTAAATTCTTGAAACCCATTTCTTGCCACTTTTGTCAAAGAGGACTTATGTGGTCATCTACAAAGCCTCTATAACATGGCACATGGCCTCTTTAATAGCTTGTTATGTGCTTTTTACGACATTTACCATCTTATGAACCTAGCATAGTTCAAGGGGGAGCATAAACAAGCAAACTGTCAAGGGGGAGCATTCAATATCTCACTCATCCATACTCAAATTGGGTAAAGCCAAGGTATGAATCTCTCAAGAACACCCCTAAACCTCATTTTCAACAAATTAAAACTTTGATTGGTCAAAACCTTTAGTGATTATGTACTTAGAGCAAATTTTGACTCAAAGAGCCTTTGCACCCTGGGCATAGAGGCTCTGAGTCAAGACTAGTCTAGAAGTACATATGATCTCGACCATATCATTGATTTTCAAATGATTAGGTAAACAAGGTGTAATCATAATGGCAGAAGACTGACCCTAGCTCACAGAGGCATCTTCTGTACATAGCCTCTTTTGTGTTCAAACACTTGTGTGCTTATGAACATTCCTCTAGGGTGTGGGTTATTTGTTGAAAAGCACAGCCCTGTGTCAACAGTTATCCTCTTGCGTGTGGGTTGTGATAAACTCTCATGTCACATTACTGAACCGCCTAGAACCACGTGTCATCTTCTGAATGGATGTGCTATCAACCGTCGTTTGCCTCAAACATCTTTGTACTTGATTACGGTTTACAAATTAAATGGTAATCCCTCTAATCGTTTTCAAATCATGGCTTTAAATTCAGATTTCCCTCATTTTTTCATTTTCTACGTTCTTCTTCAAACCTTTGGCGCAAGAACTCTCATATTTCAGACCTTTAAACCTGCAACAATGGCCTTACCAGTGGAAAGTAACAACTCTTTCAACCTCATTCCTCCCCGTAGGGAAGATGAACCCCACTCAGACTCGAATGACTTAGTTTACCATCAACCCTCGACCCATCACCAGTCCTTCATCAATAAAGAACAGCATTTCGCCCCTCTTCCACTAAAACACAATAACCACTTTGTCATCCTGAACCCTTTTGCCTTTGAATACTCAACCCTGATTCTTTTACTCCAGAATCATTTCATCTCCAAGGCCTTAACCCTAAACACAAATGAACTCCCAAACATGAATATAAACCAATATTGGTCTTCTTGTAGATTTGAAAAGAGCCTTAATGCAATTACTGGATATGTGTCTTCTTCAGACACAGAAAATGTGATTTCCTTTGCCATAAACCGCCAACTCATTTCTGCTAACTTTGAACTGCCAACAAGAACAGATTTAGGGATTGTTAGATATGCTCCAGAACCTACTGATGAAGAGTTGGTAGAATTTGTACAATTTATTGGGTATAACAAATCAATAACCAAAAGGACTGACTTCAAAAGACAAAACCTCTCACCCATGTGGAACATCCTTTTTAGCATCCTTAACAGAACCCTTACTGACAAGGTAGGAAGCCCAGACCAATCCTCTCACAATATCCTGGCAATCATGTATGGGATATACTATGACTTGCCATTGGATTATGCCAGACTCATCCTGAAGGAAATGGTGAGTTCTGTGGAAAAGAAGAGGGTTGACCAAACTAAAAACCCACACAAGGCCCCTATTCTAACCTTCCCCAGAACCCTCACTGTGCTCTTGCACAAACAAATAAAGGAGAAGGGTTACTCAATGTTAGGACCCTCTGTGAAGACTTACCCCCTGAAGTCTGTGAACCCTACAATCTCACCAGAAGGATATCCGAACGCTAGACCACGCTCCAAGAAGATGTTGAAATACGTAAGTAGTGAAGTGAAGAGAGCGTGTGTGCTTGAGTTTAGGACTCCCAAACACATTTGTTGCAAGGTTAAAGTTCAGAACTGATAGAGAAGTGCTGAATTCTTAATCGATGATGTTGTGGACTGGATCAAAGAAGTCACCAATTTTCTGCCGAAGAAGATGAAGAGGAAAGCACAGAGCTCCTGCCAAGCAGATGCAGAGAAAAGGGCCAAGTTTGATGACCATGACCACGATGGCTCTGGTCCGAGTAGTCGTCAAAAGGGGGAGAAGCAGAGCACAGAACCCATAAAGGTGAATCCAATATCCTCTGCAACTCCTTCCTCAACCCAACCACCAACCAAACCTAGAAGTACAAGGCAAAGAACCCCTGCCTCAACCCATACTTCCGTGGAACCCCAACAATCAAAAACTAAACAAACCAACACCTCTACCTCTGTGGAAACCTAATCAAAACCAACCTCAACCTAAACCCAAACTCAAACTGCACAAACTAAACCTTCTGAAGCCTCTGCTACCAAACCACAACAAAAAATAAGGATAAAATCTATAGCAGCCAAACCACCCAAACCTCAACCATCCAAACCCGAAAAGAAAATCCAAGAGCAATCAAAAGAGAAAAATGCTAAGGATAAACCAACTCCTACACCCTCTACCAACCAACCCACCTCTGTACCCAAACCACCATCTACTGAACCAAAGAAGTCTCTGAAGACACTAAAGGAATAATTCTTCGAAAAGCACTTCGGAAGTACCCAACCATTTGAACTACCCAAACCCCTCAAACCCAAGCCCTCAACCTCAAAAAAAGGCAAAGAGCCTATGACATCAGAGAAAACCGACAGAGTAGCAGAGGTGAAAAGGTCTCTAGATTCTCTGAGACTTAACTCCATTCCTCGACCTAGAGAGAAAGAGTCAACCTATCCTGAACAGATCCATAAATATCTCTATAGTGTCGATAGAAATGATGTCATAGAGCCTCCATATGTCAGAGTCAACCCTCTAATGGAAGCAGAGCTTAAAAGAAGACTCAAAGAGAAGAAATCCTTACCCGCAGAAGAGGTCTTCTCTTTGGATGATATCAGAACTGTGCTTGGCATCACTCTTCATTCTTTTGTAGGCAGAAACCGCATGTATTGAAAATACCATGTCGTGAATGAAAATGGATCAAAGTGCACTTTCTCATATGCAGACCTTGACAACCTCTGCATATATGATCTTCCTCAGCTATACGGTTTCACCATGCAAATAATAGATAAAAGGAAAGAGTTTGGTAAGGCCAACAGAGCCGTGGTAGAAGCCATGCGCAAGGCAATAATGAAGCACAGCCACATAGACTTCCAATTAGCTCTTGATCTAAGCGTTGAGAAATTGTCCATCACAGAACCTGATGAAGAAATGGATCTTCTAGAGCTAGAGGAGGAAGACTCTGTGATTACTGAACCATAATTTGGTTATGTCTACAAGAACGAAGCAGGAGAGAACAGGCTCTTTTGGCCCATCAATTGTTTTAAGTACTCAATAGAGACTCTCCAGAAGTTCAGACACACCATTCTACAGAAGAAAGGATCGAAGAATATGCCCAACGACCAGCCGTCCAAATTATCCTCGACATCGATGCAACCCTAAAGTTCAAAGCAACCATCATGAGTATGTACAACACTCTGAAAAACCATCCCCCAGAACCCATCGATGACTTCCCTAGATAGGTACTTTATCAAGTTTTTGTATCTTGTAATTCTTCAGTTTATTGTTAATGAAAATCTTATACAGAGGTGTCATTTAAATTGCTTTCTATCGTAGCACTTTGTAATTTTTCTTTTTGCAATACTTAAGGGGAGATTGTTAGCCCTTATTTATCTTATGAAAGTATTGTAAAAAGACTAAGTCTTCTGGTCACAGAAGACTTTTACGCCTACAGAAGCAAACCTCTGCCGGAGTGATGATGCACAGAAGACATGCTAAGCCCGAAGAAGAATCAGAGCACGGAGCCTCTGAGACAGAGCTCAGAGCCTCTGTGGAAGACCTCAGAAGCTCTGGTGCGAACATCTTTGTGGCATCAACACTTGAAGAATTCAAGACCCTTTGAAGAACAACCCTTCTCTCACAGTTGTACTATCCAAGTGAAGGCTGCCACGTGCCCCACTAAAGGTTGCAGTACCTTTCCATGTGGCAGAATTGTATTAGCTAGTGTGTTGACCCTTGTGTACTATTTTCCTATAAATAGGAGATCACCTACGATTTCCTATCAAGCTTTTGCACGCCATAATAGCACACACTTCACACCACTAACAGCACATAGTTCGTACATTGAGAGAGAATTAGGGTTTTACACATAGTAGTGTGTGTTCTTCATGTATTCGTCACTATTGTAATCCTTTCCAGATCAATCATATGACATATTGAATTAGTTACATATTATTGCAATCATCTTCTCCTTTACTTACTATTTTCTATCTTGTTTACTACAATATGTTTGTCAAACGCTTCCGCAAATACATCTGTTTTAGATTGTTTTAGTATATAGAGTTAAACTGGGATCAACATAGTGAGAGAGAGAGCTCCTTTTATATACACATAATTTGCAAAATGGTCCTTCAAACTTCGTGATAATTGCTTCTTTATCCTTCAGTTTTTTCAGAATTGCATCATAGTCCCTGAACTTTATTTCCTAACAAAACAAAACAAGAAAGTCAAGGTTGACATAAAACTACCATATTTCAACAATCTTACGTATTACACTGAAGACAATTGGTGTACGCAATCCCATTTTTTGTTCGATTCAATATGTAAAATAAAATGGTAGGTTCGAAACTCATTAGCTAATGAAATTAAAATTGTAAAAACCATGGCTATGATAATTGTATAGAGAGTAAAGTTTGGTTTTGGTGCCTACTGTTTGTCTATTTTTACGGATTTTGTTCATAAACTTTGTTTCTCAGTTTTTGTCCCTTACTTTTTCTACTAAAAGACATAAAAAAATTCAGTTAAATGATAGATATTTTAGTTATTTCATATTTCTCTCTTCAAATAAATATAAAATTTAAAGTATTTTACATACACACTTACATAAAAATGTGTACAATCTATATTGTATCTGAAGAGTTCAAACGAGAACATATTCATTTTACGAGAACGCAAGAACACCCTTTTACTACAGTCATCACACATGTGATACCAAAACAGTGACGCAAACGACCTTTGGTGCAACTTTAGGTCATAGGCCAAGTTGTGTACACCTACCGGGTACCCTCACATGTAATATCACATGTGATAAGAGTGTTCTCGTGTTTTCATAAAAGGTGTCCTTGTTTGAACCTATAATGAATAAATAATATATTAAATCTCCCCTTTTTATAGTGTACCCACCGTCCCCAACCCTTCATCCCCTCACCCTTACGTCCCCATCGTTGAGAAACCTCAACTCCATCCATCCTTTTCCGCGAAGCTAGGAACACATAAATATACAATGAAAAGCACGGGTACAAGAATTGCGATAAAAAACCAAAGATGAAGTCGTCGTTGCACTTTAAACCTACCATCTCTGACGATGGTGGTTTAGCTTGAGTAAAGCGTGTCGGTTTGTGGTTTTAGATTGACCGGCGACCGCCGTTACCGTCGTGTTATTGTGGTTCAAAAACACCAACTATTTCACCTTTACCAACGATAAAAGAAAGATTTAGGGGTCATTTAGCTAACGCTTACCCGATAAACATTTACCGGTAAGAGTCAACACTTTCATTTAACTTACCGGGTAAGATTTTAGTCCATTAAAACAACATACATTGTCACCATTCCTACTAGGTAAGATTCTTTATCCTTGTCATGTTCATTCGATAAGGTAAAGTGACTCCGTAAACACTTATCGGGTAAGGTTTAGTTAATGACCCTTAATCTCTATATTAAGAAGAAAACAAGACCCACAATCAAGAATCAAACACAACATAGAAGATATGTTGGATTTGAATTTGAATCGTACAAATCCAACAAATCCCAGACAAATAAAACACACCATGATGCATATCATTCAAGAAAGAGGGATCTAAATCCATAAACAATGAAAACCTAATAATTTACCTATCTAAAACTCATTTATCTTGATTCACCCTCTTTATCCTGATTGAGGAGAGTTTTAAGAGATTCCTATGTTTGATTAGGGTCCTTGATCTGGTGGTCTCCATGGCCTCCATTTGTCCTGAACTAGAAAACCAAAATAATTTGAGAATCTAAGGAACTTAAATCAAGATGGGGATGAGGGGGAGCTGGTGTTGTCGAAGAAGGTGGTGTCAAAGATGGCCGGTAAAGGACGACACTTCTATTACTGAGATTTGATCACATCAGAGAAGGTGATCATGATCTCATCAACGTTATTTTAGGATACTATAGTGTGGGGGTGGGTGTAACACCCTCAATTTAGAACGAGCAACTAACATCAAAATTCAATAAAATTAACCAGAATAGATATAACCGCTTCTACAATTCATTCCTTAAAATACCTCGGAATTTAAAACATTATAAGTCTACAATAAAATAACTTAATCGGGTGTTACTTAACACCACAAGTTGCTAGTCCAAACAAATGCGGAATTCCTCACTAATCAAGTCACCTCTCGTGCACTCTACTAGCACTCGCCACTTCACAATGTTGTTAGAGCTACCCCAACCCGAGTCATGTTGCACATGCCGACAAATAAAAAGGGTTAGGCTTACGCCTAGTGAGTTCAAGCATTTTATCATGACTATATAAAAAAAACATAAATCAAATGAGTAAATAGTTTAGTCATGATTTCAAAAGAGTTTACTTTAATTGCACATCATTCATTTTCCAACTCACACACTTCCATGGAAAAGTTCCCGGAAGGTATAATACGTTTTCCAAAATGAATTACATTTCCAACTCACTCAAATACGTGAATAAGTTTAGTTTAGGCAAAACCTTCAAATACGGTTGACAATACATACTCAACCCGTAAAACATGGAAACCATCCGTTAAATATAACTCTTTATTAAAACACAATACGAAGTGATACTAATGCGACCGTAAAAGGTAATAAAGATCAAATACCATAAACGGGGAAGACCTGTATCTGTTGAAGGTGGAGGTAACACAAATACCCAAAACATCATACACGGATGAGATATAAACCACAACTCACATACCATGGAAAAACAATCCATATAAATATAACACGTCACCGAAAACATGAGTAGCAACAAATACCCAAAACAACACCTTTCGGTGACGGGGGAGACTCGTATACATCGCACGTGACAGAACACTAAAGTGGGTCACTTACTATGTAATAAAAACACCCACGTGGATTACTCTCGTAAAACTGAGCTCAATCACTCCAGATCTATTGCTCACAAGACTAGGATGCCCCCAACTTCAACCACTCCAGGTCTATACATTGGGTCACCAAATCCACAACAGCACATTAGGGATTACACCTTACTGCCCATGAGACGACGCCCGACCATCTAGGTCCACGCCTTACTTATCATGGATCCCGATGCCTATCCCGTGCTAAGCACATATATGGAATTACACCTTACTGCCCATGAGACGACGCCCGGCCATCTAAGTCCACGCCTTACTTATCATGGAACCTGATGCCTATTCCGTGCTACAAAAGAAACTAATGTCTCGTAAACTGGGCTCAATCACTCCAGATCTATTGCCAAAATGAGCTCAATCACTCCAGATCTATTGCTCGCGAGACAAAGGGGAAACTCAATTGCCTATGGATCCATGGCCAACAAGGTCTAAAATATTACACGACCCCTAAACATATAAACAAATGCATTCAAAACATGCAATTCCCCAATAGCATAAATCATGATCAAAACTCAACTCTGAGCTATCAAAACGAACAATTGTCCCCAAGACTTAATAAAATCCAATACTGAGCCACAAGCTCAACTAACTCGAAAGATAATTCATAAAAGTCCTAAAATGACATTAAACACAACAACACACACCGGTTGCCGGTAAATACTTCAAATCCATGAAAACCCGGAATAAAATCTTGGATCGGGAAAACCTTCATTTCCAAAGGACTCACACCTTTACGTTTTCAAAACATCTCATAATGTACTACATGCATATTTCCAAATCATCCCCAAATGCATTTTCACAACAATTAGGCTCATTTATCACATAAATCAATAACCCATTTCATGTAAGATTTATCTATCTCATTTTTCCAAAGATCCCAAAAAGTAGTGTTTTACAATATCTACCACAATTAATACCTCAAAAGGTAAAACTCATCAAATAACTCAACATTGATAATTTTTATGTAAAACACATAATTACTTGGAAAAATAGCATTTTGGCATGTACAAAGTTTTCGTAAAATAACTTGAACTCACCTTGCTAGATTTAAGCTAAATCTAGAGTTCTCCAAACGTATGTTCCTTTGATGAAGTTTGCATCCTCAAGCTAAAACTCCCAAAACCTAGATTTATGAATTTCCAACCATCAGTATCACAATCCAACCATGTAGGATCCTTCTCTTAAACATACAACATCAAAACCCCCAATTTATACCAAATTACCCAACTTACACCAAACCCTAGTTTTGAAGATGAAGAAAACAAGATTTCCTTACCCAATCATTACCAAAATCGATCCACAACATCACAAGATGGAAGGAATATGAAATCAACAACAATAACACCCTTGGGTAGGGAGAGATTACCTTATTCCACTTGAGTCCTCCAAAGATAGTTCCTAGACTCTCACCAAACTTCATGCTACTACATCTTCAACAATGGTGGTGTTTGATTTGAGGAAGAAGATGAAGAGGAGAGGGGAGGATTAGGGTTTCTTGAGAGAAAATCGTATTTAGAGAGAGAGATGGAATAGAAAATGAAAGAAAACTGAAGTCGTGGGTTTAAAACCCTCTGGAGCCCGACGGCGAGAGTGACAGGCGAGATTTCCACTGTCACTCTCGCGGGGCACTCTCGCCCGCTACTTAAAAACCTTCGGTACACTTTCAGCGAAAGTGACCATGTCACTCTCGCGAGTGTCATACTCGCTGGCTTTGTACCGAGCCCAATCTTGCCCGATTTCTCATGCGATCCATTAGGCATTACGCGTCCTACCTTCCAATGCGAAACCTTGTCCTTTTAATAATTCTAAATGGACTCATTTACATTTTGAGTTAGGATTTTCGGGGTGTTCAAATTTATTTCCCACATAATTCCTTCGGTTTCAACCCGGTTCAAATTTATTTCCCACATAATTGTCCACATCGGCTTCCTGGTGTTACTCACAACGATTCCCCGTTTAGGCATAAAACATTCACATTCAATTGAAGGCCTAAGCTGTTAGAGTGGCTTTCGACCACCAGATTTAAGTTGTCTCCCAACCTTAAGTGACCCATACTTTCCCATCGACGGATTTGAACTTCCCAGTTATTCCACATTCACATGTTCTTAAATTTCCTCTCCAAGCCAACCCAACGTTTAATCACTACCAACATCAATCAAAACTTCAGAATCTCCAAACAATCCCGCTACTGAACTAGCATTTCCTCTCAACGGAATCCACCCATTCCAGCATTAACGGTCATTACTGACTCATCAATTACATAATCCCAACGATATGCCTAATTATCAATCATCCGATCAGCAGATTCTCTTGCCACACAAGGCAAGTCATAACACTAAATCCTATTATCACAATTGAGCATCTTAAGGATACTACAGCCATTACCACCATTCCTTTAAAATCGGTCTACAATCCCCCGGTTACACTAACGGTGTTTGGCCTCAAGCCCAAAAGTCGACACCTAAATATACCACCTACCTCAATATAGGTTACTGAATTTATCCTCTTAATTGCAAAAGGGCATCATCCCCTCAACCGATACCATTCGGCTTATCGTATTATCACGCGTGAAATACCCAACCTTCCACTGCCGAAGTGCTACACGCACTTATCCTTAACTGGGTTACTTACCCTTTCCAAGGTCCTAATGAGTTCAAGGTTTACAAGTGCATTATTGGATAAAAATGCCAATCAACAAAACCTTTCACAAAAAATTCAACACAAAGATTTTTCATATCCAAATAATCGTACGCGTAAAAACTACTACTATCAATTTGGTAGTTTTTCAAAAATGGACACGCTCGTCCCACATATGAAAGTCATGTTGAAATTTATTTCTTTGCAGTTCAGATTATTCATACAACGCAAAAGCGTAATAAACAACTTCTTTAAAAATTAACCGCCACGGTCCTAGTATGGATTGACTCATGACATGCACGTAAGGTAACTGCCCGACTTTAGACAGGATGCAACAAAAGGCGTTCACGTATTTCAAAAGAAGTCCAAACGACATTTGACTCCAAAATTTCCCTTCTAACCATAAAATGGCATGGAACAGGGTTCACCAACAAAATTTTGCGCGCGTCAGCTTAGTATACAAAACGGTGAAACGGTTTACAATTACACCTTAGTCAAACACAAAATGGCTTGTGCAAATCCCATATTTAAAACAAAATCCATACGTTTCCATCACTTGAAAATATCGATTAAAACATCATAAAACCTCACATTGGGGTAGGTATGCAAACTTGTAACACTTCTAAGAAATTTCTTGCAATGACACACATGCACCAAATAACTCACGCCAAAATTTCAAGAGATAAAATCCTTTAAATTGATTTCCCCAGATTTCTCATCCGGTCCTATTATGACATTTGAATAAAACGTTTTTGGCAAACTAGCACACAACAATGCGTTTTTTCAAAACGTACGAGGAAATAAGTGTTAATAATTTATTGACACCAAAAAGGTTTTCAAACCTGTTTTCAGATTCCAAATTGCACCAACGATGCGCATCAATGTTCAAAACATAAGAATTCCACGCATCATAATTTTATACCAACGAATTTTCTAAAATCTTTATCACGAAGCACTTTCCTCAAAATTCCGTACTTGGAACATAAAACGTCGAAACGTCATTGCTTAAAATGTATTTGTCAAAATATTTAAAATACACATTTCCTCCAACCCAAAAAGGTTTTCAATTTTCCACAAATATCGGCAAATCAAAGTTGACCAATGTCAACGACTCATACATTTGTGTTTTTCAAATATCACGTATTGTAAACCATCCGTGATCCTCACACCTCTAAAACATGCTTTGACCAAATGGTCTCTCATTTAAACAAGGAGTTAATAAAACATTTTCATGCACGTCTCGTTTAGTAAAGTGTCGAGAAAGCAATGGTTACCAAGATATGCATACCCCTAAGTCGATATAGCGCATTTCCCATAAAATGATAATAAGACGTTTAACCGACCAAAAACACACCAAGCAAGTCATTATGAAATGTCAACAAAATGTTCTTTCATGCATCACTTAAGCCACGTAGAAATCAATCCATACACTGAACTATATGCAACGAAATACTTAGTAACACCAACTCTTGAAAGAAAAGTTATGCAACACTAGAGTTCCAAAACCATCTCTTCTTAGTCGCCTTATGGCATAAAATTAACTTTTCTTAACAAAACTCGAGTGGGACCAAATGCCCAACATAACTCATAAACTTTTCACATAAGCAAATAGAGTTTGCATATAGTAAAATTCTACCCACATGACACAAGGCGTCGTACAATAAAACTTCAATGGACTCAATGACCTCAAGTCAATAAAACGGCACTAAACATCATGCTTCCAAAGCCAAATCGCTAAAAGCAAAATCATGAATGCGACACCAAAATCCTAAAATCCCCTTCTAGGGTAATATCATATAAACAACATTGTTTAACAACTCACATTAAACAAATTACCAAAATAACTTTACATAGACATAATGGAAAATAACTTTCCGTCCAAACTCTAACATATGTGGAGGAGATCCAATGTTAAAGTCACAAGCCGTAGTTATTGCCCAACATCTTAAACATCATAAAATATGATTATCATTATATCCAAAACAAATGTTGAACAACAATGAAATAAGACAGAATAAATTTCGGCGGAGTTTGCGACTCTCGCAGTAAAATGGTTTCATGCACGTTAAAACTATGATTCAAAATCTTGTGTGTGTGCCAAACATTTCCCAAAAAATTCATAACACAATCCATATAAGGATTGGAAACACAAGAAATAGTTGATGAAATTTATTTTCAAGATAAACTTGTGCATGACTTAGTCGGCATTCAACGTCTCAACTCATACCCTTCCAAATCCCTCCGGTCCACTATTGTCATCCGGATGCTTTAACCTATTAAGGCAAGTTGAGAATACATCAATTAACTTTACGGTTTTTTCCTCAAATCAAAATCGGCTCATTAGGCCTATGGTTCTAATTCAACCATCAATCTCAACCCGAAACGGTCTACTTAAAGCAAATATCATGCTTATCGTCACTTCAAGTGACTAATACTAGAATCGTCTATCTATTCCAACGACTACTAGTTTAGAACCTCCTTCACTACCCTAACGATCATCATACTAAAGTAATTCAAGTACACACATGTACTAGTAGGTTTACCATGACACTGGCCAGATGTCACTATGAACGCACCATACATGATTATCATTGTTACTCTCGATGTGACCCTCGTTTCTAACAACATCCATCAACTTCAAAACGTCCTGTCTTAAAGTGCCTAAAGGTGAATTTCACTCTCATTTACTTAAACAAACGCTAGTTTGAGTCTAGGTATCTAAAATCAACACATAAATCTCTCAAACTTATGCTCTGATACCAACTTGAAACACCCTCAATTTAGAACGAGCAACTAACATCAAAATTCAATAAAATTAACCAGAATAGATATAACCGCTTCTACAATTCATTCCTTAAAATACCTCGGAATTTAAAACATTATAAGTCTACAATAAAATAACTTAATCGGGTGTTACTTAACACCACAGGTTGCTAGTCCAAACAAATGCGAAATTCCTCACTAATCAAGTCACCTCTCGTGCACTCTACTAGCACTCGCCACTTCACAATGTAGTTAGAGCTACCCCAACCTGAGTCATGTTGCACATGCCGACAAATAAAAAGGGTTAGGCTTACGCATAGTGAGTTCAAGCATTTTATCATGACTATATAAAAAAACATAAATCAAATGAGTAATAGTTTAGTCATGATTTCAAAAGAGTTTACTTTAATTGCACATCATTCATTTTCCAACTCACACACTTCCATGGAAAAGTTCCCGGAAGGTATAATACGTTTTCCAAAATGAATTAAATTTCCAACTCACTCAAATACGTGAATAAGTTTAGTTTAGGCAAAACCTTCAAATACGGTTGACAATACATACTCAACCCGTAAAACATGGAAACCATCCGTTAAATATAACTCTTTATTAAAACACAATACGAAGTGATACTAATGCGACCGTAAAAGGTAATAAAGATCAAATACCATAAACGGGGAAGACTCGTATCTGTTGAAGGTGGAGGTAACACAAATACCCAAAACATCATACACGGATGAGATATAAACCACAACTCACATACCATGGAAAAACAATCCATATAAATATAACACGTCACCGAAAACATGAGTAGCAACAAATACCCAAAACAACACCTTTCGGTGACGGGGGAGACTCGTATACATCGCACGTGACAGAACACTAAAGTGGGTCACTTACTATGTAATAAAAACACCCACGTGGATTACTCTCGTAAAACTGAGCTCAATCACTCCAGATCTATTGCTCACAAGACTAGGATGCCCCCAACTTCAACCACTCCAGGTCTATACATTGGGTCACCAAATCCACAACAGCACATTAGGGATTACACCTTACTGCCCATGAGACGACGCCCGACCATCTAGGTCCACACCTTACTTATCATGGATCCCGATGCCTATCCTGTGCTAAGCACATATATGGAATTACACCTTACTGCCCATGAGACGACGCCCGACCATCTAAGTCCACGCCTTACTTATCATGGAACCCGATGCCTATTCCGTGCTACAAAAGAAACTAATGTCTCGTAAACTGGGCTCAATCACTCCAGATCTATTGCCAAAATGAGCTCAATCACTCCAGATCTATTGCTCGCGAGACAAAGGGGAAACTCAATTGCCTATGGATCCATGGCCAACAAGGTCTAAAATATTACACGACCCCTAAACATATAAACAAATGCATTCAAAACATGCAATTCCCCAATAACATAAATCATGATCAAAACTCAACTCTGAGCTATCAAAACGAACAATTGTCCCCAAGACTTAATAAAATCCAATACCGAGCCACAAGCTCAACTAACTCGAAAGATAATTCATAAAAGTCCTAAAATGACATTAAACACAACAACTCACACATTTACGTTTTCAAAACATCTCATAATGTACTACATGCATATTTCCAAATCATCCCCAAATGCATTTTCACAACAATTAGGCTCATTTATCACATAAATCAATAACCCATTTCATGTAAGATTTATCTATCTCATTTTTCCAAAGATCCCAAAAAATAGTGTTTTACAATATCTACCACAATTAATACCTCAAAAGGTAAAACTCATCAAATAACTCAACATTGATAATTTTTAGGTAAAACACATAATTACTTGGAAAAATAGCATTTTGGCATGTACAAAGTTTTCGTAAAGTAACTTGAACTCACCTTGCTAGATTTAAGCTAAATCTAGAGTTCTCCAAACGTATGCTCCTTTGATGAAGTTTGCATCCTCAAGCTAAAACTCCCAAAACCTAGATTTATGAATTTCCAACCATCAGTATCACAATCCAGCCATGTAGGATCCTTCTCTTAAACATACAACATCAAAAACCCCAATTTATACCAAATTACCCAACTTACACCAAACCCTAGTTTTGAAGATGAAGAAAACAAGATTTCCTTACCCAATCATTACGAAAATCGATCCACAACATCACAAGATGGAAGGAATATGAAATCAACAACAATAACACCCTTGGGTAGGGAGAGATTACCTTATTCCACTTGAGTCCTCCAAAGATAGTTCCTAGACTCTCACCAAACTTCATGCTCCTACATCTTCAACAATGGTGGTGTTTGATTTGAGGAAGAAGATGAAGAGGAGAGGGGAGGATTAGGGTTTCTTGAGAGAAAATCGTATTTAGAGAGAGAGATGGAATAGAAAATGAAAGAAAACTGAAGTCGTGGGTTTAAAACCCTCTGGAGCCCGACGGCGAGAGTGACATGCGAGATTGCCACTGTCACTCTCGCGGGGCACTCTCGCCCGCTACTTAAAAACCTTCGGTACACTTTCAGCGAAAGTGACACAACGAAAGTGACCATGTCACTCTCGCGAGTGTCATTCTCGCGGCCTCTCCCCGCCTCTCGGTACAATTTCGGCGAAAGTGACACGGCGAAAGTGACCATGTCACTCTCGCGAGTGTCATACTCGCTGGCTTTGTACCGAGCCCAATCTTGCCCGATTTCTCATGCGATCCATTAGGCATTACGCGTCCTACCTTCCAATGCGAAACCTTGTCCTTTTAATAATTCTAAATGGACTCATTTACATTTTGAGTTAGGATTTTCGGGGTGTTACAGTGGGTGGCTGGGTGGTGGGATAGGTTATTGGGGTTTTATATTATAATATTACATAGTATATATTTGTTTTATTTTTTCATAGAAAATAAAAAAAATTGTTTAAAATGATTAAAAATACTATTCATTTAATTGAATTTAACGAAAAAAGTTATGTTTGTTAGACGAAGGAACAAAATCCGTTGCATAAAGACGATCGTAAAAGACCAAACCCATATGGCCATATTAATATAGTTTAAGGATGAGAGTCGTTAAAATACTTAAAACTTAAGGACCAAAACCAAACTTTACTCTTAAATATATACTCTTCATTTTGTAGGAATAATGGCAACTTGTAAAGATTCCACTTGTATTTGTCTTGTCATTTATTATTGATTTGTGGGATTATTAGGGCAACAACCAACTCTGTTTCATCTTCAACTTCTATTTAGGTGTCGATCAGCTTGTTTCTTTAACATTTGTTTGCAAATTGAATACAAACAATCAATAAACTGTAATTTATCAAGTTCAATTATTAAAAACTATTGTTTACAAATAACTAACCATCATAGAATTTTATTTTTAAAAGTTATTTGAAAAATTATAGATCAATTTAAAACCGACTTAAGAAAATTGACTCAAATAGGTCTTTTACCCGATCAAATTGGTCTCGTAGTCGTTACTCTCCCATTTTTACCAAAATGTCACTACATCCACAATAGTCAGGTCCGTAACTTGCAGACCTAGTTGAAAAAAAACAAAAAAACAACGAATTTGATTGAATTCTTTTTGCGGACTTGGGTTCGCAATTGCGTATCTGGGTCTTACCTTTTTTAAGAAAAATCAACCAGATTCGTTTTTTATGTTTTTTAGACTTGCGGACCTGAAAATTGCGAATGTAATGACATTTAGGTCATCTGAGAAAAGAATGGATAGAAAAACAGTTTGAGTGTGTACAATGGCTATTTGAGCCAGTTTCCCTTTATAAAAGCTAATTCAAAATAGTTTTACAACACATTCTATGAGTTTTTTTTTCTCTCCCCAATTATGCATCTTATATGTTAATACTTTTAACATGTTTTATTTTACATTGTCATCAAGTTTAAACATTCGTTCACTTTAAGAAATTATAATGAAAACGAAACTAAGAGCATCTCCAATGGTTGCTTGAAGAAGACTTGATAAAGACTTGAACAAGACTTGACCATTGGAGACAATGACTTGAACAAGGTTGTACTTATTTGAAGAAATTATCGTGAGAGGCAAAGAAAGAGAAAAGAACAATATGATGAGACCAATATTTTTTTAATATATATATTTTTTTAAGTCTTTTACATGTGGGTTAACCATTGTGGATGTCAATGCATTGGGAACATGAATACAATTTTCATCCCCCAAATTAGTGAGGTACGGAAATTAATGGTCATGTGATAACAAACCATTATATTATATTAAACCACACCATATTATTTATTATCATTGTCATTTCTTATTACTTAATACTCTTTTTTAACTGACATAACTACTTTGTTATCTAGATGATTAACTAACAATTATTTTTATCAATTAATTTACCAGGCATAATATTATAATAAAAATAGAAAAAATAATAGGTCTAACTTTTGAAAAAAGCACGAATAAAACGAGAGCGAGTCGACAGAACGGATTATCTCCCGCGAACCCATAAAAAACGACATCGGTGTTAAAAGGTAATGGAGAAAAAGACGCCATGAATAAAAAACACTTCTCTTCTACTGTGTTTTCTCCTTACTCCTAATCCTCTCTCTCTCTCTCTCTCTCTCTATCTATCTATCTCTCCTCTCTGGTCACACACGCATACACTCTGCTTCCAATTTGGCCGCCGATCACCGACTCAATTGGATTTCCGGCCACAAAATCAACTTCACTTACAACTCCGATCAACAAGGTTAACAGCTTTTCTCGTCCAACTTCGTTTTTCCGGCATTCCTCCGTATTTTTTTCACACAAACTGCTGTAAATTGTGTGTTTTACTTCTCCAATTTGCGTTTCTTTTCAATTGATTTGATAGTTGGAGTTTTGCAACCTTCGTTTCATAGTGTAAGTGTTTTTTTTGGGAGATCTGTTGGTTGAAGAAACTACTTTGGTGTGAATTTGACCAACACTTCTTCCCCAAAATGAATTTTGCTTTCGACTTTACAAATTTAATTTTTACATATAAATCTGTAAAGGTTTTGTTGTCAAATTGTTAGTACCTACAGAACAGTTTCTTAAAACCTGAAGTAAAAAAAAAAAAAAACTTTCCGCCGTTCAAAAAAAAAACTAGATATTATAATGAAAAAAATATATATTTCTTGCATTTTCTTGAAATTTTTTATTATTAAAAACGTAGTTTTTTCACATACAAAATAAATGTTTGGTTTTAGTGGTGTATTAGTTCATGTTTATTTGTTTAAAAAAAATCTAGACTTTTTGCATGAACCCATGAATTATTTGGTGAATAATTTTAATATTTTTTCTTGCTATTAATTAATATTTCTGCCAATTTCTGTTTCTGCAGAATGTCTGAAAAAGGAGGTAGATAATTAAGATGATGACACTGTAAAAGCTGAAGCATTTTCCCCCTTCTGTTTAACTTGATAAACAGCAGGGGAAGAAGGAAAAGTTGGTATTTTACCATATTCTCCCTACCATTCACAAATGAATATAGAGGGAGATAGTTCATTCCAAGGTTACCACCCAGTTGAGGTTTGTTGGGCACCATCTACCCCTGCAATTGCAATTGCAAATCCAGATTCTTCAGACCCCAAAATGAACTTCGAAAACGGACCCGATAAGCGGTTTAACGAAGCCGCATTTGGGATTGGAACAAGGAGTTTTGGTTTAGAAGATGGAGTTGTTGATGTGAATAATGGAGGGAGGTATGATGACAGTTTTTTGATGAATAATATGTGGAATACTATTCCTTGTAGCGATCTACTTGCACTTGCAGACGCTGCAATCACCCCAAAAACTGAAGTAAATATGCGTTTTCAGAATCAGAATCAGAATCAGAATCACGAAGGTGGAATGAGCTTCATGCCTGATTCACGACAATGTAAGTGACAAAGATCTAATAAGAATAAAAATATGTTTTCTCCAACTTCCCGGTTTTTGTTATTTTATCTAGGGGCCGTTTACCTAAAACTTATCCAGTAAGCGCATACCAGTAATAGTCTACACCTTCACTTAACTTCCTGGTAAGATTTTAGTCCATTAAAACGACATCGTATGCAACATTTTTATGTGGTAAGTGCTTACCGGGTAAGACTCTCGGTCCTTGTCATCGCTCGTACCGGGTAAGATTCACAATTTTTGTCATATTCATATGATAAGGTAAAGTGAGTCGGGAAACACTTACTGGGTAAGCGTTTGACAAACGACCCCTAAATATAAATTTGTTCATTCTCAATAAATGGACGATGTGTCAGAATGGACAAGGAATCTGAGGACAACAGATTTTTATTCATCAAATAAAAAAGCATGTTGTGGATGTTTTTTGTTTTTCAACTAAAAGTTAACCGTATAGGATAACCGGTGTTAATTTATAAGCTAGTTTTTTGACAAAATATTTTAGACGGTTTTTCAATGAGGTTTAGAGCCTTTTCTTCACATTTTCCAAATTGCCCCTTATATTCATTTCTAGTTATTTAATATTCTCATTTATCTGATATGACTAGTTTATCAGCCATAATAACAGCGTCCAACAACCTTATTGGCTAGTTTGTGAGCATAGCCTTAACATTTGTCATTTTGACGGAAGCAAATATAATAAACCAAGTCAAACAAGTAAAGGGAATTTCAACTTCTACAGAATCCTTGAATCGTTTTTCGTTTTCTTGTTTGTGCAAAATGATTCATGATCATCAATTTTCACTAACAAAAGTTGGAACGACATAATGACTATGCAGATAGGCAGCATGAACGAACAAGGTATTTGTTTGATCTAAATTCACCTCCGATTGCAACAGAACCACAGTCGATCACAGGCATCTCGTCTCAATTATCACCGATAACACCAAAGATAACCAGAAGGGTAGACCATCATCTACTGGTGTCTGATATAATAAATTTTAACGAAATCGGAAGTACAAATGAAGCTGCAGATATGCATAACAATGAAAGGTTTGATCTTGAACAATCACCCGACACTATTTCTATGCAATTGGAGGAGGTAAACGAAGACTTTGAAGAAGAAGAATTGAGTGATGATTTTAACCCGAAGAAAACACCACAGCCAAAACAAAGAAGAAAACGCCACAGACCAAAGGTGGTTATAGAAAGTAAGCCCAAAAGTGCAAAAAAACCAACGCCCCAAAAACCCGATGGTTCCTCAACAGGAAAGAGGAAATACGTGAGAAAGATTACGTCTGAAACACCCACAAGTGAAGCTTCAGTTCCGAAAACTAGGAATTCCTGTAGGAGGAAGATCAACTTTGATGACGAGCTGAATCAGCAAACAGAAGTTCAGGGGATCAAAAAGAACACAGAAATTGAGTTAATGTGTGATAAAGCCTTTTTAACGAATCAGGGGACAATATTAAGCCCAATAACCCCAAACAAGTCTGAGCTAAGACACGACAGACTGGCAAAAAACGCAAATCCCATGAGTACGAGAGCAAAACGCAATATAAATTTCCCACGAAAAGCTCACAATGATGATTCTAACTGCAGTACCAGTGGAAATGGATTGGAAAATCGTTCTTTGGAGGCATATCTATCAATGATTACAAACTTTCCTGCAACTTACAAGAAAAAGAGGACCGAAAAGTGTAAGAGTTCAGTCACATTCAGGGCAGTTTCTTCCATATGGTCGTCAGACGACGATATGGACAGCTTTCCTGTAACATCAACAGTGTATGGCTTAACCAATCAGCAATCTTACAAGCATATGTTGCCATTTGGTCACGTGGAGAGTTTTAGAAAAAAGAGAAGCAAGGGTATAAAACGCATGCGTGACTTGGCTTCGTTAACGGGAATGATAGAGGACAAAAAATCAGCACGTAAAGCTTCGCGTCAACATCATACCTGCATGGAAGTCCTTTCTGCTGACTTTGGTGCACGTATAGCAACAAAGAAACGAACCAAGAGAAAGTATATCATGCCCTCCTCTTCGTATCATAATCACTGCTTCCTCAACAACTATACAGGTAGCTCCCATATTACTTTTATAATTTATAAATGCATTACTTTTTGACAGATTTAGGCGGCGTTTGTTTTTTAAGAGGGGTTGAAGTTATGATTTATAAGAGGTGGTGTTGAAGTCTCAAATCTGAATCAATAAGATTGTTTGTTTTTGTAAATTTGTTTAAATTATGTATTTGATCCATTAGAATATCATAGTGTTTAATTTTATATATATATATATAGAGGGAGGATAATTTTATATATATATATATACAACTTCACATATTTATGCATCATTACGAAATTTACATCTAAATTATAAAATTAGCAATTATTTAAACGAATACGTTTAATTGATAATAATATATTTAAATTATAGTTAACTGAATTTTATTATAATCCAAGTGAGATGATTGAGAGAAATGATCTATTAAGGTTAATTCATTTAGAACAATAAGAGGTTGGTTTACCTCTTACTAGATAAGAGGACGATAAGACATAAGTGGCTCTGAAAATTTGGAAAAAACAAACAATCTGAATGGCCCTACCTCTTAACGAATCAGACATAAGAGGCTAATAAGAGTTTTTTTCTAAAAAACAAACAAGGCCTTGAGAGCTTCTCTGTTTAAAATAATCTGGCAAAAGGTTATTCTCGTAAATAACAACCCATGACACTTTTTTGTTCATATGCAGGTTTTCATCCAAGTTTTGGATGGAAAAAGACGTATGATATGGATGCACTCGTAAACCAATTTGAGAGTATGGGCATCAACAATCGAACGGTGGAACAAGACCGGCATGCACTTGTGCCATACTCAACGAGATATCGGGAGAAGAATGCACTTGTTTTATATGAACAAGACAAAAGTATTGTTCCTTTTGAAGGCTCTTATCCATTAACAAGAAGAAAGGAACGCCCTAAAGTCGACCTTGATGACGAGACAAGTAGAGTATGGAGGCTTTTGTTGGAAGATATAAACAGTAAAGGAATAGATGGTACAGATGAAGATAAGGAAAAATGGTGGGAAGAAGAACGGAATGTATTCAGGGGAAGAGCGGCTTCGTTCATCGCAAGAATGCATCTTGTTCAAGGTGAGCTATCTTTATTAAACAAGATACGGCATGGGATCATGTGAGAAGTGCCATTTTTGGTGAGAAGTGTGAGAAGTGCTTTTAAACCATTGATCACTTTTAATCAAATACCCTCCCATGAATTGCGGCTTAAAAATAAATTGATCCGGTGCATCTTATCTCGGTGCATCTCATCCTATGTTCGTCCATTTCTCATCCAACGGTTGATAACCACTTCTCACGCTTCCCACCAAATTTGACACTTCTCACCGGAACCCAATCCAACAAGATACCATCTACAACCAACAAAACGTTGGTGCAAATTTTACACATGGCTTTTGTATATGTTAACACCAAAATGCAATTTTTGCAGGGGACAGGCGTTTCTCACGGTGGAAAGGGTCTGTTGTAGACTCTGTCATTGGGGTTTTCCTTACCCAGAATGTATCAGATCATCTCTCCAGGTATATTAACTAATTAACAATTAGTAATTAATAATTCATAATTAACACTGAATATATTTGTATTTTTACCTCTGCAGTTCGGCTTTCATGAATCTTGCTGCCAAATTTCCCCTCAAGTCAGAGAGCACCAATGAACCGCTTCAGGATGACAAATCGAGCATATCTGTCAAAAAACCATCCCAATTGGATCTAGAAGAAACTATCACATGGCATGAAGAGAATTCAAATCAGCAACCAGCTCAAGATCATGGTTCTATCATGCTGCAAGATGCTGATTCACATGAAGAAAAAGTTGTGAACAGCAATGAACGTAGTGTCAGGTTGAAGGATATATTGGTTGGTGAGGTTCTAGAGGTTTCTAGAAACGACTCTGGAACCTTAGCAAATTTTAGACAAGAAAACAGAGGAGTTGATGATCTAGTCTCTTCACAGAACTCAGTCGATACATGTCAAAACTCTGTACAATCTTCAGTTGCTGATACTGCTGAACTATTAGGATCTTGGTTGGTCAGCAACTCTGAAGCAGAACCACTGGATGCATCTAAACCCATCATACCTGATATGTTTACTTCAGGACTCGAAATTCCTCCCAAAGATCATGAGTTGCAAACAGCCCATGGTTCAGGAGCTCTAGAAGCTGAATACATTCAGCTGAGAGAAGAAAGAATAATTATAGACAACAAACCTGAAAAGAAGTGTGCGAGTGATATGTTTACTTCAGGACTCGAAATTCCTCCCAAAGATCATGAGTTGCAAACAGCCCATGGTTCAGGAGCTCTAGAAGCTGAATACATTCAGCTGAGAGAAGAAAGAATAATTATAGACAACAAACCTGAAGAGAAGTGTGCGAGTGAACAGAGCGGAATATCGGCAGAATCTGCAACGGTTGAAATGGACAGGATAAGAAGCTTCCAAGAAGCACCCCGATCCGCCAACACCCTTGAAAACCAGACAATATCAGAGAATTCAGACATTGTCACCGATCAACACGCTCATGAGAATAATTGTGATGTACAAAAAGCCCTTAATACAGAAATTGTTTCAGCTGACGTTTCAGAAGTCACTGAAAGCAACAAAACAGCAAGTGGTATCAACGAGGGTAGTGTTGAAGTAAAGAAAGGGAAAACAAGAAAAGCAAAAAAGACTAAAGTTAATTGGGATAGTCTGAGAATAGGTGCACAAGTGAATCATAAGAGGGAAACAACACCAAACACTATGGATTCATTGGATTATGAAGCGGTCAGATGTGCAGATGTTAATGAGATTGCTGATACCATCAAGGATAGGGGTATGAACAACATGCTTGCAGAGAGAATTAAGGTATCACCCATGCGTCATTTATAATAAAATTTTTGAAATTAAACAAGTGGCATAAATGCTGTCTACAGCTTTGTATCCCTTACTAAAATAATCCACACAGGCGTTTCTGAATCGACTTGTAAGAGATCATGGAAGCATTGATCTTGAATGGTTAAGAGACGTTCCACCTGACAAAGCCAAGTAAGACAAAAAAACAATCAAATCTATAATATCTGATATGTCACATAATAAAATTCATTCTATCTGCAACTGATAGTAGCATTAACACTGTTTGGTTTTAGGGAGTATCTGCTAAGCTTTAGGGGGTTGGGACTAAAAAGTGTGGAGTGTGTACGGCTACTGACGCTTCATCATCTTGCTTTTCCGGTAAGAATTACAATCACGAAGAAAGCTAATCATTCTATTATAATCTATTATAGCGTTCAGGTTTTTTAAGAATCTGGTATGTGTTCAACTAGGTTGACACAAATGTGGGACGCATAGCTGTAAGGCTTGGATGGGTACCCTTGCAACCACTTCCCGAGTCTCTTCAGTTGCATCTTCTAGAATTGTAAGCTTCAAACCTCCTCATAGCTGCTTATGAAAAGTGAACACCTTCGGAATTGTAACAGAAATGCTAACAATTATATTTGTACTCAGGTATCCAGTTTTGGAGTCGATCCAAAAGTATCTCTGGCCACGACTCTGCAAGCTCGACCAGAGAACTCTGTAAGCCGATTTCTTTCTGAAGTACTATATATTTATACACGGATAATTAAACTCATGCACCTGCTGTTCTAGTTTAAATAGATGAACATATAAAACTAAATCGTTTTTGCTGAATTTTGTTGCTGATTGACAGGTATGAATTACATTACCAGATGATTACTTTTGGGAAGGTAAAACCATATACCAAGAAACATTCGGTGTCTTCCTAATTGGTGCCAACATAAGTTCATAACTTTTGCAGGTTTTCTGTACGAAGAACAAACCAAATTGCAACGCGTGTCCAATGAGAGGAGAGTGCAGACATTTTGCAAGTGCATTTGCAAGGTTCAAGCTACGTTTCTTATAATCTAACATTGCTTCTTTCTTCTTCCTTCTTTGAAAAACCCCACAAAAATAGCATCAAGAAATCTTGAAAAACCCCACAAAAGTTCCATAATGGAAAACTCCCACAAAGTTTCATCAAGAAATCTTGAAACAAAATCCCCAACTTGAATTTGCTTTTCTTTTTCCATTTCTAACATTTATTGGTCAAAATGGAATAAAAAATTTAGTTTCTTGTAGTTTATGCCTCAACTACAAGAAAGAATAACAATAAAAAATGGATCACTCTATCACTAACAATATTTTCACTGCAGTGCAAGGCTTGCGCTGCCAGCGCCTGAGGAGAGAAGTATAGCGAGTGTAACAGAAAACAAAACACCTGATCAAAGCCCAAGTCCTACTGGGATCACCAATCAACTCCACCTAACTCTACCTCTACCTAATCATCTGCAGCAACAATCCCAAGTCCAAAATCACGACCCTGTTATTGAAGAACCACAAACACCAGAACCCATAGTTGAGGTACCAGCAACACCAGAGCCGGAAAAGATACAACAAGAATCTGATATAGAGGATTTCTGTGAAGATCCTGAAGAAATTCCAATGATCAAACTCAACATGGAAGCTTTTACTCAGAACTTGCAAACTTACATGGAAAATAATTTGGAACTTGCAGAAGGTGACATGTCAAGGGCCTTGGTTGCCTTAGCATCAGAAGCTGCCTCGATCCCCGCACCCAAACTTAAAAATGTGAGCCAGCTAAGAACAGAGCACCAAGTGTAAGTACACGCTTATCTTATAATGTTCTTTTCAGATATTGAATGCATATGTAACATAAAAGGGAAGATAACTGAACAAAGTACTTGTTAATTGAATAAAGTTTTTCCTGTGTTCCATCCCCTTTTCCAAAAAAAAAATTTGATAACTGAAACATATTAGTTTTCTGCAAAATTATTTAAACTAGAATGTTAGTCAAGAAACACGGTGGCACCTTCAGTGATACAATGAATTCTAATGACCTTTTCACATCAATGTTACAGCTATGAGCTTCCAGATTCACATCCTCTCTTGGAAGGGGTAAGCATACCTTTTGGAGAACACAACTGGCATTTTCAGTAAATCTGTTTCTCAAACAAATGTTCTCTGAATTTCAGCTGGACAAGCGAGAGCCTGATGATCCTTGCTCATACCTCCTTGCGATTTGGACACCTGGTAACTAACACTTGATAGATGCTTCAAAATCACGATTGCAATTATTAATGTGTGTGCAACCCTCGTGGGATGCAAGTACATTTTGGCTTTCTGATTTATAATCTAGTTATAATATGTCCACTTTCTTGTTCTTTCTATCAGGTGAAACTGCAGAATCAATTCAGCCACCAGGAGAAAAGTGTAGCTCCCAAGAATCTGGTACATTATGTCACAAAGAAACATGTTTCTTGTGCAACAGCATACGAGAAGCAAATTCCCAAACCGTTAGAGGAACACTCTTGGTGAGTATAAAGTACACTAATGCTATATGACTAAGGGGTTGTTTACTTACAGCTTAATGAGCTTAATGGTCTGGGCGGCTTATTCGCTCAATCATACATGAGTGTTTCTTTGCGGCTCAATCATTAAGCCATTAAGCTAAAATGGCTATATGGAATACGCCAGGACCCTCACTTGTCCCCATTAAGTCACCTCAAACAAATTAATACCAGAAATAATCCAACCCTCTTTTTGGCTCCTCAAACCCATTGGTCTCGTGTTGCTCAAACAGACAGATTTATCAAGACAGATAACCGATATAGGGCTTAATGTAAAAAAAAAAAGTAAACAGCCCCTAAATTATATAGAAATGCTTGCACATAAAGAACCTGTATGTCTGATTCTGGTCCTAAATGTGCATCATGAATAGATACCATGTCGAACTGCTATGAGAGGGAGCTTCCCACTCAACGGTACATACTTCCAAGTCAATGAGGTAATTCAAAATGCTGACACTCTATAGAAAGCAGGGTGTTAAAGTTGGTATCAGAGCCGATCCTTGTACCATCGGGATGATGTGGCAAACCTATGAGTCCTCGAAGGGAGGGGTTGTTTGTAACATCTTAGGCGAATCCCACATCGCCCGACTACAAGGAGGAGGATTCTGGGAAGGCCTAACGAGGACATCAGGGAATTTAAGTGGTGGAATTTGTAACACCCATCCTACATGGAAAGAAAAGTATACTTATGAGTTCCTTATAAGTTCAAAGTTATGGGCTTCCAATAACTTCCACCACCATTTAAGTTGAATTAAAGTTATTGGGTCACCTGTTGCTTTGGGCTTGGGGCATTACAAGTATTTTCTCCCTTTAGCTCTTCCTTTAATTCTGGTGGGCTGGATGTAATTTTGCTGTACTCAAAAGAAGTGTCATTGAGATGCAGGTGTTTGCGGACCATGATTCTAGCCTTAACCCAATTGATGTCCCCCGATCTTGGTTATGGAATTTACCAAGAAGAACAGTGTACTTTGGAACTTCAATACCAACAATATTCAAAGGTAAAAGGAGATAAGTTTGGTTTGCATAATATGAGTGTAAGCTCATATCAGAGAATTCTAACAATACCATATTTTTACATGCCAACTTTTTATCTACCAGGCCTGACAACAGAAGGGATTCAATATTGCTTCTGGCGAGGTATGTAGAGATATCAATCCTCATTCAATTACTTTCCAGTTTGTTCCATTAACTTCTCAGTCATACTGGCAGCCCAAAGATGAACAAAAGAAGACGCTGGTAATAGGACTAGGCCATAAGCACACACCAATTTTGTTATGCAAAAGCTACTCATCATCCTGATGATACTCTGATACCTTTGGTAGCATAGCATCTTAGGCAAATCCCACTTCGTTGATTAGCAAGGAGAGGACGCTAGACTTTTGAGCTCTTTATAAGCTCAAAGTTGTGGGCTACCTATGACTCTCACTATGGTTTTAAGTTGATTAGAAGGTTATTGGGTTAGCCAGGTTTGGACTATGGGGCGCTAGAAATAGTATAAGATCTTAATCGGTATTTATAGAAGTGAACACTACTGATTTTTGGTAGGCAATTAACAAAGTATTTGGTTTCATATGATCGTAACTTGAAAGCAAGCAAAATAGGTCTTCCAAAGTTCTCTTCTAAGAGGACTAGGCTGAAACTAAGGTTTCTTCTCTTTAGATCAAGGAGGTGTGTGAAAATAAAATATAATGTTCATTTAGAAGCCACTGTATCCCCACGAAAAGCTTCCTGCACAATTTATTGAGTGGTTTACTACATTCCTGAAATGAAAGGTATTTCCTCGTCTAAAATGCAACATTGGGTTTGTTAGAAGTCTTGATTAATAATCAAATATCTAAGATACCCTTTGATAAGACAAATTAAGAAAACTTTTGGACCACAATCAGTCTAACTGATATCTTATAATTATTGACAATGGGTAAATAAGTAAAGGTAGAAAATGGTATTTTGTCCAAAAAATAGAACCTTATACTATTTTGGGCAACCCAAAAATAGAAAGACGAGAATTCTACAACTTCATTAGGTTTATAGATCTTACTTCAAGTTAAGAAAGTGAAGGTGAGTAAACAAGGGAAAAGAAGGATGAACCAACTATGTAGAATCTCCAGTCCATGTTGCTCTCTAAAAAGTCCTTTAAAACCTACCATGTAAGAATATGCCTTCCTTTAGGTTACTGAGCTTTTCAGAAGGAGGTTTTACATATATATATATATATATATATATAGAGAGAGAGAGAGAGAGAGAGAAGAAATCATCACTTTAGGCATCACATCTACAAGTAGTAGGCGGGTTTTGACTTAATTATTAAGCCAGCAAACAAAATAAGTTGTTAAGAGAAAAAGACACATTTGTTGTAGAATTCTTAAATCAACCTCAGTTTTAACTAATCTTATATATATATTTCAGGGTTTGTTTGTGTGAGGGGATTTGACCAGAAGACACGTGCACCACGTCCCCTTATGGCCAGACTACATTTCCCAGCTAGCAAGTTAAGAAGATCAAGGGGGAAGTCCGATGAATATTAGAGATCATAGAGACACGCCTCACTAACTGTAATAACCAAACACAAATAGGTAGGGTTGTGCTCATTTTTTAGATGAATATTTTTTAGAGATATTGATGGCAGATTTTATTTTCAAATGATTAAAGTTGTTTCAAGGAAGGCACACAATAATTGATACAATATAAAGTATTAATTATTAAGTTACGCTTTGTTAAAAATTGTTATTTTAAAACCCGTTGTGCAAGGCTCTTCTTTGACACCATGTTACCTTAATGGCATGCCACGGTCCATTGCGCATTTTTGTAAGGCAGTATTTGATCCTTTTTTTACCTTCTTTTTTTGCCTTTTAGCGTATAAACTACTTGTATAAGGTCTTATATCAGAGTAATAGTATAAATATATGTGAATATGTATATATAACTCTCTCTCTCTCTCTCTCTATATATATATATATATATGTGTGTGTGTGTGTGTGTATGACATACAACTTTGTCGTCGTAATTGAAACTTTGTTGAAGCGTCGTGACCGGCTAAGTCTTGACACACAGCCTATAGTTGGTACCAAAAAATTAAAAGAAAGATGAAGAGATTTATGCTTGTGACCTATAATACCATATTTAAACTTGTGCCTATAATACCCTTTTTTATAATTTAAGGAAGCATAAGTCATAGGGATGCACCTGTATTTATTGCAATGAGTTGATAGAGTGGAGGCTCTAGTGAATCGCAAGGCTAAATACTCTTGGGTGAGTGATAGCGAAGTAGTACCGTGAGGGAAGGGTGAAGAGAACTCCCATCGGAAAGTGAAATAGAATATGAAACTGTAAGCTCCCAAAGAGGGGGAGGAGCCCGAGGCTCTAACCGCGTGCCTGTTGAAAAATGAGTCGGCGACTCATATACAGTG
The DNA here is from genome assembly GCA_033807775.1 of Saussurea involucrata. Taxonomy (NCBI): domain Eukaryota; kingdom Viridiplantae; phylum Streptophyta; class Magnoliopsida; order Asterales; family Asteraceae; genus Saussurea; species Saussurea involucrata. The sequence goes on along the minus strand of CM066322.1, from coordinate 145,359,021 downwards.
CTTGGTTAAGGGAACACACCGGAGCCGTAGCGAAAGCGAGTCTTCATAGGGCAATTGTCACTGTTTATGGACCCAAACTTGGGTGATCTATCCATGACAAGGATGAAGCTCGGGGGAAACTAAGTGGAGGTCCGAATCGACTGATTTTGAAGAATCAACAAATGAGTTATGGTTAGGAGTGAAATGTCACTCGAACGAGAGCTAGCACCCCTACCTGATACCTATGGTTCATGGTTTTTTTTAATAAGAGCATCTTCAAACAAATTCTTCAAATTGGAGATTTTGGGGTTTTTTGGTTTCAACAGATTCCCCAAAACCTTCTCAAAATAGAGAAAGTACGAGAGAATGGATGAAAATCTCCAAATTTAGAGATTTCTCAAAAAATGATTACTTATGTCAGAGAAATGACTTTTTATTCATCCTATCAATGAAATTGTCTGAAATTAAAATGTTTAGGAGAAAGAAATAATACTTTATGAGTTGTATTGAATATTTTAATAATATAAATAATTGTGTAATCTCCAAAATAGAGAATCTATTAGAGGTTTTTTTTAAGATTTTGACTTTTTACTTCTTCGTCTTGGAGAATTCGCTAAATGTGCTCTAAGATCATTTCTACCCAACACTAAAAACATAAAAATGAAGGTGTTTTCATATTTAATCCAACACTAAAACACTAAAAAAATGAATGTCAATAAAGGTGGTCTCTATATCTGAAGGTAAATAAAGTAGACTTCTAAAACCAAATAATAATATTATATTTAATTTTTATAATTATATATATATATATATATATATATATATATATATATATATATATATATATATAGATTTAATAGTTGAATATATTAAGTAATATTATTTTAATATAAGTATATCATTAATGTTAAAGGGAAAGAGAAAAAGAACAACGATAATAGAGAGAATGAAGTCGCGTTATTCTCATTAATCATAAGCCCTTTATATAGGGAGGTTTACATAGAGATCGTGATAATCATGGAAGGAGATTTACTCCATAAATAACTCTAATAATCTATATCTATCTCTATCACTATAGCTATCTCCATATTTATCTATATCGTCATATCCTTTAGACGATGGCACATTTATCCTACAACACTCCCCCTTGTGCCGAGTCAAATGAGTGATGGTGCACAATTGTTGCCTCGTTAAAACCTTACGCCAAAATAAAAACCCAGTGGGAAAAAAAATAAAAATATGACGAAGGAAAGAGTACAACGCACTAGTTTATTTGCAACACATAGACTTTTACTTTAGTCTAATTTTCTCTTAGATTCGTACATTAATCATGTGAGTTAAGAAAACACGATGGTATATAAACCGTTGCCTCACTAAAACCTTACACCAAGGAACAAAACACAATGGGAAAAATAAAACCTTGGTTGAAGGAAAGAGCACAACATACCAATATTACATATATAGTAGACTCCCCCTTTTGTCTACCACTCCCCCTGATTTGTGCATTAATCAAAGGAGGTTTAAAACATTTCCATTTTAATACTTTCTACATGTTTCCCAAATATGGTTTTAAGTATTGATTTGGTAAACAAACATGTCACATTTTCCTCACATCTTATTCAGTTCACTTGAATCTTGAGGAGAATTGATTATATAAAAACTTAAGAAAAATATGTTTTGTGTTATAACCCTTGATATATTTTACTTTCATTTCTTCGATACATGATGCACTATTTCCATACATGCAAGTTGTATAGTGGTTAAACTTGAAATTACTATTCCTCTTATATGTGTAATGATAGTCCTTAACCATATACACTCTTGAATAGTCTCATGGAGAGTAAGATTGTTGATAATATAAGAGGATAGCTATTAATGGTTTGCTTAGTTTACTTCCAAGCAATCGACATGTTCCATATGATAATTCCTTATCCAGCTTGGGAACAGCCTTTATATGAGTCAAACATATACCTAATATCAACAAATATATACCAAGGCATTGTTTGGTGTTTTTCTATAAGAGCCATTAATTTTGCCGTTCACAATCTAAGTAGGTATTGAAGTTTCATTATCAATCCATTTTTCTCCGTAGGGAAATTATAAGCCCACGTCAATGGTGCCAAAAGATTAATTTGAAATCATTCCAATGACGTTGCGTTGGCGCTGAGCTAAATCTAGCTGACAAGTTCAGTGAGAAGTACAATATACGGTCAAGTGTATTATGTTGAGTACAATAATGCACCTATTGTACTTAGGTATGGAATTTCAGCTCCTAACACCTCTTCGTCCTCATCCTTTAGACGAAATGGATCTTTCCTTATATCCAACACTTTGACCGGTCATGGGAGTGCTAACCGGATGCGCTTTGTCCATATTAGGTCGCTTGATCATTTTCTAGACATATGCAGATCGGTGGATTAATATTCCACAAACTCGGTGTCGTAGCTCAAGTATCTAGACAAAACCAAGTTTTCCCACGATCTTTCATCTCAAATTCAGATTTCAAGTAGCTTGTGTTTTCTCTTATTTCATCAAGAGTGTCTATTATGTTCATAACATTGACATATAGAGCTACTATGAAAATCTGGGACTTGTTTTCTTATATAAATACGCAAGGGCACAATCATCGTTCTTATTTATCGTTTCCCAATCAAGTATTCACTCAGGCGGGTATACTACATCCGCATAGATTGCTTTAATCTATAAAGTGAGTGTTTCAATTTTATTGTAATCGCATTTCATAGTTTAAAGTTACTTGATATTGGTATAATGCCATCAAGAACTTTTATATATCTCTGAATTTAGATCCCCATAGAGATATGTAGTAACTACATCGTCGAGCTGCAATTTCCAGTCCTTCGAAAACTACTTGGCTAATTTAATTAGCAGAACGTTGTCCATCACAAGAGAATAAGTCTTATTGTGGTCAATCCAGTGCGTTGTGAGAAACCTTGCGCCAAAGGAGAGCCTTATATATTATGACTTAATTATTCTCATTACGCTTCCCTGACAAATGATTTATCTATGTCCTACAGGCTTTACACCTTGTCGGGTAGCACTACCGAACCAAATACTTGTTCATTTGTCAAATAATTATCCTGGATTGCTTCTTTTCATTTAGGCCAATTTGCTCTTTGTTGACATTCTTCAACTGAGCATGGTTCGATGACATCGTGCTCTATTATCTCATAAGCAACGATATATGCAAATATATCATCATTGAGTATGTATGATCTGTCCATCGACTCATATTCATTTAAGATTTCTTTGATCTCTGGAATCAGTATTAACTTCGGAGCGTCCTCCAGTAATGATTCATAGACATAGATTTAATCAGAGATAATCTCATGTATTGATGATATATAGTTGTGCCTTACTCTTCTCTTCCTTTAGATGAGTATCTATTGAACCAAGTAGCTTCCCCCATTTCCTTTTGGGAGCTACGACCTCAACCACACCTCCACCATGTGTGATTGCAACGTACTTCCAGCGACGTTGTGCCCTTGTTTGGGGACTTTTGACCTTGCGAGTATATTTGCAGCTCGTATATGTGATCTTGTCACTCTAGATAATGTTAAACATATCAGGTATCGAGTCTGATTCGTTTGACTTCATCTTTACGTTGTGAAGCTTTTGGGAATCAAAATGAGACACAATTGAAATATTCAATGACACTTCCTGTCGTTCCCATGGAAAATCCTTTTTCCTATCTCCCCCTAACGACAGGAAGGTTGTCTCATCAAAGTGACAACCCGCAAATCTAGTGGTAAAGGGATCACTCGTCAAGGGTTCTAGTTAGCGGGTAATTGTTGGGGATTCATATCCAACATTGATGAATCGTCTTTAAGACCCATTTTGGTACGCTGTGGGGGCGTAATTGGCACATATACAACACAACCAAACATACGTAAATGTAAAACATCAGGCTTATTTCCAGTTACCAACTGGTACGCATAAGGTTGGTTGGTTGGTTGTGGGTTTAAGCACGAATAAGTAAAGTTGCATGTAATATTGCACAACCCCATGTAGATCTGGATAAATTGGTGCGCCTAACCAATGCCCTAGCTACCATCTATGTTCTTTGATGACAATTTTTATCATTCTACGAGACCATTTTATATATACACATGAGGTATAGGAAACTCTACTTTAATCTCTATACATATGCAATAATCATCAAATCCTTATGATGTAAATTCTCCAGCATTTTAAGTCATGCAGACTTGATGAGAAAATCAAGGTGGTGAGTCCTTAAACGTATAACTAGTGCTAGGAGTTCAACATTTCATGTGGACAATAATATTACATGTGTTCATCGTGTCAAAACCAGAACCATAAAGTACTTTAATGGCCCGCATTCTGGATGTTTATGTCCATAAATATCACCTTGTATTCGTTGTAAGAATGGAATATTTTGGTATTATGTCATTAGCTTTAGGATGGTCTCATTCCTGTATTGGCTAAGGATTAGGGTATATACAATTTCTAGGTATTCGAGACGACATATTCAATGGTGGTGTTGCTTCTTGTATTGCAGAAGTCAATAGTTGCAATTTGGTTAATCGCCTCATTATATCTTTCAATGGAAAGAGAATGTGTCTATGTGCGTTCTTCATCACACAGATCATTATGTCATGACCATGGTGTCTCACGTGGTCATGTCAAAACATATATGTGTCATTGTCCCAATTTTATTTTTGGTGACAAAATATGATTTAATGACCTAGATAATCCATTAATTGGACACAAAAATTTCTCTAATACATGTTCCTTTCATATCATTAGACTTGATATACCCATTTCCATTCTTATAAGATGATTTTCAATTGATACGAATATTTTAACAAGGTTTCTATTAATATGTGTTTTAGTAACTATTAATCTTGTATTAACAAGAACACGACAATTCATCGTCTACATATTCTGATGGGGGGGGGGGGGGGTTGGATAAATATTAGTCTATATCTTAGGATTAAGGGTCCTAAAATTCTCCTCGATACATTCCTACACGGAACAGAGAATATTGAGATTTTTGCATTTGTTTTTGATGTGTTTATTTAAGATATAACAACTATAAACTCAGGTGTATACATACGCAAATGCAATTAATTTTATTGTTAAAGTATATTTAAATAAACTTATACTTAACCAATCGTATATATGACATAGCACATTTATAACTTGTTCTATTTTCTATTGGGAGTTTGTCCCGACTCTTTCCATGAATTTGACTCTTTCCACAACCTTGTCCATATGGTACATAATTAGCATATGTGTGTAGATTAATATGTTCAACTCACTATCCTTTGGAGTTCCTTCCACCTCCAACGCTTGCCTTATTAACCTCAAGAATTTTCTTTATCCGGGTATGTCTAGCGTTGTTAAAAAAGATGTTATGATTCGCATAATCTTTTGTGAGTTCCTTGCCACAAAGATTGAGATGCATTTTGAGACATGACTTTTCTTTGTCAAAATCAGTTACCTTCTTGTAATCAAGTACGTAGGTTTCTTTCCGCTGTATGATTAGTTTAAGAAATATATGGTACTGAATATTCCTGAATTTCCTTTTTGGGACTACACACGGTTCTTGGGGGTTTCTAGTTATTTTCTCTGAAAGTTGTGACTGATGTATCGTCTCAAAAAATTTAAAGTATTTAATTGTATCTTAACATCTAGTGTTTTTTTTTCTTTAGGGTCAAAATGGTTCGATGACTTTTGCGTATTTTCTTATGTTTTTTCGAACTTTTCTTATGGTAATCAAGTACTTTTGATTCAAAGATGTCGTAGAAAATAAAGAACATATTATTTTCTAAAATAGTGAATTATGGTTTATACTTATTATGTTATGCATGAAATTTCATTATCATAATAGTATTGGATTTTTGTATTCTTACATTTTATTGATAATACTTCATCAAAATTTCAATTTGCGAATAAAAATCACTCAATCTATTGGATCTCCAGATAGTAGGGGAATCACGTGGATTTCTTAAGTCCCTACAAACCTTAGGGCTATTTACATCCGTTTGACAAAATCCAAATCGATATCTTGCGATTTAATTAATTTGAATATAACATTGTTAATTATAGAGCTTTTGACAAGAGGCCAAAATGAATATGAGTTTGGCTTATGAAGCCAATTTCAATGTTTCAATATCTTAATACTATTTTAAGAGATTTTGTCATTAAACAAATCAATATTAGTTTTGATTTTTGACATAAAGTCAAATTCAAACTTTTAACATCTTAATAGTATTTATGGATCTTTTGGGTAAAATACCAAATATAAGGGGGTTGGAAGTGTAATTTCCAAAAGTTATTTATAAGATTGGAATCAATGAGTAGGAACTCATGATCAAGATAAGTATTTGAATTATAACAATTATGAGTTAAGATGAACTATTGAATAAAATAAAATATTTATATAAGATAAACAAAACTACATACTCAATCAGATTAATAGATTAGCATTTCATTATTATATCACATAACAATATAATTAATCTAATTTAAATGGATCAAATTAAATTAGTCAGCCAAAAAAAAATACATGAAAATATTTAACATGGTTAAATTTATAAGATAACAAATCAAATGAACGCCTACGTGGATATATAACAATAATATATTAAAAATTGAATTATCTAATTAAAATTTAATGACGTTAAATAAAAATTAATTAACATAATATACCAACATGAAAATTTATAATAAGGATTTATTTGAAGAATCCTTTTTTTTGTTAAATATGATAACAATGGGAATATTTAATTATTTATGAAGAGAAAATCAAATTAATAAAAAGAATAAATAACTATTATTTGATCAATAATCAACAGCATAATATAAGATAATTATCCATATCACTAATAGGATAACTAAAAATCAATAAAAGCAAAATACTTAATTATTTAATATTCATGAACGTAGTAATTAAAATAAACAATTTAACCCGATAGCTAGATACATATTAATTAATCTCGCTTAAAAATAAATTAAAGATCATTTATAAAGTTGTAAAAACAACATGTTCCCATTAAAATCAATAAGACCCTAAGCCTAAAACAAGAATTATTATTATGTTATTGTTATTTTAGAGACATCATAATCTATAAAGAAAAACAAGTTTTAAAAAAAAAATACTTTATTCTGCTGTGATATACAACAAGTTTTTTTTTTAAATACTTTATTCTGCTGTAATATTACGATCCATCCACAACAATTTTTTTCAATTGGTTTGTTGACCCATTCATCAACAATCACATAGTGTAAGAACTTAATCAATAAAAAAAACATTGCAAAGGAGTAGTTTTCTTTTATATATACATATACATATGTACGCATGAACGAAGTCATTTGAAAAATATATATATAAACTGATAGTAATGATGGGTAATATTCAAATGTAAATAAATCAAGAAGGAGATGAAGTGATATCGACATGTATCATACTTGGTGATTATTAAAACATATATAGAGAGAGGAGGGAATCATAACTGACCAAATTGAATTCACCAATGAAGAAATCCTTGATTCTTCGATACTCAAAAATCTTTAGGAGAGCTCGTGTTGATAACGTGTTAAAGGAAAAGAGAAAAAGAGCAACGATAATAGAGAGAATGAAGTCGCGTTATTCTCATTAATCATAAGCCTTTTATATAGGGAGGTTTACATAGAGATCGTGATAATCATGGAAGGAGATTTACTCCATAAATAACTCTAATAATCTATATCTATCTCTATCACTATAGTTATCTCAATATTTATCTATATCGTCATATCCTTTAGACGATGACACATTTATCCTACAATAATTAAATATTTTTTAATGTTTTTTATATATAGTTGGAATTGAGTTTTTTTGACGTTTAAAAGATTCATCATAGTTTAATATTGTTTAGACCATGCGCATCGGTGGCTGGTTGGCCGCTGGTTGCTGCTGGATGGAGCTGGAACACCATTGTTAAGGAACTGGTTGGAGCTGGTCGGAACCAGCGCGGGTTTGCAAACGTTGTTGTTTGTGGGTTATAATTTGAGATTAAAAATAAATAAAAGATGGGATGGTGGTGTGGGATGGATGTGGGGGTTTGTGGGTTAGAATGGGTTGGAAGGGAAAAATGATGTGGCGCTGATGTGGCAGTGAAAAAGTGTGGGTTAGTGAGGGATGAATGCTGATAGCCTTAGTGGTTTGGTTTCCATGCCCGGTGTCAGAGAAAAAAGTCCAACACGAGATTAGCTGACACGTGGACTGCAATAATGTTTGCTATGCATTTGAGTTTGTTTTTAGAGTAAATTACACGATTGGTCCTGTAGTTTACACAAAATTGTACTGTTGGTCCCTAAAATGAAATAATTACGTGTTTGGTCCCTGTGGTTTACATTTTCTCACCCCTTTGGTCCTTCTCCCCTAACACCGTCAATAAGGTCCGTCAACACACACATATGAAATGGGCAAAATCGTCTTTTAACCATCTCCCTCTCTTTTAATCGACCAAACCTATTGTTCCTCCCTACAACCATGGTTCCTCCATGATAACGCCATTTTTTGGCGTTATTTTCAATCCATAAACCAATGAGATTGGCTTGGAATTAAGCAAAAAGGCGGGATTTTATGGGTTATTTAGTGAAATGTGCAGGCTATTCGAAAGAAGACAGACATCGAGACAAGGAGCGAAACAGAGCCAAAAGAGAGCCCATTTCGAAGCCCAACGGAAGCCCAAGACCCACGACCGAACCGCGAACCAGAAAACAACCCATGCAGCCAAAAAGACACGCGCGACTTACCACGCGACTTGCAAGTCGCGTGGCAAACCGCGTAAGCTACTGTTTGTCGAAAATCAGCTTTATTAATCGGGTTTTAGGTCATTATTCGGTATCCAGTTTTCGAGACACGACGGTGGGCAGTCCACGGGCGATTTTCAGAGCACTTGTACGTATTTTGGAGCAGCGAGAGAGGATTGATTGAGGAGAGTTCACTACACAACGTGGATTAGAGCCGAGTGAGAAGGGATTCATCATACTTTCGTTACGATTACAGTCACCATGAATTCACACACCACTTTATTCCTTATTGCTTATGTTTTTATCCACCCCAACATGAACTAATCTTTAGATGTTGGGGGTTGGATTGACTATGGATTTTACGATGGATGACGTGTAACCGAATGATTAATTTTACTTGATGAGATCTATGAAGTATTTGATTTCTGTTTTTATTATCAGTTGTAGTTTGATCACCTTCAATTGAATATCATTATTTTTAATTAAGTTTGAGAAAAGCAATTAGAAACTAGATCAAGAAATCAAGTGCCGGAAAAAAGATTCGGGCTGAGATAGCCGAATCACTTTCTGCTCCGAATAGTTGACCTAAAATATTTTCAAACCCTAGGTTTGGTTCGAGAGATAAAACCTACAAGTTTCGAAATAAAAGCTGGTTTGCTTGAAAAAGACTAACAGTGATTGTCAACTAGGGTTCATAGAGATAATCAGTAATCATTATTGTTCGGGTATTTGTTCCTCAGTAGTATAGCCATAGAAAGTCCAACCCTCAACCTTTTCTCTATCAAAGTTTTCCAAAAACCTCCCGTTAATCGATTTTAGTCTTATTTCAGTTTTACTAAGTTTTTAAAACAATCCTCAAACCGACATCCGATTTCGACAGTTCAGTTAATAGGGTTGATAGTCATTGTGATACTTAGTTCCTAGTTCCCTTGGTTCGATACTCGTACTTCCGTACTATTACTTGATTTCGACACCGTACACTTGCGGTTAGATTTAGGGGGCTGTAAACCCATCTATCAAGTTTTTGGCGCCGTTGCCGGGGAACTAGTTGTAGCTAATAGCACTACCATCTATAAGAGCTATTAGATTGAGCATTTTTTTATTTGCTTTATTTCATCACTTTCAGTTTTTAGATTACTGACTTTACTTTCTTTCTTTTCAGGTACCACTTGGTTTATGCCAAGGACGACCCGAGGGAAAGAGATTGAAGAATTCGATCCGGAGATTGAAAGAACCGCTCGTCGCCTACGTCAAGAGACCAAAGCTAAGCGACAGTTACAAATGGGTGATGAGAGACCACCGCGCAACGATCCTCCACCTCTTCGCAATAATCCTCCACCACCTCCGAAGAGGGTACCTATGCGGTCATTTTCCAATCCCAATGTGGCAGCCGCACGTATAGGGATCCAACCTCCTACCACTGCGGCCAATTACTTCGAGATCAAGCCGAGTACCATCGGCATGGTACAACAGAATCAATTTGGGGGAGCACCGACTGAAGATCCCCACGCGCACCTACGAGCATTTGAACGAATCTGTAATACGTTCAAGATCAACGGGATGGAGGAGAACGCGATCAAGCTAAGACTCTTCAGTTTTTCCCTAAACGGTAGAGCTGAAATTTGGATAGAGGGCTTACCATCGGATATTATCACCACATGGGCAGACCTGAAAGCTGCATTCCTCCAGAAATTCTTCCCACCGAGAAGAACCGCTCAGCTGATGGCCGACATTACACACTTCGCGCAATGGGACCAAGAGACACTCTACGAGGCATGGGAGAGATATAAGGACATGTTGAAGAAGTGTCCACATCACGGGTTACATGGTTGGGTCATAATCCAAACGTTCTTTGGAGGCCTTCACCCACAATTCAAGAATGACATCACTGCTGCAGTGGGTGGGGCGCTTATGAACAAGACGTATGAGGAAGCAGTCGAGTTGATCGAGAACCTATCCGAGCATAGCTATTCCACACCACGATCTTCCGTTGCACGAGTCGCTAGTGTTCAAGAGACGGACGAGCTTGAAGAGATAAAGGCTCAATTAGCCATGATCACGAACCATCTGAAGGGAGGCAATTCACAAGATCCCGAGCAAGTTCAATTCCTCTAAAACCGGAATCATCAGCCAAGGAACGACCCGTTCTCCAACACATATAACAAAGGGTGGAAAAAGCACCCTAATTTCCCGTGGAGTCAACCCGGTCAACAGCCAGGTAATTTTTCTAACTCTTCAAATTCTTCCAATACTAATAATGCTTATCGTCCTCCAGGTTTTCACCAAAGGAATGAAGGACCATCGATGGAGAAGAAACTGGGACTGGAAGATATGCTCATGAAGTTCATGACGAAAATGGACAACACGGTCGAGGGATTAGCGAGCACAGTGAGTACAGTCAAAGCTGCAACCGATCAGAATGCGGCTTCAATTAAGATTCTCGAGAGGCAAGTGGGGCAGATTAGTGAAGCTCTACAAAACCGACCTCCCGGAACATTCCCAAGCATGGCTGAAAGGAAACCGAGAGAGGAGTGCAATGCCATCTATCTGAGAAATGGCAAAGAGCTGAATGGGGAGCCGACAAGAGAGACCGATCCAAAGGAAAAAAAGATCGAGATCATAGACATGACTGAGCTAGAGACTGAAGAAGAGGTAGTGATTGAAGAAGGGAGACCGAAGGAGAAAGAAGTGACACCACCGGTCAAGCCGGAAATCCCACGAGTGCCTTACCCGAACAGACTCAAAAAGAATAAGGATGATGTTAATTTTTCCAAGTTTATTGATGTGTTTAAAAAGTTAACAATTAACATCCCTTTTGCAGATGCGTTGGCGCAAATGCCCTCTTACATGAAATTCATGAAAGAGATCTTATCCAAAAAGAGGGCGATCGATCACCAGGCCACCGTTGCACTCACTGAAGAGTGCAGCACGATTTTTCAGAATAAGCTTCCCCCGAAGCTTAAAGATCCAGGGAGTTTCTCTATCCCTATTCAGATTGGGGAGTACAGTTTTAATAAAGTTTTATGTGATTTAGGGGCAAGTATTAATCTGATGCCTCTTTCTGTTTTTAGGAAACTCGGACTGGGTAAGTGCAGCCAACGTACATGACGCTAAAGCTCGCCGATCGATCAATCAGATACCCGTACGGAGTCGTAGAAGACGTGCTCATCAAGGTCGGTAAATTCTACTTCCCGGTGGACTTTGTAGTGATATACATAGACGAAGACGAAGAAGTCCCATTGATATTGGGAAGGTCCTTCCTAGCCACGAGTAGAGCCTTGATTGATGTGGAGGAAGGAGAGGTGACCTTTAGAGTCGGTGGCGAGAGGGTGACTTTCAAGATGTTCGAGAAGACGAAAGGTCGGAGTGAAGAGGCATCCGGATCTGGTCATGGAAGGCCTATTGCGAGAGAATCCGCGAAGAACCGCAAGTGTGGGCGGTTCGAGTCAGCGGATACGGAGCCAAGTTGAAAACCGCACAGTCGTGCCACGACTTTAAATAAGGCGCTGGGTGGGAGGCAACCCACCAAGGTTTGTTTCCTTTTATTATTTTTAGTTTGAGTGTGTTTTTATTTCCGAAAAAACCATAAAAATCGAAAAATCGAAAAAGCCAAAAAATATTTTGAAACAGGGACATACGCGGCTTTACACGCGGTTTGCATACCGCGCAGCAAGCCGCGGGGCCCTCTGTTTGTTGTCTGAAACAGTAGGTTACGCGGTTTGCCACGCGACCTGCAAGTCGCGGGCTAAACCGCGGGAGTCCCTTGTGCCTTGTTTTGTTTTTCGTGCAGTTTTTGTTTCCTTTCTTGCTTTGTGTGTTTCATCTTCCTGCATTTTCTCTTGTGCTTTGATTTTCTTTGTTTTGCATGTTCTCCTTATCTCCTCCGATTGATGCTCAACCTTTCAAAAATCCTCTCGGTCCGGGCAAACAGGTATGTTCTAACTCTTTCTGCTAAGAGAGTGGTGTATGATGTTTTAGTCTATTTTAGTCACACGAGATACAACAAACCTAAGTTTCACTTAGGTTTGGGGTGCCTCATCTTTTAAACATCTACACACTCACATTTAACCCTGTGCAAACCTCGGTTTTACCGAGGTTTGGGGTTGGCTTTTATTGGCAAACCTAGGCCACGGCCTAGGTTTGGGGTGCCCATTTTAGAAATTTTGGGTTTTCTTTTGCTTGCTATGTAATGCCTTGCCCGTCCTTTTGATAACTGTAATAACTGCACAATGATTCGAGTCGCATCACCTACGACTTTACTTGCACATTGGGGACAATGTGTGGGTAAGGTTTGGGGTTGCCCAATCGGGCCCAAGTTATGCACGTAGATTTCCTGCACTTCTGAGTGTCTAGATCATAATAGCTAAAATTTTTGTTTTGAATGATTGATACCAACCATTATGGGAAGAATCCTGTGATAGTGACGTGACCATTAGGGAAAGACCGGGAAAGGACATGACTAGGGACATTAGTGGAGACCACCCGATAGTGAGTTTTGAGCCTAAAAGACGTTTTTCATTTCGAAGGATTCTTACACCTAATTCTTATACACTTTTTCGAATTCCTTGTCGTGAATGTAGAATGATCTCGCTACATTATTGCATTGAGTAGCAAAGACGAACCTCGGGATATTGGGTAAGGGTATAGTAGACCATATCATGTGGACCTTAAGATATGATTCCAGGCATTATGTGTTTCGTTTTTAACCATTTTAGCTATCGTTCCCTTTCACCCTTTTGTGTGTATCCATAACCCCCTTTGCAGCCAAACACGCACCTTAATTCTTTCTAAACCCACCATTAAACCTTTAGCCAAAAGCCTTAGCCAACCCTTATCCGAAAGTGTGTCAATTAGAGGCGGTAATGAACTACTAGAGATAGAGCAGAAAAGAAAGAATTCCGGCCAGTCATGAGAATAAAATAGGTCAATGTAACCCAAGAGATAGAAAAGAGGGCCAATGATGCCCCAAACAAATAAAGAGGACCAATGAAGTCCCAACTGAAAATAAAAATAAAAAAATAAAATAAAAATAAATAAATAAATAAATAAATACAGTTAGTCAGATAGTATTTATAGCAGCTGAATAAGAGAGTCAAAGCGACTCCAATAGTGACAAAGAGGGCCAAATGATAGAGGCTGAAGTAGAGAAGTTCGGAACTGCCAATGATTGACACGCCAAGGATCTTTGAACCATTTTACCCTTCGTTTCTCAGCCATAGCCCTAGCCCCATTACAAACCCTTGTAAATACCTGGATGATCTTTTGGAAGATGTGATTACGGTATACGACCACCCTCATCGATATTCCCTGTCTTGCTACTTGACTCCTTCTGAGATCAAATTTTTGGACAATTGTGCGTCTTTCCTTAGAGTTGTCATGTAATAATTTGAGTATTCTTGTACATAACCTCCTTAAACATGACAACACGAGCGATAACCTAGGTTCGAGTGCAAAGAGAGTATCCCGTGAGGTAGGGTCGAGGCAAAATGTTTTCCCTAGTATGTTTGGACCTAGTCTAACCCGAACGTAATCGGAACAATCACGAGTTCAACTCCCAATGGAAGGTCATAGATCAAACGAAATAAGAATGAGGCGAGAGTGAGATAGATATTCACGGGTATGGGAAATCACCGATGCACCACTTGGTACCGATTGGGAATTGTGCAGTTATTATTAGTATTATTTCACTTATGTGTGCTTTATTTCTATTTTATCGCTCAATTGCTTGGGGACAAGCAACGCTCGGTTTGGGGTTGTTGATAACGCCACTTTTTGGCGTTATTTTCAGTTCTCAAACCAATGAGATTGGCTTGTATTCAAGTAAAAAGGCGTGTATTTTACGGTTTATCTAGTGTTTGATACAGGTTATCAAAAAGGCGGCTTTCCTCGGGAAAAGAAGCTAAAAAGAGCCTAAAACGAGTCCAAACGAAGCCTAACAGAAGCCCAAAAGTCAAGCCCAAGACCCGCACCCGAACCAGGACCTGATCCGCGAACCAGAAATCGACCCACGCAGCAAAATGCATACGCGCGACTTGCCACGCGACTTGCAAGTCGCGTGGTAGGTCGCGTAACCCACTGTTTGTCGATTTTAAGCTGTTAATTTCGGGATTTAGGTCATTCATTCGATACGCAACTTTCACACGACGGCCAGGGGCGATTTTGGGACGATTCCTGGAGACTTTTCGGAGCTTTCGGAGTCACGATTGAGAGCCGATCAAGGAGACGTTCAACACGCGAAGTAGAGACGAGCACGAGAGAAGGGAGTCCATCATCTTACTGTTTACGATTGCATCTTTTACGCTTAATCATGTTTACATACACTTTCGCATCTATTTCTCTTGTGTTTGAATCCACCACCGACATGAACTAACCGGTTCGTGTTGGGGGTTGGAATGAATTCGGTTTATTAAGCATGTAAACAAACGATTTGAACTTTTATCAGTTTTCCTTAATTAATGAAGCATGTGATTTCGTTCTTAATGCTTTTGTGAATCTGGCCAATTTACAATTGATTTGTTGTTAGTAATTAAGTTCGAAAGAATTGATTGCTATTCAGAATTAGGAATTGCATGTCTAAAGTCCGAAGGGTGATAGAGATATACCGAGTAAGCTTTAGTCCCAATTAAACCGTTAGGTTGATATCGAGAGATAAAATCTAGCCAGTTTAAACATAAATCGTGTACTTAATGTGTTTTGGAATCCATAGGTGAGATCGAGAGATTAAACTTATCCTTTTCAAAATAAAACCCGTTGTTGTTCGAAAGAGAACGACGGTGATCTTAAAAGATTTGGGAATCATTAAGGGAATTAACTGGTAACTGTTTTGAGTCAGTTGTTTGCATGTGTAGAACCTGAGGATTTCCAACCCTCAACTTCTCTTTCTATTGAAGTTTCTAAGTCGTTTACTGTTTCGTTGTGATTTCGTATTCGTTGCAATTAAGTAGTTTTAAATCAAACCAATCTTCCAATATTCGACAGTTCAGTTAATAGAGCTTGTAGTAATTGTGATACTTAGTTCCTAGTTCCCGTGGATTCTATACTCGTACTTACCGTACGTTATTACTTGATTTCGACACCGTACACTTGCGGTTAGATTTAGGGGGGTGTAACCCCACCTACACCATTGTTCTTCCTCCCTACAACCATGGTTCCTCCCCCTCTCGTTTTTTGTCCATGTGGCTCTTCTGCAATCACAAAAACATCGTGGACTTCAAGATATCCAGGGAGGCGTTTCTACTCCTGTTCGAACGTGGTAATGAACACGTTTCTCGTTTTTTTGCCCTAACTGTGAAATTTCTTTCTCTTAGGGACCAAGATGTGGATTCATCATGTGGTTTGACCCACCAATGTGTCAGAGATCGTTGGACATAATACCTGGCTTGATAAATTAGAAGAACCGCCTTGAAGCTACCATCATAGAACTTGAGAAAGAAACCAAGAAATGGAAGATTTTATTTTGTATCACATGGTTGTTTCTTCTAATTTATTTCTGTGTTTAGTGAAGTTAGTTTGATCCTTTTGAAGTGGCAAAATCAATTCAGTAGTGATAGTATAGCTTGTTGTAATGTCTTTTGGTTTTATGCCACAAAATGTAAGCTTAAATGTTGAATACTAAGAAATCAAGTAGTTTGATTTTTATTCCAGGCTGTTGATGTTAGCTTCTCAATTTGTTATGTATGATTTATTCCAAATACAGTGGCCAATTGATACAATTTGATTAATGAAGATATTTTAAGACATATTTAAGGTCTGTTTGTTTTTTTAAATAAGATCTGTTTGATTAAATAAGACCAATAAGTCCTAATAAGACATAATAAGTCCCAATAAGACTTAATAAGACATAATAAGATTTAATAAGACATAATAAGTCCCGATAAGACTTAATAAGACATAATAAGAGTTAATAACACATAATAAGACCTAATAAAACATAAGGCCTCATGAGAAACCTTCATTCACCTTTCTTTATTTTCTCATAATTTTGATTTTTTTAATAAAAAACTTTTCATAAATGACAATTCCACCCCTAAATGAAAATTGTGTATTTCATTATATGAAGGTTTCTTTGGTAAATTCTCTTCCAATTTAATTAGCTTAAATTTCCAAACTATCCAACTCTTAGAGACATTAATTTTACCTCTTCATCTTTCTATTTATTAATTAGAGCAAAACCTACACCAAAATTATATATACTACAACCTAATGCTCCACCAACATGAAATTAACACTTTTATATTATATACTATGTTTATTTGTTGTTTCTTCTTTGTAGAATTTACATTTCGTCGTTGCTCTTGCCCATCCTCCATAAAATTCCCGGGAAATGATTTATGTGAGTTATATATTGTTGATACTTGTATATGTGTGTGTCTTCCCAATCAATATCATTGTTTTTTTCTATAAAAAAATTTCATATTTTTTTTAATGTTTTGTATGTTTTATATATTGTTGTTAAAAAGTTTTTGGTTTTTCATTCAGTCTATTTACAATTGTTACCTTGATTTTTGTTGTGAGTTTTTTCTTTTCATTTTTATATGTCTACATAGTTTCTTAATTTTAAATTTGTAATTTTATAAGAAAAAACCACATGAGATGGCATTTTCTAAGCATCTCAATCCCAAGTTTCTTTTTTTTTTTCCCTCAATTGCATTTTTTTAATGTTTTGTGTATTTTTCATAGTGTTGTTAAATAAGTTTTTGGTTTTTCATTCAATTTATTTACAATTTTTACCTTGCTTTTTGTTGTGGATTTTTTTCTCATTCTTTTATATCTACATAGTTTCTTAATTTTGAGTTTGTAATTATATAAGAAAAACCACATGAGATGACATTTTCTAGGCATCTCAATCTCATGTTTCTTTTTTTCCCTCAAGTTTTGCATTTTTTGATGTAGTTATTAGCAATATGTTTAATTAATTAAACTATTTGTCTTTTTTTGTTTACACCAAAATTTGTTTATTTAATTTTTTCACATTATTCTAATTTTTTTCACATAACATACAAGGAATATATATTATCAACATATTTAAAAAACCGATAATATAAATGAAATTACGATCAATATATATACTTCTATTTAGATTATAATTGAATATAATAATATGTGTATTTTTAATAATAAAATGATTATAATTAATATAAATAAATAAATAATTGAATATGACTATTATTCACATCAATATAATACCTTATGATCATTATCAGTTATATTATTTACGTAATGCTTTATATATATATATATATATATATATATATATTATTTAAATTATATATTTAATTGACATACGATACGAGTTTTAATCATTTCCTTTACAACAATATGTATATATATTGATATATTTTATTTTCAAATAAAGTTAAATATCTAAAATTTTAATTAATATATAAATTATCAATATATAAGTTAAAAAATTATTATTATTTAAAGTCCTATTAAAATCAATATATAAATATAAATGATATTAGAACCAATATATATATATATATATATATATATATATATATATATATATATATATAGGGAAAGGTTCAATAGAGAAGTGCAAATATTTAGAGGAGTAGAGAAGTAAAAAAACACGGGTCCGTTCATATATGAACATTCATATATAAACAGTCATATATGAACATTCTAATATGAACGTTCATATATAAACAGTCATATATAAACAGTCATATATGAACGTTCATAAATGAACGTTCATATAACAGTCATATCTGAACGTTCATATGAACGTTCATATATGAACGTTCATATATGACTGTTTATATATGAACGTTCATATATGAACGGACCCGTGTTTTTTTACTTCTCTAAATATTTGCACTTCTCTATTGAACCTAAGGCTATATATATATATATATATATATATATATATGAGAATAAAACTAGAATCAACATATAATTAAATATTTATTATTAATCTCTTCTTTAATAAATGAAATACTTATTTCATTTAATATATATTCAAATACTTATTACTAACTCTCTCATTAATAAATAATATACTTATTACATTCATTTAATTTCACTAATTAAATCAATATTTATTACATTTAATATCACTACTAAAATCAATACATAAAAAAAAATTATGAATCAATATATATAGTTAAAATTATTATCAAAACTAAAGCTTATTATTATCAATATAGCAATATGTATAAAAAACGATATATATATATATATATATATATATATAAGCAATTTACCAAAATTTAAGCAATTTACCACAATTTCCCACAATTAAACAAAACTAGGTATCAATATTATGGTTGCATGGTGAATATAATTATTTTATGGAAATCTATGTTAGAGATATATCGATATATTACGAGTTATGACAAAACAATATTAATTATACACCTCATTATTATAATTAATACTCTCACTCACTTCTTTTATCATATATCATTTTGTGTCAATTACAAAGTTTGATGATGTAGAACTACTTAGCTATTATTTAATTATATATATCAAAAGAAATAATTAAGGATGATGAGCAACTTCATATCAAGTGTAATATTGATTCTTATTTAAGATAAGAAGAAATAGTCTCAAGTGAACTAAGGATGATGAGACGGTTTCATATCAAGTGAAGTATCAATTCTTATGTTTAATATATGCTATGTGATCATCAATCCATTTAATTTTAATATTTTCTACATAATTTATCGTCACCACGCAACGCGTGGTGTCGAACACTAGTTAAGACTTAATAAGAGTTAATAAGTGTTCAAATTGATGGCTCAAAGGTTTTGTATCTTCTCATTCAAATTGAAATATAATACAGGGGAGAGAAATAAATAGACCAAAAACAAAGGTTAAAAAAGGGAATGAAATAAAAGGACGAAAATAGGGGAGCAATCTGTGGAGAGAATTATGGAGTAGAATGAAGGAAATGATTTTAATTCCCAATACTCCCCCTCAAGTTGGAGTGTGTAGGTTGACAACACCCAACTTGCCAAGTAGAAAACTGAGTTGAGGAGCACCTAAGCCTTTTGTGAAGAGGTCAACGATTTGTAACTTTGAGTCGATGTGAAGAGGACGAATTTCTTGAGTCTCAACTCTTTCACGGACAAAATAGCAGTCCATCTCCACATGTTTAGTCCGTTCATGAAAAACGGGATTGTTGGCGATGTGTCTCGCAACTTGGTTATCACAAAAAAGAGGAGTGAGACCTTCAAACGGAACATCTAACTCTTGTAGTAACCATCGCATCCATAGAACCTCACTAACGGTAGAGGCCATGGAACGATATTCTGCTTCAGCAGAAGATTGAGAAACGACCGATTGTTTCTTAGTTTTCCATGAAACCGGTGCACCCCCAAGGAGGAGTAAGTATCCTGTTCTTGATCGTCTCGTAAAAGGACATCCAAGCCAGTCGGAGTCACAATACGCCGTGAGATTATATCCTTCTGATCGTGGTAAAAGAATGCCTTGTCCTACCGTAGCCTTGAGATAGCGAAGGCCACGATGAGAAGCATTCAAATGGTTCTGCCTCGGGTCACTGACGAATTGGCTCAAGACATTAACCGCATATGTGATGTCGGGTCGGGTGGCCTGCAAATAAAGTAACCGTCCCACCATCCGACGGTAAAGGCTGCTGTCAACCTTTTGTTCTGTCTCCCCTTTATCAAGTTTCAAATTTGGTTCCATAGGAAACGAGCTGGGTCGACAGCCTTGTAGCCCGCAATCTTCCAGAATGTCTAGGGTGTACTTTCTTTGGCTCAAGACAAGACCTTTGGAAGTGCGAACCACCTCGATCCCAAGAAAGTATTTAAGATTCCCTAGATCCTTTATGCTAAACTGTTTGTCGAGCTCGTTTTTTATGGCTTGTATCCGATCACGATCGTTACCAACGATAATGACATCGTCTACGTATATCAAGGCCGCGACGAAACTGTTCTTTTGTTTATAGATGAAAAGGGAGTAATCGGCTTTGCATTGTTTGAAACCCAAATTAAGGAGGGACGTGGTAAATTTTTGATACCAGTTCCGTGAGGCTTGTTTTAACCCGTAGAGTGATTTCTTTAACTTGCAAACCCGAGTTTCCTTTTCTTTAGAGAATCCATGTGGGATCTTCATGTAAACTTCCTCGTGTAAATGTCCATGTAGAAAAGCATTGTTCACGTCGAGTTGATTGATAATCCAGTCTTTCTTGACAGCAACGGCTAGAAGAGTTCTAACCGTGACGAGTTTGGCTACTGGAGCAAACGTGTCATGGTAGTCAACTCCTTCTTGTTACGTGAATCCCTTTGCAACGAGACGAGCTTTGTAACGTTCCACCTCCCCGTTTGGTTTATACTTTACTTTGTAGACCCATTTGGAGTCTATGGCCCGTTTGCCTTCCGACAATTCTGCGAGAGTCCATGTGCCGTTTTCTTCAAGAGCTCGTATTTCCCTTTTCATCGCCTCTTTCCATCGTTCATCTTGCATGGCTTGTGCAAAATTTCTTGGCTCATTATTGGAATGAATGGCCATTAAGAACGCTTTGTGTGAGTCAGAAAAATGCTTATAAGAGACAAAATTGGACAAGAGATGTACCGTAGAGGAGTGTTGACTGGAAGCGGGATGTGTCGGATCAACGGATGGGGGAAGCTTGACTTCGAAGTCTTTAAACCGAGTCGGTTGAGATCGAGTTCGTTTACACAGTCCCTGTTCAGGATCCATGTTTTGGAATCCATTCTCTTCGTTAGGGCCGTGGTCTTCAGTACTTAGGCTTCCAATTGGACTTAGAGCTTCATTTGTCTCATCCACGTGATCAACCTCATGTTGAGGTGGTGGACCACTAACTGGATTTTGATCATAGTTTCGAGGTGGGCTATCTGTCTGCATACCCTCATATGTAGTTTCTTCATTAATTCCCATTGTGACATCATCCTCCACTTGGTTTTGAATCTCGACATTAACTTCAGTGGGCCGACTTTCTTGCTCAAAAATGTCTTCATGTTGACAGTTTGAAGCAACACTATCAGAAGGGAAGTGGTTCTCAAAAAATCTAACGTCCCTTGAGATGATTATTTTCTTGTTTTCAAGATCGTATATTTTATATCCTTTTGTGCCTGCTGGGTAGCCTAAGAAAATACCAGCTCTCCCCTTTTCTTCAAATTTGTCTCCTCTTATATCGGTGTTTCGGTAATATGCTAAACAACCGAAGACCTTCATGTGATCATAGTCAGGTGCTTCATTGTGAAGAAGCTCAAAAGGGGTTTTATTATCGATGACCTTGGACGGTAACCGATTGATGATGTAACCGGCGATCAAGACACATTCTCCCCAAAACCGCTTTGGGAAACTAGCCTCAAATCGTAAAGCTCGAGCTGTTTCTAGGAGATGCCGATGTTTTCTTTCAACGGTACCGTTTTGTTGGGGCGTGTGAGGGCACATTGTTTCGAGTAGAATCCCATTTTCTTTGTAAAAACACATCATATCATTGGATGTGAATTACCCACCGTTATCACATCTAATTCTTTTAATGTTTTTACCAAACTGAGTCTTTACCATTTTGTGAAAATCCCTTAAGTAATAACCATACGGCTCTACTGAAATCATCAACAATCGTCAAAAAATAATTTGCTCCGGTAAAAGAAGGTGTACGATACTTTCCCCAAATATCACAATGCAATAAATAAAAACATTCAACAATTTTTATAGTGTTGTTCGAAAAAGGAAGTCTCGTGTGCTTCTGCATGACACAAAAATAATCCTTTCTCTCGTTTCTGACCATCCCCATCCGATATAATCCTTCTTCACATCTCCCCGCACCAATCAAGCTCCCCGTGTGAAGCTTCTGCATGACACAAAAATCGGGGAAAAATGAAACCACGCTTTGCAAACTGTTAGTCAATCGCCTCACAGATAATAGATTACAACTAAAATTGGGGACATAAAGAACATCATGAATTTTAGTACCCCCTTTAAGGGTCGAGTTACCCCTTCCTCTAACAGGCACTTTCGTCCCATTTGCAATGGTGACAGGTGCCTCGAAACCAATTTCAGTTTTGCCGTTGAGGAAATCTGGGTCATAGGTGATGTGTTTGGTGGCTCCCGAGTCCACCACCCATTCATCGTCCCTTTCCCTTTTACCTGCGAAGTTAGCCTTACGTGGTGCGTCGTCCCTGTTTTTGTTGTTCTCTCCGGTGAAGGTCTGCAAGAAAGTATGGTATTGTTCCTTTGTGAGTCCAGGAATCGGGCTTGAACCAGCTTCGACATAGGCAACCTTTGTGCCTTCTCGCTTGGTTTTATTACCCGGCCAGCATTCGGGATAGTCGATCTTCTTGAAACAACCCTCTTTGTTGTGTCCGTCCTTCCTGCAAAAGGTGCAATGTTCGATTACATCATTGCGTTTGGGATCCTTGGCAGTACCCTTGTCATGCTTCTGAGTTTCACGACCTCCAACACCATCTGTACGACCTGGAGTAAAAGCCTTGAAGGCAGCGGCTTCGGTTGTAGGTCTTTTGTCATGCGATATGGCCCTTTGTCTCTCATCTTCTACCACGAGATGGTAAGCGCTGCTCAAGTTAGGGATAGGTTTTGTGGCAAGGATCTGTGTTTTGATCACTGTAAATTCATTGTCTAACCCCATGAGAAACTCATAGAGTCTCTCTTTCTCCTTGGATTCATTCATCCTTTTTCGAAGATCGCAACTACACCCATTACAGGTGCACTGCGGTGTGGGCATTACCGAACCTATTTCATCCCAAAGCCCCCTGAGTTTCGTGTAATACGCAGAAACGGACGCTCCGGATTGTTGTGTAGTCGCGAGAGCATGCTTCAACTCGAAGGCCCTAGGGGCACTTTCTTTCCCGAACCTTTCAACGAGGTCAGCCCAGATTTCTCGAGCGGTACCTGCGTATTTAACACTGCTTCTTATTTCTTTCTCCATGGCTGTTGTTAGCCATCCTTTTAACATGGCGTCACAACGCATCCAAGGCATGTAGTTGGGAGAAGTTTTTTCTGGTTTCTTGAGGGATCCATCAATGAATCCCACCTTGTTTTTGGCAAACAGAAAAATTCATCATTTCATGTGACCAATCGGTGTAATTGTGGTCGTTTAGAGGATCGTTGACGTGCATCTGCTTCGAATAATCCGAAGCATGAATATAGAATGGTGAGTTGGCATCGATGCCACCCTCATTCTTGCCGCCATTTGGGTCTTTTTCTTCAGCCATTGCGTCGGCTGATGAAGAGCTTCGATCAGGGTTTCGATAGTCAGAACTTGGCTAGAAACCGCTCTGATACCATGTTCAAATTGATGGCTCAAAGGTTTTGTATCTTCTCATTCAAATTGAAATATAATAAAGAGGAGAGAAATAAAAAGACCAAAAACAAAGGTTAAAAAAGGGAATGAAATAAAAGGACGAAAATAGGGGAGCAATCTGTGGAGAGAATTATGGAGTAGAATGAAGGGAATGATTTTAATTCCCAATAATAAGACAATAAGTCCTAATAAGACGTAATAAGACATAACAAGAGTTAATAACACATAATAAGTCCCAATAAGACTTAATAAGACACAATAAGAGTTAATAACACATAACAAGACTTAATAAGACATAATAAGTCCCATTAAGACTTAATAAGAGTTAATAAGACATAATAAGAGTTAATAAGACATAATAAGACATAATAAGTCCCAATAAGACTTAATAAGACATAATAAGAGTTAATAACACATAATAAGACTTAATAAGTCCCAATAAGACTTAATAAGACTTGATAAGACATAATAAGTCCCAATAAGACTTAATATGACATAATAACACTTAATAAGACATAATAAGACTTAATAAGACATAATAAGTCCCAAAAAGACATTCCACTTCATATAATTCACCAAAAACACATGTACATTGTTTGTAGTTCAGATGCATTAAAAATTACCAAAAAACATAAAAGAGCACTATTTGCATCACAAAAAAGGATCAAGTTCATCAAATTGATTGTAGTCAATATCAAAAAAAGGATCAAGTTCATCAAACATGCCCGTGGTTTCAATTTCATTTAGTATGTCATCAACTGTTTCTTTCTTCTGATCAAACCCACATTCTTCCCCTACTAATGCCTTCTCATCAGTCTGATTAATATCACCCACCTCTTGGCCTTTCTCTTCATCAATCCAACCTAGTAGCAACTTTTTTTGGCAAGAACTACGCAGACCTCTTGAGACTTTCTTCGTACACCTACTAAACTCGGGTGAGCCTTGATCAGGGAGTTCCTCTATAACCACCTTACTACCACCAGGACTCATATTGTACGTATTCAACCTACTTTCCCATTATTCAATGTAAATATCAAATAATCTACAATCAGGCACAAGTTTCAGCATCTCTAACATGTCTGCATCATTACCCAAAGCATGAAGCCCAACATCTAAGTCCTCCCAGGAAATTTAAAATGAAAATAAGTGGGTATGGATGATTTATACCCCATTTCAGCCATCATGTTGTGTAGTTCATTGACAGAGAACTTATCGGTATCAACCAAGTCAACAAACTGAGTTTTACCTCTTACATATTGTCTACCAGGGAATTTCATGAAAACACCCCCATGGTGTATTCTTAAAGAAACAAGGGTTGGATAACATTCTGTAAAAAAAACGTGGGTTTGATCAACAATCAGCCACAATCAGTCAAATAAACAAAAAAAAAACCAAAATCAACTAGACATGGATAAAGAAGAACATACTGTAAATATCTATGTATTCGGTTTCATCATAGTTGATTCGAAGCTGCCATAAACTCCTTCGTTCCATCTGAAACACCTACAATCGTAAACCCTAAATTTTAGTTGGAAAAAACTCAGATTTCACTGCTATGGAGGATCGATTGATGAACTATGAAGATGGGTTCTTACCGTTGTGCTTGGAGGGACGAATTTTGAAGTCTGATTGCACAAAGATAGGTTTGGTCGATTAAAAGAGAGGGAGATGGTTAAAAGACGATTTTACCCATTTCATATGTGTGTGTTGACGGACTTTATTGACGGGGTTAGGGGAGAAGGACCAAAGGGGTGAGAAAATGTAAACCACATGGACCAAACACGTAATTATTTCATTTTAGCGACCAACAGTGCAATTTTGTGTAAACCACACGGACCAATCGTGTAATTTACTCTTGTTTTTAATATAATTAGCATCTTCAACAACTTTTAAAATAAGAAAATATTATTTTTCAGGGTTTTAAAGTTTTTTGAATTCTAATAGCTTCTTCAATACCCTTTCTAAATAAAATCTATATCTATATATATTATAAAGTAGAATCAAAGGGTGATGACGTGGCGAGCTGTGGGTGCAGAAATCGAGCATACAAATTTTCTAAATTTTTCACCTTTTAAAAAATAGATAACTTATTAAAGACCTTTATATCCGTGATTGAAAAAATGTATGATTCAGTGGGAGTTGGTCTTTTAGTAATTTTCCCTTCTTTGACTATCCATCTTCTCCATTTATGTTGCCTTCAATTCACCTCTTCACTCAGATGACCTATCCTCTTCTTTACCACACTCCTATCAATGTCGCGCCTCTCGCAATGTATAGCCGGTCAGCGAGGGAGGATTTGATGACTAGCGTTACTACTAAGCTAGCCTCGATGGTATTGATGAGGGAATCTTACATGGTGATGGAGCGAGTAGGATGTCGAGAGTGTCGGTATCGTCGATTGCGAGGAGTTCAAGGAGCGAACTCACCTTTAAGACAACAGCGTTAGGGTCTACGGTATGTGGTATGTTTTGAACCTTGATTGTTTTTCTATTATGGCTTCTGATAAAAACTCAAGGATGGAGTACTGGTGACTCCTTTGATCGATGTGAGGAGTACATGTATAACTCGATTTGTTTTGCAAGTAGTTCAAGGAGTGAACTTACCATTAAGATAGCAGTGTTAGGGTTTACGGTATATAATATGTTTTTAACGATGATCACTTTGTTTACGATGGCTTCTAATAAAACTCAAGGATGGAATACTAGTAACTCCTTTGATCAATGCGAGGAGTACATGTATAACTCGATTCATTCTAACATATTATTTGGGGGAAATTAGGGGTCAATTTTTGTGGAGCTCAGTTGATTAATTTTGGGATCCTAAACAATTTTCGCGTCCAAAACAAAGAGAGAAGAACATGACTTTGTTTCTTTCACGAGGATGCAATTAGTTTTTGGCTGCAATTAGTTGTCGGAGAAAATTTTGATTATTTCTTTCATTAATTTGTTTGTGACAATTTTATGTTTTGCCCTTTACTTGGATATTTAGTTGGTCCATTCATGAGCAGTTTTTAAGCCTCCTCTTAGACACATTAGTTTACGTTATGTTAAGAAGTAGCCATATTAGGATAAAGACACCTATAGTTTTTTTTCAAAACTTAATAATCACTTTTTGGTATTGGGTTTTAGGGTTGTTGACAGCACGCGGGTGAAGGTAAAAATCAACAACAGAAAAGTAAACGGCAAAAACAGAGGGCTTTATGGGTTTTAAGGCAACCACATACAGGAATCAGGTGAGTATTTTCTGGTCATTACTCATTTTTTGTGGTGGTTTTCCTTTTACTTTGGTCTTCTATGCCAATATGTTCATTGCTATAAGAACATATATAATGCACCCGAATCGTTAGTAAAGCTTTCACAACTAATACCATGAGATCAATATTAAGTTTCTCACAATGACAATTAATAATTAAACTGAGGATGTCGCAACATAACCATTTTTACTTTTTTCTCCCTTTAAGCTTTTTTTTTCTTTATAATTTCTCAATCAATGTCAGCAAGGCAGAGGTTAACTACATAGCACAGACCCTTCATTGTCAAAAACCCACAATTTAAAACCCTGGACTAATTTAAAACCCACAATGTCAAACCCTGGACTAATTTAAAACCATGGAGTAATTTAAAACCCTGTTTTGAGGTTTATATGTAGATTGTTATCTTGGGCAAAATTTAAAACCCACAATGTCAAAAAGATATGTGTATATATGAAGTAAGATCACCTAGAGTAAAAATGAAACTTAAATAAATAGCAGAAAAAGGGATTTATGAATTGAATTTTTTTGTACTTAGAACTTTAGACAAAAGTTATATG
The DNA here is from genome assembly GCA_033807775.1 of Saussurea involucrata. Taxonomy (NCBI): domain Eukaryota; kingdom Viridiplantae; phylum Streptophyta; class Magnoliopsida; order Asterales; family Asteraceae; genus Saussurea; species Saussurea involucrata. The sequence goes on along the minus strand of CM066322.1, from coordinate 145,331,192 downwards.
TAAGAAATTGTTCATCAAAACTTAGGTTGCAAACAACAGCCAAGGGGAGCGCTTACCAAGTCATATTACCTTAGCGAAAGAATATGTTAATAAGGACCTAGAATCTTACCCGGTAAGAGCGATACAAGGACCAAGAGTCTTATCCGGTAAGTGAGGCGGACAACTCTCACCATGGTTAGCACTTACCGGGTAAATTGTGTTGGTCCCGAAGGCCTATACAAGTTTCTAGAAGGGGGGGGGGGGGGGGTTGAATACAAACACACAGATTTTACTTTTCTAAATTGTTTATTGATAAATCATTAACAATTTACAGCTTGTTGCGGAAACAAGATTAAGGATAAACCTAAATCTAAACAAGTTGGAACACTAAGGTTTCTTGCACTAAGAGAGATAAGGAAATTACTAATAATAACCTATCTTGAGATAAGAGATTGAACTTGTCCAGAGTTAGCAAGTTACTTCAAATGAAGTGGGTTCATCTCTTTATATACTGCATGCATTTAATGCAAGTCAGTATACACTTTACACGTGGCATCAGCTGGTTGGTTGCATGTCATTGACCTTTGTTGACAACCTTAGTAGCCGCATGGATGAACAGTGTAGTATCAGAGTGGTTGTACGATTTCAGACAGTCGGAGGTTCTTTTTTGACATTTCGTACGGAGTCGTGCAAGGGTGGTTAAGACAAAAGTACTTTGTACGGAGGACTTCATGATCAGCTTTCGTTGATTCAGAGCATTATCATTATCTATTCAGCGAATGATAAAGTTCAGCGATAGCTGAAGTCTTGTACTTGATACTTCACGTTGAGTGGACAAATCTGAGTCTTCGCTGATCCGCATCAGTTCATTAGGAGACTTGTCGCTGGTTCTTGAGCTTGATCTTCGACTTCAGCGTAGAACCTTTGTTGACGTGAAACTTGTCTTCAGGGATCATAAGTAAACAACTAACTTATCAGCGATCATCATAATGACTGAACAGACTCAGAGCATTAATGGTGAACAGTGTTCGCTGAATGTTTAATTTAAAGAGCGAGAGTTCCTATCAGCGGTACTGTAAGATCTTAGTACTTATCAGCGATAGTGAAACTCTGATACATATTGTTTACTTACAATTTTCACTAAGTATATAAGAGAGGGTCATTATCAAATCACTGAGGGTTTGGATCAACAATCTCCCCCTATTTGATTATGACATAGCAACAAAGAAAATTGCTATTTAATGAAAACATAAGGATAAAAAGAACTCATAAAATATTTGCCCCTTTTACTGTTTTCTGGGATCTTTTCAGTACTGATGGAGTAAAGTACATTCGCTGAAATCTTTCTTTAAAACTTTGAATCAGGTTACAAAGAGAAATGGAAAGATTACAAGTACAAGCGAAATAAATTACAAGTACAAAAGAATAACTGATTCAATAGAGAAATAGGCGATCATATCAGTTTGTAAATGGTTATTCCTTAATGAGTAGTTCATCAAGGGTCATTGATGTGGTGGGAATCATCCAGTCAGGAACGGTTACACCTTGTTTTCTTTTGATCAGCGCTTCTTCAAAAATCAAGGGTTTCAGATGTCGTGCCTGAGGGTCATTCCTGAAGTCACACACTGAGATCTCTCAGTTGTTCGATGGGAGTGATGTGAAGTTCAGAGATGCGTTGAAAATGCTTTCCACCATCGTAGTCATGGAAAAATATCCCGTAGGGTTCGCTTATGACTTTGCCAGGGATGAAAGTCTCACCAGGAGGAAGAGATGTGTCAGGCATGGAAAGATCAGGATCAGGACCAAGGACTTCAGCACGTGAAAAACCAATACCTGTTTCATTTCGTATGATAGGGCCATCAATTGAAGATTTAGATTTCTTCTTCTTCGCTGAGGCCTTTCTTTTCTGACTTTCGAGAGGAGGAGGAGGAGGAATATCCACACAGGAGTAGACTAAGTCGATTTGTTTGTTGATCAGCTTTTCAACATGTTCCTTGTATTTCGACTGAGACTTCTAGATGGCTAACCTGATCTCCAACCATTCAGAGAGACCGTATTTCGTTATGGCTTCAGCATAGAATTTTTCGTACTTCTTATCTTCTCTGAATATCTCAACTTCAGCGATTGAAACAAGGGTTGTTCTTCCAGAGATGAATACCTTGTTGATTTTGGCAGGAGAGAGTCTGTAGTTGACCTTTTCTTTGCACCATGATAAAGTGGACTGAGACACAGTTCTCTTTTCTTCAGTTATCTTCTTGGCGTCTTCCCAGAGCTGACGTTGAACTTCAATAGGAACTCTTTTCATCTTGGGGTCTTTCACTGATCGTTTAGAAAGTTGGATGGCGTATTCTTTGTCCTTTTCTTCAGCTTCCTTTCTTTCAGCGATTAATCTTTCAGCTCTGAGGTGATCCTTGTATTCCTTTTGGGAAATTCTGAACTTTGTAGGAACTGAAGGAAGTTGATCATGCCTCAGAATGATTCGCTGATCCTCGAATTGCTTTATTATCTCCTCTCTTCTTTTCTGATCCTCTTCACTTAGCTTTTGAGGAGCTAAGGAAGGTCTGTGTCTGTGTGAGAGTAGCTGTTCTTCAGGTTCATCAGTCTCAGAGATTAAATCTAAGACTGTGATTATTTCTTCAGTAGCAGCTGGTATTATTGGTGAAGTCGCAGTTGTGGAACCTTCAGCGATATCCTCAAATAGGGGAGAGGACTAGCTGAAACACAGCGATCTTACAAGTAAGAACTTGGGTAGAATCAGAGAGAGAAAATTTGTTCAAGTGTATAGGCTTGGGTAGTAGAACTGATAGTGTATGATAGAGGAGGGATGGAGTGAGAGATGTTTAGTGTACCTGACAAACCGGCTTTTCAAGCAAGATCGTCAGATTGTCATCTTCAGTGACGCTTTTGCCTTTGCCTTTCTCAGCTCCAGAGGCTGAGGGCTTTGTCTTTGTCCGCTCCCCTGAAGGTTCATTTATCGAGATTCCCTTAAGAACTTTGATCCTCGGAGCAGGTTTGACGATAAAGAAGTCATCGTCATCTTCGTCATCATCATCATCATTCTTTGGAGAAGAGGATGGTTCATTATCAGGGATGTCGACGGCTTCATCATCTTCTGCTTCGGATTCGGTTTTATCAGCTTCTTCTTAGAGTTGCTCCCCCTCAGATACAGAGGCGAGCTTCTCGGTTTCCTCAGGGTTTTCATCTCCCTGAGGTCCAGCGGTGGTTTCTTCAGCATCCTTCTTCTCTCCCCTGATAGATTCATCATGGGAAAGGTCTTCAGCGCTCTTGGAGAGATCTTCAGCGCTCTTGGAGAGATCTTCAGCGCTCTTCTCCCCCTCTTTCTCATGATGAGTGGGGGAGGAATGGGTTGACTCAGCAGCGTTGGCAGGTTCACTGTCTTCTTGGCCAGAGATACCTATACAACCTTCAATCTTTGCTATTCTGTCTTGAAGGCCAGAAATAGCAGGATTGATCTTCTCCAGCTCAGTGCGATCCGCCGCTGCGAAATTGTCAGATGCTGGGACAGGGGCAGGGGCAGGAGTATTCGCTTTGTATAGTAGCTGCTCGATCATCGTTTTCATCGAACTAACATCGGTCTTTACAGAGCCTAAGTCAGCCTTTACAGTAGACATATCTCCCTCTAGTTGTCCAACCGATGTCTTCAGCGTTGTGACCTCGCTGGACTTGGATGAAACTGAATTTTTGAGAGAGGTGTAGTCTGTGTAGATGTCAGCGAGCACCTTGGCGAAGTCGCTGAGAGTTTTATCAACCTGCTTCATGTCATCCGTGGAAGCCTTCTTCTCCACCACCGTTGTCAGCTTTGTAAGATTCTCTCCAGCGTTTGTTACAGCTGTAGAGTTATTTGAAAGAGTAGTGGTGAGACCTGTCAGCTTTGTCTCCACGGACTTCAGAGAGGCGTTGATGTCTCCCAAATTAGGACCTGTAACATATAAGAACTTGTGAACATAGGAAAGCTCAGAAGTTTGGGGTTTAGTGACAGTGTTTATGGGTTGGTGTGTACCTGCAGGAGGATTGATGAACTCGTCAAAATTACGGGTTCCTGAAAAATGTTCCATGTCATCTTCAAAAGTGCCCATGGATTGTCCTGCAGGTCCTGTCTTCATCATTCCTAGAGTATCGGCTTTAGTTTCCGTAGAAATGATGGCAGCTCTAGCGAAATCTGGAGGAGAGACCAAATGAGTAGAGGGAGGAGCGAAGGATAAGAATGGAGGTTGGGTTCTGAGTTCAGCGTTAGATTCGCTGAAAATCACTTCATCAGTCTTTTGAGAGACTGAAGGAGGTTGGGTAGGTTCCAAGTTTGTAACCTCAGCGTTTAGAGACGCTGAAGTTGGGATGGAATGGATGGGTTGTTCAGGTGTGGCAGAGCGTACCACTGAACGTTCTTTCAGCTCTGCAGAAAGAGCTGAGGAGTCTTCAGCATGAGATTGCTGGGGTTGCTCCTTTGTTTTCTTGATCCTTTTAGAACCAAGTGGGGTAGATGATTGTTTCCTTTTCTTAGAAGGAGAGGATTTTGTGGCCAGGGTATCAGCGATGGGTATTGTCGCTGAAGGAGCCACAGAAGTAGAAGAAGAAGGGTTGAGAAGAGTTAAAAGGGTAGAAAGACGTACCTAATTTTCAACTGGTTTGAAGTCAAGTACCTTAGGGCCAACCTGAGAGAGTTTCAGGTCACCCTCTTGCGGGTAGCTGTCCTTCAGGCCATATTGGAAGATGGCACTGATGAATCGGGGGTAAGGAACCCATGGAGGTCTGTCAGCGGCAGAGTCTACTCTTTGCACCAAGTCATCATAGATAAGAGATGCCCAGTCAATGTGTAGACCTTTCAGCAGAGCGTATCCCATTGCTTGCTGAGGTTGAGCGGCTTGGTCAGAGGAGCCGGTCTTGGCAGTCATGCAGCTGATTAAGTGAGCGAAGATGAAGTTCATCTCGCTGGGCATTTTCGACTTCTTTAGCAGGGTCAGCTTCTTCTCGGGCTTCTTGTCTCTGCCAATTTCCCATACATAGCCCATTGCATCGAAAAATGCAATAAGAGCTTCTTTGTCAGCGAGTTTCTTATGGTCAGGGAAAGGAACAAAAGGCTTTTCTTTTGTAGCGTTGGGAAAGTTCAGAGCTTTGCGAATGATGGCAGGTGTGATCTTTATCGTGCCATACTCAGTATCGCTGAGGATACAATCAATTGTTTTGGAGGGATCTTTGGCGGATGGTAACTGAGAATGTCTGGCAGAGTACCAGAATTGGGATAGTAGTAGCTGACTTGCAGGAGGTGAGATGGTCAGGGCTGTTGAAATGCAGCAATTCTTTAGGAAATTTACAGCATCTTTCAGATGTGTGACTTGCTTTCGAGGAGGAAACTCGAGAAGCGCAGAAAGGTTGTTCGTTTTGGTCCAATCTAGTTGATCCAGAGTGAACTTAACCTGAGGAGCCTTGATAATTTCTACTTCCTCAGAATCAGCGGAGATGTTCTCAGCGGTAGCAGGAATGTCAGACGATGCCATTTCTCTGTATTATCAGTTCAACCAAAGATGTTAACAAATAAGAATAATCTTAATGTGGAAAGATTTTCCATTAAGATGGTTCAAATTTTATCCATTTCATTCAGACACAAATGTCTTAATGAAGATTAGGGTTTTTCTTGATTTTAAGAAACGAAAATGTAAAACCCATTTATTCTTGTTATCCAGTTTTCGATGAAGAATTAGATTTTGGAAACGAATGAAGAACAAGTTTAAGATTTTTGCATTTAAACTTGAAGAACAACCATGAAATGGTTGTGTTCATAAAACCATGAAAAAAATGATTTCATTTTTAAGAAGTTCTTTTGTTTGATCTTGTTAAAACAAGGAAAAGATCGGAAACAAGTTATACGCATTCGGTAATAAATAAGAACATATTAACCTTGATGTTTGATGAAGAAGATGATGAACAGTTCTTTGAAGTTTTAGAAAGCACAAATGCAACAGTGAATTCTTTCTTGCGGAGGAAGATTGTTCGCGTAAAAGAAAATATAAACCACGAGTTTGTTTATATAGAGAGATTAGAGAGAGAAAATCTTGAGCGGGAAAAGATTTTCATCATGACACGGACACGTGTTTGCATTTGATTGGAAGTTTGAACGAGACGTGCAAACGTGTGTCAGAAAGAGAAACATGCCGGGGTTTATCCGTTGTAATGACGTCACAACTGTCCTTTCATATTCTTTTAGGATGTCTCTAAGGTTTTGAAAGCTCAGGGACTCTTTTACAAACATGAAGCAGTGAATGAAAATATCAGTGATGGTTTTAAGAATTTTCAATATATCGCTGTTAAGGAAGAGATATTCAGCGATGCATTTTGTTTTGAAATCTTGCATTTTCATGCGATTGTCAGAGAGAGAAAACATACCTTGATATCAGCTTAACCAAGTTTTATTCAGAGAGAAGATGATTGAATAGGTTATACGAGTTGATTTTATCCTATCGCTGATCAATGTGAACCGTTGAGGATTTTACCATTCAAAGTTCAGCATTCCAAGCTCGCTGATGAGAAAGTTGAATCTTGTCTCATCAAGAGGTTTGGTAAATAAATCAGCTAACTGATAATCAGTTGGGATAAAATGAAGTTCTATATCACCATTCATCACATGATCTCTGATAAAATGATATCTGATTTCTATGTGTTTGGTCTTTGAATGTAGTACTGGATTGTTTGCTATAGCGATGGCACTTGTGCTGTCGCAATAGATTGGAATTTTGGAGAGCTGAAGATCATAGTCTAGTAGCTGATTTCTCATCCACAAGACTTGAGAACAACAGCTTCCAGCAGCTACATATTCAGCTTCAGCTGTGGAAGTGGACACTGAATTTTGCTTTTTACTTGTCCAACTTACCAGCTTTCCACCCAGGAGCTGACATCCTCCTGTGGTGCTTTTCCTATCCATTTTGCAACCTGCAAAATCACTATCTGAATAGGCGGTTAGATCGAATCCTGAATATTTGGGATACCAAAGACATAGGTTCGCTGTACCCTTAAGGTATCGAAAGATTCGCTTTACAGCTTTCATATGAGATAGCATAGGTTCAGCTTGATATCGTGCACACAAACATGTTGCATACATAATATCGGGTCGGCTAGCTGTAAGATACAAGAGAGAGCCGATCATCCCACGGTACAGCGTGACATTAACAGGTATTCCCTTTGAATCCTTGTCAAGTGTCAGCGGTGGTGCCATAGGGGTTTTCATAGCTGAACTATGAGTTAAATCAAATTTCTTCAGCATATCTTTAACATACTTTCCCTGATTAATAAAAGTTCCTTTTTTCAGTTTGCTTAATCTGAAGACCAAGGAAATATGTTAGTTCACCCATCATGCTCATTTTATACTCATCTTTCATTCTATCAGCGAAACGAGTACAAAGCTCAGGGTTAGTAGAACCAAATATAATGTCATCAACATATATTTGAACTAGAATGATATGACCTTTCACTTTTCTAAAAAATAGAGTTTTGTCAATCTTACCTCGCTCAAATTTTTCAATATGGAGATAAGTAGAAAGAGTGTCATACCATGCACGAGGAGCTTGCTTCAAGCCATAAAGTGCCTTATCCAGTTTATAAACATAATCTGGACGCTTAGAATCTGAGAATCCTGGAGGTTGTTCCACATACACTTCTTCATTCAACTTTCCATTCAGAAACGCTGACTTAACATCCATCTGATGTACTTTGAAGTTTTGTGTATAGCATATGATAAGAATAGACGAATAGATTCAAGTCTTGCTACTGGAGCAAATGTTTCGTCATAATTTATACCTTCCTCTTGTCTGTATCCTTGAGCAACAAGACGAGCTTTGTTGCGGGTTACAGTACCATGTTCGTCCAACTTGTTTCGATAGACCCATTTAGTGCCTATTACTGTTTTATCAGTTAGTCTCCGAACAAGTTTCCAAACTTTGTTTCTTTCGAATTCAGTCAGCTCTTCTTGCATGGCGCTGACCCAGTTTGGATCTTTGAGGGCATCATCTATTTTCTTTGGTTCAGTTAGAGAAATAAAGTTAACAAATAAACAAATATTACCTGCACTTCGTCGAGTCTGAACACCAGCGTTTGGATCACCAAGAATTTGATCAATTGGATGATTTACGGTCCATCGCTGAGCCGGAGCATAAGTCGCTGACTCATCTTGAACTGGAGGAGCTGAAGATGAGGCTTCAGCTACTTCTGGAGTTTCAGTTAAGAGATGAATACTTGCATTTGTCATTTCATTTACTGATTGCTGAGAGATAGATGGAATATTTGAGGCATTTGGTTCAGCGGTAGGTATAGTGTTTATAGGAACAGCTGAGACCCATGATGTTTCAGCTTCACTATTCTGCATGTTTGGAATGATAGGAGGACTATCACCTTCTACTGGATGAGCATGAGGAGTGGGAATATCTTCTGAATCACCAAGATGAGAAAACATCCATTGATTCAGTTCTTCAGTATCAGCGGACGGTTTAGAGTTCGCTGAACGGGATTCGTCAAACGTGACGTGAATAGTTTCTTCTACAGTTTGTCTTCTACGATTGAAGACTCTGAAGGCTTTGGAAACTGAGGAGTATCCAAGAAAGATTCCATCATCAGCCTTAGGATCAAACTTTCCAAGAGCATCTCTGTTGTTCAGTATGAAACACTGACATCCAAAGATGTGAAGAAAGCTGATTGAAGGCTTTCTCCCATGAAATAGTTCATAGGCTGTCTTTTTGAATCTTTTAACTATCAGCGACCTGTTTTGCGTAAAACAAGCAGTGTTGACAGCTTCTGCCCAAAACTGAGTAGGCAGGTGAGAATCGCTGAGCATTGAACGTGCAGCTTCAATAATTGTTCTATTTCTTCTTTCAGCGACTCCATTTTGTTGCGGTGTTCTCACTGAAGAGAAGTTGTGAGAAATCCCCTTACTCTCAAGGAAGGAATCAAGAGAGCTGTTTTTGAATTCAGTCCCATGATCACTCCTTATTGAGCGAACGGTCAGATTGTTCAGGGTTTCCATCTTCCGAACAAAGGTGATGAGTTCTTCAGGGGTGTCACTCTTAGAACGGAGAAACATTACCCAAGTGAAGCGAGAGAATTCATCAACTATGACCAGCGTATATTTCTTTCCAGCGATGGATTGTTTGTTAACAGGGCCAAACAAATCCATATGGAGTAGTTGTAGAGGAGATGACACTGATGAAATTTGCTTTGATTTAAAGCTTGCTTTGGTCTGCTTCCCTTTTTCACACGCTGAACATAAAGACTCTTTGGCGTATGAATGCTAAGGTAGACCAGTGACTAACTCTTTTGAAGAAAGAGTGTTCAGTGTCTTGAAATTTAGATGAGATAGCCTCTTATTCCATAGCCAATTGACATCAGATGAGGCCCTTGAGAAGAAACAGGAGTTCTCAGTGGTTGTTGAATCCATGTTTATTACATAAACATTTTCCAAACGATAACCGCTGAGAGCTGTCTTCTCCTTTTTGTCAGAGACAAAGCAGGATTCCTTAGTAAAGATTACTTTGTTATCCATGTCGCAAAGCTGACTGATGCTTAGAAGATTATGCTTCAGCCCTTCAACATATGCGACTCTTCTGAAGGAGGTTGTACCATTTGAAAGTACACCATACCCTCGGGTATGTCCTTTTCCATTTCCACCGAAAGTCACAGAGGGACCCTTCTCTTCCTTGTATTCAGCGAGCAGGCTTTTCTTTCCAGTCATGTGTCTAGAGCATCCGCTATCGAGATACCAGATACCCTTCTTAACCTGCAATACAATGGAAGATTAGTTTTTCTTGGGTACCCACTTGACCATGTATACACATTTGTCAGTGGAAGTAGTTGGAATGGAAGATTCAGCAGTCTTCGCAGCATTTGAAGATTCAGCTTTGTCTTTCTTCACTTTGGTTAATTTCTTAACTTTAGTGGTAGGATTCACCTTGACCTGATTTGCACCAGGGTTGGTCTTCTTTGCCTTGGGGGAAATCTTCACCTTAGCTAACTTTTCAGCTTTGGTGGCTGTGGGGCACTTACTAGCAATATGATCGGTAAGTCCACAGTGATAACATTTCCTATAACTAAAAATAGTTCTAGGACCATTTGAATGCTGAGCTTTTGATTTCGAATTAGAAGTGCCAGCACCAAGTAAACTATTGGCTTTAGAAATGGGACGAACATTCAGTTCTTCAGATTTCTTACCAAGGACATCCACTCTGAGTCTATGAGTAGATCGCTGAATAGATCAAGAGATCTGCTTCCTTGATCCAGAAGGATGAGCCACTGAAGCTTTAGAAGCATTCAGCTTTGGTACTAAGGTACCCTTCTGAGGATTCTGGTAAATAACAATTCCTTTACCTTTGTCTTTATAGACAGAGGTAGGTTTTGAATAAACCATTTTCTCCTTGCCTTTTGAGGAGGTAGGAGTTTCCTCAGGGATTGGTGTATTGGACGAGGAGCACTGAGAAGATGAAGTATCAACGACTGAGGATACGAACGTTCCAAATTTAAGCATTGAACGCTCAGTGGTTGGTTTTGGAGTATCATATTTGTAACCCAGACCACGTTTATCACTTAGGGGAATTTGAGACTTTATTATCTCAGTGATCTTTGTTGAAGAATTACATCATCCTTCAACAGTAGCTTTTTCAGCTTTTAATGCAGCGATAGCTTCTGCTCGTTCGATTTTGACTAGCTGATTTAAATATACTTGATCTTTAAAATCTTCTTCAATTTTAGAAAGCTTTTCTATTTGAAGGTGGCAGTTTTTAAGCTTTTCAGCGAGATCAAGGTTTTGGTTTTCAACCACAGTTTTTCCGTTCATGGCTTCGTATAAACTTCTAGTCAAGAGATCGATCTTACGGAGACTATCAGCTTCATCAATATTTGCAATATTGGTAAAGAAGGAAGGAGATACCTGAATAGCAGAGGTTGAAGTGGAGGGAATGTCTGAACTTTCTTCCTCTTCTTCAATCTTGGCCATAAGACATAGATTTGCTTCATCATCTTCAGAGTCAGATGATGATGCTTCTTCATCAGAAGCAGCCCAATCATAGTTAGCCATCAGGCCTTTACTCTTCTTCTTAAAGTTTTTCAGCTTAGCATATTTTTCTTTCAGCTTTGAATATTTGTCATCTTTATTCCTTGGAACAAAGGATTTCTTTGTAAAAGCTGAGGGTCTAGAAACTTTCTTAGACCTGCACTCGTTAGCGAAATGTCCTGTCTTTTCGCAGTTAAAACAAGTAGCAGTTGCCTTATCAACAAAAGCTGATGATCTAGGCTTATCAGTTATGGAAAAAGGTTTGTTCTTTCTAAACATTTTCTTTTTGGCAAATCTCCTGAACTTTTTAGTTAGGAGAGCCAAAGATTCATCATCATCTGAAGAATCAGAATCTGATGACCTTTCAGAGTTACTTTCTAACTCAGTGATAGTGACCGAGGGTCGCTGAGTAGAAGGTTCCTTTGAGATTAAAGCAACAGGGGTGCTTTTGGAATCTTTTACAAGATTCTTCTTAAGATGGCTCGATTGCTCATGATTCAGCAACGTGCCATATAAGGTTGAAAGGGTCATTGATTTTAGATCCTTTGACAGCTTGAGACACATAGAATAATTGTCCCAGCTTTCAGGTAAACATTCTAGAAACTTTGTCAGAACTTCAAAGTTAGAATATTCCTTACCAACAGTTTTCAGATCCATAATTAAACAATTAAAACGTTGGTGAACTTCAGAGAGAGATTCATTCTTACCAGAAATGAAGCTTTCGTATTGTCTTACCAGGTTGATCTTTCTTGAGTCCTGGACTTCAGACGTTCCTTCATACTGAACACATATTGTGTCCCACATGGCTTTTGATGTTTTCAGATTCATGACGGAATGGTAGACTTCGTCAGGAAGAGCCATGGATAGTATGGATCTGCCTTTTGTATCTATAGCCACTTTCTTCTTATCTTCGTCGGTCCATTGAAAGATTTCCTTAGGGACCAGCCTTTCTGGAATAGCAGGTCTATTCTCAACGGCTAGAACTGCAGCATCAATTCTTACAGGGATGAATGGACCATTCTCGAGATAGTAAGGCATAGTAGGGTCTACACCTTCTAGGAAGAGTGTCATCCTATTTTTCCATAAGTTGAAGTTATCTCTGGAAAATCTAGGGGGTTTAGCAAGAGAACCATTGTCTATATAATTTGTGTTTGTGTTGGTGGCCATTTTCAGATAATAGCAAGGAAGAGAAATATCTTAGATTAGATCTTGTTTATGAGATTAAACAAATCCGCTCTGATACCACTTGTTGGTCCCGAAGGCCTATACAAGTTTGTAGAGGGGGGGGGGGGGTTGAATACAAACACACAGATTTTACTTTTCTAAATTGTTTATTGATAAATCATTAACAATTTACAGCTTGTTGCGTAAACAAGATTAAGGATAAACCTAAATCTAAACAAGTTGGAACACTAAGGTTTCTTGCACTAAGAGAGATAAGGAAATTACTAATAATAACCTATCTTGAGATAAGAGATTGAACTTCTCCAGAGTTAGCAAGTTACTTCAAATGAAGTGGGTTCATCTCTTTATATACTGCAGGCATTTAATGCAAGTCAGTATACACTTTACACGTGGCATCAGCTGGTTGGTTGCATGTCATTGACCTTTGTTGACAACCTTAGTAGCCGCATGGATGAACAGTGTAGTATCAGAGTGGTTGTACGATTTCAGACAGTCGGAGGTTCTTTTCTGACATTTCGTACGGAGTCGTGCAAGGGTGGTTAAGACAAAAGTACTTTGTACGGAGGACTTCATGATCAGCTTTCGTTGATTCAGAGCATTATCATTATCTATTCAGCGAATGATAAAGTTCAGCGATAGATGACGTCTTGTACTTGATACTTCACGTTGAGTGGACAAATCTGAGTCTTCGCTGATCCGCATCAGTTCATTAGGAGACTTGTCGCTGGTTCTTGAGCTTGATCTTCGACTTCAGCGTAGAACCTTTGTTGACGTGAAACTTGTCTTCAGGGATCATAAGTAAACAACTAACTTATCAGCGATCATCATAATGACTGAACAGACTCAGAGCATTAATGGTGAACAGTGTTCGCTGAATGTTTAATTTAAAGAGCGAGAGTTTCTATCAGTGGTACTGTAAGATCTTAGTACTTATCAGCGATAGTGAAACTCTGATACATATTGTTTACTTACAATTTTCACTAAGTATATAAGAGAGGGTCATTATCAAATCACTGAGGGTTTGGATCAACAAATTGCTGCATACAATGCCGTTTTGGTGGGTAAAATCATACCCGATAAGTAAATGATAGTGTTGAATTTTACCAGTGTAAGCACTTACCGGGTGAGTGTTTGGTAAACGACCCCTAAGATATTGAGTTATGTGTTCTTTATTTGCTATTATTTACCTACCTTAATTGATCATCTTACTACGAAGAAACGACGACACAATATGATTTAGAAAGTGACAAGTCTTGCTTAGTATACAATAAAGTGTTTAATATAACAAGAAGGTTGACCATGTTGAGGTCAGGTAGCTTTTACCACTCCCTCTCACATGAGAGATACGATCTGTTTCTTGGTTTTAGGCTCCCCAAGTCTCATGCAATTAGAAAGAATTTGTCCTTCACCATTAGAAATCATGTTGTTTAAAGTGGTAAAAATTAAGACATTGAGTTATCTTATACTAAATGGGATGCCCATCTTGGAGCTATTTTCATTTAAATTGCATTTAGGTTCATTATTATTGCAAATGTATTTTGATCGTGTTCGTTTAAAATTTTAAGTTGCATTTAGTATCAAATTATTTTTCTCTTAAGTGTGACTGGACAATGGGATTGCTTATGGTAAACAAGCATGGGATGAAATTTTTTCTGTATAGGGATTAGTTTTGTGTACTAATAATTTGATTCTTTTAATTACATGGACTTATGGAACTCCTATGATTCTAAGTTTGGACCTGTGTCAAAACTGAAATATACTTTGGTGTGACTAATTATGCATTACATGTGCCAACAGAAATACGAGAGTGCCTCAAGTGTGATTGATGATTTGGATGATGTGGTTGGGACCCAATAGCGTAGGACTCATACTTAACCGAGTATATGCAAGAGAAAGTACATTATCAAAGACGATGATACCAACAATTGATCACATGTTTGATAATAAATTGCAAATGTCAAATAATTTGAACGTGCTATTTAATATGTTAATTAAGCTACTTCTCTTATTTTAGATGTGTAGACGTTTAATAAAACAATATTGCCAACACGATTAGTTACAAACGCTTTTTGACAAGTCATTGTTGCAGCAGGTCATGTGAACACCTTCATGTAGGGCTACTTGATGTGATGGAACGGTTGACTCGTATTTCATATTACCAACATTATTTGCATTACTGTGCGAAGCGCAACTTTGGACAATTAATTACTTTGTTTGTATTTGTTTGATAATTTTATTCATTTAGTAATGACAATTATAGTAGGTATCAAACTTAATAAACATATTTTATCTTCAAAATATTATTCTTTTTTATGGATTTTTTTTTGTTTTCTTTTAATCAATTATTGTATGTATCTCAAAACTATTAGTATCAATAATTAATTTAAAACAAAAATTTGATTGTCGCAACGCGTGAAGCCAAATACTAGTATATATATATAGAACAAATAATATACTTTTTTATAAGTTTGGAGATTTCTCTAAAGATATCTTTTTATTGTTGTCAACCGAAATATTTTTTAGAGTAAATAACCTGTTTGGTCCCTTTGGTTTACACTTTTCACCCATAGTGGTCCTAAAATCAAAATAATTACGCGAATGAGACACCTGGTACGCATTTTCGCTACTTTTTGGTCCCTCTAACAAACTGAGTTAACCCCGTTAACTTAAAGGGGTATTTTGGTCATTTCTCACTATTTTGTCTTCTTCTTGATAAAAATAAAAAAATAAAATATTTTAATATATTATATATACAATTATTATTATATATATATATATAGGGGTGGGTTCAAACGAGAATGATATCTATTTAAAAGAATAAAGGGACAACTCTCGGCCAATCATTTTTTAAAAATAATTCCGAAAATAATAGTTTCCAAAATTCAGATTAAAAGGGTATTAAGGTCATTTATGCTATGGATTAATTTAGGATAGTATTGACTTCCTAAAAATTAGGGATCACAATATATCATTCAAATCAAAATCGTATGGAATATCACAGGTGATTTCATTGGCAATTCATCCAGTTAATCCAAATATCTGATTTCATCCGGTTAATCCAAATATCACAAGTGATTGTATGATAAATAAGTTTCATCCAGTTAATCCAAATATAGTTAATCCAACTATCACAGGTGATTTCATCCGGTTAATCCAAATATCACAAGTGATTGTATGATAAAATCGTATTCAATATCACAGGTGATTTCATTGGCAATTCATTGGCTATTCACCTGGTTAATCCAACTATCACAATTGATTGTATGATAAAATCGTATTCAATATCACAGGTGATTTCATTGGCTATTCATTGGCTATTCAATATCACAGGTGATCGAGAGTTGCTTTGAATCGAAGAAGAACGAGATGGAGTCGGCCGCTATGGTCATATAAGGCAGATGTTTGTTGAAATCGATACACATAGGTGTGAAATTGACACACAAGTATCAACACCATCGATAGAGATTAGTGTCTTCGAAAAGTCCAACCAAATAAGCCTCAGCGGCCTCCTGAAGAGCAGCAACGGCGGAGCTCTGAAAACGCAGATCGGTTTTGAAATCCTATGTGATTTCCCTCACAAGCCTCTGAAATGGAAGTTTCCTGATCAGCAACTCGGTGCTCTTCTGGTACTTCCTGTTTTCCCTCATGGCCACGGTTCCTGGCCTGAATCTGTGTGGCTTCTTCACTCCTCCGGTCGCCGGAGCAGATTCATCTTCTAAACCCGGTTCATCTCCTTGACCTAGTTCATCTCCTTGACCCAGTTCATCTTCTTGACCTGTGTTCAGCCCTCACTATGTTTATGGAATCGGGGGCGCCTTCAATTCCTAGATGAAACACCAAGATGAAAAAGGTGAATGAGATGAACATGGAAATAGTTGTATTTCCTATTTAATAGGGATAATCATATCCCACTATTTTCTCACGCCATACGTATACAGCTACACCCTTTTTGTTTATTCCATTTTTACCCCTAAAATATTTTGACCATGGTGGAAAGTTGGCTTTGATTGTTATTAATTACTGATATTGCCATTATTAATTATAACCATTGATTTAATCTAACAAGGGGCTGAGATTTGTCCCTTTATTCTTTTAAATTGATGTCATTCTCGTATGATCCTCCCTCTATATATATATATGCAAACACAGGGAGACGTCGTCTCCCCGTCGGCCTCCCACGCACATCATCGGCACCAATCACCATCTCCGACCTTTCGTTCTTTTCTTTTTTGATGATTCTTTTAGATGTAGACTTTAGGGTTTAGTATGCAGATCTCCGGCGCTGATCATCATCTCCGGCCATCACCCGACATTTTCACCGCCAACGCCACCTTCATTTCTTCAACCAAATACACCACATTCATCTTTTCTCCGCATACAAAGGCCATGAACCACCCACAAGAATCTTTGCCCATTGTAAATCATTGGAGTATTGTGCAGTTTATCGACATCTTCAATGGCTATTGTAATCGATCTCTTGCTTAGTTGGGTTGGTTGCTGGATGATCTCTTCAATTGGATGTTTTACACAAGATGGTTTGGGTGTGATAAGCCATTTGGAGAAAATCAAAGATGGATTGAAAGAATTATGGATTTAATTTGGAGTGATTGGAGCCCTAATTTGATTCGATTTAGAATGGATTCTGGAGATTTGAATATTGGGAAGCATCAAAGGGTCTGGATGTTGAAAATTTGTTTTTCGATGTTGAAAAGGCCACTGTTTGTTCTGGAATGGGATCGTCTTGGTCTTGTCGATGTGGCTTTTTTCGAGTTCTATAATCGAGAAAGTGTGGAGAGGAATCTGTATGTTATCGGAGTCCATTGTTGGCTTAATCTTGTGAAGAGTTTTGGAAAGATGAAGTGTGGAGATGAATCTCTCTCTCTCTCTCTCTCTCTATATATATATATATATATATATATATATATATATATATATATATATATATAAGTTGCAGGTGTTGGTTAAAGAGAGATTGAGAGAAAAAAGTTTTGGTAAGATGAAGCGAGAAAAAGACAAAATAGAAAAAGATAAAATAGTGAGAAATGGCCAACATACCCCTTTGAGTTAACAGGGTTAACTGAGTTTGTTAGAGGGAGGGACCAAAAAGTAGCAAAAATGCGTACCAGAGGTCCTATTCGCGTAATTATTTTGATTTTGGGACCACTATGGGTGGAAAGTGTAAACCAAAGGGACCAAACATGTAATTTACTCTATTTTTAACTAATTAGGCATTGTTTGACAAAAAAAACTAACTAGTTTTTTTTATGTTTGGATGACCATAAGCTAGATTTTTGTGAATAGTCCAATATTACGTTCATTAATATTAATTATTATTTATTCTATTATTATAAATAAATATTAATTTTTTAAATTTAATTATTATTAATTAATAAATATTAACTGAAAATTATTAAATTAAATTTTAATTATACATTGATATTAATTTTTAAATATTTAGAAATTATTTTTATATATTAATCAATATATTTTAATTGTCAATTACTATTATCTTTTTAATTATTTTTTTCATATTATATGTAACGGTAAGTTAATATATTTTTTTTAAAACTTGTTTTAACAAATTCAAAATTTATAGTATATATATAATAATAAGTTTTAAATTCTTTTAATTAACATGTTATATTATTTAATTTTTGTTTACTACATTGGTTGTATTAATTAACATATTATATTGCTATAAACTTGTTTTAAGTATATTATTAAATATTGTAATTTATAATTTTTTAATATGCCTTTTTTGGTCATTTTACATGCTTATAAGCTAGTTCTTACTAAACCTGATATCAACTAGTTTAACAGCTACCAACTAGCTTATCAGTTAGTTTGCCAAACATAACCTAAATTTAACGACGTAAGGGACAAGATTCAACTCAAATCAAAATGCAAACTACGAGGACACTAAGTGTAATTATTGTATTTTAGGGATGGGATCCAAAACTTGGTATAAAGCACAAGAACCAAGAGGGTAATGCGTTCTAATATAAATATATAATTGCAAATTTACAATGATCTTGAATATCTGTCGACTTCTATTTCATAGTTTGACACAGAATTATATACTTGGAGTCCTATATCGGACTTAGACTATTTCTTCTCTTATATATGTTGGGAAACATTTTTCTTTCTTCAAGGACTCTTTTAAAGAGTAATATGAAGATTCCACGTATTCTCGTAATTGTAATATTTTATGAATGTTTTGTTATTGTTGAATGCCACGCCTCGCGTTTTTGTCATTCAGAAACTTGGCATGCATCAGCAGTTTAAAAAAAACAAGGTTGGTCTTTATGTCTAGGATCTTGTACTGGTCTAAAAGCACAAACTATCAAGTCTACAAAAACATATTACATCTGAGACTGATATCTAACCATGATGATGACCTAGTGAGGAAATTGTTGGATATTTAACTGAAGTAAATGGAAATTTCAGTTATTTTGGTTTTCAGTTTTTGTTGGTTTTAGTTTTGTTGATAGCTGTGTAACTGTCCAAACTTCTTATCCATATAAACCTATATATAAATAGAGGCTATTATTTTGTAAACCGAAATAATGGTGTAAACTTGTAAACCAAAGGTATTTGAGTCTTTTTCCCTAAATTCGTAATTTTAGGAATAATTCATATTTTTAATTACCAACAACATTCCTTAATTTTCTCATTATACTCTCTCTCTCTCTCTCTCTCTCTCTCTCTCTCTCTCTCTCTCTCTCTCTCTCTCTCTCTCTCTCTCTCTCTCTCTCTCTCTCTCTCTCTCTCTCTCTCTCTCTCTCTCTCTCTCTCTCTCTCCGGCGACCTACCACTTTCGGCGACGTCCTCCTACTGGCGGCGACCTCCCCCATTTCCGGCGAGTTTCATAATTTTCACATTTCGAGAAAAACATATGAAACTTCGAAATTTTCACGTTTCATATGAGAAAAAAGCATATGAAACTTCGAAAATATATGATTATTTCGACAAAATCTGAATATTCATATAGAAGAAAATATATGAAACTTAAAAAACTGATTGTTCATATAAGAGACAAATATATGAAACTTCGAAAATATATGATTATTTCATATGGGATAATATATATGAAACTTAAAATCCAACAACATATTATGAAACCGTTTATAAAACTTGAAATTTTCGAAAAAACAGTTTATGAACTTAAAATTTGAAAATTTTGAAAACACATTTTACCAAAAAATCAGATTATTTGTAACACCCCAAAGTTTGGGTTTTGACATTTTAATATAGTGGATCTATTTTAGTATTAAGTTTGACTAGTAATGGGCATCACGCAACGATCATAATTTTTTTCTAAAAAAAATAGACTACCATATATGCACACCACAATGGCACCATTTTTCAATCTATCATTTCTTCTCTGAAGTGGATAACCAATCCAAACATTAAAATTTAAGACTTTTTGTAGTATTAAAATTTTATGGTATCATCTCATCTGCATAATGTTTTTAGATATATAAAGATATCTTGTTTTTGCATTAAAATTTAAGACTTTTTGGAGTATTAAAAAATTATGGTATCACCTCATGTTGATCCAAACCCTCAGTGATTTGATAATGACTCTGAGAAACACTTAGTGAAAATTGTAAGTAGACAATATGTATTAGAGTTTCACTATCGCTGATAAGTATTAAGTCTGTTTCAGTACTGTTGGTAGAAACTCTCGTTCTTTAATTTATACATTCAGCGAACACTGTTCATCAGCAAGCCCTGAGCATGTTCTGCCTTACTGATGATCGCTGATAACTTCTATTGTTTACTTATGATCCCTGAAGACAAGTTTCACGTCAATCATGTTCTACGTTGAAGTCGAAGATCAAGCCAAAGAACCAGCGACAAGTCTACTAATGAACTGATGCGGATATCAGCGAAGCCAAGACATGTCCACTCAACGTGAAGTTTCAAGTAGAAGACTTCAGCGAACGCTGAACTTTATCATTCGGTGATAAAGAATCATTCAGCGAACGCTGATCATGAAGCCTCCTCTACAAGTAACTTTTGTCTTACCCCCTTACACGTCTCCGTACGAAAATTTCAGAATGGACATCCCTTTGTCTAGAATCGTACAACCAACTCTGATTCTACACTGTTCATCATGTGGCCACTAGGTTGTCTACTGAAGTCAAACCATGCAACCAACCAGAGGCTGCCACGTGTAAAGCTGTACTGATATGCATTAAATGCATGCAGTATAAAAAGGAAACCCTACTTCATTTTGAAGTGCTCGGACATTTCCTTCTCTTTGCTAATTTGTGTGTTAGAATATTATTCTTAGTATTCTTATTTTCTCTCTATCTATTTCTAGTGCAAGAAATCTTAGTGATTCTCATAGCTTGTTTAGATTAGGTTTATTCCTTAATCTTGTTCCGCAACAAGTTGTAAATTGTTTGATACATATCAATAAACAATTTAGAAAAGTGAAAATCGTGTGTTTATATTCAACCCCCCCTTCTACAAACGTGTATAACCCCTTTGGGATCAACAAGTGGTATCAGAGCAGTTTGTTTAATCTCATAAACAAGATCTTGCTGATACTAATCTCTTTTCTCTTCCTTGCTATTTTTTAAAATGGCTAACTCCACAAACAGAAACTATATCGACAATGGTTCTCTTGCAAAACCACCTAGATTTCCAGAGATAACTTCAATCTATGGAAAAATAGGATGATGCTCTTCTTGGAAGGTGTAGATCCTACTATGCCTTACTACATCGAGAATGGTCCATATGTTCCTGTGATGATTGACCCTGAAGTTCCAGGCACTGCTACTAGAGCTGCCATTCCTGAAAGAATCATTCCCAGGGCTGTCAACACTTGGACTGATGAAGACAAGAAGAAGGTGGCCATCGACACTAAGGACAGATCCATCCTCTCTATGGCTCTTCCTGATGAAGTCTACCACTCCGTCATGAACCTGAAAACCTCCAAAGCCATGTAGGACACAATCTGTGTTCAATATGAAGGTACATATGAAGTCCAGGATTCAAGAAAGATTAACCTGGTAAGACAGTACAAAAGCTTCATTTGTGGTAAGAATGAAACTCTCTCTGAAGTTCACCAACGTTTTAACCGTTTAATCATTGACTTAAAAACTGTTGGTAAGGAATATTCTAACTTTAAGATCCTGACAAAGTTTCTGGAATGTCTTCCTGAAAGTTGGGACAGTTATTCTATGTGTTTTAAACTCTCAAAGAATCTGAAATCTATGACCCTTTCTACCTTATATAGCACTATGCTCAATCATGAGCAGTCGTGTCATCTTAAGAAGAATCTTGTAAAGGATTCCAAAAGCACACCTGTTGCTTTACTCTCTTCAGAGTTGGTGCCTGCTCAGCGATCTACTATCACTATCACTGAGTTGGAGTCTAACTCTGATGAATCATTAGAAGCTGATCCTTCAGAAATTGATGAGTCACTGGCCCTCCTGACTAATTCTTTCAGGAGATTCACCAGAAAGAGTAACTTCAGAAGAAATAAACCTCTTTCCCTCACTGACAAGCCAAAATCGTCAACCCATGTTGATAAGGCAACTGCCACTTGCTATAACTGTGAAAAGATAGGTCACTTTGCTAGTGAGTGCAGGTCAAAGAAAGTCTTTAAACCCTCATCTTCTTCCAAGAAATCCTTTAACCCCAGGGCTAAAGATGACAAGTACAAGAAGCTGAAAGAAAAGTATGCAAAGCTGAAAAGCTTTAAGAAGAAAGGCAAAGGCATGATCGCTGAAGATCATGACTGGGCTCTTTCTGATGAAGAATCATCTGACTCTGAAGATGATGACGAGGCCAATCTCTGCCTCATGGCCAAAATAGAAGAAGAGGAAGAACAAACTGAAATTCCCTCTACTTCTACCTCCACCTCTCAGGTATCAAAGTCTCTCACTGATACTCAAACTTCAGCCCTTAGTGATATCGAAAAACGTCGGACCATCGATCTTTTGACTGTTGATTTATATGATGCCATGCATGGCAAGACCAAAGCTGAAAAATTAAATATAGATCTCGCTGAACAGCTTAAGAATTGTCACTTTAAATTCAAAAGCTTTCTAAAATAGAAGAAAATCTAAAAGATTAGGTCTGTATAAATCAACTCATTCGTATCGAACGAGAAGATGCTGTCTCAGCATTAAAAGCTGAAAAATATACTGTTGAAGGATGGTGTAAATCCTCAACAACGATCACTGAGATATTGAAAGCTCAGATTCCCCTGAGTGATAAAAGTGGCCTTGGTTATAAAGCTGATACTCTAGAACCAACCACTGATCGTTCCATGCTTAAGTTTGGAATGTTCGTATCCTCTATCCCTGACACTTCTTCATCTCAGTGTTCTTCTACTAAAATTCCCACTCCTGAGGATAAACCTACCTTAGTCTCTAAAGGTAAAGGTAAAGGTAAAGAAAAAGTTTTCAATCAAAAACCTCAGAAGGGTACCTTTGTACCTAAGCTGAATGTTTCTAAACCTTCAGTGAATCATCCCTCTACTTCTAAGAACAAGATCCCTGGATTTATTCAGCGATCTACTCCTAGAATCAGAGTGGATGTAGTTGGTAAGAAATCCGAAGAACTGATAGTTCCTCCAATTTCCAATGCTAAAGGTATTCTTGGTGCTAGCCCTGCTCATTTAAAAATCTCGGCTAAGCATGAAAATGATCCTAAAGCTACTTTTAGTTATAGGAAATGTTATCACTATGGACTTACCGATCATATTGCTAGTAAGTGCCCCACAGCCTCCAAAGCTGAAAAGTTAGCTAAGGTGAAGATCACTGTCCCCAAGGCAAAGAAGACCAATCCTGGTGCAAATCAGGTTAAGGTGAAACCAACCACTGAGGTTAATAAATTAACCAAAGTGAAGACTAACACTAAAGCTGAATCTTCAAATGCTGCGAAGATTGCTGAACCTTCAACTTCCTCTACCACCACTGAGAAATGTGGGCCCATAGTAAAATGGGTGCCCAAGTCAAACTAATTTTCCTTTGTGTGCAGGTACTGAAAGGTATCTGGTATCTCGATAGCGGATGCTCTAGACATATGACTGGCAAAAAGAACCTGTTCGCTGAATATAAGGAAGAGAAGGGTCCATCAGTGACTTTCGGTGGAAATGGAAAAGGCTATACCCGAGGGTTTGGTGTACTCTCAAATGGTACAACTACCTTCAGAAGAGTCGCATATGTTGAAGGACTAAAGCACAATCTTCTGAGCATCAGTCAGCTATGTGACAAGGACTACAAGGTGTGTTTCACTAAGGAATCCTGCTTTGTTACTAACAAAAAGGAGAATATAGCTCTCAGCGGATACCGTTTGGAAAATGTTTATGTTATAAACATGGACTCGACAACCACTGAGAACTCCTGTTTCTTCTCAAAAGCCTCATCTGATGTCAACTGGCTATGGCATAAGATGCTCTCTCATCTCAACTTCAAGACACTGAATACTCTTTCTTCAAAAGAGTTGGTCACTGGTCTAGCTCAACACTCATACGCTAAGGAATCTCTATGTTTAGCGTGTGAGAAAGGGAAACAAACAAAAGCAAGCTTCAAGTCTAAGCAAGTTTCCTCAGTGTCATCTCCTCTTCAACTTCTCCACATGGATTTGTTTGGCCCCGTTAACAAACAATCCCTCGCTGGAAATAAATATACATTGGTCATCGTTGATGAATTCTCTCGCTATTCCTGGGTTATGATTCTTCATTCTAAGAGTGACACCCCTGAAGAACTCATCTCTTTCGCCAGGAAAATGGAAGTCCTGAATAATATGACTGTTCGCTCAATAAGGAGTGATCATGGGACTGAATTCAAAAACATTTCCCTTGATTCCTTCTTCAAAAGTAAGGGTATTTCTCACAACTTTTCTTCAGTGAGAACACCGCAACAAAATGGAGTCGCTGAAAGACGAAATCGAACAATCATAGAAGTTGCACGTTCAATGCTCAGCGATTCACATCTACCTACTCAGTTCTGGGCAGAAGCTGTTAACACTGCTTGTTTCACTCAAAACAGGTCGCTGATTGTCAAAAGATTCAAGAAGACAGCCTATGAACTTTTCCATGGGAGAAAGCCTTCAATTAGCTTTCTTCACATCTTTGGATGTCAGTGTTTCATACTGAACAACAGGGATGCCCTAGGAAAGTTTGATCCCAAGGCTGATGATGGAATATTTCTTGGATATTCTTCTATCTCCAAAGGCTACAGAGTCTTCAATCGAAGAAGAAAAACTGTAGAAGAAACAATCCACGTCACTTTTGACGAGTCCCGTTTAGCGAACTCCAGACCTTCCGCTGATACTGAAGAACTAAATCAATGTATGTTTTCTCATCTTGGTGATTCAGAAGCTGTTCCTATTCCTCAAGTGAATCCTTATACCGCTGAAGATGATGATCCTAATATCATCCCAAGCATGCAGACAAGTGAAGCTGAATCTTCATGAGTTTCAGCTGTTCCTCTCAACACTGTGCTTGCTTCTGAACCATCTATCTCAGATATCCAATCTACTTCTCAACAGTCAGTGAATGAAATGACATCTGAACCTCTACCTCTTCTACCTGAAATACCTGAAGTTGCTGAAGCCTCTTCTTCTGCTACTCCAGAAGTTCAAATCGAGTCAGCGAATGATGCTCCGGCTCAGCGATGGACTATAAATCATCCCATCGATCAAATTCTTGGTGATCCAAACGCTGGTGTTCAGACTCGATGAAGTGCAGGTAATATTTGTTTATTTGTTAACTTTATTTATCTGATTGAACCAAAGAAAACAGATGATGCCCTCAGATATCCAAACTGGGTCATCGCTATGCAAGAAGAGCTGACAGAATTTGAAAGAAACAAAGTTTGGAAGCTCGTTCCACGACCATCTGACAATTCAGTGATAGGCACTAAATGGGTCTATCAAAACAAGTTGGATGAACATGGAACTGTAACCCGCAACAAGGCTCGTCTTGTTTCTCAGGGATACAGACAAGAGGAAGGCATAGACTATGACGAAACTTTTGCCCCAGTGGCAAGACTCGAAGCTATTCGTCTATTCTTAGCTTACTATGTTCATAAAGACTTCAAGGTATATCAGATGGATGTGAAATCAGCATTCCTCAATGGAAGGCTGAATGAAGAAGTCTATGTTGAACAACCTCCAGGATTCACTGATCCTAAGCGTCCAGGTTATGTATATAAACTGGATAAGGCACTCTATGGCTTAAAGCAAGCTCCTCGTGCATGGTATGACACTCTCTCTACTTATCTCCATATTGAAAAATTTGAGCGTGGTCAAATCGATAAAACTCTATTTTTCAGGAAAGTAAAAGGTCATATCATTCTCGTTCAAATATATGTCGATGATATTATATTTGGTTCTACTAACCCTGACTTATGTACTCGTTTCGCTGAAAGAATGAAAGCTGAATATAAAACGAGTATGATGGGTGAACTAACATATTTCCTTGGTCTTCAAATCAAGCGGAGTGAAAAAGGTACTTTCATTCACCAAGGTAAGTATGTTAAAGATATGCTGAAAAAGTTTGATTTAACTCAAAGCTCAGCTATGAAAACCCCAATGGCACCGCCGCTGACACTTAACAAAGATCCTTCAGAAACCTGTTAATGTCACAGCGTACCGTGGGATGATCGACTCTCTTCTGTATCTTACAGATAGCCGACCTGATATTATGTATGAAACCTGTTTGTGTACACGGTATCAAGCTGAACCTAAGAATCTCATTTAATCGCTGTAAAGCGTATTTTTCGATACCTTAAGGGAACTCCTAACCTAGGTCTTTGGTATCCCAAAGACTCAGGGTTTGATCTAATCGCCTATTCAGATAGTGATTTTGCAGGATGAAAATTGGATAGGAAA
This sequence comes from Saussurea involucrata, assembly GCA_033807775.1. Classification (NCBI taxonomy): domain Eukaryota; kingdom Viridiplantae; phylum Streptophyta; class Magnoliopsida; order Asterales; family Asteraceae; genus Saussurea; species Saussurea involucrata. The sequence goes on along the minus strand of CM066322.1, from coordinate 145,305,124 downwards.
AGCACCACAGGAGGCTGTCAACTCCTGGGTGGAAAGCTGGTGAGTTGGACAAGTAAAAAGCAAAACTCAGTGTCCACCTCAAACGCTGAAGCTGAGTATGTAGCTGCTAGAAGTTGTTGTTCTCAGGTCTTGTGGATGAGAAATCAACTACTGGACTATGACCTTCAACTCTCCAAAATTCCAATCTATTGCGACAGCACTAGTGCCATCGCCATAGCAAACAATCCAGTGCTACACTCAAAGACCAAACACATTGAAATCAGGTATCATTTATCAGAGATCATGTGATGAATGGTGATATAGAACTTCATTTTATCCCAACTGATTTTCAGTTAGCTGATCTTTTCACCAAACCTCTTGATGAGACAAGGTTCAACTTTCTCATCAGCGAACTTAGAATGCTGAACTTAGAAGAGTAAAATCTTCAGTGGTTCACATTTGATCAATGATAACATGAATTTGTATAACCCTATTAATCACCCTATCTCTGAACAAAATTGATTCGCTGATATCAAGGTATGTTCTCTCTTACTCGCTGACGTTCGCCTAAGAATGCAAGATTTCAAAACAAATTACATCACTGAATATCTCTTCCTTTCAGTGGTTCTTTTGAAATTCTAAAACTCTCACTGATATTTCTAATCAGTGCTTCGTGTTTTAAAAATGTCCCTGAGTTTTCAAAACCTTCAGAGACATCTTAATATGTGAAAGGACGTTTGTGACGTCATCACAACGGATAGACAATGACACGACTTTTCTCTAACACATTCGCCCATTTCGTTTCCTTGTCCAATCAAATTCAAGGGACGTGTCCGTGTCATCATGTAAAACTTTTCCCGATCATAGTTTTTTTCTCTCTACTCTCACTATATAAACCCTTTGAGTTTATATTTTTACCTTTTACGCGAACTTAATCTCTCTCAAGCAAGAATTAACTGTTGCATCTGAACTTATTTCTCAAGAACGCGTTCATCTTCTTCATCTTTTACAAAGGTTAATATCTCTTTTATTTTCCATCACACAAACTTGTTTTTGATCTTATTATTGTTTCTATAAGATCAAACAAACGAACTTTCTCAAAATGAAATCATTTACTTCATGGTTTTATGAACACAATATGTTTTCAGATTGTTCTTCGAGTTTAAAATCAAAATCTTAAACTTGACACTTTCATATATTTTTCCAGAATCCTTTCCATAAAAGGAAACTGGAAAACAAGAACATTCACTATGTTTTGTACCTCTTTTCAAAACTAGAAAACCCTAATTTCCATCTCTTTCTCAAAATGGAAATTGTAAAAACCCTTATTTTGGAATTTTATCCATTTTAAGCCTCAAATGTCAAATTCATAATGGAACAAGTAACATTCCAAGGAAACAATCCCTATGCTCTCTTCGACTCCCCCCCCCCCCCTAAGAAAAACATTGTGATCCCAGAAATCAACAACAATTCAAGTATTAGGGAGAGATCGAGATACAAACGTCATCCTCATATTAGATTTTAATCATTTTAGTACAAGGAAGACTCTCTCTTTCTCTCTACAATTATGCTCCTTACATTGTGCCACACCTTACAAATGAGCCTCTACCCTCTATTTATAGAGACACTCACACAAGTCATAAGCATAGCAAGCTTTACACATGCTTTACAAAACTTTCACATAATTAGGACTTTTTCGGTCCTAACATTCTCCCCCTAAAGTTTTGTAAAGAAAAATCATATCAATCTACAAAATCTTTAGCTCCTCTCCCCCTTGATTTTCTTGGAAAAACTTTAGCGATGCTTTTTCTTCGAATGAAGGCTAGGCTCCCCCTTGAAAGAAGCTCTTACTCTTCTTATTTTCAACCATGAAAAACCGGATTCGATGTACGCCATAACCTCGACTGGATGCACGAGCACATCTTCAAAAAGTAGAAACTCAAGCTCGTTCCGATAAGCTCACAAGAAAGATAACGAGCGAGTTTTGAGTGACAAACCGAGTGCAATCACAGTGTATAACAAAGAATCCGTCAATGAACCGCGGGTTGAGTAGGAATTCGGCTTAAGAGCTTGGTTCGGATTTGCTCGAAGGAGGAACGTCATATAGCACCCACGCTTTATGATCAAGTCCAAGAAAAATGTCCCCCTCCCGAGACATCGCACGGGGGTTCCGCTAACCGGGTAGCGGATGGGGTCAAGGGGCAACGCCCTTGCGGGGTCAAGGGGTAGCGCCCCTAGAGAAAATTTTTCACTCTTTAAAATGGGCTAAAATCAACTCAAATCTGTGCGACTAGAAGTTGTAATCTGGCATCTTTTGTGCGAAAACTTCCAGTGAACAGTAACTATCGGACATGTCTTGTACGACTTTGATCAATGAACAGTAACTATCGTAGAAGTCCTGTGCGACTAACTCAGGTGAACAGTAACTGTCTCATGGGTCTTGTACGACTAGCGCTAATGAACATTAGAATTCATATGCCTCTTGTACGACTAGCGCGAATGAACAGTAGAAGTCGTATAAGTCTTGTACGACTAGACCCAATGAACAGTAATTGTCGTACGTGTCGTGTGCGACTAAAATATGAAGTCGGTCAAATGTTGTATGACAGTTATGAGTTTTAGTATCGTACGACAGTTATGAATATGATGAACACTTAAGCGTACGACAATTATGAATATTTGAAGACCTTTGTTGTCCGACAGTTATGAGTATCATCGTGCGAGAGTTACGAACTTTTTCGACGAACACTTATAACAGCCCAAAATCCTCGATATCTTGCTGAATTTCACCCCAAATGATTGCAAACAGGTCGTTACGTCATATCGAACAGATCTGTGAGCATCTAAACATCAAAACTCCGGTAAAAATAGCAAATTCCGGCCAAAATCGCGTTTTTTCCGGTGAGGAGTCACTGTTCACTTCAGAAAATCATAACTCACTGAATTCTTGATGAATTTCGATTCTGAAAGATGTAGAATTCTCGAAATTCAAAATCTAACAGATCTGTAACACTAGAATCTGTTCATGCACAAAGAAATCTTCTGGATCTTAAGATTTTCACGAAGAAAACACCGAAAAACTTCAAAAACTTCAAAATCACCGAATTGTTCACGTTGTTCGATTCTGAATATAGGAATTGATCTGGAATCGAACAACGAACAGATCTTTACGAGATCAGGTGATTAGAACACACTTACTTGAAGATCAAACTCCAAAATCTTCAAATTCTTCAAAATTCGGCACTTTTTCACTTGAAATTGTCGAGATCCGAATGATCGTATCGAAGAAATATCTTCAATGATTCTGCTCTGATACCACTTGTTAGTCCCTTAATCAATCGACAACTCAAGATTTAGAGAGAGATCGAGATGCGAAAGTCACTATTTATACATCTTTGACCTTCACTTAAGTGTGTTGACTTTGACTATCAACACCTCTACTTTGACTTTGACTATTACAATTGACTCTTTTACAATTATTACAAATACACATTAAATCTTGAATACATTTTATGCACTAACAAACATCACTCATCTGGATGAAGCTGTAAACTTCTTGAAAACCTGTCCTCTGGCGACAGCTCTGACTATCAAGCCCCCAGCCCACAAGAATCTGCTAGCCTAATTCTGGTATACTTCCAGAAGAGCTCAGGTTGCCTCCACCAAAGACCCTAAAAAGATGGTGGATGTCATCCTCTTTGACACTGAGCATGGTCAAGCAAAGATAAACCCCAGGGAAATCAGGTCTGCCCTCAACCTCCCTGGAAGCTCAAGGGACAGACGTTTCGTTCCTCTACCTGACGTCAAGACTAAGGCCGGACAAGCTGAAATCATTGCATTTCTGGATGCAATGAACTACACCTGGAACACAGGGAGAGATAAACTCCCTGAGAAGAAGCTCACCTCCGTCCTCAAGAGCAAGATGCCGAGCGAAATGAACTTCATCTTCGCACACCTCATCAGCTGTATGACAGCTAAGGTTGGGTCAACTGATCAGGCCTCACAACCCCAATAGGCTATGGGGTATGCGCTGATGAAAGGACTCCATATCTACTGGGCTAAAATCATCTTCGACGACATGATGCTAAGGGTCGAAGAAAAGAAGCGGCCACTGAATGTCTCTTATCCCCGCTTTCTCAGTGCTCTCTTCAGACAAGGACTTGGGGATAAGTACCCGAAGGTGGGAGACCTGAAATTATCCCAGGTCGGCCCTAAGATCCTCGACTTCAAGCCAGTGGAAAACGAGGTACGTCTCTCTACTCTCTAACCTCTTCTCAGACCTCCTACTTCTTCTACTTCGGCAGCAGTAATCCCAACCGCTGGTACCCATGCCGCACCATCCACTCCTTCACGCAAAAGGAAGCAATCTGACACCCCACTTGGCACCCATAAGCCCAAGAAGATCTCCAAGGAGCAACCCCCTAAGCCTTCCCAGGCTGAAGACTCAGCGTCTGTCTCTCTACAGAAGACGCTGAACGATTTTGTGGAACGCTCCTCCACATCTGCTGAACCAACCCCTTCGATACCCACTTCAGCACCTCTTAACGCTGAAGTTGTCATGGAACAGAACCCCCCTCCTTCAGTACCTCTAAGTACTGCGGAAGTATTCCTCGGCGGATCTAACGCTGAATCTGGAACCCAATCCCTCTTCTCAACTCTTATTCCTCCCTTCTCTACAACAAACGTCATTCATCTGCATGACACATCGGCTGAAGATCTACAATGACTGACGGATCAGAATAAAGGACCCGCGGGCACCTCTACACGTCAACCATCTCTGGAAGACGACTACGAACAATTTTCAGGTTATCGGAATTTCGATGATTTCGTCAACCAACCCGCAGGTATACATAACACCCTAAACACTCCTCTCTCAAAACCCCCAACTTCTGAGCTTTCCTTTGTTCATAAGTTTTCATCTTTTACAGGTCCTAATTTGGGTGACATCAACAACGCCCTCAAGGATTTGTCTACCAAAGTGGAATCTCTCACCACTACTCTCTCCTCCAACTCCTCAGCGGTTACAAACGCTGGGGAAGCTCTAAAGACACTCACCACCGAGGTGAAGGAAAAGGCTTCCAGAGCTGATCTGGAAAAGGTGGAAGGTAGTCTTTCTAATGTTGTTCAGGCTCTCGCTGACAACTCCACCTCCATCAACAACTTAAACACCACCAACGACAACCTCTCCAATAACTTCACCACACTGTCCAACGAAGTCACATCGTTGAAGACAGTGGTGGGCAATCTTCAGGGAGAGGTTACGTCCTTGAAGACAGAGATGGGTACCCTAAACCAATCAGTGGGTAATGCTACAAATCTCTTACAGCAAGTCCTAGATCGCCTGAACGCTCCAACATGTCCTCCTTCACATTTTACTCAGGTGGATCGGGAAACTCTCTAAAAGATCAACCCTGCTATTTCTGGCATGGAAGACAGAATGGCAACGGTCGAAACTGCTGTTGGGATCACTGGCCTGGAAGACATTGACCCAAAAGCTGCTGCTGTTGAAACTACTACCTCCCCCACTCGTCATGTGGAAGAGGGGGAGAAGAATCAAGAAGATCTTCCCCATAACTTTGAGGGGGAGAAAAGTGCTGAAAAAGAAACATCTGCTGAAAAACTTCAGGGAGTTGAAAACCCTGAGGGAACCGAGTTCTCCCTACACGACACTGATTCTGAGGGGGAGCAACTCGATGAAGAACTGGAAACTGAAGTTCTTATCCCTTCTAAAGACGAAGCTGAAGAAGAAGAAGAAGAAAACGAAGATCTCGAATTTCACGATGACGAACCTTCATCATCCCCCAAAGATGATGATGATGATGACGATGATGATGATGATGTCGACTTCTCCTTCCAACCTAGAAGGACCCCTGATTTAAAAGGGGTAGTTTTCAAAGAATCAGGGGAGGGGACCGCTAAAAAGCCTGCAGCGACCGAAGCCGATAAGGGCAAAAACAAAGGCGTTGCTGCTGAAGACAATCTGACTATCTTGCTTAGAAAGCCAGTTTGTCAGGTAACATATATTTTCTTCCCTTACACTGCATCCCTCCTCTATCCTTTCTCAACCTCAGTTCTACTCTCCATAAAACCTCTATACACTTAAATCTCATTCTTTCTCTATCTCTTCTCCCAAATGATCTAATCTATATGATCATTGTGTTTCAGCTAGTCCTCTCCCCTGCTTGAGGGTCAAGCTGAAGCTCCTCCTGCTACAACTACAATAATCCCAGCCCCGAGCGCTGATGAAATAATCCCGGTCTTAGACTTCACTAAGACTGATGAAACAGAAGAAGAACTGCTCTCTCACAATAAAAGACCTTCCTTGGTTCCTCAAAAGCCAAGTGAAGAAGAGCTGGAAAAGAGAGCAGCTATGATCAAACAGCTTGAGGATCAGCGAATCATCTGTGCTCCTCGATTTAAAATATCAAAGAAGGAAATCGCTGAACACCTCAAAGCTGAGAAACTCCTCGCCGAACGAAAGAGAGATGAAGAAAAAGATAAAGCTTATGGTATTGAGCTTGTCCAACGTTCGGTGAAAGATCCTGAACTGAAGAAGACTCCTATCTCCATTCAACGACAACTGTGGAAGGACGCCACAAAGATCATCGAGAAGAAAACCAAGGTCTCTGACTCCACTCTGGAATGGTGCAAAGAAAGACTTCACTTTCGATGTCATGCGTCCAGAATCAACAAGGTGAACATCAGGGGAAGTAGTCCATAAACGTTCCAGTCATCGACTTCGACATCTTCAGAGAGAATGGTCTAAAGGAAACCATCTACCCTTCGTCGATTGCCAAGTACGGTTTATCTGAATGGTTGGAGATGCGGATAGCCATTCAGCGGTCACGTTCAAACTTCAAAACCTTTGTCGAAAAAGCTCTAAACAGGAAGATTGACTTGCTTACATCAGTTGTGGATATTCCTCCTCCTCCTCCTCCAGTTCAACGAAGAAGGCCTACTGCAAAGAAACAGATAACATCTTCAACTTCAGGTCCTCCTATCAGAAATGAAACCGGAATTGATTTTTCACGAGAAGAAGTTCTTGGTCCTGACCCTGATCTCTCAGCTCTCGATGTCTCCCTGCCCCCTGGTGAACGCTTCATCCCTGGAAAAGTCTTAAGTGATCCTCATGGTATCTTCTTCAACGACTGCACTAGACGTGAATGCTTTCAACGAGTCTCTGAGCTATGCATTGCCACCATCGAACAACTCAGAGATCTTGTCTACTGGTGCGGTTTCAGAGATGATCTTCTCGGACACTTCATGAAGCCCCATGATCTTTAAAGAAGCAAAGCGAAGAAGGGATCTTGGAGAAAAAGCCCCTGATTGGATGATCCCTACGACAAATACCCTTGATGAACTTCTCATTAAGGATGAACCTGATTAGCTGATAGGATTCCCTGTAATTCTTCTATCTTTATCAGCTTGTAACTTTTGTACTTGTAATTATTATTTGTTGTACTTGTAATTTTTCCACTTCCCTTTGTAACTGATACGAAGTTTAATGAAAAATTTCAGCGAATGTACTTTACTCCATCAGTACCTAAAAAGATCCCCGAAAACAATAAATGGGACAAATATCTTATGAGTCCTTTTTATCCTTATGTTTTCTTACTTAGCAATTTTCTTTTATTGCTATGTCATAATCAAATAGGGGGAGATTGTTGATCCAAACCTTCAGTGATTTGATAATGACTCTGAGAAACACTTAGTGAAAATTGTAAGTAGACAATGTGTATTAGAGTTTCACTATCGCTGATAAGTACTAAGTCCGTTTCAGTACCGCTGATAGAAACTCTCGTTCTTTAATTTATACATTCAGCGAACACTGTTCATTAGCAAGCCTTGAGCATGTTCAGCCTTACTGATGATCGCTGATAACTTCTATTGTTTACTTATGATCCCTGAAGACAAGTTTCACGTCAATCATGTTTTACGTTGAAGTCAAAGATCAAGCCAAAGAACCAGCGAAAAGTCTACTAATAAACTGATGCGGATATCAGCGAAGCCAAGACCTGTCCACTCAACGTGAAGTTTCAAGTAGAAGACTTCAGCGAACGCTGAACTTTATCATTCACTGATAAAGAATCATTCAGCAAACGCTGATCATGAAGCCTCCTCTACAAGTAACTTTTGTCTTACCCCCTTGCACGTCTCCGTACGAAAATGTCAGAACGGACATCCCTTTTGTCCAGAATCGTACAACCAACTCTGTTTCTACATCGTTCATCATGCGGCCACTAGGTTGTCTACTGAAGTCAAGCCATGCAACCAACTAGAGGCTGCCACGTGTAAAGATGTACTGATATGCATTAAATGCATGTAGTATAAAAAGGAAACCATACTTCATTTTGAAGTGCTCGGACATTTCCTTCTCTTTGCTAATCTGTGTGTTAGAATATTATTCTTAGTATTCTTATTTTCTCCCTATCTTATTTCTAGTGCAAGAAATTTTAGTGATTCTCATAGCTTGTTTAGATTAGGTTTATTCCTTAATCTTGTTCCGCAACAAGTTGTAAATTGTTTGATACATATCAATAAACAATTTAGAAAAGTGAAAATCGTGTGTATGTATTCAACCCCCCCCCCCCTTCTACAAACTTGTATAACCCCTTTGGGACCAACACCTCATCTGCATATTTTTTTTAGATATATAAAGATATCTTGTTTTTGCAAAACTGAGTCAGACAAATAAAAGTCAACTCACTAAATTGCACAAACAATTTCAATTTTATAAGGCATCTCTATTTCTTTGACATACTGATCTCTCACTTTCATATTCCAACGTATAATCATTATATCAATGTGGGATAACGAATGATAAATATCATTTCATATTTTAAAATTTTTAATACACATTTTAACATGACATTTCTCTTGGGTCTTATTTTTATGTATATAAAGATGAAAAGATATAAAAATAAATATTAAAGAAAATAAATATATCTTATTAATTATAATACAAAACATATATAATATCTATTCAACATAGTGGTGGCCAAAAATCGGGTTCGGGCCGGGTCGGAACAAGAACCGGGTTCAAACAGTAAAGGGGAAAACCGGGTCAACCAAAAACCGGGCCGGGTCAAACCCTAAAACCCCTGGCCCGTATAGGGTTAGGAAAAACCGGTTTTTATAAAACCGGGCCGGGCCAAGAACCGGTTCTTGATCGGGCCGGGTATTTTTCTTGTTTTTAAAAAAAATAATTTCTTTGTATAATAAATAATTACTAAACTTTAGAAAGTAAAAAATTGGATTGGATCAGTAAAATACACTTCAAAAATACGTTTTATTTATAATATATATCACTAAAATACACTTTTACGTTTTATAATTTATATATAATTTTAACTTACAAACTTACAAGTTACAATACATAAATTCTAAACACCCGAAGGTCCCGCTCCCGAACTCCCACCCCCATCACCCCATCCGTATGGATTGTAATTGAATGGATTGTATGGAGCGTAGTATGGATTCTGATCTGGATTGTAATTTTCAAGAGTATTGTACTTCTGCAGTCGTGTAATAGCCGTCCGATCGTCAAGGTGGTCGGTGTCTAGTTCTTCATTATCGTCGTATCGGGAGACGTCACCGACACTACTAACATCAGAATTGTCGGAAACGGTTCCCGGCGTACTTAGATTTTCATCGGCTTCGTTTTCGGCTAAGTTTCTTCCACGCCGTCGAGATCATTCTCCAGGTTCGTTTGATTTTGAATGCGGTTTTCTCCATCCAAGTAATCCTTCAGACATATGCAACACTCCACCGATTGCGGGGTTAATCTTGTCCGACTCGCCGATATGATCCTGCCACTAAGAGAAAAAGCCGACTCCGAAGCTACGGTACTAGCTTGGATTGTTAGTATATCAAGTGCAATAGTCTCCATAATCGGGAAACTCGGTTGTTTATTTTTCCACCATTCTAATAAATCTAGTGATTCAACATCTAAGACGTTTGTGCAGGATGCCATTATAAAATTAGTACGTGTGTATTGATTGAATTCACCCAAATTATCCCCATCATATCTAGCTTTTTTAGTAGATTCCACGGCAACCGATTGCATTAAAGTTGACATTAAGTCTTGTCGGTTTCGGCCACGGCTGCTACTAGAACCCGGTGAAAACATTTGAGGGGTTGGTTGGCTTCCTCCCCCATAATTAACTCTATAAATCTCAAATAATTGATGAAAATCATTATTAAATTGGAGTATGTGGTTCCTTGAAAAAGAATTACTTGTAGAATCCAAACCAAACGAGCAACATATTGAATGTATTAAAACTTCGACACCCGAAACATTTAAATACGGGTTTAATGCCGCGGCACAAAGAAAAGTGAAGGGGATCTCTTTAAAATATTTTACCAATTTTGCTTTTATTGGTTTCACCATGTCGTGTAAGTACAAATCCGTTTCGTATTGAGCAATTTTACTTGCCAAAATATATATTTGATTTAAAAGTAAAGGGCTCGTTGGATAATAAACACCGGATAACATAGTTGTTGCAGTTTTGAAATCGCCCAAAATATCGTGAAAGCCATAAAGCATTGCCCAATCATCCTCAGTTATCGTGTTATCCGGGTAATGAACGTTATAAAATGCTTGAATATATTGTTGTTGTCTTATTAAATTATCCATCATTTTCCAAGTCGAATTCCATCGAACCGGCATATCGTGCGCCGGTCCCAAAGCTTTAAAACCGTCTTGATTGCAATATTCTCTATATGTGTTTTGCATTTTTTTTATTTCTTGTGAAAATCCGGCGTAACATAAGCCTAAACTTAGTTAAAGGCTCACTAAGGCAACTTAAGCCGTCTTGAACGGCTAAGTTTATTATGTGTGCGCAACAACGTGTATGAAATAATTTTCCCTCTAAAATAGGGGATAAAGCCAAACGTAATTTTTGTATGCATGCCGTATTATTACTAGCATTATCAAACGAAATACTAATAACTTTATTTTTTAAATTATAATATTGAAGACATTTCATAATTATAGTAAATTGACGCTCACCCGAATGTGGTGAACCAAACTGCTCAAACGTGATTACACGTTTGCATAATTGCCACGATCCCGGCACAATCCAATGTGCCGTTATGCATATATAAGATTGTGGCAATCCGAATGGTGCGCTCCATATATCACAAGTTAAAGAAACTTTGTTGGGTAAGTTTAAAAACATTTCTCGCATATTTTTTTTAGCCGTATTCCAAAGTTTTAAAGCATCACGCCGAAGAGTTTGACGACTTACCGCACCATTGTAGCGTGGTTGGAACCCTTGTTTGATCATGTTCGTAATGTGAGGATTGTCGAAATGTCCGAACGGCAACCCCATTTGAATGACACATTTCATTTGCATTTGTCGGGCGATATCATCATTATACGACCATACTTGACCGGAATTGTCAAGTATGGGTTGACTTGGATCGTCACCCGATTTCAACCTCTTGCATCTCTCTTCGAAGTGCCGCTTTAACGTGCTATTTGACTCGGGTTTAAGGAAATCTCCACACCGTTTGCATTGCCCTTTTTTGGTACCGTCGGAAAACACCACCATGTTGAAATGCTCCCAAACCTATGCTTTTCGTCCATGCTCGGGAAGAACGGTGTAATTTTGTTCAGACATTTTTTTGAGAGTTGAGACTAGAGAATTGTATGCGTTTTTTTGCGAGAAACGAATATAGCGAGAGCCGAGAAATGAGAATTGTAAGCGTTTTTTGCGTTTTGTAAGCAATTGTAAGTGGTGAATCACTCCATAACATCCCTAGTATTTATATGGGGTTGGAGGGGGTATTTTTGAGCCAAAAAACGGTCACAAAAGGAGTCCAAACGTTCAAAAACGGCTAGAAAAAACGACTAGTTTTTTGAAATAATTTCGGACCGGGTCGGGTCGGGCCAAGAACCGGTTTACGAACCGGTCCTGGGTCGGGCCGAGGAAATTACTAAATATGCGAACCGGTCCCGGCTCTCGGACTTGAAACCGGTTTCTGACCGGGTCGGGCCAGAACCGGTTCTTGGCCGGTTTCGGGTCGGTTTAGCCTGTCGGGTCGGGCCGATTTGGCCACCACTAATTCAACATTAGGAAAATTTGCAACTAAAATTAACTTTTTAATCCAAAATGGATTAAAATAAATCATATATCATGTAAGAAAAGGTGGTATCTTCTCCTTTTATAATCACCTTCATGTTCCAACATATCCTCATTATATCAATGTGGGATAGCCAACATTAACCATTATTTAATACCTTATAATTCTCAATCCAAAATATGTTGTCATGTCATTTCTCTAGAGTTTTATCTTTATATATATATATATATATATATATATATATATATATATATAAAGATATAGAGAAAGGATCATGCAAGAAATTAAACATTATGCGAGAATGCAAGAAATGTGATATCATATATGATTACACGACATGTGGGTGTGTTTAATTATATATGATTAAACGTCTATGTATTTCCAATGTAACATGTGTTTAATCATATTTGATTAAGCTTGTGTATCATATATGATATCACACTTCTCGCATTCTCGCATAAGGTTTAACTTATCGTTTGAACCTGCCCCTAAAGATATATATATATATATATATATATATATATATATATATATATATATTGATTGATTTCAAGATTTGAGTAATACTCAAACATCATCATCCCAAATGATCATAATTGATTTATCTTTTAATTTTGTACTATAATATTTACCATTTGGTTGGTTTTGATTCCAACAATGGTTGTAGATTTCAAGTCATTCATCCATCTTTTTTTATATGTCATATTCTTTCAAACTATCATATTTTCACTAATGTAGAATGATTAAACTCATCCTTATTTCAAGATTTGAAGGATGCTCAAACTTAATGGTCCCAAATCATCATCCTTTGCTTTCTTTTGTTTCCCTTTTTTAATTATATATATATAAGGGCTTAATCAAATGAGAACTAATTAGTTTGTGAGAACTGTAATAACCAATCTCAGTCAATCATTTAATATATATATTAGTTCTTATATATATAAATATATATATATATATATATATATATATATGTGTGTGTGTGTGTGAGAACCAAATAATATATATTAAATGATTGGCTGAGATTGGTTCTTACAGTTCTCACAAACTAATTAGTACTCATTTGAATGGCCCCCTATATATATATATATATATATATATATATATATATATATATATATATTGATTTCAAGATTACATAAACCTCATCATCCCAAATGATCATAATTGATTTCTCTTTTAATTTTTTACTATAATATTTACCATTTGGTTGGTTTTGATTCCAACAATGGTTGTAGATTTCAAGCCATCCATCCATTTTTTTTATATGTAATATTCTTTCAGACTATCATATTTTCACTAATGTAGGATGATGAAACCCAACTTTATTTCACGATTTGAAGGATGTTCAAACTTAATGGCCCAAAGTCATCATCTTTTGTTTTCTTTTTTTTTAATTTTAAACTATGATTTTTAAAATTTGATTGGTTTTGATTCCAACCATGGTTGTAGATTTCAAAATCTTCCATCACCCTTTTTATATACACATCATCTTCTTCTAAACTATTATCTTCCCACCGATGTGAGATTATGAAACTCAATATTGTTTCTAAGATTTAAGGAATACTCAAACCTCATGTTGCCAAGTCGTTTTCTTTGGTTTCTTTTTTAATATATATATATATATATATATATATATATATATATTGATATATTGATTTCAAGATTTGGGTGATACCCAAACTTAATGGTCCCAAGTCACCATTTTTTTTAATTTTTTAATTTTTTAATTTTTTAATTTTTTAATTTTTTAATTTTTTAATTTTGAACTATGATTTTTACCATTTGGTTGGTTTTGATTCCAGCCATAGTTGTTGTAGATTTCAAGATTTTCTATCATCCTTTTATATACACACCATCTTCTTCTAAACTATTATCTTCTCACCGATGTGGCATGATGAAACTCAATATGGTTTCAAGATTTGAGGAATACTCAAACCTCATGTTGCCAAGTCATTTTCCTTTGTTTCTCTTTTAATATATATATTGATTGATTGATTATGAGTTTTCCTTTTAGATATATGTAGATATAGATTTAAAACTTTTGGGTTGGGTAAAATGAACCACCTATTAGTATGGAGGGTTAGCCAAAATGAGCCAACAATGTGAGTTTATAGGATTGACCAAAATGAGGGAACCCCATGACTTGCCACAAAGGCATCACAAACCATCACTTATATATACATAATTCATTGTCAACTTTTGGTCTCTCCATCAATGTGGGATACACTAAAATCAACCACAACTCAAGAAATGAAGAATACTCATTCCTTAGGATGCCACCTCATATATCGTGCTTTCTTCTTTGATATATATTTTGATATTGATATTGATATTGATATTGATATTGACTTTTTCCATTTTTTAATTTTGAACTATGATTTTTACCATTTGGTTGGTTTTGATTCCAACCATGGTTGTTGTACATTCAAAAATTTCTATCACCCTTTTATATACAGACCATCTTCTTCTAAACTAGAGTAAATTACGGATTTGGTCCCTGTGGTTTTTCGAAATTTCGGATTGGGTCCCTCTAAAGATTTAATTACGGTCATGGTCATCGTGGTTTATGTTTTGTTTCGGATCAGGTCCCTCCCATTTAACCCCGTTAAGTATGAGCCGTTAAACCCCTCACCTGCCTCCTATGTGAGGGGTATTTCTGTCCTTTAAAAAAACCCTTTTAATTCCTTTTTTCATTGAAACCCTTTTTTGATTACATATTATGACTAACTGCCGTATACTAAACCCACCATATGCTAAACCTACCGTATACCCGCCTTCATGAAATTCTTCCCAATTCCAACGTGATGTTCTTCCTTTCATGAAATTCTGCCCAACGTTATCTTCTTCCTTTCATGAAATACTTCCAAGTGTGATCTTCTTCTAAGATTAACTTCTTCTAGCGTGATCTTCCAGTCATGATCTTCTTCCAACCATGATCTTCCAGTCGTGATCTTCTTCCAGCTGTGATCTTCTTGAATGTGTTGAGAAGAATCAAGACGTTGGAGGTTTTGATCTATTTGATGACTTTAATCCACTTGATGATGACTTTAATTCATTTGGTGAAACAATGGGACATCAAGACGATGAGGTAAACGAAGAGAATGATAGTGATGCGTTTGTACTTGATGATCAAAATGTATTAGATGATGGTGTAGTTAACAATGAGGTAAATGAAGAAAATTGTGAGCATGATGATGCATTATTGGAGTTGGAAGATTTTGAAAGCAACACCGATGAATCTGATTTGGAGATCAAAAGGTTCAATTACTTGAAGAAGCTAAAAAAGTAAAAGAGACCTAACACATGACTTGAAAAAGCGTGTTAACTTTTATGCAAAGGACAGACAATTGGGAGTCAGGTGTAGGATTTTAATAGTTGAATTTTGATCTTTTTGTTCTAAACTATGTGACTTGTTAGGTTGAATTTTGATCTTTTGGTTTTAAACTATGTGACTTGTTAGGCTGAATTTTGATCTTGGTTGCATTTTGATCTTTTGGTTGTATTTCATTATAACAAGTTATGTTGTTTTAATGGTTGTTTTAACAGGTCCATTGTAATCTTGTTTTTATAACAGTGAATATGTATGTATGCTTGTGTATATGACGATGAACAAGTTTGGATGTTTGTATGTTAAAACAGGTTGTGTAATAAAGGTTTGCAAAAACATGTTTGTAAGAAGCATGTACATAAATAGATTGGTACATGTGGTGTGTTTAAAACAGTGAAAATTTGTTTATATAACAACTTGTAAAAACAGTAAAAAAAACAACTTGTAAAAAATAGGTTTGTAAAAAACAACTTGTTTTGTAAAAACAGCACGTAAAAAAGAGCTTGTAAAAACAGGTTTGTAAAAAACAGTATGTAAAAACATGTTTGTGAAAAAAGCTTGTAAAAAACATGTAAAAACAGCTTCTAAAAAAAAGTTTTGTAAAAAACAACATGTAAACACAGGTTTGCATAGGTGCAGTGAAAACTGATTGCTTCATGTGGTGTGTATAACCAGTTTTGTCCCTGTGATGTGCATAAAAAATAGATTTTGCAAAAACAAATTGTGCAAACAAGTGCCAATATGTGAACTAATGTCCTTTCTCAAGCTTGTGAACTGGTTTAAACCAATTTGGAAAGTCTGTAATGTCCAAAAGTATTTGTAAGTAAAGTCTGCAATGTGGTATCCAAAATAGACAAATAACCAAAAAGTAACATATTAAACCATTTTAGGCCAACTAAGAAACAATAAAAGTTCATATCAGCAACCTATGTATAAAACTGAGAATATCCATTAAACAAACTGAAAATTTCCATTACATAATTTGCATAATTCCTAACGATTACCAATAAACAAAAGTAACCTATTAAACCATTTTAGGTCAACTAAGAAACAATAAAAGACTAAGTTCATTCTTTCTTCATTGCTTTGCTTGAGAACACTTGAAACTGCAACATCTTGCTTAAGAATTCTTGGAACTGCAAGTTCTTGTTTGAAACAAGTGACAATCCAGATTTAGGGGCTGTTTGGTTGGTTTTTCATTAAGTCCTGTATGGATAAAGATGACTGTATAGATAAAGTTGTCTGTACGGATTTAGTGAAATTGTTGTTTGTTTGTCGTGCTGAATAAACTGTCTGAAAGATAAAAATGACCTTTTTACCCTCCATCCAGATTAACAAACAAGACATATAATAATCACATCTCTTTAAAGCATTTCATCAAACAGTTTATGAGCATCAACTCTTGAACACATTCATAAGATGATTTTTGTTACAGATCAATACTTTTGAAACACATTCAATCTTCATCCATCTAAAACAAAACAAAGGTAGTATCAACTATTAAAATGAAAGCAAACAGATGATTTTTGTATACAAATCAATACTTTTTAAACACATTCAATCTTCATTCATCTAAAACAAAACAAAGGTAGTAGGAGCAGGAGCAGAAATCGATGTTGAAAAACAAGCAATATGAAACCGACCAGGAACAGGAGCAGAAATCGATTCATCAATCTTCATCATCAACTATTAAAATCGAAAGCAAACAGATGATTTTTGTAAACAAATCAATGGTCAAGCAGGAGCAGAAATCGATGTTGGACAGCGGCATCAGAAATCGATAAGCAATGAGAAGATGACCAGCGGTAGCAGAAATCAGAACGAGCAGGTATGAGATCGACAAGATCAACAGCAGTAGCAGAAATCGATGTTGGAGCACGAGAAGTTACGAGATCGACCAACAATAAGAAGATCAACAGGAGTAGCAGGGTGCTGAAGAACAACCAATAATGAGAAGATCGAACAGCAGTAACAGCTACAGAGGAAGGAGATTGAGAGGTAGCAACTATGAGATAGATTAGGTGAGCATCAAACCAAGCAACCATGAGAGAAACAGAAGTGAGGGGTTTGTTTTTACCAGGGGTAGTGGTGTAAAAAAACTGGCTTACTGGATAAAAGAGTTTCTTTTTTGCTGAGCGAATAAGTCATCACTTTTATCAATAAGTTGCAAACAAACAAGATGGTATGGCTGAGCGAATAAGCTCACCATGCCATTAAGTCTAATAAGCCATAAACAAACAACCCCTTAGCCAACCTATTACTATGGAGGGTTAGCCAAAATGAGCTAACATAGTGAGTATAGAGGATCAACCTGTTGGTTATAAATGCTCAAGAATGATTATAAAATAATATTGCCGGTAATATATGATCCTATAGGGTCCCACCGAACAACAAGTAGACACCGAATTAATGTTTATATGAATTTGATTCTTGATAAACATTATTAATTCTAAAATTATTATTGAATATGATCCATAATAATTTGATGCAAACAAAGATTCTTGTTTATTAAAATAAGATGAGTTTATATTTAACTAGAAGTTAAAAGGAGGGACTATATGTAATAAGTTTAAATAGTTAAAATAATGATTTTTAACTAATTTAAACTAGAAGGGCTTAAGTGAAAGTTTTGCATGAAAGGCTCAAAGCTCATTGGACCTTTTTGCGGTCCAATAAGAATTGCTTGTGTTGTCTTGTGACTTTTAATTAAGTGAGAGAGGATACTTGAAAAAGTGTAAGGCGTTTGATTTTGCTCTCTCTCTCTCTCCCTTCCCCCTCCTTTCGGCCGAAACCACCAAGAAATGGTGGTTTTGAGCTCTTTTGCTATCCAATCTCTTGTAGACTTGGATTGAAGGCTCAAATATTTGCATCAAGTTAGAAAAGGAACTAGCATTCCATAAAGTGTTGGTGCTTGTGGTGGATACCGCTAGAGGAGCTCTCTTTTGGGTTCTATATTCATCATCAACAGCCAACCTCCCGAGAGGAACCAAAGGACTACAAAGGTTTTTACTCTTTTCTCTCCTTAGCTTGTTTTGTTTATCTTTTCTTGCATGTAACAAGATCCTTGGTGGGAATAAAATGGTTTTATGTTTTGTTCAAATGCTCTATTTTGCTTCCGTTGCGTAATATTTTTATTTCTTATGAGTTTTTGAAACCCATGTTTTGAACATAAATTCCCAACAAGTGGTATCAGAGCCTATGTTATAATGCATGATTAGATAATAAGTTTTATTTAGATAAAACTTGGTTTTTGGAAGCCATGGGTAAAATTTCATTTTTGTATGAAAAGTTCATGCATGGCTTTTTGGCAACTTGCTTGTGTTTTTTTTCATATTTTATGTAACAAAAATTTTAACATGCATTTTTGTTACATAAAAGTTGCCTAACAAAAACAAATTGTTGTTTTATTTATGTTATTTATGAGAAATATGTGCATAAACAAGCCATGGACCAATGTGTTGGTTGTTGTGTTGTTCCTTTTAAATTTGGTGGTAATTTTTATTATTATTCAGGTTGGTTTGTAATAGTAAATAGGTTTTATTATTTCATGTTCTCTTGTTCATTTTGTAAGTATTAGATTAGTTGTTAGAACTAGTTTTTTTATTTATAAAATGTAACAAGAAGAAGACCAACATGGAGCTTGAAGATGGAGCTTGATATCTTGTTTGCATGGAGATGCTAAAACATGTGGGAGCTTGAAGTTTTTTATTTTTGTCCCTTAGGAATGGACATGGCATTTCTTGATTGGCTCACAAGAAATGTCATTAGAGATGGTTTTGTTTTATGCACATTCTTTTGCATGTTGTGGTTGTTTATGTTCTTACTTTATTTGCTTTAAAATATAGGATATTTTACAAACTAGTAAAGAACATAAAATTGGTTCAAACGCGCTTATTTAAAAATTGTTTAAAGTTGAAGCGACAAATTTTAAAATTAGATTTTAAATGAACCAAGTTTTAAAATAGAGATTTTAAATCAACCAAAATTTAAAATGGAGATTTTAAATCGATGACATGCTAATTGGTTCAAATACGTTTTATATAAAATTGTTTATTTAAAAACGACGTAACTTTAATATTGTTTTTTAATGAACCAAATTATTTAAAATGGAGATTTTAAAGTTATTTTGAGAAATATGTTCTTTTTCTTAAAAAGAGTACCTTGATTATTGGATGCATGCAATAATATGGTACTATGAGTTTTAAGACTAAAATTGAGATTTTGAATTTTATGAAAATAGTTTAAATGGAGATTTCAAAACTCATACAAACTCATAGTCTAAATAATAAAAGTGTTTATTAAGAGACTATAAGTGGTTCTTATAGTGATCAAATTCAAACATTAATATATGATATTAATAATTGACCACAAATAATTAGTTGATAAAATAAAGATTTTATTTAACTAAAAGGAACCATTTGATGAGAAATAAGATTTTAATTAACAAAGTATCATGTATTTATTGGATGTATGCAATAACACATGATACTAAAATATTTTGAAAACTAGAATTGTATAACATATAAATCCCTTTCAAAATACAAGTCTATGTCGTCCTTTTGAGAAACACTCAATACGTCACTATGACACCCTTGTGGGATAAAGGTCACCTAACCACTTGGATTGTCTTGAGATGGATGAGGTTTTTTTATGTCTTTGTGGGATAAAGGTTACCTAACCGCATGGATGTGAGTTTCACACGTTGTTTCAAGTAGGATGACTTGATTGAGAATCTTTTGTGATAAAGGTCACCTAAGCATTAGAAACTCAATACATAGATGGGATCAAACATGCCGATTAACAAACATTGTTAAGGATCCCATAAAACTAGGAATTACATTTGGATGTAATTGGTAAAGGTTACCTACCTTGTTGGATTAAATGGACGGGATAAAGGTCACCTAACCGTTTCATTTGTTTTGCAACGTTGGATCCTAGATTTTATGCAAATTAATGTTTTTAGAAAACTAAAGGGTAATTAATTTGCTAAAAAAATTAATATTGAAAATACTATATTAACTTTGTTAAATTTTGTAGATGGCCCAAAATGCAAACACTACGATTAACACATCACTGAGAGCTTTTCTTTTGGAAGAAAAGTTAACCACTCAGAACTTCCCGATTTGGTTTCAAAAATTGAGACACGTTCTCAGATGTGAAAACAAATCATACATACTTCTCGTACCTCTTCCTCAAGAACCTCCTCTTACTTCCATAGAAGCTCACAATGCTTGGTTGAAACATAATGATGATTCAATCAACATATCACGCCTCATGCTTGAAGCCATGGATCCACTCTTACGGGAAAGAGTGGAGATATTCTCATATACGGCATATGAGATGATGAACAAATTAAAGGAGCTTCATGAAAGCTATGTGTTCTCTGAACGCTTGAGAACTCTTCAGGCACTTTTTCGAACAAAGATGGAGGAAGGCCAAGATGTAAGCACCCATATTCAGAGGATAAGGACACACCTTGACTATTTGGATAAACTTGGTTATCCTTATCCCGATATGATGGTCATAGATGTGATCCTCAGATCATTGACCCAAAAATTTTGATGTTTTTATCAATAACTTGGGCCACCAAAAAAATTTCTGTCCCAGAATTGCATACGATGCTAGAGACTGTTGAGAGAAATCTTCCCATGGTAACAGTTACATGTGGTAGATGTGGCAACATTGGTCATGAAGGAAGAGATTGTCCTCAGTGATATGAAAGTTTTCTAACGAAGGAAAGTCCTTCAGGTATCTATATGCTAGATAGAACTTTTACCTTTCTATTTTGCACTTGTGTATTTGATACTAAGTGTAGAACTCACTTTTGTAATATGTTACAGATGATCAAGAAAGGTAAGTGACTGAATGACAAGCAAAATGGTGATCCATGTAAGCAAGGAAGCAAGATTGCATACCAAGCTTATAGGAGATTTTATTATGAAACCATATGGCTTGTATTGTTAAACAAGTTTGTTTCGAACAATGTTTAAATTTAGTTTGACTAAATTATTATTTTTCAGTCACATGTTTATTGATTAAATGGAATTCACTTAACCGTTTTGGAAACGATTATATTCATATTTCAAAAATGAATTATTCCATTTCGAGAACTAGTCCTCTTAATTGAATAATAAAGTGAATCTCAAAAGCTTTCAAAAACATAGTTCTATATAAACACCATAAGACTCAAATGTGATTTGAATCAAATCTACACATGAAATAGTCAACTTAATCAGGTAAATATTAAACGCATATCTCAACTTCAAAAGTGTGATATTTTGAAGGCAAATAAGAATGTTTCATTTGATATATGCGATCTTTGATAAGTTGAATATAGCTCCTTTCTCTAGTTGTAGAAAAGGAGAATTTTATTTTTGTAAAGAATGATACATGTTGATGTATATGGTTTTTAAAAACCAAGTCTAGATATGGTGATAGATAATACAATATCTTCACTGACGATTTCAAACGTTGAAGTTATGTTTATGAAACATAAGCAATGAAGCATTTGATGATGATTCAAGTTGTTTCAAAGTGAAGATTAAGAAAACAACTCAGCAGGACCATTAAAGTCTTTTCTAATATAGGAGGATAGTAACTAAACCAAGAACTCTTGGATCATCTTAGAAATTGTGTATATCCGAAAGGATGAACCGAACCTTATTAAATTTGGTTCGCTCTATGATGAGTAGAAGTACTATTCCTATATCAATTCGGAATTCTGCCCTAGTTACTGTAAGCCGTATTTTATGATAACAACCAAAAGGTAGACAAGACACCTTTTAAGATTTCGTATGAAAGTTTTTCATCCTTAGTCTTAGTTGAAGGTGTGGGTTTATGAAGCTCATGTAAGACAATAAGCTTCAAGTAAACTCGACCTAAAATCTACTAAATGCATATACTGTAGAATATACTATAAATTGTTTAAGATACCGATTCTACAATCCCACAAACAATAAAATTGTTTATTGTTCCAAAGCCAAGTTCTTAGAAAGCAAGTTTTTAATGGGCAAGGCAAATGGGAGATTTAAGGAACTTGAAGGAAATCAAGAACCTCATAACCTAATGCACTTATTGGTTGGCACTAGTTATCAAACAAAGGTTGTTGAAACTGAGCAATTTGATTGATCAGAAACTTAGTAAAAACACCAAGTGTTCGCAAATCTAGTGGAATCATTCAGAAATCCGAGAAATATCGATTTCTCATGACTAATGAAGAATGATGTATGATAGGTTTCTAGTAAGCCCATCAACTACTAAAGTGCTATATCAGATTCTGAATCTGATGAGTGGCTTAGAGTCATGAACACTAAGATGCAATCCATTCATGGATCAGTACAAGTATCTCAGAGCTGGAATCTTCATTTGACAGGAAAATTAAAAGTTTTAATTTTCACCAAAATAAAAGATGATTCATGCATTTACTAAAAGGCTGGTGGGAGCGCAGTAAAAATCCTAATGTTGTATGTGCAAGACATACTAGTATTTGGAAATTAACTTTCCGACTTAGCAAAACATCATGTTTTGGCTCAGACAATATTTCCTTAATAAAAGACTTAGAAAAGGCTAATTTTGTTCTTGAAATAAAGATCTTTAGAGTTAGATCAAGACGACTTATAGGTTTAAGTCAAAGTGCATATGTTGACATGATCTGGAAAGGTTCAAGATGCAAGGCTCTAAAGGTAGTTTCTTGCAAGTATGATATGACATCATTTTGAGCATGTCTCAATGTTCTAGCACAAAGGCTGAACTAGATAAAATGATTGGTATTCCATATGCTTCGGCAATTAGATCTATCATATATGCCATGACATGCACTAGATCGAGTGTATCATAATGCTTTAGAGCATTAGAAGAAGATACCAACGAAATACGAGGGAAGATCATTGGATGACTATAAAGAACATTTTAAGGTACTTACGAAGAACCAAGGAAGTGTTCCTTAATTGAGGGTTGGAAGAAGATCATAGTAAAGTGTTACACTGATGATAGCTTCTACAAAGATCGAGAAGGTTCTCGACCACAAAAAGGGGAATGTCTTCATTATAAATGAAGAAGTAGTTCGTTGGAAAAAGTTCCAAGCGAAGGTAAATTGCATAATATACTACAAAATAAGAATACACTGCTGCTTTAGAAGCTGCAAAAGGGAAGATGCTTGGATGAAAGAGTTCATTGAAAAGCTAGGTAGATGCCTCCCATTCAGGATCTGTAACATCCCAATTTCATAATATGCATTAATATAGAAATAGCATCTGAATTACATAAATAAACTTGTCTAAACACACCAATAGATGAGTCTTTAATTCATTAATATGCTAAACTACACAAAATGACAGCGGAAGTCTCTATTCCACAGCCGAGAGCTAAATCTATAATAGTCGTGCCCAAAACTCTTGGAGTCGCTCTAATCTCCAAGTTCCTCTTGCCGACTCTCCTAGTTCTTACTAGAAGACCCTGTTGCACGCTTACTTGAAAATGGTTTAGTTTTGAAAAGCGAGGGTTAGACCAAAAGGTCTAGTGAATTCCCTCCATAAAAGATTTATCACATAATAAAAGCATTTCATTGAAACAGTTCGTAAACTTCACATTCACTTCATACAAGGTTAAACACCGGGTTCAGGGCTCGCATAAGCTATCACGAGCGGGGCCTAACGGACACCCTCCCGGCTACATCGGAATCCAAATGGACCCCCTGTTCCTTCATGTAGGAGAAAACGAATTCCCTCCTACAAGGTAACCTCCAAATGCCTAGGGGATTATCAAATCCCCTGACGCCCTGACCCCACAGTGTAAACCGTCTACACATAGCATGCATATACATTTCTATTGAAATCAATATAATGTAAATTTTAACCAATCATTTCTTTTGCTAAATAACCGTAGAGTTCATGGAAAACATGCATAACTTTTATAAAGCAATTCATGCTCGTAAAGAAAATCACTTCAGTAAAATAAGGTACGTCGTAAAAGGGTTGAGAGAACTCACCTTTCGCTAGCGCTGAATGTACTCCGTAAATATCTCCGAGCTAACCCAATCGAACACCTAAGGGCATCAGATTCGTATCAGTTCAAGCAGTTCAATCCTACTGCCCCGTTACACTTCCCGGACGCACCACTATCCGGGTGAAATCACTTTCCGGACATAGGCACTTCCCGGACGCACCACTATCCGGATGAAATCACTTTCCGGACACCGGCACTTCCCGGACGCACTACTATCCGGACGTAACACTAACTGGATGTCTCATCCGGGGACCTGATCGCATTACCCAGAAACCAACAATACCCGGACACCTCCAAGTCCTAACCGGACACCCCCATTGTCCGGACACTACTGTCTGGATGGGGCGATGTCCGGAAACCACGTACTGGACGAAACCCAACAATCCGAAAACTGATTAAAACTCGATTTCTGCTATCAGCTCGACTTGCCAAACCTAAGGGTTCATCTACTAGTCATAAATACTCACTTAATCCATTTTCTTACCATCAATTCGACATTTACAAACCAAAAACCCGAAATCCCTTTCTAAGAGGAAAAGATGGAGAACACCATGAATTTAAGGTTTTTCATCGCAAAATCTTAGACAATAGAGAAGAGATGAACACAAAAACAATTGAGAAGAGTTCAGAATATATTACCTTCAATGCTTCCTTTCCCAATTCCGATTTCTCCCAAATTTTCTTCCTCTCTTCTCCTTTTCTTCTTCTAGCCGCCAACCCTCAAGAACAACACTGATTTCTCAAATAAAAACCCTAGGGAAATGTGCCTTTAAATACCTTCCCACAGTTTCCACGTTGGCCCCCCAACAATACTTTTATTCTTTACACGAGAGACACTAGACTTTTGTATTTGTCAAGAAACCCGATTGTTACAACACTCCCCCCTTAAAAGAATTCCGTCCTCGGAATTCCTTATTGGAAAAGACGCGGGTATCATGCCCACACTACAACTGACACTTCCCCAAGGTAGTGCCACTTCTGACTCAGCCAACCACCTCGCTGAATATGAAACATAGAACATTGGATGCATTCCCTTCAATTCTTACGGTATTCTAACTCGATGGCTACTGTTCCTATTCGATCGGTCTTAATGAGAGAAGATTAAATAAGGCTTCTTAAGCATCTTTACTTCTCTTAAGGAAGAACCTGGCGGAATCCCCCGCTACAACACGAGATTCAATTACTAAGACACAGTCACTCACTTGACAGCTTGGCACAAGGCCAACCCTGTACATCCCGACAACTCACAACCCCGAGTTCCTTCATCTTATCACAACTCACTACCTTGCAACACCCAATAATCGTCTATGCAGATAACATTTCCCTTTTCTCGGACCACCTAGACCACAGTTCGTCAATCATCTCTCCCATCCTCACTACTTCACCACCTCATACCTAAACGTAACTAAGAGTAGGAACCTCCAAACCCATCGTTGAAGTGTTCACCTACTCAAATTAAACGTATTCTGAAACACATCAATTCCTCCCGGATGCCACGTTCGTTCATTCATATAAAACATAACTCTGGTTATCCTCACTCCACTGGGAGGAGTAACCATGGTCACACCATACTATTCTCTCTAGCTTAATCACTGCACGACCAATTCGTTTAAACATTCCTCACAAAGTCACTAACTTAACTCATTCAGCTGTGTTAACCACTCCTTTCTTGTACAAACTCATACACAATTCCCTTCCTCAATACTCTTTCCAACGGTTCGCACACTTATCAACGACAATCTACACAACTCTGCACTTTTCGGCATTGCTGTCAAGTTTACTACTTCCCATTTACTCACTTATTCCGACATACTATCTTCACCTCCCCACGTTAGCGTGGAGCACTGTCCACCAAACATTACTTGCCCCTCTCTCCCGACCTTTCCACATGCTGATATCACTTTCTCATTACTCACAAAACCAACATATGCACTAAGATCCTAACTTAAGGCATTCAACCAAGTCATCTTGAAACGACACCAGTGTTCGACGTCACTACACATTCTTTAATCTCCAACTTTTCCCTTCTCAGACATTTCTTTCACACATAAGCAACAACTCATATTCTTTAAGGATTTCACATCTATCCCACCACATTTTGACTAACATAACCATCATCCTCTTTAAACTTCCAATGATCCCAAAATATGCTTACTTAGCGACTCTTACAACTAAAAACACTTGGTTTCTCCCTTGGGTAACCACCCACCACCACTCTATCATTCCATTCCAAACATGATCATCCCACAACGTCTACCTACACTCTACGTGCTCCCACAATCTGGTTAACAAGTCATACACTTCATCCGAAACCCCTAAAAGGCTTCTATTTGATGTTTCCTCTCTCTCTAACATCACATCACTACGACACGAGCTGGCACATTTAGCTTGCTAAATACTGTCACTACACATCCGTACCCTCTTTGCCCATACCATCACACTGCCGACCAGGTCTCTCATGATCATTTACCCAATTCGAACTTGCCTTCAAATCCTCCCGTATACATAATGAGTCTATCCTGCTACTTAGTCCTTTCCCAACTTGTTGAACTATAACTCACGAGTTCCCACTTAACTTAAACATAATCACTCTTGTTGGCTCCCTACGATCAGAGCCCTTTCACAGACACGACACATTTCCTTACTGGCTGTTACAGTCTACACTCACTTCGTTTGTGCTACACACCTTATCCTTCTATGGACCCTCCACACCTCGTAACTAGAACGCTTATTCAACAACAGCGGTCTCTCACTAACTTAGCACCCCCACAAGGTGTTCTATCCACTTTCGCCCTTCTGGTTCAAGCCTTCGGCCTTAACCATCTTGCACGGTCGCCGACTTCGACGCCAATAGTCGACCTGTAACTACTTTCTTAACCTATTCTTTAACAAGGGTTCCCTTATGGAACTAATCCTACCAACATATCATAATCACCCTCGAAATCCGTCACCCTTAATTCAAGACTTACTCATGTAACATCAATATTACAAGCTCACCTCAAAGCTCATATCCCACACCGTGGGCCTTTCATTTCTGCCTCACAACACTACTCATACAAAGTTGCTAAAACCAACACCTTGATGACTCCTAGTTCGTCCTCCGGACACCACCGTCCCTCGGCAACTGTATTTCTAGTCACCGAACAAGGGTACAAACCCTCATACAACCGATACCAAGGTCCACTACCGATTCTACCACTGTTCACCTTTCCTCTAAAACACATATACTAAAACTACATACGTTCTCCCCTGACTTGTCCAACACCTTTCCGCTCTCGGAGTTCTTCCTTAACTTATAATGTAATATCCTACAACCTAGTAGGTTCATAGCCTTCATGCATGACAATACAGTAAATAAATCTTTTCGCACATTTCATCATTTCAAATAAACAACGTTTGGAAAACACTTGGGTACACATGACCCCATCACTCTTATAATTTCAACGCCCTACACAACGATTCGAGAATCGTTTGCATGCATCTTTCCGTGACCCTTAATCTTACTCACTTCCGAACGATGTTAATAGGACAGTAATACGTTGAATGAAAATCCTTTCATACGACACAATTTCGAAAGAAATTACCGACACCAAGTAAAATTCATTTGAATGAAAATCCTTTCTCTCGACCCTTTTTTTATGATATCAACCGGTTAAAATTCATTTGATTGTAAAAGTTTTGCTGGCACACGTCTTCTCGACCTTTTTGTAATAATTTAACTTATCATGAAAAGTGTGAAATACTTGCAAGTCGTTAGGCTCAAAATTTCATGGTGCAGTGTGAATGAAATCACCTTTTCTTCAAACATACGCTTGCACATTATGACTCCTTTTCGATCAAAATTGATATTTACACATTTAACTTAAATCGTGAAAATTTTCATGTTACATTTAAGAAAGCTATGTATGAAACTCTACTTGTAATTGAAGGCTACTTACCCTAGCAAGGTCAACTGCTTTAACCACGCAACCTATCCTTGACACTCTTCCTTCGACCAAGGGTCGCCCTCTCGACCAAGGGTCGCCCTCTCGACCAAGCAATAACTTGCTGCACATGCGTTCCACATCTCACTTACTCTACCATTTCACACTATTTTCGCTTTGATCGTCTATCTCACTTTCTACTTCTACATGCTTTCAATTTACCATAAGTATCTTATTTCATTTATCCTGCCAATGAAAAGCTCGACTAAAAAGTCAGGGCTCCATTGACACTTTCAAGGTTTTGACACTATTCTATCTTACCATCCTGACTGATCTATTCCATGATTTCTAGAACTGGGACTCTCTCGAAACGGAAGTCTTACTCAAACTTAAACGTTCTTCCTCTCCGAATCCACGAAGAGCTACCTCTAGACGACTCATAACACTCTATACAATGTTTATTCTCTACGATGTATACATACATCACATCATAATGACTCTTACACGACACTTCCCCAGTCAATGGAGCTCGGTCTATCCCTCAGGGATCTTGCTGACCTATTCCTCAACGTTCTCCCAGCCATAGCGCTAAACTGAAAGAAACCGATAATCAATCCTTGCTAGACATGACACAAAAAATTTGCTAAAAGTAAGGTATTGTAAGCACGCACATGTACCTGTAAGTTCGTAATTACACTGGCCAGGTGTAATCCCAAACTTACCTTACACGTTTGTCCTTGGCACCTTATTCCTAAGCGCATTTAGTGATCGTTCCTAGAGGCAATCCTATGTCTCGGCTGTGTTCCTTATCCTACAGTTTAAGTTTAGGCCCGACTGGTCACCTAAATCCCTTAAACTAAGGCTCTGATACCATTTGTAACATCCCAATTTCATAATATGCATTAATATAGAAATAGCATCTGAATTACATAAATAAACTTGTCTAAACACACCAATAGATGAGTCTTTAATTCATTAATATGCTAAACTACACAAAATGACAGCGGAAGTCTCTATTCCACAGCCGAGAGCTAAATCTATAATCGTCGTGCCCAAAACTCTTGGAGTCGCTCTAATCTCCAAGTTCCTCTTGCCGACTCTCCTAGTTCTTACTAGAAGACCCTGTTGCACGCTTACTTGAAAATGGTTTAGTTTTGAAAAGCGAGGGTTAGCCCAAAAGGTCTAGTGAATTCCCTCCATAAAAGATTTATCACATAATAAAAGCATTTCATTGAAACAGTTCGTAAACTTCACATTCACTTCATACAAGGTTAAACACCGGGTTCAGGGCTCGCATAAGCTATCACGAGCGGGGCCTAACGGACACCCTCCCGGCTACACCGGAATCCAAATGGACCCCCTGTTCCTTCATGTAGGAGAAAACGAATTCCATCCTACAAGCTAACCTCCATATGCCCAGGGGATTATCAAATCCCTTGACGCCCTGACCCCATAGTGTAAACCGTCTCCACATAGCATGCATATACATTTCTATTTAAATCAATATAATGTAAACTTTAACCAATCATTTCTTTTGCTAAATAACCGTACAGTTCATGGAAAACATGCATAACTTTTATAAAGCAATTCATGCTCGTAAAGAAAACCACTTCAGTAAAATAAGGTACGTCGTAAAAGGGTTGAGAGAACTCACCTTTCGCTAGCGCTGAATGTACTCCTTAAATATCTCCGAGCTAACCCAATCGAACACCTAAGGGCATCAGATTCGTACCAGTTCAAGCAGTTCAATCCTACTGCCCCGTTACACTTCCCGGACGCACCACTATCTGGGTGAAATCACTTTCCGGACACAGGCACTTCCCGGACGCACCACTATCCGGATGAAATCACTTTCCGGACACCGGCACTTCCCGGACGCACTACTATCCGGACGTAACACTAACCGGATGTCTCATCCGGGGACCTGATCGCATTACCCGGAAACCAACAATACCCGGACACCTCCAAGTCCTATCGGACACCCCCACTGTCCGGACACCTCCAAGTCCTATCGGACACCCCCACTGTCCGGACACTACTGTCCGGACGAGGCGACGTCCGGAAACCACGTACTGGACGAAACCCAACAATCCGAAAACTGATTAAAACTCAATTTCTGCTATCAGCTCGACTTGCCAAACCTAAGGGTTCATCTACTAGTCATAAACACTCACTTAATCCATTTTCTTACCATCAATTCGACATTTACAAACCAAAAACACGAAATCCCTTTCTAAGATGAAAAGATGGAGAACACCATGAATTTAAGGTTTTTCATCCCAAAATCTTAGACAATAGAGAAGAGATGAACACAGAAACAATTGAGAAGAGTTCAGAATATATTACCTTCAATGCTTCCTTTCCCAATTCCGATTTCTCCCAAATTTTCTTCCTCTCTTCTCCTTTTCTTCTTCTAGCCGCCAACCCTCAAGAACAACACTGATTTCTCAAATAACAACTAGTGAAATGTGCCTTTAAATACCTTCCCACAGTTTCCACTTTGGCCCTCCAACAATACTTTTATTCTTTACACGAGAGACACTAGACTTTTGTATTTGTCAAGAAACCCGGTTGTTACAGGATCACCTAGAAATCTTTTGTGACAATGTGGGTGCCATTACGCAAGCTAAAGGACCTAATGTCACATCAGAGTACCAAGAATCCACTCCAAACATTTAACTATATTCGGAATAAAGTTAGAGATGGAGATGTTAGTATTTACAAAGTTCACACAAATCAAGTTTTTTCTTTTGACAGACCCATTTATGAAGCTCATTTCATAAGCTAAACTTGAAGGGTCATGTTTGAGCTATAGGACTTCGTTATTCTAGTGATGGGATTTGATTTGGATTTAGTATTTGGATATTGGAACAAGTTAAGCAACAACTATAGTATTTAGTTAGATATATAGGATATGATCTTTTTCATACTCGTTGTGTTCTATATTAGCATATTTTAATCCTTGAATAAACCAGTTATTCTAAATGTCCATAGTCGATCATAGTTGTGGGAGCAACCATGAAGAAAGACTAATATGAATTGGATTGGTTGACTTTTAAGAGTAAAAGTGGCAAAGTGTTGCAACCAAGTTCATAGGTACTTGTTAGGGAACAAGTACTGGACCTGACCCGCTTCAAGATCACTTCATGGATCGTCGTCATAAGTGATTCTTGAATAAAGGTAGTATCTTTGTATCCTTCGACCTGAGATGCATATTAGGGACTTGAGTATGGGGAGTACTATGCTTTGATATGGTTAAACGCTGATCTTTAACAAGGCAGTTATAAAGGCCATCATTAAGTATAGTATGAACTACATAAGAGGCGTATATATTCAAGAGGGGATTTGTTCCTCTAAATGATTTAAGAGTGAGACATCTAAGGCGCCTTACCAAAAGTTAAACAACAGATGAGAATGATAGTGATCCATGTCTCACGTTCAACATGATGTCCGAACAAAAGGATAATTGATACCACACCTTATATATCAATTGAAGCTATGAGCTTATAGGAATTGGATGTTGTTGAATGGCACTTACAGTCATACATTGTTGGGGGCAGTGAGATGTTGCTAGACGTCCACCACTGTCTATATCATTCTATAATGAAATCTTGAGCAAGTGGGAGATTGTTGGTTATAAATGCTCAAAAATGATTATAAAATAATATTTCCGGTAATATATGATTCTATAGGGTCACACCGAACAACAAGTAGACGACGAATTAATGTTTATATGAATTTGATTCTTGATAAACATTATTAATTCTAAAATTATTATTGAATATGATCCATAATAATTTGATGCAAATAAAGATTCTTGTTTATTAAAATAAGATGAATTTATATTTAACCAGAAGTTAAAAGGAGGGACTATATGTAATAAGTTTAAATAGTTAAAATAATGATTTTAACTAATTTAAACTAGAAGGGCTTAAGTGAAAGTTTTGCATGAAAGGCTCAAAGCTCATTGGACCTTTTTGTGGTCCAATAAGAATTGCTTGTGTTGTCTTGTGGCTTTTAATTAAGTGAGAGAGGATACTTGAAAAAGTGTAAGGCATTTTGATTTTGCTCTCTCTCTCTCTCTCTCTCCCTTCCCCCTCCTTTCGGTCGAAACCACCAAGAAATGGTGGTTTTGAGCTCTTTTGCTATCCAATCTCTTGTAGACTTGGATTGAAGGCTCAAATATTTGCATCAAGTTAGAAAAATAACTAGCATTCCGGAAGGTGTTGGTGCTTGTGGTGGATACCGCTAGAGGAGCTCTCTTTTGGGTTCTACATTCATCATCAACATCTAACCTCCCGAGAGGAACCAAAGGACTACAAAGGTTGTTACTCTTTTCTCTCCTTAGCTTGTTTTGTTTATCTTTTCTTGCATGTAACAAGATCCTTGGTGCGAATAAAATGGTTTTATGTTTTGTTCAAATGCTCTATTTTGCTTCCATTGCGTAATATTTTTATTTCTTTTGAGTTTTTGAAACCCATGTTTTGAACATAAATTCCCAACAAAACCAAAATGAGGGAACCCCATGACTTACCACAAAGGCATCACAAACTTCACTTATATATCCACAATTCATTGTCAACTTTTTCTCTCTCCATCAATGTGGGATACACTAAAATCAACCACAACTCAAGAAATGATGAATACTCATTCCTTAAGATGCCACCTCATACATGGTGGTTTCTCTTTTAATATATATATATATATATATATATTGATTTTACCATTTGGTTGGTTTTGATTCCAACCATGGTTGTTGTAGATTCAAAATTTTCTATCACCCTTTTATATACACACCATCTTCTTCTAAACTATTATCTTCCCACCGATGTGGGATGATGAAACTCAATATGGTTTCAAGATTTGAGGAATACTCAAACCTCATGTTGCCAAGTCATTTTCTTTGGTTTCTCATTTTATATATATACTAGTATGAGAACCGCGCGTTGCGCGATAGCATGAGTAATGTGGGTCATAATATATATATATATATCCACATAGATAAATAGTAGTTATAAAATATAGTAATCAATAAATCATATTTAATTAATTCGTAAAAACTAAAAGAATTTAATTAGTAGTACTACCAAAGTTCCACCGAATTCATTTAGATGGGAAGAGAAGGCTCATGATCATAGTATTCATATAATTCTTTTATCTTTAGAAAACCATCGACTCATTGAGGTTGCAATTCTATATATAGACATGAATAGCACCATCATCAAAAATAAAAATAAAAATAAAAAATAAAAAAAATTTGAACATCTTCAGCTCAAGCAAGACCGCATTGTAAGATGCCTACTGCATATCTCCAAATGTGAAAAACGATTTTCCCTCACAACCAAAGGTGTCTAAAACCCATTGTAAGATGCCTACTTCATATCTCCATATGTGAAAAACGATTTTTTCCCTCTCAAGCGAAGGTGTCCAAAAGATCGCTTCTCAATGCATGTTCCCTATAAAAAAATCTTTATAACAAATACATATAAGTATAAAAACCCCATAACAACTACAATAAAACCAACAATACAAATTTAAGACCCGCAACAAAAACACAAATAACTTTTTCTACTTTCCTGCATATTAACTCAATCATCATTTAAGAGCTCAAAACATTAAGTTAACATTTAACAACTAACAACTTTATTGCAAGAATATTATATGTCGATCCCAACTTTTTTATGATGTAAAATCAACATATACCTTTTACCTAAGAATATAAAGCTTATGATTATGTTCTTCGAATAGCTCTTTGAAAAATCATCAAACCCGGAGTTTTATCTACAACCACGAATTGTTCCATCTCAAAGAACCTCTAAATATCTTCAGCCCAATTGAGAACCCTGACTTGTGATCCTAAATAATGAAGCAGATTTGAATCATACATCATCAGGACCAACAATATGTTCTCTGATCCCATTTGCCAACTTCAGTGGCGATTTTCCTCTTCATTAGTTTGGAACTCACTATGTTGTACATTAAGATGATTGACAAATAGTTTTTCAACAATGCTCTTAAAAGCGGTCGTTCTAGAAATAGTAACGTAAAAGATGTTGTCCCCAACTATATGTGTAGAAATAAAAATAGGCTCAACGTCCGGATGAAATGCATACTTCACATCTATAACAATTTATTGCAACAATTACATAGGAAAGTTACAAATTATCATTATGTTTAATTCCTGCCACAAATGGATATTGTTTCTAATCTGGACATATAACCAAATTCAATTAGCAAAACTAATACCAAACCCTATTCTTTGATATGAATAGTTAATATGTAGTAGGATAATATTCAAAATTGATTACTTCCGTCGTCCCAAAATAAGTGTCTACCTTTCTATTTATTTTGTCCCAAAATAAGCGCCCATTTCCAAAAAGAGATAGCTAAATTTCAATTCTACCCTTACTAATGAACAAATATCTAAGAGTTGATAAGATAAATAAAGTTATTAAGGGTAAAGTTGTCATTTGGTTAATTAAAATGTAATAATTATACATGGCTAAAATTATGTGTCATTTCTATTGTGGACACTTATTTTGGGATAGAGGTAATATTATTTGAAATTTGTTTTAGCAAGTAAAAATAGAGAACACCATAACTTTAAGAAGCAATTGAGTTGCAATTTCTATTAGAATCCAATTATGTATCCAAATATGGGCAACTTGTATGTGCATCCAATTGAAAAAATGGCTAATGAACATAACATCTAACTAAGAACAAATTTGGAGGAGGTCCGATCTTTTTTTATTACTACTTTATTGCATATTAACTAGATCATCATTTAAGAACTCAAAATTTTCGGTTAACATCGAAGGGTTAACAACTTTATAGAAGGATCTTCTTAAAGCATAAAATCAACGGATACCTTTTACGTGGGAATAGAAAGCTCATGATGATGTTCTTCGAATAGCTCTTTAGAACACCATGAATCCCGGAGTCTTATCTACAGCCTTGAATAGCCCTGTCTCAAAAAAAACTCTAAACTTTAGATCAACCGAGATCCTGTTGTTATAGACATACTTCATATCTCCACATGTGAAAATAGTCGTTTTTATCGAAGGCTTCTAAATGCTAACTTTTCAATCCTGACATGCTCTCTGTAAAAATAACAAATAAGTATTAAAACCTAGAAAAGGTAGATGATAAAAGTGAAAACCCACCCATCTTTGTTGCACAAATTAGGCCCGAAAACAGCTAGTGTAAAACTAACAATGAAAATTTAACTCCCCAAATAAAAACATGATCTAAAAGGTTTGAGTGAACAACAAACATTTTCTTTGCTCATCTACATCTCACAGGATGACAATAAACCATAAAACAAAATGCACCTGAAAGTCTCTCAATGACGTCTGCTTTAATGTTGCCATGATATCGAAAAAATGCTCTCTGAGAAAAGAACACAAAAGTATAAAAAACAATAAACAGAAAAATGCGGAAGATATAAGTTTTGAAATATAACCTAGGCCAATAAACCATAAAAATGTCTTTAGGCCCATGGTCTTGACCTGCTAATCCTTCTTCTCTTTCGTTGCCACTAAAGTTATCGTAAAACCCACAACCTCTCTATGATAAATGCTCTCGGATCTGTTACCAGACAATGACTTGATGCTTCTTCTTTTACCAAACTGTTACCGCTGTGATTCAGATCCACCAGTTGATGGTGTTTTTCTTTAAGAGCTTAGAGCTTATTTTGCCAACTCGCTGTTAAAGAGGGTGAATTTTAGGATCGATAGATTTGGAAGGTAAAAAAAGAACCGGGAATGAAAACCGTAGTGTGTTGATTTAGCAGATGAGAAGAGGAAGCGTTTGATTTGGAGAGGAGAAGGAAGAATGGAAGCGACTTAAATATAAACATCAAGATCAAAACAATGACACTCATTCCGAATTTATATCCGGTATCAATCTTCAAGCCAATCCATTCGAGAAAACCATACCCGAATTAGTATATAGACCTTTTTAATATGGGTGTCCATTATTAACACCAAAATTTAGTATATAACCATCAAATTAGTGGTCTTTTCACGGGGTATCCTATTTTAACACCAAAATGGTTGCTTACCTCCATCTTTCTGTAATGAGCATTGAGATCTTCAATATATTCAACAACAGCAAGGGAACTTTTGGTGTCGAAAATGTGGAACAACTCGTTTTACAAATGTATCCGACAATTCAACCTCCGACTGCAAAATTAATGAAATTCTAATTGATATAATAAAAAATTAGGAATTATGGGGAAAAACATAAACAAAGATGGATGCATACCATAAGATCTCTTTGAGGTTCTGTTGTTTCAACGGACATAAGCTCATGTGGAGCTTTCAAAACTAATGAAATTCAAGTTATTAATCTGAAAAACTGTTGATCCAAACCCTCAGTGATTTGATAATGACCCTCTCTTAAACACTTAGTGAAAATTGTAAGTAAACAATATGTATCAGAGTTTCACTATCGCTGATAAGTACTAAGACTTTACAGTACCACTGATAGGAACTCTCACTCTTTAGATTAGATATTCAGCGAACACTGTTCATCATCATATAGCTCTGAGCCTGTTCAGTCTATGAGATGATCGCTGATAAGTTAGTTGTTTACTTATGATCCCTGAAGACAAGTTTCACGTCAACCAAAGTTCTACGCTGAAGTCGAAGATCAAGCTCAAGAACCAGCGACAAGTCTACTCATGAACTGATGCGGATATCAGTGAAGCAAGACTTGTCCATTCAACGTGAAGTATCAAGTAGAAGACTTCAGCAATCGTTGAACTTTATCTGTTGATCCAAACCCTCAGTGATTTGATAATGACCCTATCTTAAATACTTAGTGAAAATTGTAAGTAAACAATATGTATCAGAGTTTCACTATCGCTGATAAGTACTAAGATCTTACAGTACTGCTGATAGGAACTCTAGCTCTTTTAGATTAAACATTCAGCGAACACTGTTCACCATATCGCTGAGTCTGTTCAGTCCTTATGGTGATCGCTGATAAGTTAGTTGTTTACTTATGATCCCTGAAGACAAGATTCACGTCAACAAAGGTTCTACGCTGAAGTCGAAGATCAAGCTCAAAGAACCAGCGACAAGTCTCCTAATGAACTGATGCGGATCAGCGAAGACTCAGATTTGTCCACTCAACGTGAAGTATCAAGTACAAGACTTCAACTATCGCTGAACTTTATCATTCGCTGAATAGTAAATGATAATCGCTGAATCAACGAAAGCTGATCATGAAGTCCTCCGTACAAAGTACTTTTGTCTTAACCTCCCTTGCACGCCACCGTACGAAATGTCAGAAAAGAACCTCCGAAAATCTGAAATCGTACAACCACTCTGATACTACACTGTTCATTCATGCGGCTACTAAGGTTGTCATCAAAGGTCAATGACATGCAACCAATCCGCTGATGACACGTGTAAAGTGTATACTGAATTGCATTAAATGCATGAAGTATATAAAGAGATGAACTCACTTCATTTGAAGTAACTTGCTAACTCTGGACAAGTTCAAATCTCTCTTAAGATAGGATTTTATTAGTAATCTCCTCATCTTTCTTAGTGCAAGAAACCTTAGTGTTCCAACTTGTTTAGATTTAGGTTTATCCTTAATCTTGTTTCCGCAACAAGCTGTAAATTGTTAATGATTTATCAATAAACAATTTAGAAAAGAAAAATAGTGTGTTTGTATTCAACCCCCCCCCCCCCTTCTACAAACTTGTATAGGCCTTTCGGGACCAACAAGTGGTATCAGAGCAGATTTGTTTAATCTCATAAACAAGATCTAATCTAAGATATTTCTCTTCCTAGCTATTATCTGAAAATGACCAACACAAACA
Source organism: Saussurea involucrata (assembly GCA_033807775.1). Lineage (NCBI taxonomy): Eukaryota > Viridiplantae > Streptophyta > Magnoliopsida > Asterales > Asteraceae > Saussurea > Saussurea involucrata. The sequence goes on along the minus strand of CM066322.1, from coordinate 145,266,966 downwards.
CAAACACTCACTATATAGACAATGGTTCTCTTGCAAAACCCCCTAGATTTTCCAGAGATAACTTCAACTTGTGGAAAAATAGGATGACACTCTTCTTAGAAGGTGTAGACCCTACTATACCTTACTATCTTGAAAACGGCCCACACATCCCTGTAACAATTGATCCTGCAGTTCCAGCCACTGCAACTAGAGCTGCTATTCCAGAAAGGCTGATTCCAAAGGAAATCCATCATTGGACCGATGAAGACAAGAAGAAAGTGGCTATAGATACAAAAGCCAGATCCATACTATCCATGGCCCTTCCTGACGAAGTCTACCATTCCGTCATGAACCTGAAATCCTCAAAAGCCATGTGGGACACAATATGTGTTCAGTATGAAGGAACGTCTGAAGTCCAGGATTCAAGAAAGATCAACCTGGTAAGACAATACGAAAGCTTCATTTATGGTAAGAATGAAACTCTCTCTGAAGTTCATCAACGTTTTAATTGCTTAATTATAGATCTAAAAACGGTTGGTAAGGAATATTCTAACTTTGAAGTGCTGACAAAGTTTTTAGAATGTTTACCTGAAAGCTGGGACAATTATTCCATGTGTCTCAAGCTGTCAAAAGATCTAAGATCAATGACACTTGCTACCTTATATGGCACATTGCTGAATCATGAGCAATCTAGCCATCTTAAGAAGAATCTTGTAAAAGATTCCAAAAGCACCCCTGTTGCTTTAATCTCAGAGGAACCTTCTACTCAGCAACCCGTGGTCACTATCACTGAGTTAGAAAGTAACTCTGAAAGGTCATCAGATTCTGATTCTTCAGATGATGATGAATCCTTGGCTCTCCTAACTAAAAAGTTCAGGAGATTCGCCAAGAAGAAAATGTTTAGAAAGAACAAAACTCTTTCTATAGCTGACAAGCCTAAGTCATCAGCTTTTGTTGATAAGGCTACTGCTACTTGTTTCAACTGCGAAAAGACAGGTCATTTCGCTAACGAGTGCAGGTCAAAGAAAATCATGAGACCTTCAGCTTTTACAAAGAAATCCTTTGTTCCAAGGAATAAAGACGACAAATACTCAAAGCTGAAGGAGAAATATGCAAAGCTGAAAAGCTTTAAGAAGAAAGGAAAAGGACTGATGGCTGACTATGATTGGGCTGCTTCTGATGAAGAAGCCTCATCATCTGATTCTGAAGATGATGAAGCAAATCAATGTCTCATGGCCAAGATTGAAGAAGAGGAAGAAAGTTCAGACATTCCCTCCACTTCAACATCTGCCATTCAGGTATCACCTTCCTTCTTTACCAATATTGTAAATATTGATGAAGCTGATAGTCTCCGTAAAATCGAACTGATGACTAGAAGTTTATACGAAGCCATGAACGGCAAAGCTGTGGTTGAAAACCAAAATCTTGATCTCGCTGAAAAGCTTAAAAACTGCCACCTTCAAATAGAAAAGCTTTCTAAATTTGAAGAAGATTTTAAAGATCAAGTCCATTTAAATCAGCTAGTCAAAATCGAACGAGCGGAAGCTATCGCTGCATTAAAAGCTGAACAAGCTACTGTTGAAGGATGGTGTAATTCTTCAACAAAGATCACTGAGATAATTAAGGCTCAGATTCCTCTGAGTGATAAACGTGGTCTGGGTTATAAATATGATACTCCAATACCAACCACTGAACGTTCAATGCTTAAATTTGGAACGTTCGTATCCTCAGTAGCTGACACTTCTTCATCTCAGTACTCCTCGTCGGTTACACCAATCCCTGAGGAAACTCCTACCTCCTCAAAAGGTAAGGAGAAAATGGTTTATTCAAAACCTACCTCTGTCTCTAAAGACAAAGGTAAAGGAATTGTTATTTATCAAAATCCTCAGAAGGGTACCTTAGTACCTAAGCTGAATGCTTCCAAAGCCTTAGTGATTCATTCATCTGGTTCTAGAAATCAGACCTCTGGATCAGTTCAGCGACCTACTCCTAGACTCAGAGTAGATGTCCTTGGTAAGAAATCTGAAGAACTGAATGTTCGTCCTATTTCAAAAACCAATAGTGTACTTGGTGCTGGCACTTCTAATTCCAAATTAAAAGCTCAGCACTCAAGTGGTCCTAGAACTAATTTTAGTTATAGGAAATGTTATCACTGTGGACTTACCGATCATATTGCAAGTTAGTGTCCCACAGCCACCAAAGCTGATAAGATAGCTAAGGTGAAGATAGCACCCAAGAAGACCAAACCAGTTGCAATTCAGGTCAAGGTGACTCCTACCTCTGAGGTCAAGAAATTGACCAAAGTGAAGAAAGACAAAGCTGAATCTTCAAATGTTGCGAAGACTGTTGAACCCATTCCAACCACTTCCAATGACAAACGCGTATACATGGCGAAGTGGGTACCCAAGAAAAACTAATCTTCCTTTATATTGCAGGTTAAGAAGGGTATCTGGTATCTCGATAGCGGATGCTCTAGACACATGACTGGAAAGAAAAGCCTGCTCGCTGAATACAAGGAAGAGAAGGGTCCCTCTGTGACTTTCGGTGGAAATGGAAAAGGACACACCCGAGGGTATGGTGTACTTTCAAATGGTACAACATCCTTCAGAAGAGTCGCATATGTTGAAGGGCTGAAGCATAATCTTCTGAGCATCAGTCAGCTTTGCGACATGGATAACAAAGTGATTTTCACTAAGGAATCCTGCTTTGTCTCTGACAAAAAGGAGAAGATAGCTCTCAGCGGTTATCGTTTGGAAAATGTTTACGTTATAAACATGGACTCAACAACCACTGAGAACTCCTGTTTCTTCTCAAAGGAATCTTCTGATGTCAACTGGTTATGGCACAAGAGGCTCTCACATCTCAACTTCAAGACACTGAATACTCTTTCATCCAAAGAGTTAGTCACTGGTCTACCTCAACATTCAGACGCCAAAGAATCCTTATGTTCAGCGTGTGAATAAGGGAAGCAGACCAAGGCAAGCTTTAAGTCAAAGCAAGTTTCCTCAGTGTCATCTCCTCTTCAACTACTCCATATGGATTTGTTTGGCCCTGTTAACAAACAATCCATCGCTGGAAAGAAATATACGCTGGTCATAGTTGATGAATTCTCTCGTTACACATGGGTAATGTTTCTCCGTTCTAAGAGTGACACCCCTGAAGAACTCATCACCTTTGTTCGGAAGATGGAAACTCTGAACAATATGACTGTTCGCTCAATAAGGAGTGATCATGGAACTGAATTCAAAAACAGTTCTCTTGATTCCTTCTTTGAGAGCAAGGGTATTTCTCACAACTTTTCGTCAGTGAGAACACCACAACAAAACGGAGTCGCTGAAAGAAGAAATAGAACAATTATTGAAGCTGCACGTTCAATGCTCAGCGATTCTCACCTGCCTACTCAGTTTTGGGCAGAAGCTGTCAACACGGCTTGTTTTACGCAAAACAGGTCGCTGATAGTCAAAAGATTCAAAAACACAGCCTATGAACTTTTTCATGGGAGAAAGCCTTCAATCAGCTTTCTTCACATCTTTGGTTGTCAGTGTTTCATACTGAACAACAGAGATGCCCTTGGAAAGTTTGATCCTAAAGCTGATGATGGAATCTTTCTTGGATACTCCTCAGTTTCCAAAGCCTTCAGAGTCTTCAACCGAAGAAGACAAACTGTAGAAGAAACTATTCACGTCACGTTTGACGAATCCCGTTCAGCGAACTCTAAACCGAACGCTGATACAGAAGAACTGAATCAATGGATGTTTTCTCATCTTGGTGATTCAGAAGATGTTCCCACTACTCATGCTCATACAACTGAAAATGATGGTCCTACTATCATTCCCAATATGCAGAATAGTGAAGCTGAAACATCTTGGGTCTCAGCTGTTCCTATAAACACTATACCCGCAGTTGATCCAAATGTCTCAGAAATTCCATCTATTTCTCAGCAATCAGTGAATGAAGTGACAAATGCAAGCATTCCTCTCTTAGCTGATAATCCAGAAGTAGCTGAAGCCTCATCTTCAGTTTCTCCAGTTCAGACTGAGTCAGCGACGCATGCTCCGGCTCAGCGATGGACTGTAAATCACCCAATCGATCAAATTCTTGGTGATCCCAACGCTGGTATTCAGACTCGTAGAAGTGCAGGTAATATTTGTTTATTTGTTAACTTTATTTCTCTAACTGAACCAAAGAAAATAGATGATGCCCTCAGAGATCCAAACTGGGTCAGCGCTATGCAAGAAGAGCTGACTGAATTCGAAAGAAACAAAGTTTGGAAACTTGTTCGGAGACCAACTGACAAAACAGTGATAGGCACTAAGTGGGTCTATCGAAACAAGTTGGACGAACATGGTACTGTAACTCGCAACAAAGCTCGTCTTGTTGCTCAGGGATACAGACAAGAGGAAGGCATAGATTATGACGAAACCTTTGCTCCAGTAGCAAGACTTGAATCTATTCGTCTTTTCTTAGCATATGCTGTACACAAAAACTTCACTGTACATCAAATGGATGTTAATTCAGCGTTTCTAAATGGAAAGCTGAATGAAGAAGTTTATGTGGAACAACCTCCAGGATTCTCAGATCCTAAGCGTCCAAGTTATGTTTATAAGCTGGATAAGGCACTTTATGGCTTGAAGCAAGCTCCTCGTGCATGGTATGACACTCTTTCTACTTATCTCCACCTTGAAAAATTTGAGAGAGGTAAGATTGACAAAACTTTGTTTTTTAGAAAAATAAAAGGTCATATCATTTTAGTTCAAATATATGTTGATGACATTATATTTGGTTCTACTAACCCTGAGCTTTGTACTCGTTTCGCTGATAGAATGAAAGATGAGTATAAAATGAGTATGATGGGTGAACTAACATATTTCCTTGGTCTTCAGATTAAGCAAACTGAAAAAGGAACTTTTATAAATCAGGGAAAGTATGTTAAAGATATGCTGAGGAAATTCGACTTAACTGAAAGTTCAGCTATGAAAACCCCTATGGCACCACCGCTGATACTTGATAAGGACACAAAGGGTGTTCCTGTCAATGTCACGCTGTACCGTGGGATGATCGACTCACTACTGTATCTTACAGCTAGCCGACCCGATATTATGTTTGCAACATGTCTGTGCGCACGATATCAAGCTGAACCTAAGATATCCCATATGAAAGCTGTAAAGCGAATCTTTCGATATCTTAAGGGTACAGCGAATCTAGGTATTTGGTATCCCAAAGATTCAGGATTCGATCTAACCGCCTATTCAGACAGTGATTTTGCAGGTTGCAAAATGGATAGGAAAAGCACCACAGGAGGATGTCAGCTCCTGGGTGGAAAGCTGGTAAGTTGGACAAGTAAGAAGCAAAACTCAGTGTCCACTTCCACAGCTGAAGCTGAGTATGTAGCCGCTGGAAGCTGCTGTTCTCAAGTCTTGTGGATGAGAAATCAACTACTAGACTATGATCTTCAGCTCTCCAAAATTCCAATCTATTGCGACAGCACAAGTGCCATCGCTATAGCAAACAATCCAGTGCTACACTCAAAGACAAAACACATAGAAATCAGATATCATTTTATCAGAGATCATGTGATGAATGGTGATATAGAACTTCATTTTATCCCAACTGATTATCAGTTAGCTGATTTGTTTACCAAACCTCTTGATGAGACAAGATTCAACTTTCTCATCAGCGAGCTTGGAATGCTGAACTTTGAAGGATAAATCTTCAGCGGTTCACATTTAATCAGCGATACGTTTATACATTCTTGTATAGGCTCTCGGATAAAATAAACTTGTACAATCCATATCATCATCTTCTCTCTGAATAAATTGGTTAAACTGATATCAAGGTATGTTTTCTCTCTCTGACAAAACGCATGAAAATGCAAGATTTCAAATTCTTACATCGCTGAATATCTCTTCCTTAACAGCGATATTTTGAAATTTCTTAAAACCCTCACTGATATTTCTATTCAGTGCTTCATATTTTCCAAAGAGTCCTTGAGTTTTTCAAAACCTCAGAGACAACGAAAGAATGTGAAAGGACAGTTGTGACGTCATTGCAACAGATAACACCAGGCACGCTCTTTTTCTGACACATGTTTGCACGTTTCGTTGTCTATCCAATCAAATGTAAACACGTGTCCGTGTCATGATGAAAAACTTTCCCGCTCAAGTTTTTCTCTCTCTACTCTCTTCCTATATAAACACTCTCAAATTTTATATTTGTCTTTTACGCGAATCAATCTTTCTCCGCAAGAAAAGAACACTGTTGCATTTTGTGCTCTCAATCTTCAAGAACTGTTCATCATCCTCTTCATCAAACTCAAGGTTAATATGTTCTTATCTATTATCAAATGCGAATAACTTGTTTTCGATCTTATCATTGTTTTACACAAGATCAAACAAAAGAACTCAAAAATAAAATCATTTTCTTTCATGGTTTTATAAACACAACCATTTCATGGTTGTTCTTCAAGTTTTAAATCTAAAATCTTAAACTTGTTCTTCTTTCGTATCCATTTTTTAAGAAACTGGAATACAAGGCTTATGGGTGTTATATTCGTTTTTTTTTAAAACAAGAAAAACCCTAATCTTCATTAAGACTTTTTTGTCTGAATGAAATGGACAAAATTCGAAAAATCTTAATGGAAATTTTCTTTCCACATTAAGATAATTCTTATTTGTTAACATCTTTGGTTGAACTGGTAATACAGTGAAATGGCAACTTCAAAGCTGAATGTTACCGCTGAGTCCATCTCCGCTGATTCTGAGGAACTGGAAATCACTAAAGCTCCTCAGGTTAAGTTTGAGCTGGATCAACTAGACTGGACAAAGGCAAACAACCTCTCAGCGCTTCTCGAGTTTCCTCCTCGGAAGCAGGTATCCCATCTAGACGACGCTGTAAATCTTTTGAAGAATAGCCCCATCTACACAGCACTGACAATCACACCTCCTGCCAGTCAGCGTCTCTTATCCCAATTCTGGTACTCTGCCAGACACACCGACCTACCCTCTGCCAAAGATCCATCTAAAACCATCGACTGCATACTCAGCGATACTGAGTATGGCGCCATCAAGATAACCCCCGCAATAATCCGCAAAGCCCTGAAATTCCCCAACGCTACCTCAGAAAATCCTTTCATTCCATTACCTGACCACAAGAAGCACGCTGACAGGGAAGAAATCATTGCTTTCCTTGATGCGATGGGTTACATCTGGGAGACTGGAAGAGACAAGCTACCTGAGAAGAAGCTGACGCTGATAAAGAAATCCAAGATGCCCAGCGAGATGAACTTCATCTTCGCTCACCTGATCAGTTGCATGACAGCGAAATCCGGATCTTCTGATCAAGCCGCTCAACCTCAGCAGGCCATGGGTTACGCACTGCTGAAAGGTCTCAACATTGACTGGGCCTCCATCATCTATGAAGACCTCATTCAACGTGTTGATTCTGCCGCTGACCGACCAGCATGGGTTCCTTACCCACGATTCATCAGCGCCATCTTTCAATATGGCCTGAAGGACAGCTATCCTGAGGGTGATCTGAAACTCTCTCAGATTGGCCCTAAAGTTCTCGACTTCAAGCCTGTCGCCAACGAGGTACGTCTCTCTACCCTTCTCACTCTACTTAATTCTCCGCTTTCTGTGGCTCCTTCAGCGACAATACCCCTCGCTGATTCCCAGGCCACAAAATCCATTCCTTCTAAGAAAAGGAAACAATCTCTTACCCCTCTTGATTCCAAAAGGATCAAGAAAACCAAGGAGCAACCCCAGCAATTCCATGCTGAAGACTCCTCAGCTCATTCTGAAGAGCTGAAGGAAAGTTCCGTGGTACGCTCTGCCACACCAATTCAAGCCATCCCTTCTAAACCTACTTCAGCGTCCTTAAACGCTGAGGTTAGAACTTTGGAATCTACCCAACCTTCTTCAGTCTCTCAAAAGACTGATGAAGTACTTCTCAGCGAATCCAACGCTGAACTTGAAACCCAACCCCAATTCTTATCCTTCGATCCTCCCTCTATTTCTTTGGACACTCCTCCAGCTAAAACTGGAGATGCCATCATTCAAGAAGCCGTTGAAGCTTCTCAGCGAATGACGAAGAAAGGACCTGCAGAGATCTCCATCCCTCACAGTACTTTTGAGGGAGATATGGAACACTATGGAGGGACTCGAAACTTTGATGAGTTCGTCAACGCTCCTGCAGGTACAGATCCCACCTTAAACACTGTAACTAAACCTGAAACTTCTGAGCTTTCCTTTGTTCACAAGTACTTATATGTTACAGGTCCTTATTTGGGAGACATCAACCAGTCTCTGAAGTCCATGGAGATGAAACTTACAGATCTCACCACCGGTCTATCAAATAACTCTACAGCTGTAACAAACGCTGGAGAGAATCTGACGAAGCTGACTACTGTGGTGGAAAAGAAGGCCTCCTCTGATGACATCAAAGACCTTGATAAAACTCTCGCCGACTTTGCCAAAGTGCTCTCCGACATCTACACTGACTACACCAACCTCAAATCGTCAGTTTCCACCGTTTCCAGCGAGGTTACAACGCTGAAGAAATTGGTTGGTACACTCGAAAATGATATGTCAGTGGTCAAGACCGACTTGGGCTCAGTGAAGACCGACCTTGGTTCTGTCAAGACAATGATCGAGACGCTGGTGAACAAGGCAAACAATCCAGCTCCTGCTCCGGCCCCTGCACCTATTTTGGACTCATTCACCGCAGAGGATCGCCAAGAGCTGAAGAAAATCACGCCTGCTATTTCTGGCCTAGAAGACAGAATAGCTAAGCTTGAAGGTTGTGTGAAAATCTCTGGCCCAGAAGACAGAGATAACACCAATGCTGAGTCTACCCATTCCTCCCCCGCCCATCATGAGAAAGAGGGGGAGAAGAGCGCTGAACAAGAGAAGAGCGCTGAAGATCAAAATAAGAGCGCTGAAGACCTTTCCCATGATGAATCTATCAGGGGAGAGGGTAATGAAGATCTGATTACTGGACCTCAGGGAGATGAAAACCCTGAGGGAACCGAGAACCTCGCCTCTGTATCTGAGGGGGAGCAACTCGAAGAAGATGCTGAGGAATCCGAAGCAGAAGAAGACGAAGACATCGACATCCCTGAAGCTGAACCATCCTCCTCTCCAAGGAACGATGATGATGATGACGATGAAGATGACGAATTCTTTATCGTCAAACATGCTCCTCGAAAAGCTCTTAAAGGGATCGTGATAACCGAATCCACAGGGGAGAAGACAAAAACAAAGACAAAGCACTCAGCCTCTGGCGCTGAGAAAAGCAAAGACAAAGGCATCGCTGAAGATGATAATCTGGCGATCTTGCTTGCAAAACCGATTTGTCAGGTACACTAAACTTATTTTTCCTTCCCTGATCATCTCTGAACAATCAGTTATCCATTCCACAAACACCATACACATCCACATTATTTTTTTCTATCTTTTCTACCCAAGTTCTTCTACCCAGTTCTTATTTGTAAGATCGCTGCGTTTCAGCTAGTCCTCTCCCCTGTTTGAGGATATCGCTGAAGGCTCTACTATTGCGACTTCACCAATAATTCCAGCTACCGCTGAAGACATAATCCCAGTCTTAGATTTAATCTCTGAGACTGATGAACCAGAAGAACAACCTCTCTCGCACAGAAACAGACCTTCCTCAGTTCCTCAAAGGCTGAGTGAAGAAGATCAAAAGAGGAGAGAAGAAATGATAAAGCGATTCGAGGATCAGCGAATCATTCTAAGGCGCGATCAACTGCCTTCAGTTCCTCCTAAGTTCAAAATTTCAAAAGCTGAATACCAGGAACATCTCAGAGCTGAACGCCTCATCGCTGAAAGGAAGGAAGCTGAAGATAAAGACAGAGAATACGCCATCAAGCTCACTCAAGAATCTGTCAAAGACCCCAAGCTGAAGCGTATTCCCATTCAAATCCAACGAAAGCTTTGGGAACAAACCCAGAAGATCGTGGAAAAGAAAGCTGAAGTTTCTCAGACCACCCTGATCTGGTGTAAAGAGAAAATCCACTTCAGATATCGTCCAGCGAAGATCAACAAGGTATTCATCTCTGGAAGAACCTCCATCGGAGTACCTATTGTTGACATCAAACTGTTCAGAGAAGATGGCACATCTGAAACCTTTCGCGCTGACACTGTAAAAAGGTATGGTCTCTCTGAATGGCTGGAGATGAGGTTATCTATCCAACCATCACAATCTAAGTACAAGGATCATTTCGAAAAGCTGATAAACAGACAGATCGATTTGATATCTTCTTGTGTGGATATTCCTCATGTTCCTGATCTAAAGCCGAAAAGAAAAAGGGGCTCACCAAAGAAGAAACGTCAAGATTCAAACTCAGGTCCTGTCATACGAAATGAAACTGGAATTGGTTTCTCTCGCGCTGAAGTACTTGGTCCTGATCCTGATCTATCTGCCCTTGACATATCTTTGCCACCATGTGAACTTTTCGTCCCTGGTAAAGTCATCAGTAATCCTTATGGAATATTCTTTCTTGACTACGACGGACGTAAATGCTTTCAACGGATCGCTGAGCTTCCAATCACTCCAATCGAACAGCTCAGAGATCTCGTCTACTGGTGCGACTTCAGAAAAGACATTCAGGCACGACACCTAAAACCCTTGATTTTTGAAGCTGTTCTGAAGCTAAAGAATAAAGGAGAAAAGGTTCCTGACTGGATGATTCCAACTGAAAAGACAACCCTTGATGAACTTCTCATTAAGGAAGAACCCTTTGAAGGCTGACAACAATCACCACATTCTCTATTGTATCAGTCATCCTTCAGTACTTGTAATTTATTTCGCTTGTACTTGTAATCTTTCTTATTCAAATTGTAACCTGATTCAAAGATTTAAAGAAAGATTTCAGCGAATGTACTTTACTCCATCAGTACTGAAAAGATCCCAGAAAACAGTAAAAGGGACAAATATTTTATGAGTTCTTTTTATCCTTATGTTTTCATTAAATAGCAATTTTCTTTGTTGCTATGTCATAATCAAATAGGGGGAGATTGTTGATCCAAACCCTCGGTGATTTGATAATGACCCTATCTTAAATACTTAGTGAAAATTGTAAGTAAACAATATGTATCAGAGTTTCACTATCGCTGATAAGTACTAAGATCTTACAGTACTGCTGATAGGAACTCTCTCTCTTTTAGATTAAACATTCAGCGAACACTGTTCACCATATCGTTGAGTCTGTTCAGTCCTTATGGTGATCGCTGATAAGTTAGTTGTTTACTTATGATCCCTGAAGACAAGATTCACGTCAACAAAGGTTCTACGCTGAAGTCGAAGATCAAGCTCAAAGAACCAGCGACAAGTCTCCTAATGAACTGATGCGGATCAGCGAAGACTCAGATTTGTCCACTCAACGTGAAGTATCAAGTACAAGACTTCAGCTATCGCTGAACTTTATCATTCGCTGAATAGTAAATGATAATCGTTGAATCAACGAAAGCTGATCATGAAGTCCTCCGTACAAAGTACTTTTGTCTTAACCTCCCTTGCACGCCACCGTACGAAATGTCAGAAAAGAACCTCCGAAAATCTGAAATCGTACAACCACTCTGATACTACACTGTTCATTCATGCGGCTACTAAGGTTGTCATCAAAGGTCAATGACATGCAACCAATCCGCTGATGACACGTGTAAAGTGTATACTGAATTGCATTAAATGCATGCAGTATATAAAGAGATGAACTCACTTCATTTGAAGTAACTTGCTAACTCTGGACAAGTTCAAATCTCTCTTAAGATAGGATTTTATTAGTAATCTCCTCATCTTTCTTAGTGCAAGAAACCTTAGTGTTCCAACTTGTTTAGATTTAGGTTTATCCTTAATCTTGTTTCCGCAACAAGCTGTAAATTGTTAATCATTTATCAATAAACAATTTAGAAAAGAAAAATAGTGTGTTTGTATTCAACCCCCCCCCCCCCTTCTACAAACTTGTATAGGCCTTTCGGGACCAACATTATCATTCGCTGATAAAGATCTGACTCAACGAAAGCTGATCATGAAGTCTCCCTGCATGTTACTATTGTCTTACCTCCCTTGCACGTCTCCGTACGAACTGTCAGAACGGACATCCCTTTTGTCTGTAATCGTACAACAACTCTGATTCTACACTGTGCACCATGCGGCTACTAAGGTTGTCTACAAAGGTCAATGACATGCAACCACTCAGCTGCTGCCACGTGTAAAGCCATACTGCCATGCATTAAATGCATGCAATATATAAGAAGAACCTTACTTCAGTTTTGAAGTGTGCTCGGACCATCTTCTTATTTCTTATTGTTAAGTTATTATTCGTAATTTCTTTAACTCTTTCTAGTGCAAGAAACTTAGTGTTTCTCAAGACTTGTTAAGATTAGGTTTATCCTTAATCTTGTTCCGCAACAAGTTGTAAATTGTCTTGATTTATCAATAAACAATTTAGAAAAGTAAAAACGTGTGTTTGTATTCAACCCCCCCCCCCTTTCTACAAACTTGTATAGCGTTTCGGGACCAACAAGTGGTATCAGAGCGGATTTGTTTAAACTCATAAACAAGATCTGATCTATACTAAGATTTCTCTTCCTTGCTATTTCCTAAAATGGCTACCAACACAAACACAAACTATATTGACAACGGTTCTCTTGCAAAACCCCCTAGATTCTCCAGAGATAATTTTAATCTATGGAAAAATAGGATGATTCTCTTCTTAGAAGGTGTAGACCCTACTATGCCTTATTATCTTGAAAACGGCCCATATATTCCTGTAAGAATTGATGCTGCAGTTCCTGCCGCTGAGAATAGACCTGCTATTCCAGAAAGGCTGATTCCTAAGGAAATTCATATGTGGACTGAGGAAGATAAGAAGAAAGTGGCTATCGACACCAAAGCCAGATCCATACTCTCCATGGCTCTTCCTAACGAAGTCTACCATTTCGTCATGAACCTGAAAACCTCAAAAGCTATGTGGGACACAATCTGTGTTCAGTATGAAGGTACTTCTGAAGTCTAGGACTCTCGAAAGATCAACCTGGTAAGACAGTATGAAAGCTTCATTTGTGGTAAGAATGAAACTCTCTCTAAAATACACCAACGTTTTAACTGCTTAATAATAGATCTAAAAACTGTTGGTAAGGAATATTCTAACTTTGAAGTACTGACAAAGTTCTTAGAATGTTTACCTGAAAGCTGGGACAGTTATTCTATGTGTCTCAAGCTGTCAAAGGATCTAAAATCAATGACCCTTTCTACCTTATATGGCACGATGCTGAATCATGAGCAATCGAGTCATCTTAAGAAGAATCTTGTAAAAGATTCCAAAAGCACCCCTGTTGCTTTAATCTCAGAGTCACCTTCCACTCAGCGATCGACTATCACTATCACTGAGTTGGAAACTAACTCTGAAAGATCATCAGACTCTGACGTTTCAGATAATGATGAAACTCTGGCATTTCTGCCTAATAAGTTCAGGAGATTTGCTAGAAAGAGTAATTTCAAGAAGAATAAACCTCTTGCTATTACTGACAAGCCAAGATCATCAACCCCTGTTGATAAGGCTACTGCTACTTGCTATAACTGTGAAAAGATAGGACATTTGCTAGCGAGTGCAGGTCAAAGAAAGTTTCTAGACCCTCAGCTTTTCCCAAGAAAAACTTTATTCCCAGGAATAGAGATGAAAAATATAAAAAGCTGAAAGAAAGGTATGCAAAGCTGAAAACCTTTAAGAAGAAAGGCAAAGGCCTCATGGCTGACTATGATTGGGCTGCCTCTGACGAAGAAGAATCATCTGACTCTGAAGATGATGATGAATCCAATCTATGTCTCATGGCCAAACTTGAAGATGAGGAAGACAATTCTGACATTCCCTCTACTTCAACCTCTGCAACTCAGGTATCACCTTCCTTCTTTACCAATATTGCAAATATTGATGAAGCTGATAGTCTTCGAAAGATCGATCTCTTGACTAGAAGTTTATATGAAGCCATGAATGGCAAAACTGTAGTTAAAAATCAAAACCTTGATCTCGCTGAACAGCTTAAAAACTGTCACCTTCATATAGAAAATCTTTCTAAAATTGAAGAAGATTTTAAAGATCAAGTTCACCTAAATCAGCTAGTCAAAATCGAGCGCGAAGAAGCTATCGCTGCATTGAAAGCTGAAAAAACTACTGTTGATGGATGGTATAATTCCTCAACAAAGATCACTGAGATAATTAAGTCTCAGATTCCCCTGAGTGATAAACGTGGTCTTGGTTACAAAGCTGATACTCTAGAACCAACCACTGATCGTTCCATGCTCTTATTTGGAACTTTCGTATCCTCAGTTGCTGATACTTCATCCTCTCAGTGTTCCTTCTAAACCGCCTATCCCTGAGGAAATCTCTACCTTAACTTCTAAAGGTAAAGAAAAAGTTATTTATCCAAAACCTACCTCAGTCTTTAAAAACAAAGGTAAAGGAATTGCTTTTAACCAAAATCCTCAGAAGGGTACCTCTTTACCAAAGCTGAACGCTTCTAAAGCTTCAGTGACTTATCCCTCTGATTCAAAGAATAAGATCTCTGGATTTATTCAGCGTGTATCTATTCAGCGATCTACTCCTAGAATCAAAGTGGAAATCATTGGTAAGAAATCCGAAGAACTAAATGTTCCTTCCATTTCAAAAGCTAATAGCTTACTTGGTGCTGGTCCTTCTAATTCAAAATCAAAAGCTCAGCATGCAAATGGTCCTAGAACTACTTTTGGTTATAGGAAATGTTATCATTGTGGACTTACAAATCATATTGCTAGTAAGTGCCCCACAGCCACCCAAGCTGAAAAGATAGCTAAGGTGAAGATCATTGCCCCCAAGGCAAAGAAGACCACTGAGGTTAAGAAATTAACCAAAGTGAAGACTGACAAAGCTGAATCTTCAAATGCTGCGAAGACTGCTGAACCTTCCACCTCTTCTTCTACCCCCACTGACAAGTGTGTACACATGTTTAAGTGGGTACCCAAGAAAAACTAATCTTCCTTTGTAATGCAGGTTAAGAAGGGTATCTGGTATCTCGATAGCGGATGCTCTAGACACATGATTGGTATGAAGAACCTGCTCACTGAGTACAAAGAAGAGAAGGGTCCCTCTGTAACATTCGGTGGAAATGGAAAAGGACATACCCGAGGGTTTGGTGTACTATCTAATGGTACAACAACCTTCAGAAGAGTCGCATATGTTGAAGGGCTGAAGCATAATCTTCTAAGCATCAGTCAGCTTTGCGACAAGGATAACAAAGTAATCTTTACTAAGGAATCCTGCTTTGTCGCTGACAAAAAGGAGAAGATAGCTCTTAGCGGTTATCGTTTGGAAAATGTTTATGTAATAAACATGGACTCAACAACCACTGAGAACTCCTGTTTCTTCTCAAAAGCCTCATCTGATGTCAACTGGCTATGGCATAAGAGGCTCTCTCATCTAAACTTCAAGACACTGAACACTCTTTCTTCAAAAGAGTTAGTCACTGGTCTACCTTAGCACTCATACGCCAAAGAATCCTTATGTTCAGCGTGTGAGAAAGGCAAGCAGACCAAAGCAAGCTTTAAGTCAATGCAAGTTTCCTCAGTATCATCTCCTCTACAACTTCTGCATATGGATTTGTTTGGCCCTGTTAACAAACAATCCATCGCTGGAAAGAAATATACACTGGTCATAGTTGATGAATTCTCTAGATATACATGGGTTATGTTTCTCCGTTCTAAGAGTGACACCCCTGAAGAACTCATCACCTTTGCTCGGAAGATGGAAACCCTGAACAACTTGACCGTTCGCTCAATAAGGAGTGATCATGGGACTGAAATCAAAAACAGTTCTCTTGATTCCTTCTTTGAGAGTAAGGGTATTTCTCACAACTTTTCTTCAGTGAGAACACCGCAACAAAACGGAGTCGCTGAAAGAAGAAATAAACTATTATTGAAGCTGCACGTTCAATGCTCAGCGATTCTCACCTACCTACTCAGTTTTGGGCAGAAGCTGTCAACACTGCTTGTTTTACACAAAATAGGTCGCTGATAGTCAAAAGATTTAATAAAACAACCTATGAACTTTTTCATGGGAGAAAGCCTTCAATTAGCTTTCTTCACATCTTTGGATGTCAGTGTTTCATACTGAACAACAGAGATGCCCTTGGAAAGTTTGATCCTAAGGCTGATGATGGAATCTTTCTTGGATATTCTTCAATCTCCAAAGCCTTCAGAGTCTTCAATCGAAGAAGACAAACTGTTGAAGAAACTATTCACGTCACTTTTGACGAATCCCGTTCAGCAAATTCTCGACCTTCTGCTGATACTGAAGAACTGAATCAATGGATGTTTTCTCATCTTGGTGATTCAGAAGATATTCCCACTCCTCATAGTCATACAGTTGAAGATGATAGTCCTACTATCATCCCAAACATGCAGAATAGTGAAGCTGAAACATCATGGGTCTCAGCAGTTCCTTTAAACACTATACCTGCTTCTGAACCAAATGTCTCAGACATTCCATCTACTTCTCAGCAATCAGTAAATGAGATGACATCTGCACCTACTCCTCTCTTGGCTGATATTCCAGAAGTTGCTGAAGTTTCATCTTCAGCTCCTCCAGTTCAATTTGAGTCAACGACTTATGCTCCTGCTCAACGATGGACTGTAAATCACCCAATTGATCAAATTCTTGGTGATCCAAACGCTGGTGTTCAGACTCGACGAAGTGCAGGTAATATTTGTTTATTTGTTAACTTTATTTCTCTGATTGAACCAAAGAAAATAGATGATGCCCTCAAAGATCCAAACTGGGTCAACGCCATGCAAGAAGAGCTGACTGAATTCGAAAGAAACAAAGTTTGGAAACTTGTTCGAAGACCAACTGACAAAACAGTGATAGGCACTAAATGGGTCTATCAAAACAAGTTGGACGAACATGGAACTGTAACCTGCAACAAGGCTCGACTTGTTGCTCAGGGATACAGACAAAAGGAAGGCATAGATTACGACGAAACCTTTGTCTCCAGTAGCAAGACTAGAATCTATTCGTCTATTCTTAGCATATGCTGTACACAAAGACTTCAAAGTATATCAGATGGATGTTAAGTCAGTGTTTCTAAATGGAAAGTTGAATGAAGAAGTCTATGTGGAACAACCTCCAGGATTCTCTGATCCTAAGCGTCCAGGTCATGTTTATAAACTGGATAAGGCACTTTATGGCTTAAAGCAAGCTCCACGTGCATGGTATGACACTCTATCCTCTTATCTCCTAATTGAAAATTTTGAGCGAGGTAAAATCGACAAAACTCTATTTTTCAGAATAGTGAAAGGTCATATCATTCTTGTTTAGATATATGTTGATGACATTATATTTGGTTCTACTAACCCTGACCTTTGTACTCGTTTCGCTGATAGAATGAAAGAAGAGTATAAAATGAGTATGATGGGTGAGCTAACATATTTCCTAGGTCTTCAGATAAAGCAAAATGAAAAAGGAACTTTCATTAATCAGGGAAAGTATGTTAAAGATATGCTGAAGAAATTCGATTTAACTCAGAGTTCAGCTATGAAAACCCCTATGGCAACACCGCTGACACTAGACAAGGATTCAAATGGAATACCTGTTAATGTCACGCTGTACCATGGGATGATCGGCTCTCTCTTGTATCTTACAGCTAGCCGACCCGATATTATGTATGCAACCTGTTTGTGTGCACGATATCAAGCTAAACCTAAGGAATCTCATATGATCGCTGTAAGGCGAATCTTTCGTTACCTTAAGGGTATTATGAACCTAGGTCTTTGGTATCCCAAAGACTCAGGGTTTGATCTAATCGCCTATTCAGATAGTGATTTTGCAGGTTGCAAATTGGATAGGAAAAGCACCATCGGAGGCTGTCAGCTCCTGGGTGGAAAGCTGGTGAGTTGGACAAGTAAAAAGCAAAACTCAGTGTCCACCTCAACTGCTAAAGCTGAGTATATAGCCGTTGGAAGCTGTTGTTCTCAGGTCTTGTGGATGAGAAATCAACTACTAGACTATGACCTTCAGCTCTCGAAAATTCCAATCTATTGCGACAGCACAAGTGCCATCGCTATAGCCAACAATCCAGTGCTACACTCAAAGACAAAACACATCGAAATCAGGTATCATTTTATCAGAGATCATGTGATGAATGGTGATATCGAACTTCATTTTATCCCAACTGACTATCAGTTAGCTGATCTGTTCACCAAACCTCTTGATGAGACAAGATTCAACTTTCTCATCAGCGAGCTTAGAATGCTGAACTTTGAAGAGTAAAATCTTCAGCGGTTCACATTTGATCAGCGATAGGATGAAATCAACTTGTATAACCCATTCTATCATTCTCTCTCTGAACATAATTGATTCGCTAATATCAAGGTATGTTTTCTCTCTTACTCGCTGACGTTCGCATGTGAATGTAAGATTTCAAAACAAATTGCATCGCTGAATATCTCTTCCTTAACGGCGATACTTTGAAGATTCTTAAACCAACACTGATATTTCTATTCAGTGCTTCATATTTTCAAAAGTGTCCGTGAGCTTTCAAAACCTCAGAGACATCCTAAAATATGAAAGGACAGTTGTGACGTCATCGCAACGGATAAGCCCTGGCACGTTCTTTTTCTGACACACGATTGCACGTTTCGTTTACCTTCCAATCAAATGCAAACACGTGTCCGTGTCATGATGAAAACCATTTTGAAATCCCGCTCAAGATTTTCTCTCTCTCTACTCTCTCTATATAAACCATTTTGGGTTTATATTTTTCTCTTTACGCGAAAAACTTCTCCTCCAAGCAAGAAAAAGATTTACTGTTGCATTTTGAGCTCTCAAAATTTCCAGAAACTGTTCATCTTCTTCTTTGACGAACCAGGTTAATACTCTTATTATTTACCTACATTACTTGTTTATGATCTTATTCTTTGCTTTTAACAGATCAAACAAAAGAACTTTTATAAAATGAAATCATTTTCTGTTCACGATTTTATGAATACAACCTTCATGGTTGTTCTTCAAGTTTATATCAAAACTCGTAAACTTGTTCTTCATATGTTTTTCCAGAATTCCTTCTTCAAATGAAAACTGGAAAACACATAATCTCTATGTTTTGTAACTCTTTCTCAAAACAAGAAAAACCCTAATCTTTCTCAAAGGGATTTTTGGCTGAATAAAATGGACAAAATTCAAAAACATCTTATTGGAAAATATTTCCACATTAAGACTATTTGTTTTGTTGATCTTTGGTTGAGCTGATGTAACATCCTAAATTTCGTTATTAATAAGAATTGGGATGTATTTGTATTTGTTGTAACCTTAGGATTTTATGGAAATTTTATAATCCAATTAAGGTTATAATACTAAGAATGAAAGTTTAGTGTACTTTGGAAATATTGAAACTTGAGGGTATGTTTTGTTGTTAAGTAAAAGTATGTATGGATGAAAGGTTAAGGGAATGAGATATTATCTCATTTCCCTGTTGTGAGTCGGCAAGAAGCAGAAGAATAGGAAGAAAAGAGAAGAAAGGAAAGAAAGCAGAATTGTCATCGAATTGGTAAGAAATCGTTGTTGGTTTTGGAGAGATTGGTTGTTTTTACTCAGATGATGAACGAATCTGTATTTTGGGATTGAATTGCAGAATCATAAACAGAAAGATTGAAGTTCTTATTTGTGCAGAAGTCGGTTTCGCAGCCTAAGGTGAGTTCATTCGATTCATTGTACAAATCAGTGTTTTTAAGTTATACTGATCTTGATATAGCTGTATAAATTGACTAAGGACTGAATGGAATACATAGATTGAACTAATTTCACAAGTTAAGTCGATTTGTGGACTTGTTAGAAATGAACTGTACGTAGTCCCGGTACTAAAATGTCCCAGTACTAGTTTGTCCCGGTACAGTCCCAATATGATCAAAAGTACCGGAAGTTGAATGTCCCGGTACAATAGAGTCCCGGTACAATAGAGTCCCGGTACAATAGAGTCCCGGTACTTATGAGTTCCGGTGAAGTCCCGGTACTGTTGACTACCGGGAGTTGGGGGATACCGGGAGATGGGGATACCGGGAGTTGGATAAAAAGAGTCAGTTTACAGATTTTGGTAAGCAGATTCTAGATGTTTTGTATGATTAAGTTTCTAAAAAGTTTCTAGGGGCGTTCCCCCAGACCCCGCAAGGGCGTTGCCCCTTGACCCCATCCGCTAACCGGTTAGCGGAACCCCCATGCTAAGTCGCCGAAGGGGGGACATTTGAGGATGAAGATACGATAGGTTATCTAGTATTCTTAGATTTGAGAATATGATGTGAGTTGGATTATGCTGTTATGCATATACATTAGTAAAGTGTAATGGATCCATAGGCACTAAAGTTTGGCAATCACATGGAATAGGCGTGTGGTATTACTCGTTTAATCGTTATTCCAGTGTGTGTGGTAAATCAAGGAATAGGCGTGTGGTATTTCTCGTTTAATCGCTATTCCTGATTTCTAAGGAAGAGAGTGAGGTTGACATAAGTACTTGTAATCTCCGCTTCCTTACCAATAAATGGGCGTGTGTAATCGCGATTTATTGGTGGAGAGCATTGATCTAGAATCTGAGAAGATTCATAGTGTGGCTCTGGGGGTATGATACACTGATGGAATTGTGGTCAGTCATAGTCATGGGAGTGGATAAAATTGTGTAGAGGAATAGAGTTCTATGTACGGTAAGAAAAGGAGTAACCAGGTTTGTTATAACTTGTTTACATTGATTTTGCAAATGTTATTATTGAAACGAATGTTCTCACTAGGCGTTGGCCTAATCGTTTCATGTGATGTTTTCTTACCAGGTTCAGGCTCAGGCAGATAAAGGGTTGTGGGACGAGTGACTTTGAAATAGCAAAAGTGGTAATTATCCAAGAGAAGATTTTTGAAGGATAGCTTAGAGAACTCAAGTAATCTGATTAGTATGACATGCTTAGATTGATAGGTTATTTGAAGTATCCTGTAATGTAAATATACTCTTGATGGTAAATTCCTTTGCTATTTATATAAGCTGAAGTTTATGTTGTCATAACCTGTTGTAACTCGAGGTTTAAATTGGCCCGGATTTTGGGGCGTTACAATATGGTATCAGAGCATTAGTTTAAGCGAACTAAGTATGCTGTGGAGGTACTTAGACTTAAGCTGTGGTGAATTAAGTTATGATTCGTGAGAATGGGTAGGAATACTAAGACGGGATAGTCTTAGAGGTGACGGAAATACGTGAAATTAGTACTGTAATGATGGTAACGAGGATTCTCCTGTATAATATATTCACAATTTCAATTAGCTACTGTTATTTATGAATATATTGTTACATAAGCATGCTTGTTTCTAAATGGTTGCAGTGACTGATTAGCGGTAAATTACGTTTTTGTATGTCTAGTTACGTATAAACCATTACTGATGGGTATTCTTTTGTGCTCATCCAGAACAATGGTAAATACTCCGCCGAGGTCTCCTAATTCTTCTATAAATAGGAATTGGTTAGACGATACGGGAGAAAGACAAACTGGAGTAGGCGGAATTCATGAGACGCCACCAGATTTTCTTTCTTTAGGAGGAGTGCGTAATCCGGTACACAGAGTGGGTACCAGTACTGTCGATCAAACACAATCAGAAGCAAGTATGGAAGGACGCATTATAGATAATGTTACCAGATTGATGAATGCATCAATGGAAAGACAAGCTGAAATGATGAACACCACCATGGGAAGACAAGCAGAAATGTTCATGAAATTGTTTAACGATCGAAATACGGAACCAAGACGGACAAGAGTTGATACTAGTGTGATAAATCCAACTGGCAACCCAGGGCCAGGGACTGAAAGAAGGGTTGAAAGAAACTGCTCCTACAAAACTTTCTTGAGCTGTAAACCACCGGAATTCAAAGGAGAAGATAGTCCAATAGCTTGTATGAATTGGCTAAGGGAAATTGAACAAGCTTTTCGAGCTTGTGAGTGTTATGATGAAAAGTCTAAAGTGAGATTTGGATCACAGATGTTATGCGGTAACGCGTTATCTTGGTGGAATGTGCTATCAGCTTCTGTGACAGCTTCTGTTTTGAATGCTATGACTTGGGAGCAGTTCAAAGCAAAGATTCTAGAGGAGTACTGTAACGAAACTGAAATGGATCGAATCGAGGAAGAGTTCAGGAACCTCAAGAAAGGCAATATGACTGTGAGAAAGTATACAGAATCCTTCATGGAGAAGCTGAACCTGGTGGGGCATGTGGCTCCGACTGAGAAAGACAAAGTTAAAGCTTATCTGAAGGGTTTACCAGCAGATATGATGTCAAGGGTGCGGAGTTCAAAAGCTTCAACATTGAGAGAATCGATCGAGGAAGCAAAGGTTATAGAGGAAGTGTATGCTAAGGATAAAGAAGAAAAGACCCAAGTTGGGGAGAAGCGGAAATGGGAAGGTCGATCAGAGTATTCACAGAGGTCAAGGAACACTGGTAAAGGTACTTCTTATGAATCACGCCGTGAACCAAACTGGTGTCCAAAGTGTAAGAGCAAGCATTTTGGGCAGTGTCGAGTAATAGCATCTGAATGCTTTAAGTGTGGAAAGAGTAGGCATTCTATGAATAATTGTCCAGTGCGGGGGAATACATGTTTTGAGTGTAAGCAATCGGGTCACTTTCGTCGGGAGTGCCCAAGGCTGAAAAAGAGCGGCGATCATAATAAGAAGCCAGTTATTCCAAAGCCGATGGGCCGAGCTTTTCAAATGACCGCTGATGAAGCTAAGGAATCAAGGGACGTTGTCTCGGGTACATTCCTTGTTAATTCTTGTCCTGTGCGTATTTTGTTTGATTGTGGAGCAAATTTGTCATTTGTGTCCAAATCATTCTATCCCAAATTAGCTACGCCTATTACTACTTTAGAGGATACTTTAGTAGTAGAGGTAGCTAATGGGGGTCAAGCTTTGGTTCGAGAAAGGCTTGATAGTTGTACTATTATGATAGAAGAGGCGAAATTTTCGATCAACTTGTTATTGATGGAAATTGGAGGGTTTGACATAGTTGTGGGTATGGATTGTACAATAGAGTCCCGGTACAATAGAGTCCCGGTACAATAGAGTCCCGGTACAATAGAGTCCCGGTATAATAGAGTCCCGGTACAATAGAGTCCCGGTACTTATGAGTTCCGGTGAAGTCCCGGTACTGTTGACTACCGGGAGTTGGGGGATACCGGGAGATGGGGATACCGGGAGTTGGGAATACCGGGAGTTGGATAAAAAGAGTCAGCTTACAGATTTTGGTAAGCAGATTCTAGATGTTTTGTATGATTAAGTTTCTAAAAAGTTTCTAGGGGCGTTGCCCCTTGACCCCATCCGCTAACCGGTTAGCGGAACCCCCATGCTAAGTCGCCGAAGGGGGGACATTTGAGGATGAAGATACGATAGGTTATCTAGTATTCTTAGATTTGAGAATATGATGTGAGTTGGATTATGCTGTTATGCATATACATTAGTAAAGTGTAATGGATCCATAGGCACTAAAGTTTGGCAATCACATGGAATAGGCGTGTGGTATTACTCGTTTAATCGTTATTCCAGTGTGTGTGGGAAATCAAGGAATAGGCGTGTGGTATTTCTCGTTTAATCGTTATTCTAGATTTCTAAAGAAGAGAGTGAGGTTGACATAAGTACTTGTAATCTCCGCTTCCTTACCAATAAATGGGCGTGTGTAATCGCGATTTATTGGTGGAGAGCATTGATCTAGAATCTGAGAAGATTCATAGTGTGGCTCTGGGGGTATGATATACTGATGGAATTGTGGTCAGTCATGGGAGTGGATAAAATTGTGTAAAGGAATAGAGTTCTATGTACGGTAAGAAAAGGAGTAACCAGGTTTGTTATAACTTGTTTACATTGATTTTGCAAATGTTATTATTGAAACGAATGTTCTCACTAGGCGTTGGCCTAATCGTTTCATGTGATGTTTTCTTACCAGGTTCAGGCTCAGGCAGATAAAGGGTTGTGGGACGAGTGACTTTGAAATAGCAAAAATGGTAATTATTCAAGAGAAGATTTTTGAAGGATAGCTTAGATAACTCAAGTAATCTGATTAGTATGACATGATTAGATTGATAGGTTATTTGAAGTATCCTGTAATGTAAATATACTCTTGATGGTAAATTCCTTTGCTATTTATATAAGTTGAAGTTTATGTTGTCATAACCTGTTGTAACTCGAGGTTAAATTGGCCCGGATTTTGGGGCGTTACAGCTGATTACAGAAATGGCTGCTCCTTCTACTCATATTCCAACTGCTGAGAACACTACTGCTGCTGAGGAACTTGAAATCATCAAGGATCCTCAGGTCAAGTTCAAACTTGAGGATATCTCTTTTACAAAATCAAACAACCTCCATGCGCTGTTCGATTTTCCTCCGAAGAAACAAGTCAAACATCTAGACGACGCTGTGAATTTTCTGAAAACATGTTGCCTCTCTACAGCCTTGACCATAACACCCCCTGCTCATCAGTTACTATTATGTCAATTCTGGTATACCGCCAGACACACTCAGCTACCATCATCCAAAGACCCTACCAAACTACTTGATGTCATCCTCTGTGACACTGATTTTGGCACCATCAAAATCAACCCTGCTATCATTCGAGAAGCACTGAATCTCCCTGTTGCCACCAAAGATAAACCATTTGTTCCTTTTCCTGATCCCAAGAGACATGCTTATAGAGAAACACGCATTGCATTCTTTGATGGAATGAAGTACGTTTGGGATCAAGGGAGAGATGAAAAAGCCGAGAAGAAACTGACTGCAATCAAGAAGTCAAAGATGCCCAGCGAGATGAACTTCATCTACGCACACCTGATAAGCTGCATGACAGCGAATAGTGGCTCCTCTGATCAAGCTGCTCAACCTCAGCAAGCCATGGGCTATGCATTGCTGAAGGGTCTCCATGTTGACTGGGCCTCGATAATCTACGACGATCTTGCGCTCAGAGTAGATTTTGCTGATAGACCATCATGGGTTCCATACCCAAGATTCCTCAGTGCCATCTTCCAAACCGGCCTTAAGGATAACTACCCAAAAGTAGGAGACCTGAAACTCTCTCAGGTTGGCCCTAAGGTGCTCGACTTCAAGCCCCTGCCAAACGAGGTACGTCTCTCTACTCTCTTATCTATTCTCAATCCTCCTTCTTCTACTTCTGCGGCTCATTCAGTGGAAATCCCCACCGCTGATACCCCAGCGGCAACCTCCACTCCGTCTAGAAAAAGGAAACAATCTACTTGTAACGACCCAGTATCCCATAACATACATAATATATAACAATTAACATTTCATACACAACGTCGTTACTTTCATAACAAAATACATGATAAATTCACATTCGGTCCCAAAGTCTTAAAACTATACAATACAGAAATGTAAACATATCCTAGTCTTCGTCAGCTATCAACCGCCTCCTATGCTTTATCCTTCCCTTTGCTAATAAAAGATCCTTGACCTAGAATACATATTTTTAAAAGGAAAATGAGGGTTAAACCTAAAGGTCTATTGAGATAATCCCTGGCAGTTTAGAAATCCTTTTTTATAAAATACACGTATACCACAAATAATTAAATACCAACAACACTGTACGAATGTATTACAGCCAATCACACCGGTCCTAAGCCCGGCCAGTCGTTTTCTTGTTTAGTATAATTCTTATGTAAATACATTATCTCAATATATTATATTTCAACATAGACACACAGAATCATACATCTGTCACATACTCAAACAACACATATACGTATTCCAGTTTGTAAACATTTTAAGTAAAACTCACCTTGAATTCTTAAAATACGCTTCCAAGCCTTTCTCCGAGCTATCCGATCCTTTATCCAAATACCTCAGAATCTCAGATACACTTCCAAGCACACCAATTTGAACCCTTTAGCACAAACCCTTCTTTTCTCTTCTTGCTTTCTCTCAACACACACACACACACTAACTTTACTGATTTTTCTGCTTGTGATAATATCTGAATTCAGAAAGGATAATATCTAACTTAATTTACCACTTTAGTCCTTAAACTAATCACTAAAGACCAAAACACCCTTAACTTATAAATTTACCCAAACTTACCCTAAACATCAACTTTAAAGTTAACTTAATTTAACGGAAAGATATTTTTAACTAACGAACTTACCTGGGTTATTACATTATCTCCCCCTTAAAAGAATTCCGTCCCGGAATTCGGTTAAACGAAAAGGTATGGATACTTACCACTGCTACCTCGAACCCAATCAAGGTCATAGGAACTAACTGAATAGACACCCCACGCGAACCTATATTTCTAACACAGATAAACAACAAAAGCACGGAAATACCAATAATTATTTTACAACGAAGTCATATAACACTTTAGCACGTATAGAGTTTATTAGAATCATACCTGTAACAGCATCAGTACTTTCTTCTATCTCTTGTTCCGTCATCTGAAAAACTCGACCCTTTGCTTTCGGTACCTCAGACCCTTGTTTCTCTCCCGGTCTAACACTCGTTGGTCTTACCGTCATACTACCCTGCTGTGCTTTCCATTGCGGACAATCTGACTGAATATGACCCGGAGAATTGCAAATGAAACATAATCGAGTTACCCGACAATCTCTCACGATATGACCAGCCTTTCCACATTTGTAGCACTTTCGGGAATCACCATAGCAGTTTCCTTGATGAATATGGTCACATGTTGAACATGGTCTTCTTTCAGCTGGCCTGAAAGGTAAATAACTATCAAACCTCGGGGATTCGTATTCCTCCAAATCATACGTCATTTCCTCCAATTTTCTTTTTCCAAAGCTTCTATCACCAGTGTCTCTCCTATTATCATGTTCCACATTTTTCACTGCCTCCACTGCGGCTGAGAAGGTATCGGGTCCTTTTGCAATCACTAGCTTTCTAATTTCCGAATTTAACCCGAAAATAAACCTTTCCATCTTCAGCGCCTCCGTGTCAACATAGTACTCTACAAAACGAGACTTCTACAGAAAGCGAGCAGTGTAATCCCTAACCGATAAACTTCTCTGATGTAGGTTCATGAATTCCTCTTCCAACTGTCTAACTGCTGCTTGAGGACAAAACTGTACTTTAAAAGCTGTGGTGAATTCGTCCCAAGTAAAAGTTGAGTACACATCAGATCCTCTAGAGGTAATATGAGCCTCCCACCAAAATAGAGCATCTGCCTTCAACATCGCGGTTTCGTATAGCACTTTATCTTCTTCTGCACACTTGCTAGTTCTGAAGACAATTTCTATCTCTTTCAGCCACCTCATGGCCTCCATTGGATCTCTTTCTCCTGAATATGTCGGGGGTTTGCAATTTAAAAACATTTTATAGTCACACTTCCTAGGCACCGGTATGACAGTATGTGTAATGGGCATTTCGTCTTCATGAGTAGGATCCGGTCTTTCTGTTTCAGTACGACGAGTTCTATCGAACATAGCTTGTATATTGGCTTGAAGTCTTCCTATTTCCGCCGTCAAATCATTTTGTGTAACAAACTCTGTACCTCTCCCCTGAACTCTGCCTCCAGTTCTGCCCCTACCTCTTTCTCCCCCTCGTCCCCTTATCCCAACTGTTGGATTTGTTCTATTAGGATTTCCTCCTCCCCGATTCGTTTGTCTAGTACCGCTTGCCATTCTGTAGATTCAAACAAGGTTAACATACACATAAGCACATACCCCATATAACAAGGTATTCCAGTCCAAACATGTACCTGTAAGATCACAATTACACTGGCCAGGTGTAAGATGAAATTACCTTACATGATGTTCCTTCTACCTTTTATACTTAGCATCCCAAGGTTCTAATATATCATGAACATCCTACTTCACATGCAGTTTAAGTCTAAGTACGGGTATAAATACCTAAATCCCTTAAACTAGGGCTCTGATACTGTTAATGCCAAAAATTGCACCAAAGGGACAACTTAAGGTCGATGTGGACTTAATCAACTAAAGAAAGGATCTTTCGACGAGACGTACGATGAGGGAAAAAATAAACAAGACAAGGGATTTGATGACGCAGGAAAAACCTCAATAGAGGAAAAAACCTGTGGACGACAGTGGGTGTCATCGCTGCACTATGGTCGCCAATCAGGGGCGACGTCCGTGGTACTGGCGTCGGTCGTACGATAATTACAATACAAGTGAAGGAAATGCTTCGAAATGTAAAGTACAAGTGTTTGAATGTAAAAATAGGTGTTTTTCGTGTGTGAATACAAAGTGAGAACTTCTGGTTGAGGGCTGTTGCCGTACGTCGAGAGCGATAACTTGAGCTGTTCTTCGAGTGTTCTTGAGCTTGAGTGTTAGTTTCTTCGAGCTTGAAAGTGCGTAATGGATAGCTCTCCAGATGATCTCTGCCCGGTGATCGATGATCTTGAAATGATGATTCGACTCTATCTTTATAGTCTTTGGGAGCTTTGATTAGCTCATTGATTGCTTCATTAACAGCTATAATGGTCGCAACGGTCTGTAACGGCTGTCGGTGTTAACATTCATAATGGCCTTCGTCCGTTACGGCTATCCTCGGGTAACAGCTTGCGTCGGATAACGGCTTGCGTCGGATATAGCTGTTGCTTCTTTAATGGCTTTGACTCCTGCATTAAATACTTAACAAACGTAACAATCAAGGTTAACGTTAGCTTTGGTCGAAGGTGCGATGATCTTACGCGATGGTTGTACGGGACGGGCGACGCTATGGTCGAGCGTCATGGGAGACGTACGACTTACCTTTTACGGGAGTCGACGGACGTTTTCTGAGTTCTTGTCGAGACCTTATCTTAATACAAGACTTAGATTATAACGTGCGTCTTACCTGCTCTCGTCGTGGTCGTACGACGTGATTTTTTGCCCAAACAGTTTGCCCCCAAAATTTGAAAATTGAATGTCAAATTTAAGTTTTAAATTTTGCTTGTCGAATGCTTAGGCACGTGACCAGGGTTGAGGGACTTACCTGGTTGTCGTGGAACTAGACCGGTTTAACTGGACGAGAAGTCGAAAGGGGAACGAGGTCGTGACGTCACACTGACGTACGATGATGCTTAGTAGCTGTCGAGGACAGGTGTCGACGATCCATGTGGGCATGCGAGAGGACGGGGATGCGTGGCGATCATCCAGGGATTCGATTTGATGCGTTTGTTTGTATTAATAAAGATCATGATGGATCTTTTCTTGCTATACTTCGAAGTGTTTATTTGGGAAGAGATTTCGCCTTGATTCCTTTCCATTCTTCGTCTGAACTTTACTCGAATCGCTGCAAATCTTCAACCCGCATTTGAGAGCGTTTATATAAGATCTTGTTCTGTCCTCTGATTCACAATGTCGACGGAGCCTGCCAGTCTTATCCTGAATCACGTAGACTTAGATGCTTTCAGGAGTTTAGCAAAAATTCCTGCAAATATAGAGTTGCGGTGTCCGGGGATTGTTCGTTCTAAGGATTGCCCTGAGGGATATCTCGTTTTGTACGAGTATCCTTTTAAGATAGGGTTTCAATGGCCGTTTTCGGGTTTATCCAAGTCATTCATGCAAGACTTCAATGTGTCTCCAGGGCAGTTGATGCCTCAACTTTGGCGAGTTCTTTTGGTTGTTGAGCGGGCGTCCGCGAAATGGGAATCCCCTATGATCATGAACGATTTCTTGGCGGCGTATCAAGTTAAAAGGGATAAGAACTGGCGCTATAGTTCTTATTCTAAGTTCATAGGTGATCGTACCTTGGTTTTGGGAACTGGTGTCAATGATCGCGGGTGGAAGTCAAAGTATGTTTTTGTTCGTACCGATTCATTGGATTACAACAGCGATTGGATGCGGTCAGACTGGAATAAGACAGGTATACTTTGTTGCTTCTGAGTTTCATTTATTTTTGTGACTTTTACTTATCATTCTCCTGCTGTCGCCTTCAGAGATTCGGTTCGACGAAGTGAAGCCGAATGTGGATTCCCAAGCTAAGACTAACAAGTTCTTAAGTCTTAGCGTTGATGACCGATCTTTCGTTTCGTGGCAATCGGCGGTCGAGGACGAGGATGAGGACGTGATAGAAGAAGGAGATGAAGACGTACAGGAAGAGGCGACTGGTAAGTGTACCATAGTTTATTTTATTTCGTTTACTCTATCTGTCTGACGCTTCATGTATTTCCTAATCAGTGCCGACCGAGAAGAAATCGGTTTCTAGGGCGAGAGGGAAGCAGGTTATGCGTGCCCTTCGGGGTGAAAATGTTTCGACAGCTGGGTCGAGCGAGAAGAGAACCAAGAGGACAGTCCTGAGGGAACCGTCGTCGAGGGTTGATAACTCACCGGGATTTGTTCTGCCTAAGAAGGTGAAGACGTCATCTAGCCGTCCTGGCGTGATGGACGCGACACCAGCAAGTTCTGCGCTTCCGGCGATGGTGACGAAACCGGTGTCTCAAGTGTCGATCCCAATATCTGCCGACAGGGGCGAGGGATCATCGGCCGAAGTTATGACGGTCAATTTTACATTGTCGTCTAACTTTATGGCGGATGGTGTCCTAGACGGGACGGCGTCGTTCCCTTATCTGGGGAAGTATTTGCTCCCGTCTTTCGGGGAGCGTTTTCACGGAGTTCCGGCCGGAGAGATGAGATCTCGAGTTGCCAGTCTGGCGTTCACGGTGAGTGTCAATCATTCATGACTTGCGTAATCTTTGTCGAATGTTCTTGAATGCACCTTTTATTTTTCACAGACGTTCCAGTCTTCCTTGGCGTTACATGCTGAGACGTCAAGAGTTGAAGATTTGGTGGCGTCTGCTCTTGAGAGGGAAGCCACAACGTTGGAAAGGGAGAGAGCGGCTTTAGATAGGGAGAAGTTGGTCATGGCGCGTGCCGATGAGCTGGCCATCCAGCTTTTCGATGCTCAATATGAACTGCAGGAGATTCGTGCTGGAGGAGTGGCAGATGAAGGCCCTCGGGTCGGGACTTCGAGCAGGGATACGACCGATTTTCCCCCTGTCGTCTAGAATTTTTTCTTTCCTTGTTGTTTTTGCCACTTGACCTATCGGGGGTTGAGTATGTATATGATGGTTTACTTAATGAATATATATCTTTTGCTTATGCTTTATTCGAATCACGTTTGATTATAAAGTCGAATATAAGGTACGTATGAAATCATGCGACTAAGGCACTCATTGTAATACGATGACGAGAACGTAAAGCAAATATAAAAACATGCGATTAAAGCATCCATTCGGGGTATGAAAGTTAAGAAACTTAGGGGTAAAGTTGTTTAGACTCTGCGATCGTACGACCGGATCGTATAGTGAGTTTGTGTCGTATGCCCCTGTGGAGAAATGATCGAGTTAGAGACCTGATCGTTTATGTCGTTCGACCTTGCGATATTAAAGTCATATAGTAGACTTAATGACTACTGTCGTGCGATTCTGCGATAATCTGTCGTGCGTGCGATTCTGCGATAAAACGATGTCGGGGGTTGGTCGTTGGCTAGCCAACGACCCTCCGATGCTTAAGTCAGTAAACGTTTTGTGAGAAAAAATCGTATGAGAAAGAGTTAGAGAACGTACCACTTCAGACTCTCTCTATTTGCCCCTGTCATTTATTACCGTATCCTTTTTGGGAGGAAAACATAGGTTTTAAATGACAGAATGACACGGAGAAATATTGTCCTGCGGTCGACTATGTTGTCGTGCGACGAGGCACCATAGTGGATTTATCCCTGCGGAAGAGATATTAATTTAGGGATAGAAGAACGAACCTGTCGAGAGCTTGATCTTGTGACTTTGGTTTATTTTCGCGGCTTCAAGGTAGACTTGTAGCACTCACGAGCGACTTTTGGCTCACTCTTAATCTCTTGGATTCCCCATTGCATAGGGAATTTCAACATTTGATGATACGTCGAGGGAACGGCTTTCATATCATGGATCCATGGTCGTCTTAAGATGATGTTATAGGCCGACGCACAATCGATGACACTGAACTTGGTTTGCTTATTGACTCCTCCGGCGTAGACGGGCAAGATTATCTCTCCGAAGGTGCTCGTCGCTTCTCCATTGAAACCGACCAAAGTTGTCGAACGTCAGGTGATTTCCGAGCGATCGATTCCCATGGCTTTAATGGTGTTAAAAAAAATGACATTTGTTGAGCTGCCTCCGTCGATCAAGACTCGACGCGTTAGGAAGTTACCGACTGTGAGCTGAATCATCAACCCGTCGTGATGCTTCTGATACGAGTCGCCAAGGTCGACGTGGTCGAACACAATCTTCATAGCTTCTAGCTCCAAATCTCCTTTGGGTCTAGACGAGCAAGGAATAGGCCGATCATCGGGCGCCTGACTGGCATGACGCTTGGCCGCTGAATACGTCAGACCACACACATCTGAACCACCGGTGATGCAATTGACGACTTTCGCGTGCTCGGGGGTCGACGGTCGATAGCCATTAGCTGGAACAGCAACATCGTCGATGATATCCTTGAGATTTCCTTTCGGGAAATGATATGCTAGTTCCTTCTTCAATGCAATACAGTCGTTTGTCGAATGACCATGATCGGCATGGAAGTCGCACCACTTTGATTTGTCTTACTTAGCATCGTCCAGGTCAGACTTCTTTGGCCATCGAATGGTAGCTTGAGCGGTCTTCAGAGCTTCGACAAAATCCTTTGCAGATCCTTTGAATCCGTAAGAGGATATCTTGGGGTACTGAGTGAACTTAGCCGCAGTCTTGGCCTCTTCTTTCGTCTTAAAACGAACATTTGAAATTTGGCGCGCTGGCTCTATTCTGGAAACAACCTTTGTCTTGAACTCTGGCTTTCTGACGCCTAACGACTTCTTGTCATCAGTGTGCTTGCGACGAAAGGCGGCATCATCCTCGTCCCTCATATATGCCAAGGTTCGAGCTCGGACGTCTTCGAAAGTCTCTGGGGGATACTTGGTCAGGTCGGTGTATAGACCCGAACTATCGTCCAGACCACGCTTATAGGCTTCGATCGCGGTTTTTACGTCGCAATTGCGGATGCTGATCATTTCGGCATTGAATTTGTTGAAATAACTTCGAATAGACTCAT
The DNA here is from genome assembly GCA_033807775.1 of Saussurea involucrata. Lineage (NCBI taxonomy): Eukaryota > Viridiplantae > Streptophyta > Magnoliopsida > Asterales > Asteraceae > Saussurea > Saussurea involucrata. Next base: position 145,233,897 of record CM066322.1, on the reverse strand, counting down.
TAGATTTTTGCCCGATGTAATATAGATCGCTGGTCTGCTTCTCCGTCTTACGACTGCTGGTGAATTGCTGGGAGAACTGGTTAACCAACTCAGCAAACGACCCGATGGACTTGGGCTTGAGGTTGATTAACCATTGGAGAGCTGGACCAGTGAGAGTTGCTCTGAAACTCTTACACATGCGTACTTCCTGGTACATAAATGGGATCGAGATCTTCCACATGAGCTGCTTGTACTGCGCGACGTGCTCAGTCGGATCAGTCACACCAGAATATTTGGGAGTGAAGGCAGGAATGTTATACTTCTTTGGGACCTCGACGGTGGCAATCTCGTCGATGAAGGGTGACGCCTGATACCCCGAGCGAGGCTCGACGTCGACAGGCACGGCTGCCCCAGGTAACCTAGCGAGCAAGGATAGGATGCGCTCATTTTGGTCTTCTAACGTCTTCAAACGCTGGGCGACGGGATCGTTAAGATCAGGATTTGCCCCTATCGAGGGATTGGTCCCTGGACTAGTGCCATTACCATGCGACGAACCATTGGTGTCCCCGTTGTACGGGACAAAATATAGTTGCGACCCATAGTGGAATTGTTGCGGTCCATTCCGAAACGGCTGCGATCCTTGCTGGAAAGGCTGCTGAAAGTCCAGGATACACTCTTACAATCAAATATGAACAATTAAGATCGTATTCACAGCAACTGGTCATATGATTTATTAACAATCTGTGAATTACAAGATATTACAATGAATTTCTCTAAATGGATTCACCAAAGATTATATCAAAGATTCTTTAAAGATTAGCCAAAGATTTAGTTAGATACAGTTGCTAACTCCTATATATACTGTAGAGAATAGCTAAAGCTACAGTACATATGAGAAACAGACTAATAGAACAATTACACGTGTCCTAATTAGTAACTGAATATAACAGATAATATCCCAAGATATGAATTCTGAACATACTTCTGAATAAACGCTTCAGAACATTTGTCTTCATAGTCAGAAGTTATGAGTCTCCTACTCAGAACTCTGAACCTTCTAGTCAGAATCCAACACTTAGAATCTTTTTGAGATTTCTCACTCAGAACTTCTGAGTCTTCTACTCAGAACTTCTGAGTCTTCTGAGTCTTCTTTAGTCTTCTTACTCAGAACTCAACACTTGTGTTTTTGACAAAACTCTAGACCTAACAATCTCCCCCTTTTTGTCAAACACACTTGTACTTTTCACCATCAAATTCTTAGAGCAGGAACAATCTTCAGAAGGAGCTCTTCTGAATGCTTTGACAACTTTTGCTCAGAATTCTGAATAATCTGAGTTAACAACTTCTGGTCAGTCTTTAATCAGCAGCAGCAACGATTTCCAAATTGACTTCTGTTATATATTTGCTTTTTCTTTGCTCCCCCTTGAAATGACAATTCTCATCTTCATTTCAGCTTTCATAAGATTTCTTTATAAGAAACAACCGATCAGTTTCCTTTTCCTCTTCTTCTTCTTAAAATAACATTTCTCTCTTTTGTTATTTCTGTACAAAAACCATATCAATCTTCAAAATCTTTAGCTTTTCTCCCCCTAAAGTTTTGGAAAGCAAAATCATCTTCAAAATCTTTAGCTTTTCTCCCCCTTGATTTTCAAAACTTTAGCGATGCTTTTTCTTCGAATGAAGTCTATGCTTTTTCTCCTCCTTAATGAATAACCTTGCTCCCCCTCAAAATAAGAATTCTGGAGCAGTTTGTTTTCTCCCCCTGAAAGTATGCAAATATTTCATTAAAATTATTCATTTCAAATATAGTGCTTTAATGAAAACATTTATACAAGGAGAATAAGATTTACTGAACTACACTTGATAACTACTAACATTTGATCATTTGAAAACTTTACAAAAGAAATACAACTTAATGAAATTTATCAGATTTTCAATCAAATGAAATCAAATGCATGTGTTTGGATTCAAATACAAGTCATCATTGCATATCGAGTTAAAAATGTTCAGTTTCAATCCCTTTATTAAATCTATTTGGTGTGCTTAGCATGCGAAATATGAATAGCTTCAAGAATATGCAATTCTAAAAACATATACGAATACTTTGCTCTACTTACACTATTTGTCCAAAAACAGGATTTTCACAAATTTACAGGTTTATTGCGACTTTGAATTTTCCCAAAGTTTCAAGAGATGTGTGCTCATTGGCATCTTTTAATTTTGTGCTCATTGACATCTTTTAATTTTGTGCACATTGGCATCTTTTAATCAAAAAGTTTAGTAAGTATAAGATACATCGTTAAACATGACTTTCTATCTGGTTCTACAGCAGGATTTGGGTCAGCATATCCCAGACCAGTTGGTCTTAGGTGCTAGGTGACAAGCACCCCTTGGAACTTAATTTCCCAAACCAGAAAGGCCACATCGATATATCTTAAACCCATTTGTACCAATAGAACATGGCTTTCTATCTGGTTCTATTGCAGGATTTGGGTCAGCCGATCCTAGACCAGTTGATCTTAGGGACTAGGTGTCGAGCACCCCTTATGACTTACTCTCCCAAACCAGAAAGGCCACAGGTACAAACTTTCAAACTAAATGATTTTATATATATTTATATTTCATCTCAATCACTTGGTACTAAAACGTAGTACTTCCCCCATATTTTTGTTTCCATCCAACATTCTGACATTTAGGCTTTTTGAACATTATATTCTATATAAGTATAAATTTCATAACATTGAGCATTCAGCATAATTTCATTCATGTTTTGCTTACCTTTCGATTTAATTCAGAAGTGAAAGTTGAAACAAATATAGCTCAGATAATACAAAATACTTGTAAAATCACTTTTTAACACACATTTATTCATTGAATGAAAATTAAAAAAAATCATATCATTGAATTAAATTGTTAAGATTCAAACATTCAAAGCAATAGAAATAAAACATAATACAATGTTACCTTTCACCACTTGTTCCTTGAAACATAAAAATATGACAGTTAAGGATATCACCTGAGAAATATGAGTTCTAAACTGATTTGTTTAGAAGTCTTAGTCTCTGAAGTACGGGTCCTGAACTGAATTATTCAGAAGCCATATTCATTTAAGTACGGGTTTTGAACTGATATGTTCAAAAACCTAAAACGTTGAAGCACGGGTTTTGAACTTTATCTTGAAACAATCAGATCAAATTTTGAGTCAATACTTCCTCTGAAATCAAGATAATCCTGCAAAATCAAGAGATTTTGGTAATCATCTACGATGATTCCTCATTAGTTATCAAAAAAAATTCTGAGTAGTAGAGTCAGAATTCTGATTAGAAGAGTCAGAATTCTGAGTAACTTGCTCAAAATTCTAAGTATCAGAGTCAGAATTCTGATTAGTTGAGTCAGAATTCCGAGTAGTAGAGTCAGAACTTCTGAGTAATAGAGTCAGAACTTCTGAGTAACAGAGTCAGAATTCTGATAAAACTATCCAGAGAAAATGCCTTAGAAAAATGTTTGGATTTTGTGATTTTTGAACATTCTGAACTTCAAATCACCATAACTTGCTCAAAAATCAGAATTTTTCAACCAAAATTTGCAGGGTTGCTTAAAATGTGATTCTGAACACATTCTCTTGAAATGTTTTCTACGAAAAACACTCACATCTATGAGTTCGATAACCTCATAGCAAACAGAACTTTTTCAAAAAAATTTCAAGATCAACAAATTGATCTATATGAATCAGAAATCCATAATTACATTCAGATGGAGTTTTGGACTGAATTATCCAAAAGTCAAAATTCTCAATTAAGCACAACATCTGTTTTCAGTCATGTGTAGGTATGGATCATTCATTCAGCTCTACACATGAATAACCTGCAAAACAGATTAAGTTGACTTTGGTACCCATATGAACTTGGGTCCAGGTTTGTTAGGTGCAGTAGCATATGCAGATATTCTATAAGAACCAAACCAGTGCTGAATGTACCTTTTGTTTACAAAGTCATCAGTCCCGCAATATGAACAACAAAGTTTCTTTTGTGCAATTCTGACTAATTGATTTATAGAATAAATCACATCAGGTTTAACAAAGGATTTTCTTTGAAATGTATTGTTCTTCTTGACATTTGAATTATGAACTTTTGATTTTGGCACTTCTTTCTTAGAAGTTGTTCCTTTAACTCTCCATTCCATCTTAACTCTTTTGGAGATGAGATTATCTTTAGGCTTAGAAGAAGTATTCACTTTAGGCACATCCGAGTTATTATCTAATTTATCAAACAGAGAATTATAGAAAAGATTCGAAGGATGAATCTGATCCTTTGAGAAATCATTTGATCTTTTTAATTCTTTTAAAGGAATGTTTTTAAAAATTGAACTTGAAGTTGTTTTAAATGAACATTCAGAGTTAGTTGAGTTTACAAGCGGAGTCTGATCAATTGTATCAGGACTTGCTTGTTTTGAAACACCAACTTTAAAAATAATATCTTCAAGTTCTTTCACCTTGTTGATTAAAACATTATTTTCTTTAAAAATCAAATCATATTTCTTTTGAAGATCAGATTTTACCATTTGCTCCTTCATAATACTTGTTGATAAACCAGATAATTTCTTTGTTAGCTTCTTTATCTCATTTTGAAAAATCTTTCGTTCATCTAAAAAATTATCTTTTATGCATTTTTCTTTAAAATCATTTACCTTCTTCTTTTCAGTTTCTTTACTTCCATCTTCTAACTCTTTCTCCAACTCATTGATTTTCACAGAAAACTCATTTAACATTTCAGTTTTCTTTTTCTCAAAACCATTCTTTTCTTTTTGAAAAACATTTTTCTTGCATTCAAACTCTTTTCTTTCTTTTGCAAGAATTTTCTCCAAATCAGAAATTTTCATAGATAATTCAACAGACTTTGTTTCAAAACCTTTCCTCTCAGTTTGAAAGTCTCTTCTTTCTTTCTCAAATTTCTCTCTTTCAAGTATAAGAACTTGTTCAAAATCATAGATTTGTTTCAAGAGTTGACAATTTTTCATTTCACATGATTTGATTCTATTTTCAGACTCTGTCAACATCTTTCTTCTAAAATTGCCTTTCTCTTTCAAATCAACATTCTCTTTTTCTAACAACTTTATGTTTTCTTGAACCTTTTCAAAATCCTTTAGAAAATCAGATTTCTCTTTTTGCAAAATCTTTATAACTTTTGCATATTCGTCTTAATTTGCTTGAAGATTAGCAATCTTGCTTTCAAAATGAACAATCTCAGTTTTTGGTTCAGAAATTGTTTCTTTTGCTTTTACAGGACTTAATTTTTGTAAATTGTCTGAACTGGTTATAGAAATTGCAGGTCTCACAAAAACTTCAATAATCTCAGGCATGATGAAATGACAAATTCGAATATCAACTATGAATTATGATAAAAAAATGAGAATCAACACAAATCTAGAACATGCAAGAATTAATCAAATCTGTCACATGCATTTCATCAAACAGTTAGAGTACATGAATTAATGAAATCTTCTTTTCAACAAAAAATTTGAATACTAATCAACATGCAGCAGATATAATCACTTTGATCAAGAAACCAATCAAGAATTTTGAAAACATACCTGTGATCTCTGTTTAATTTCGAGAATTAATCAGCATAGAGAGAAAATTTTTGGATGACTTGATTGTAAGATATCGATTCAACAGAAAGACAAATTCAAATTTCTTGAATCAATGATAGAAACAAATTCAAGAATTGTTAGGAATTCAAGAATTGTTAGCAGCAGTGGAATCAATTGTCGAATTGATCAAGAAACTTCAAGAACGCGATCAAACACACTCTTGGACGAATTTGTTTGTTGATTGGCTCTGATACCAATTGAAAGTCCAGGATACACTCTTACAATCAAATATGAACAATTAAGATCGTATTCACAACAACTGGTCATATGATTTATTAACAATCTGTGAATTACAAGATATTACAATGAATTTCTCTAAATGGATTCACCAAAGATTATATCAAAGATTCTTTAAAGATTAGCCAAAGATTTAGTTAGCTACAGTTGCTAACTCCTATATATACTGTAGAGAATAGCTAAAGCTACAGTACATATGAGAAACAGACTAATAGAACAATTACACGTGTCCTAATTAGTAACTGAATATAACAGATAATATCCCAAGATATGAATTCTGAACATACTTCTGAATAAACGCTTCAGAACATTTGTCTTCATAGTCAGAAGTTCTGAGTCTCCTACTCAGAACTCTGAACCTTCTAGTCAGAATCCAACACTTAGAATCTTTTTGAGATTTCTCACTCAGAACTTCTGAGTCTTCTACTCAGAACTTCTGAGTCTTCTACTCAGAACTTCTGAGTCTTCTAAGTCTTCTTTAGTCTTCTTACTCAGAACTCAACACTTGTGTTTTTGACAAAACTCTAGACCTAACAGCTGCGATCCATCGTAGAGTGGCTGAGATCCACCTTGAGATCCATTCTGAAATGGCTGCTGAAATGGTTGCGACCCCTGCTGGAAAGGATGCGACCCTTGTAATGGCTGAGACCCATTATTCACGGGTGGTGGCCTTATGTGCTGAGGAGGAACTGTCCCAAACTGAGGATTTGGGTTGAACGTCCCTGGCTGTTGATTTTGCATGAACGGGCCTGGATGCTGATTCTGCGCGGATGAACCTGGATTCGGGACAAATGGTCTAGGGCCATTCTGGTCGAACGATCTTAGAATTGGGTTCTGCACGAACGGCCTAGGACCATTTTGAGGCCCAAGATGATTTCTTAACCGCGCGATCTCCTCAGCTGCTCTGCGATTCTGCTCTGCCATTGCATTGAGCTGATTCCTAGCGACTTCGAGCTCCTGATACATCTGAGCAACAGCTTGTTGCGGGTTTCCAGGGGCTGCCATTGTTCCTGCAATAGCGAGCAGAAAAAACTCCAAGAAACTGTTAGTAGGGTGCACGTTCGTCGAGGATTTTCTCTAGATGAGGTCCCACGGATGGCGCCAAACTGTTAATGCCAAAAATCGCACCAAAGGGACAACTTAAGGTCGATGTGGACTTAATCAACTAAAGAAAGGATCTTTCGACGAGACGTGCTATGAGGGAAAAATAATAAACAAGACAAGGGATTTGATGACGCAGGAAAAACCTCAATCGAGGAAAAAAACCTGCTGACGACAGTGGGTGTCGTCGCTGCACTATGGTCGCCAATCAGGGGCGACGTCCGTGGTACTGGCGTCGGTCGTACGATAATTACAATACAAGTGAAGGAAATGCTTCGAAATGTAAAGTACAAGTGTTTGAATGTAAAGACATGTGTTTGTCGTGTGTAAATACAAAGTGAGAACTTCTGGTTGAGGGTTGTTGCCGTGCGTCGAGAGCGATAACTTGAGCTGTTCTTCGAGTGTTCTTGAGCTTGAGTATTAGTTTCTTCGAGCTTGAAAGTGCGTAATGGATAGCTCTCCAGATGATCTTTGCCCGGTGATCGATGATCTTGAAATGATGATTCGACTCTATCTTTATAGTCTTTGGGAGCTTTGATTAGCTCATTGATTGCTTCATTAACAGCTATAATGGTCGCAACGGTCTGTAACGGCTGCCGGTGTTAACATTCATAATGGCCTTCGTCCGTTACGGCTATCCTTGGGTAACAGCTTGCGTCGGATAACGGCTTGCGTCGGATATAGTTGTTGCTTCTTTAATGGCTTTGACTCCTGCATTAAATACTTAACAAACGTAACAGTCAAGGTTAACGTTAGCTTTGGTCGAAGGTGCGATGATCTTACGCGATGGTTGTACGGGACGGTCGATGCTATGGTCGAGCGTCATGGGAGACGTACGACTTACCTTTTACGGGAGTCGACGGACGTTTTCTGAGTTCTTGTCGAGACCTTATCTTAATACAAGACTTGGATTATAACGTGCGTCTTACCTGCTCTGGTCGTGGTCGTACGACGTGATTTTTTGCCCAAACAGATACCATCTGTAACGACCCGGTATCCCATAACATACATAATATATAACAATTAACATTTCATACACAACGTCGTTACTTTCATAACAAAATACATGATAAATTCACATTCGGTCCCAAAGTCTCAAAACTATACAATACAGAAATGTAAACATATCCTAGTCTTCGTCAGCTATCAACCGCCTCCTATGCTTTATCCTTCCCTTTGCTAATAAAAGATCCTTGACCTGGAATACATATTTTTAAAAGGAAAATGAGGGTTAGACCTAAAGGTCTAGTGAGATAATCCCTGGCAGTTTAGAAATCCTTTTTTATAAAATACACGTATACCACAAATAATTAAATACCAATTAAGACTCGTATATCGTTTTCCTCTCCTCATTCCCATGGACAAATTAGTTGGTAGCAAGCCAACTAATCAATCAACTTCACTGTACAACAACTACACCCAACAACATTGTACGAATGTATTACAGCCAATCACACCGGTCCTAAGCCCGGCCAGTCGTTTTCTTGTTTAGTATAATTCTTATGTAAATACAATATCTCAATATATTATATTTCAACATAGACACACAGAATCACACATCTGTCACATACTCAAACCACACATATACGTATTCCAGTTTGTAAACATTTTAAGTAAAACTCACCTTGAATTCTTAAAATACGCTTCCAAGCCTTTCTCCGAGCTATCCGATCCTTTATCCAAATACCTCAGAATCTCAGATACACTTCCAAGCACACCAATTTGAACCCTTTAGCACAAACCCTTCTTTTCTCTTCTTGCTTTCTCTCAACACACACACACACACACACACACACACTAACTTTACTGATTTTTCTGCTTGTGATAATATCTGAATTCAAAAAGGATAATATCTAACTTAATTTACCACTTTAGTCCTTAAACTAATCACTAAAGACCAAAACACCCTTAACTTATAAATTTACCTAAACTTACCCTAAACATCAACTTTAAAGTTAACTTAATTTAACGGAAATATATTTTTAACTAACGAACTTACCCGGGTTATTACACTACTACCCAACTTGGTTCCAAAAGAATCAAGAAAACCAAGGAGCAACCCCCCAGCATTTACATGCTGAAGACTCCTCAGCTCATCTTGAAGAGCTGATGGAAAGTTCAGTGGTACGCTCTGCCACAGCTGAACAAGCCACCCCTTCCATCCCAGCTTCAGCGTCTCTAAACGCTGAAGTTATAAACTTGGAAATGAATCCACCTCCTTCAGCCTCTCTACAGACTGAAGTGATTCTCAGCGGATCCAACGCTGAACCCCGCACCCAACCATCATTCTCATCTTCCATTCCTCTCACCTCTTCTTTGGTCACTCAATCTATTCCCCTATTCTCCTCAACAACCGTCATCCTTAGCGACACTACTGCTGAACATTTTCAGAGGATGATAGGACACACCACAGGACCTGCAGGTACTTCCAGTCATCTAGGAAATATTGAAGACGACTACAAAACCTTTTCAGGACATCGAGGTTTCGACAACTTCGCCAACCCGCCTGTAGGTATACACAAAATCCCACACACTTCTCTCTCTCAACCCCAAACTTCTGAGCTTTCCTCTGTTCATAAGTTTATAACTTTTTCAGGTCCTAATTTGGGGGATATCAACACCTCCCTGACGGCCCTGGAAACAAAGATGGAGTCTTTCAACAACACTCTAACTACCAACTCTTCAGCGGTTACAAACGCTGGAGAGAACTTGAAGACTTTGACCACTGAGGTCGAAAAGAAAGCCTTCAAAGATGATCTGGAGAAGGTGGATGGTAGCATTGCTAAATTTGCTACCACCCTCGCTGAAAACTCAACCGCCACAACCACTCTCTCAACAAACTTCACCTCTCTGTCCAATAAAGTCACATCATTAAAGACAGAGGTTGGTTCTCTTAAGAGTGAAGTTTCCACGATCAAGACTGAAGTCTCTGCGGTCAAAGAGATTGTTCAGAAAGTGGTCGATCGCCTGAACACCCCAACTTCTCATTTCACTCAGGCCGATCGAGATGATCTCAAAAAGATCAGTCCTGCTATTACTGGCCTAGAAGACAGAGTAGCAGCGATTGAAAACTGCATAAGAATTACTGGCCAAGAAGACAGTAATCCTATTGCTGCTGTTGCTGCTGCTGAAAAGTCCGTTACCTCCCCCAACCATGATGTGGAAGAGGGGGAGAAGCCTAAAGAAGACCTTCCCCATAATGATGAGGGGGAGAAGAAAAATAAAGAAGACCTTCCCCATGCTGAGTGGGAGGGTATTGAGACTGAAGCTGATGCTACTTCTTCAAAACCTCAGGGAGTTGAAAACCCTGAGGGAACCGAGAAACCTTCCTCTGTATCTGAGGGGGAGCAACTCGAAGAGCAGAACATTGAAGCTGCTGCTGATGTAACCTTACCCTACGCTGAAGAGGTTGAATCTGATGAAGACGAAGCTGAAGACGATGAAGCTGTCGACATCTCTGATGATGAACCATCTTCTTCTCCAAATAATGATGATGATGACGATGATGATGATGATGACTCCTTTATCATCAAGTCTGTTCAGAAGACTACAGCTCTCAAAGGGATTTTGATAAACGAACCTTCAGGGGAGCGGACCAAGACAAAGCCTGCAGCGTCTGAAGCTGATAAAGGCAAAAACAAAGGCCTTGCTGCAGAAGACAATCTGATGATCTTGCTTCAAAAGCCAGTTTGTCAGGTACACTACCTCATATTCCCTTACACTGCATCCCTCCTCTATCCCTTCTCAATCTCAACCCTTCTATCTATAAAACCTCTATACACTTAACCACATTCTTTTCTCTATCTCTTTCTTCCCCAACTCTGCTTACTTAAACGATCGTTGTGTTTCAGCTAGTCCTCTCCCTGTTTGAGGATCCCGCTGAAGCTCCTTCGACTACACCAGGAATAATCCCAGCCACAAGAGCTGAAGAAATACTCCCAGTCTTGGATTTAACCACTGAGACTGATGAACCTGAAGAACAGCTGCTCTCTCACCAAAACAGACCTTCCTTGGCTCCTCAAAAGCTGTGTGAAGAGGATCAAGAAAAGAGAGATGCAATGATCAAGAGATTCGAAGATCAACGAATCATCCTGAAGCGTGGTCAACTTCCTGCTATCACAAAAGGAATACCTGGATCACCTCATAGCTGAAAGGTTAATCGCTGAAAGAAGGGAAGCTGAAGAAAAAGACAGAGAACTCGCCATCCAGCTTGTCCAACAATCGGTGAAAGACCCCGCGCTGAAAAGAACTCCCATTGATGTCCAATGTCAGCTATGGGATGATGCCCAAAGGATCGTTGAAGAAAAGACGAAAGTATCTGATACGACTTTGAAATGGTGTAAAGAAATGCTGAATTATTGATCTTGACCATCCAAAATCATCAAAGTAAACATCAGAGGAAGACTGTTCGTTGACGTTCCTGTTGTTGAAGTTGATGGATTCAGAGAAGACAAAACCAAGCAAACCTTCTATGCTACTACTTTAGAGAAGTTTGGTTTCTCTGAATGGTTGCAAGTGAAATTATCCATTCAGGGATCGCGCTCAACGTTCAAGAGCCATGTCGAGAAAATTTTAAATACTCAGATCGACTTGGTTTCTTCTGCGGTGGATATTCCTCCTTCCACTCTTCTTCCTCCTCAACAAAGAAGAGTCTCTGCAAAGGAAAAGAAAGTCTCAGACTCAGGTCCTCCTATACGGATTGAAACAGGTATTGGTTTCTCTCGTGCTGAAGTTCTTGGCCCTGATGCTGATCTCTCAGCGCTTGACACCTCCCTACCACCTGGAGAAACTTTCATTCCTGGCAAAGTTGTAAGTGATCCTTATGGTATATTCTTTCTAGACTACCAAGGAAATCATCACTTTCAACGCATCTCTGAGCTTCCAATCACTCCCATCTAACAACTCAGAGATCTCATATACTGGTGTGAAGTCAGACGCGACATTAAAGCTAGACACCTGAAGCCCTTGATTTTTGAAGAAGCTCTGAACAAAAAGAATCAAGGAGTAGATGTCCCTGACTGGATGATTCCCACATCAAAGACCCTCGATGAACTTCTCATCAAGGAAGAACCTTTTGACGGATAGGATCGCCTTGTAATTCTTTCTATCCTTATCTGTCTACATCTTTTGTACTTGTAATTTTATTTGTTGTACTTGTAATTTTTCCACTTCCCTATGTAATCTTTACGAAGTTTAAAGAAAAATCTCAGCGAATGTACTTTACTCCATCAGTACTGAAAAGATCCCAGAAAACAGTAAAAGGGATAAATATTTTATGAGTTCTTTTTATCCTTATGTTTTCATTAAATAGCAATTTTCTCTGTTGCTATGTCATAATCAAATAGGGGGAGATTGTTGATCCAAACCCTCAGTGATTTGATAATGACCCTCTCTTAAACACTTAGTGAAAATTGTAAGTAAACAATATGTATCAGAGTTTCACTATCGCTAATAAGTACTAAGACTTTACAGTACCGCTGATAGGAACTCTCACACTTTAGATTAGATATTCAGCGAACATTGTTCATCATCATATAGCTCTGAGCCTATTCAGTCTATGAGATGATCGCTGATAAGTTAGTTGTTTATTTATGATCCCTGAAGACAAGTTTCACGTCAACCAAAGTTCTACGCTGAAGTCGAAGATCAAGCTCAAGAACCAGCGACAAGTCTACTCATGAACTGATGCGGATATCAGTGAAGCAAGACCTGTCCATTCAACGTGAAGTATCAAGTAGAAGACTTCAGCAATCGCTGAACTTTATCATTCGCTGATAAAGATCTGACTCAACGAAAGTTGATCATGAAGTCTCCCTGCATGTTACTACTGTCTTACCTCCTTTGCACGTCTCCGTACGAACTGTCAGAACGGACATCCCTTTTGTCTGTAATCGTACAACAACTCTGATTCTACACTGTGCACCATGCGGCTACTAAGGTTGTCTACAAAGGTCAATGACATGCAACCACTCAGCTGCTGCCACGTGTAAAGTCATACTGCCATGCATTAAATGCATGCAGTATATAAGAAGAACCTTACTTCAGTTTTGAAGTGTGCTCGGACCATCTTCTTATTTCTTATTGTTAAGTTATTATTCGTAATTTCTTTAACTCTTTCTAGTGCAAGAAACTTAGTGTTTCTCAAGACTTGTTAAGATTAGGTTTATCCTTAATCTTGTTCCGCAACAAGTTGTAAATTGTCTTGATTTATCAATAAACAATTTAGAAAACTAAAAACGTGTGTTTGTATTCAACCCCCCCCCCCCCCCCTTCTACAAACTTGTATAGCCCTTCGGGACCAACAAAAACTAATGATGTATAGCTATTGAAATTCAAATTGATAATCAACATAACTTCTTAAGGAGAAAAACATAAAGAAATATGGATGGATACTAATTCAAACTCATGCTGTAAAACTAATGAAATTCAAAATGATAATCTAAAAAACATAAGAAATAATGAGAAAAAACATAAAGAAATATGGATGGATACTATTTCAAGCTCATGTTGTTAAATAATTAAATTCAAATTGATAATCTAAAAGACTTAAGATTTAGTGAGAAAAACTAAAGAAGATTTTAATGGGTTCAGCCGGGGACAAAGGAAGTTACCATAGGAGCAAGGGTTTGAAGAAACTGAAAAATAAACTCATCAGTCTAATTTAAAGCACAATAATATTTGTAAAGAGAGCTTACATCTCATCAACTATTTGATCGATCACCTTCATGAAATCCATCATTGATCTGTAACAAAACAGATGAATGAAGAATTGGGATTTTTCAAATGAAAATTTCAAATGAAAGGGTATTAAATGTGAATATCAAAAATCAAAAATAAATATTGAAGGAAAAGGAGAAAAAAGATGAAGCAATTTGCAGCTTTGAGAAGGCTCCACGTCAAGCATTTGACACCATATCCTAATAAAAGCACCAATTTGTGTATACAACGATACATCAACCCACCCTCAAATTTCATTCATATAGTATTGATACAAAAGGCACCAATATATGCAAATAACTTTTATAATGAGCAAAACCATACAAACATAAACCTATCATTTTAATAGACAAACCATACAAAAAAAACATCACAGGTACCAATTTGGAGTTCAAATAGTGGGTTTATAATGCACACAATGGGTTTTCAAACAGTGAGTTCATCTCCAAATCACAAACAACTGGGTTTTCAAACATGGTGTTCATCAAGTACAATCATCTCCGAATGACAAACAATTGCGTTTTATACAATACTAAAATCACAGGTACTAATTTGGAGAAGAAGAAAAGAGTTAAACCGATTCAAATCAATATTAAAATCGCGGGTATCAATTTGGAGAAGACAATGTTGTTTACCTCTTTCAATCGGTGAAAGCAAAGAGAAATCGAGAGGATCCCCTGTCCCTGTGTCTGTGCGAGCAAAACCATACAAACAAAAACCTATCATTTTAATAACAAACCATACCAAAAAAACATCACAGGTACCAATTTGGAGTTCAAATAGTGGGTTTATAATGCACACAATGGGGTTTCAAACAGTGAGTTCATCTCCAAATCACAAACAATTGGGTTTTCAAACATGATGTTCATCAAGTACAATCATCTATGAATGACAAACAATTGCGTTTTATACAATACTAAAATCACAGGTATTGTTAGCTTCAATCTTCCTAAACATAGAAGTATTTAGAAGTAGTGAAAAATAGGCTGAGTGAAGAAAGCCTCTTACAGAGGCTCTGCCGAACTTACCGAGAGATCAAGGTCAAGAAGCTACAGAATTTAAAGAGACGCCCTACAGAAGCTAAAGAGGCGCCCTACAGAAGCTATGTCATACGCGCAAAGAAGACCAATGACTCGGAATCCGGTGAAAACTACTCTACAAAGGACCAGACCACAGAACCTCTGTAACACTTTACAGAGCCTCTGTGGTCCTCTTCAAAGACTTCAAATATATTTATAATATATTGCTACTGTTACTGGACCTGTTCATCAACTTGCATGATAACATGCCCTGTCCAACTGCAACGTGTCAAACTCTGATTGGATTCAATAGGGCTTAGTACATAATAGACGTCTGCTGCATTAAATGCAATACAGTCCGTCCAACTATTCATACCATCCATTATGAATAGTAGCTTATGCTTTATGGTCCCCTTAGAGTAGTATATAAGGAAGACTCATGTTGAGTTCTTCCTATCAATCGAACAATCGAATAAAGAAAGAAAAGAGAGAAAAACATCACAAGAACACAAAGCTTAAACACTTTGAGAGTCATATCTGTTTTAAAGCTTTGCTTACTCACTGTTCTTGAATCTATTCTTAATATATATTCAGTAAACTTTGAGATATTATTTCCTGTTCACTGTTTATTTATATTGTGTTCTAAATCTATCAAACATATCTGTTAGTTCTTCAAATACGCTTCCGCATCAAACTCAAACTTGAACTAATAGATCTGATAATCTTGTTTAAACAAAACGGGAACCAACAATTGGTATCAGAGCAAAGCTTGATTTTCAATATCAAGTGATCCTCTTTGTTACAAGATTAGTGATAGACATCATTCCTTTTTTAACCTATTCCTCATTTCTAGGTTAAAACTCCATTAAAGTGTACTCTGGGAACTGTTCAAACCCAGAAAACTTTCCAGATCATCAGACTCATACTCTTTAATCATACTATCTTTTCAGAACCTTAACAATGACAAATACAAATAACTTCTTTACTGCTGGTTCACTCACCAAGCCTCCTACGAGATGAGTATCCTCAATGGAAGATAAGAATGGTTCATTTCTTTGAGGTTACTGAAAAAAATCTAGTACAATATCTTTACAACCTTCCTCCTGTTCCCATGATAGTAGTACCTCGAGTACCAGCTACTGCTGAATCTCCTGAAATCCCTGAACATCAAAAACCAAAGCCAAAAGAAGAATGGTCAAATGAAGATAAGGCAGAAGATGAAGTTGCACAGAAAACAAAAAGAATCTTGATAATGGCTATCCCCAACGAGCTTTTTCAATCCTTAGATGCATGCGAAACTGCGCACGATCTTTGGAAAGAATTAGAAAGACAGTTGGAAGGGGGTGCTAAAACACAGAAGAACCGAAGGGCACAGTACATAAAAGAATATCATGCATTCAGAGCCTCTGCAACAGAATCTCTGCAAACAACGTACGATAGGTTCAACTCTCTCATAAACAAATGTAGAAAGTCTGGCATTCACAGAACCTCGGAAGAAAATAACGTCATGTTTCTAAAGAGCCTGAATGATGAGTGGCTTCAACTGTCTATGTCTTTACAAACAAACCAAGATCTAGACTCATGGACACTCTCTGATCTCTAGGGAACACTAGCTGCACAAGAGCCTCAAATAGCACAGGCTAAAATAATAGCCATTGCACCATACGCATTGGTTAGAAAATCAACAGAGGCTACAGAGAGACCGAGAAATGAGAGAGCAACAGAGGAGAAGAAGAAGGAGAAGAAGAAGATAGTGATGGTTGATAGCGAAGAAGACGAGCTGATAGAGGAAGAAATAACTCTTGCGTCATTAGCTAAATCATTGGCTCTATTGACAAGAGAGTTCAGAGGTAACCAAAGAAATTTTGGAAATGACAGATATAGCAGAGACAACCAGAGAGATAGAAGAGATGATGGAAGAAGAGAAGAATCAAGTGACCGACAGAGGTCAGACTACAGAAATGATGACCAACAGAGGTTGAGCGACAGAAACTACAGAGGAAATGACCGACAGAGGTCAGATGACAAGGTAGGCCACACACAAGAATGCTACAAATGTGGTAAGCCTGGTCATTACGCAAACGAATGCCGAACAGAGAAAGGTGGAGACCAACAGAAGTCCGACGATCGAACTGGAAACACCTCCCAAGGTTGCTTCAACTGCGGCAAGCCAGACCATTTCGCAAAAGAATGCAGAAGTAGACAAAATCGTCCACAGAAGGACTCAGCTTTTTACAAAAAGAAGGCTGAATATTATGCGCAAAAATCCCTGATGGCGAACAAAGGGCATTCTGAAGCAAATAAGGAGGACTTCGAGTCAGACTCTACCTCTGATGATGAATTCACAACCAATGCCTTGTTCTGTGGCATGGCAGAAGTCGATTCCGACACTGACAATGAGGTATCCTTTTTAAACTCTACCTCTTGTATTAAATCTGTAGATAATGATTCAATTAAACTTAACATTGAACTGATTGAACTAAAAGAGATAAATGAAAGCATTCAAAAAAACCTCACCTTTAATGAGAGAGAAGTAAGGCTTCTCACTCAAGAAAATGCCAAAATTTTTGAAGAAAAGGAAAGAGTAGAAAAATATTGGAGCAAAAATGTAGATCCTTTAAAAAGGAAAATTTGTGAATTAACCTCTTCTTTAAAAATCAAAACTAAAGAGCTTTCAGTTTCTAGGAGTGAAACAACGGACATAAGAGCTCTCAAAGAATACTTTCAAAAAGAGAGAGAGGTACTTTGGCAAGATCTACTCAGAAGAGAAGTTTTACTTAAAAACTATAAAGATGCACAGAAGGCGTATGAGAAAGTAAACTCACAAATAGGAAGACGAGGTATAGGGTACGATGATATTACTCTAGGTGTTGAAGGCAAAAAACTTAAACCTCTGTCTTCTCTGTTTGTAATAGGGAATACAAATAAACCTTCTTTTCCAAACTTACTCTCTGTAAGTAAAAGGGTTAAAATCTCTGCAGAACCTCACTTAAGGAAACATACGAAGATGATCAATGTGTGGTTTGAAAACACAGATTCATCATCTTCAACCTCTGTCAATAGAGGAATCAAACCAAAGAAATATCTGAAAACACAAGATCAGATTGGTATCTTCAAGTTTGGTAAACCAGAGACTCAAACACAGGTTGCTTTTGTCTGTATGTTAGATGTCGAAAAGAAATTATCTGCAAAAGCTCCTGAGTTTAAACCCATTTTTTCAGAAGAAAAACTTAAAAGATCAATTGAAAAAGAAATTTTAGAAGTTTTGAAATCAAATGTTTTAGAAAATCTCTGTACATCTTCTATAGATCAAATTCTCGCTGAAGAGATCTCATTAGAAACCTCTGCCATCTATGAAAGTTATTCTACAGAGGAAGAAAGCTCGTACGATACATGCTCAGAAAATCCATCCTCTGTCGAAAGAGATGACTCAATCTCTGTATATGAGGACGATTCAACCTCTGACGACTCAGAGACTGATTCTAAATCAGGGATAGTTCACTGTGACACAGAGGATGTTAAATTCTCCTCTGAGGTTCTTAACAGAACAATTTCTCCAAAAGAGAAAATCACAGAGATACCTATCTGTCCAGATTTTCTCAAAATGTGTATACAAGTCAAAACCTCTACAGAGCTTAATAATCTGAAAAAGGCCTATGAAAATCCTAAAAGCTCAAAATTTTCAAAACCTTTAAGGCCTGAAGCTAACAAATATCTTTCCTCTGTGACAGTGAAGACAGACGTTCACCACAGAAGAAACTCACAGAAGGCAGGACCTAAACAAGATTTTTGCAAACAACATTCTAGTATTCATAGATCTTGTAATAGGAGATCTAATGTTAAGAACGAATGTAATGCCTCTGTGACTCAGTTCAATGAATTCAATGAAAAGTTCAAACAAATCATGTCTCATATTAAATACTGTCATTGTTTTGATCTTATGTTCAAATTGAAAAATCACTTCTCAAGTCCAGATTGCTTACTCTCCACTAAAATTCAAACTCCAAAGTCAAAACCTAGAGAGAAACAATCTGATCTTTCTACAAAAGATAAAATGTATTTCAAGAATGCTAAGGCAAACTTGAAAAATTCTAACAATATTGGACCCATATGGATATGGGTACCTAAGTCTCTATGATTGTCTTACAGAAGCGGTATGTGCCAATTTGGTATCTTGACTCCGGATCCTCAAGGCACATGACTGGCGACAGAAGTTTACTATCCACGTACAAAGAAACACACGATGGTGGATCTGTAACTTTTGGAGACAACAAGAAGGGACACATCAAGGGCTATGGAGTCATAAAGAAGGAAAACGTCTCTGTATACAAAGTTGCATATGTGAATGGCCTTAAACATAACCTACTCAGTGTAAGTCAACTCTGTGATACAAGATTTGATGTCTTGTTCAAAAGGACTTTCTGCTCTCTGTAAAGTGAAGACACAGGAATGGAACTTCTGCGAGCCGAAAGAAAAGGTGATCTGTATCTGATGAACTTTTGTTCAACAACCAAGGACAAAGTTTGCCTTGTAGCTTGCGAAAGTAAAGAAGCCTGGTTATGGCATAACAGGTTCTGTCACTTGAACTTTCACACCTTGGATAAACTGGTCAAACTTGATCTAGTTAAAGGTTTGCCTAATGTTAAATTTAACAAGGATCACTTGTGTTTTGCCTGCGAAATGGGAAAACTCAGAAGAGCTTCCCACAGAGGCAAAACAGATGTGTCTTGCACTAGGCCTCTGTACATGCTTCATGTCGACCTCTGCGGTCCCATTGCCATACAGAGCCTAGGTGGCAAGAAATACATACTTGTCTTAATTGATGAGTACTCGCGTTTCACATGGGTTGAATTTATTCAAAAGAAATCGGATGTTCCAATCATCTTGAATAATCTAATGAAAAGAATCCAAGTTCTTTATGATTGCAGAATACAGAAGTTAAGAAGTGACAATGGCACAGAATTTAAAAACTCTATCATTGAAGCCTATCTTTCTACATAAGGAATATCACAGAACTTCTCTGCAGCACGCACTCCACAGCAGAACGGCGTGGTCGAAAGGAAGAATCGAACGCTCGTGGAGGCCGCAAGAACTATGCTATCAGCATGCGGATTACCGATGAACTTTTGGGCAGAAGCGATTTCTACCGCTTGTTACACACAAAATCGGTCAACCATTGTGAAAAGACACATCAAGACTCCTTACGAACTGATCAACAAAAGGCGGCCAAACATCAAGTTTTTCCATGTGTTTGGATGTAAATGCTTTGTTTTAAACGACAGAGATTCAAGAGGAAAGTTTGAGGTAAAAGCTGACGAAGGAAAATTCATTGGATACTCTGCCACTTCCAAAGCCTACAGAGTATACCTTACAAGATCTCCCAAAATCGTTGAAAGTATCAATGTTTCTTTTGATGATTCATTCCAAAAGACTTCTGAGCAAATCAGTTCAGAACTCGAACTTAAAAGGGAAACCTCTGGCATCTCGCAAACGAAAGAAGACTTGAATCTTCTATTTTTAGAGATGTTCCACGATGACATTGATCCTTCTATTGGAACCATCAGAGTTTCTGAAGAACCATCCTCTGTTGAACAAAATCCTACAGGTATGACTCTAACTGGTCCAAATAATGCTTCATCTTCTTCTATAAATACTACAGATGCAAATGCCGAAGAAGAAAATGCAGAAGATGAAACATCAAGAAAAACGACCACAGAAGCTGCTGAAAAACAAACTCCACAATCCACAGAAGAACCAATTACAGAGGAAATTGAGGACCAAGACTATACGTCCTCAGAGGAAAAAACTCCACCACCACTCATACCAATCATTCCATAAATGGTAGAATCAACTACCAAGGCAAGAAGAACGACAGAGGCTACACAAGAAGAAGATCCACAAGAAGCTTCTGAAGAAAGGTTCGATGACATTGATGACCATCTTCCACGCACCACTCAGTGGACAAAAAGCCATCCTCCAAGCCAAATAATCGGAGAACCATCTGACTCAGTAAAAACCAGGTCTGCCACTACTAATTTTTGTTTCTTTACAAATTTTATTAGTGTGATAGAACCAAAGAAGATTTCTGAAGCCCTAGACGACCCAAACTGGGTAGACGCCATGCAAGAAGAACTTCTGCAGCTTGAGCGTAACAGAGTATGGACTTTAGTACCTCTGCCACGAGGGAAACAGGCCATTGGAACTAAGTGGGTCTACAGAAATAAGAAGGATGAAGATGGAGTGGTCATCAGAAATAAAGCACGATTGGTGGCCAAAGGTTATAGACAAGAAGAAGGCATAGATTACGATTAGACTTTTGCTCCTGTTGCACGGCTCGAAGCAATAAGAATATTCTTAGCCTTCGCAGCTCACAACGGTGAAATCCAAGAAGAGGTTTACGTAAATCAGCCACCAGGGTTTGAAAGCTCAGAGTTCCCAAGGCATGTATACTACCTTGAAAAGGCTCTGTACGGACTGAAACAGGCTCCAAGAGCATGGTACGAACGACTTTCTACCTTCCTTCTAGTAAATGGCTACGACAGAGGTACAACAGAGACTACCTTATTCTATAAACGTAAAAACAGTGAAATAATGCTTGTACAAATCTATGTGGACGACATAATTTTTGGGTCTTCTAATACAGAAGAATGCAAAAGTTTTGAAAAACTCATGCAGAGTGAGTTTGAAATGAGTATGATGGGAGAATTAACATTCTTCCTCGGACTCCAAGTCAAACAAACATCAGAGGGAATTTTTATAAATCAGGCCAAATATGTCTCTGACATTCTTTTCAAGTATAGCCTCTCTGATACCTCTGCAATGAAAACTCCAATGGCCACTGGAAATAAGTTATCCTTAGATCCAGATGGCATCTCTGTAGAATGCACTCTCTACAGAGGCATGATTGGATCTCTGTTATACTTAACTGCAAGCAGACCTGACATTATGCATGCCACATGTCTTTGGGCACGTTATCAAGCTAATCCTAAGAAATCACACTATGATGCTGTAAAAAGAATCTTTAGATATCTAAAGGGGACCAAAAATCTCGGTCTCTGGTATCCACAGAACTCTGGTTTTAGTCTTAAAACGTATACAGATTCAGACTATGGAGGATGCATGCTCGACAGAAAGAGTACCTCTGGGAGTTGTCAATTCCTAGGTGGTAAACTAGTCAGTTGGACCTCCAAGAAGCAAAATTGTGTCTCAACATCCACTGCAGAAGCTGAATACGTTGCTGCTGCAAGCTGCTGTTCTCAGGTTCTATGGATGAAGACTCAGCTAAAAGACTACGGCCACATCCTATTCAAAATACCCATCTTCTGTGATTCCAAAAGTGCCATTGCTATCTCTGCCAATCCGGTGCAACACTCAAAAACCAAGCATATCGATATAAGATACCATTTCTTGAAACATCATGTTGAATACGGTACAATCGAGATGCATTTTGTACCCACAGAATACCAACTCGCGGACTTATTCACCAAAGCTTTAGACGAGAAAAGATTCAATTTCTTGGTGGGTAAGTTAGGAATGATCAATATGACGTGAAAATCCTCTGTAAGTATAGCTTATTTTCGGTAAATATGTGTATAAATATATTGCTTTATTTATTGCTTTGATTGATTTCTTTCTGTATGTAAATTCTCAATCTTAAAAAGTTCTTGAAATCTCAGAGCTTCTGTGGGTCTACTCAGAACCTCTGACGACCCCTACAGAACCTCTGGAAAACATGACCTATGTTCTATGCAAAACTTATCATTCTTTGATCCAAGCATAGGTCAAGGGGGAGCAAAAGGAAATTACTTGATCTACAGAGGTGATTAGATCAAGGGGGAGCAAAAAGGGACCCTGAAATGATCTACAGATGTAAAACTTTCAAGGAAAGCCAAAGAAGAATGTCGATGAATCTATATCGACAAAAGTCAGACATCACTGCCGAGAAAAGAAGAACCAAAAGGTATGTCTCTCGCACAAAAGGTTTTTGAAAATAGTTTTCTAGGACACAAATTGTCAAATATGTCCTAAATATACTGAGAATAACATTTCAAAAATCAAAAGCTCAAAAAGTTTCATAAAATTCAAATTAGGAGAAATTTAAGATCATAGAGCTTCTGCTGAGCTCAACAGAGGTTCTGCCAGAAATATGCTCTGTGATCACAAATTAACCCTCTATCGATCTTTTGGAATGTTATCTCGGAAACCGAATACATACACCATGACCTTCATGAACAAAACTTTTTTCATAACAGTTTTCTCGGACACCAACTTTCAAATATGTCCGAAAAACATCTCTTAAAACAGATCAAAAATTGGATCATCAGAAAATTTAATAGAATTTTTGTTATGAGATTTTTTTCCCTCATAGAGCTTCTGTTGGCCCTCACATAGCTTCTGCAAGTTCCAACAGAGCCACAAAACCTCTACGAGTAAAAACTCTTAACTAAAAATCCTATTGATCCTCTCCAATGCCTTTACAAACGTTTTGGTTAAAGAAGAACCCCACAGAATTCATGATAACAATGAGATATATGAGAAAGGGATAAACATCAAAGATTCTCAAGATCACAGAGCTTCTGTGAACTACAGAAGTTCTGTCAATCTGTTACTTGGGCATTTCTGTAGTAATAACGGTTACTTTTACTGAGAGTGAATCACATGTGGCTAAGAACAACCCCACGCGCCTAGCATTAATGGGTCGCGCACGACATCCTGTCATCTTCTGACATGGCCTACGTGTCCCATTTTTATTGGGCGTACATGGAACGTTTTCTATGGAAAGCTGAACCCGCCATTCTAACTTGAGTACAGATTCCAAATTTTAATCCATTGCCATATATTTTACTCTCTCGAATTCTACCGTTTTACCCTCCTATAAAAAAACCAATCTTACCCTCTCATAACCTTTTTACAAACTCTCATTCTTCTCCGGCGAAACCCTGCAAAAACCTGCAAGTATCTTAATTCTCATTACCAAATGGCTTCATCTTCTCAACCTATCTCCCCTGCACACTCTCCGGCGAACTCACCAGAACTTTCACCTGCTCATTCTGAACATTCAGAAAACCCCAACCCTGCCCAAAATATTGAACTAGAAGATTCCGGCGATTCAGCAGACTTTGCTCCGACCACACATCTTCAAAACTTCATAGCAAAGGATCATTTCGAAAAGGTACTACCAATCAAATCCAACAATTGCTATTTGGTCCCCTCACCCACTGCTTTCGGCGAAGCCTATGCCATTCTTCTAAACATAATGGAAAATCATATCCTCTTCCCTTTACTCTCAAGAACCCCAAAGAAAATTCCAGTTAGATATTTGAACCAGTTTTGGCAAAGTTGCCGATTTGATAAAGATGATTCTCTTATCAAATGGTACATTTCAAGACCTCACAAATCTGAACATCTGGAAATCAAGTTCAATATAACAATGTTCTCACTTGAATTCAACCTACCAACAAGGGGTCTTCTTGGATTGAAGAAGTATGCAGAGCAACCAACAGACGACGAGATCTGTTGTTTCCTAGAAATGCTTGGGTACAACACCCCACTAAGGAAGAGAAATGACTTCCGCAGAGGCAGATTACCACCTCTGTGGAACACCTTGTTCTCAATTCTTAACAGATGCCTGACAGGGAAGATAGGCAGTATTGACCAGAGCTCACATCAGATATTAACCATCATGTATGGGGTTTACTATGATCTCCCACTGGATTACGCGACCATAATGATGCAAGAGATCATCAACACCATCGACAGAAAGAACAACACAAGAAGGGTCAAAGAGAACGATCCTAAGTTTCTACCACCTCTGCAATTCCAAAGAATACTGGGAGTCTTGTTCGAACCTCTGTTGCTGATACAGAAATGGCCAATGGAAGGGCCAATTCCCAAACAGTTCCCAATGAACAAAAATATCCCCACTGATCATGTAGATGGTTACACACACTGCAGACCTTTATCAAAGAAACTTCTGAAGTATGCCTCGAATAAAACCCTTAAGAAAGAGTATATACGCGATCATAGAACTCCTAAACCGAGTCCTATGACACCCCCGCGTTTAGGTGTCCCCCTAGGAACAATGATTGCAGAACCTCTTTCCACTCAAGAAGAAAAAGATAACAAATTAGCAAAACACATGGCTATTCAACTTAGCTTCATAGCCAAACGTTCAGAGCTCATGGGAAAGAAGTCCTCTTCGAAATCTTCTGCCTCTACTCCAAAATCAAAAAGGAGGAAAACTGCAGAAGGCACCTCTACAAGCGCTACAGAAGATCAACCTTCACCTCCTCATGCCACAGAAATTGGCTCCTCTGCTCCTCCCTCCTCTCCAAAACTGAAGAAGAAAAGAAAATCAAAGACCACAGAGGAAGGGGCACCAAAACCTAAGAGGAGGAAAACCAAAAGGAAGCATGGTAAATCACTTGAGAAATTGGTTACCATAGAAGAGGAAGCAATCGCAGAAGAAAGAACTGCAGAAGAAGAAGATGCAGAAGTAGAAATGACAGAAGAGGGATATCAATCGCCCCATCAAACCCCAGATCGATTTGCTCACCAAGGAAACCTAAACGATTTCCTACAGAACCCTGACATTGCCAACACTTTAAATACAGCAGGGTGGACGGCACAACCTCTCGACCACCACTCCCCAGAAGAACAATACTTCTCTATTTCTGGCATTGACACACATCTGCAAGAAAATGATCAAACACCCAGAGATCAATCAGCCGAGACACCTGTTATTTTAAAAAACCCCTTCATTCAACAAGGATTGGACGTCCACAGAAGGAGTCCAAGCCCAGCTTCAGAAGAAATAGAACAAACAGAAGCTGAGTGGAATAGAGATGAAATAACAGAGGCTTTAGAGAAAGGAAAAGAAGCAGAAGTTGTACAAAAAGAGGGATTTAAAACATAGGAGACAAGAGTAGAGGTCTCAGAGGTAGATTCAGATGAAGAAGAAGCTGTCTGGATACGAAAAGGTCTCTATCATCCACATGTCATGAGATTATACGGATCTCATCAAATGTATGACTTCTTAGGCAAAGAGCAAGGAACTTCAACAGAAGCTAGGGAAGAAGCACCAAGCAATCGGATAGCTACAGAAGCTGAAATGATAGAAAATGATGTAGTGCTTGGATGCTTAACAGAGGACGAAACAAGAAAAGATGCCTGGATTAATAGAGGCACACAACCAAAACCAACTCCCAGTGCAACCCACACATCTAACTCCGCAGATCTAGCTGTAGAAGGAGTTATTGAAAAAGAGCAGCACAGCTCGATCCAAACCCAACCCATCCAGCCAGAAGTCACTCTTTCGACTTCTGCGCCCACAGAAACCGGGGAATCCATTCCTAGGGAGTCTCCTCAAAGAGACTCACCTATAGTTCGTGATCAATCGCCCCAGATCACATCAGAACACCCTACAGAGGAATTCGTTTCCTCTGCCACACGCACACAACTAGGGCCAACACTTCTTTCAGAGAGAAGTAGTGAGCACAACGACGAAGAGACTCTAGACAAGTCTCCGAGTCAACAGAAGGATAATCTAGTACCCACCTCTGAAGTGGATCTAGACAATGTCATTCACAGAACTTCTGTAGAGTCTGAAGCACTAGATGCTTCTGCTCGAAGATCAGATGGAAATCCTTCCACCCCCAACGTACAAACAAGGGTGAACGAAGGTGTCCCGGGAGCAGGGACTCACTCTGGAGACGAATGTGTTCCTCCAGAGGTTACACCAGGGACACAAGTATCAAGGGATGAGTTCTAAACCCTTGTCACCTCTGTGAACCAAACCATGAAAGAGTTGCAAAGCTCTTTCACATCTTTTGCAGAGAAAACATCAACGGCCTTGCTGAATCTATACACCAAAATGGACAATCTGTCCACAGAGGTGAAAACAGCCATCACAGAGATGAAGTCTTCTGCGCAAACAACTGCCACAACTACAACCACTTCTGCTGCTAAAGATTTCGGGATAGCTGCAACTTCTGCGTTCAAGGAATCAGTCAAACATTTCCTTGAACAAATGAACAAGCAATCCAACAAATCACAGAGCATCACACCTGCAGAACTACAGAAGGCTCTGCAAAACGTTCAAGAAGAGGCAATGCGCAACACTACAATGATGCAGCCAAAAGACTACATGACCAGAGCACAGCTAACAGAGCTCGGCCAAAATGTCATAAACCAGGTCACAGAAGTCATTGTCTCCTTCACTACTGCAAATGCCAATTACGTCAAAGATTTCAGAAAGAGTGTCAGCAAAATGCGCTTCAACACAGAAGCAGAGCTTGCAACTCTATTCGGCCTCTGTGATGATGTATGTGTGAAGTTGATGGTCGCAGGAGCAGAAATACCAAAGAAACCCAAAGCTTCTTGCAGAGCAGAGGGTACTTCTGATAAAAGTCAGGATGATTCTGATGATGACCATCCTGGTCCATCAGATAATCCTGAGGGGGAGAATATAAGGGAGAAAGCTACGACCAGAGGATTACAAGCTCCACCAATCGCAGCAGAACCAATCAGCCAAGCCCCTCCAGAACAAACCCAAAATCAACAACAAGATCAACAGACCACAGAGACAACACCCATCTCTGTGGAATCAAGTCCTGAAGAAACCAATATTCCAGAAGCTGATCAGCAAACCACAGAGGCAACAACCACCCCTGTGGTAATCATTTTGGAAGAAAGTCCTTCAACAAAATCAACAGAAAAACCCCAAACTATACCAAGAAGAAAGTCGATTGCCACCAAACCAAAAAGAGCAACGACCTCTGCTTCTAATATTCTGAGAAAGATGCACAATAAAATGACTGAACGAATGGCGCAGAGAGAAGAAGAAAGAAACAAGTTCACATTAGCTTTCAAAATGACAAGAAGATTCGATGTCAAATCTTCATCAACAGAAACAGAGCTCACAGAAGAAATCACCAAAGAACCTCCAACAGAGGTTACAGAGCAACTCAAGCCAACAGAACCATCGCCATAAAAGTCCTCTAAAACACAAGTGTCAAAACCTACAGAGGCAACCATCAAGCCAACAGAAGCACCAACCTCCAAACCTACAGAAGAAACAGGTTCTGCACCTCCAAAAGCCAAAGACAAGGGCAAAGCAATACTGACAGAAGAGCCCAAGAAAAAGAAATCATTGCCCAAGCCTACAGAAAATTGATGAAAAGCGCTTTTGATGCCTTTCAAACTCCAAAGCCTGAAGAAGAGGACTGGGCATATGGATTAAAGCCTCTGACAGACATTCCTCTAACTGGCAGAGCTGCAGAAGTTGTTCAAAAGATGGAGAGTCTCAGAAGACAAGTACCACAACCTGGTCCAACACATGAAGAGATGGAAGAAGTGGTATACAAATACCTCTATAAACAAACCTTTCAGACCAATCATCCAACAGATCATGTGACAGATTCAAGGATCAGAGAAGAATTTGAGAACATCTTCACAAGGACAAAGCCAAGAACCAAAGCAGATGTCTTCTCAATCCACAAGATCAAAAAGGTAATCTTCTGCAAGTTCTCCTTTACAAGAACCTATCCAAGGGTCAGGTATAATCTTTACAAAGTCAGAAGAGAAGACAATTCAGAAACCACCTTCGATGATGCTGACCTAAGAAATATCAATCCTTATGATCTACCTGACCTTCTGCAATGGACAAAGGACAACTACAACACAGAGGCAAACACCAGAGCCTATCAAGTGTTAAGAAAAGCAATGAGGGAAAAGCTTCTGATCTACAGTATGATAGATTTTCAACTGGGAAAGGATCTTGGTCTCAAACATCTGAATTTACGACCACCAGAAGATCGCTGCCCACCCGACGCCGTGCCCAACTCTATCATTACAGAACCAAGATTCGGGTTAGTATTTCAAAACCCACAAGGCGAAGTCAAACTGTTTGTATGCATGGACTGTCAGAAGTACGCAACTAGTACTCTGAACAAGTTCAGAGCAAGCCTTGTAAAATACAGAGGTACAGAGAAAATGGATAGAGATGCTGCAGATACTTTCATCAGAGAGATTGATGCCACAATCCGTCTAAGAGAACTCTGCATCAGTTTCTATAAAGAGATCAGAAGAATCGGAAGAGACAACAGAAGCTACAACGATTTCAAAGACGCTAATATCTGATTCTCAAACCTCAAATCTCTGCAAATCAAGTCAAAGTTTATCTTTCATTGTACTCAAATGTAAAATGCCTCTGGCATATTTTCTAAATGAAAGAACTTTCGAGGTATTGTTTAACCTTTGTCTTATCTAACTTATCCTAACTAAACTCAAGTTCAATTTTTTATTTTTCACTACTTAGGGGGAGATTGTTAGCTTCAATCTTCCTAAACATAGAAGTATTTAGAAGTAGTGAAAAATAGGCTGAGTGAAGAAAGCCTCTTACATAGGCTCTGCCGAACTTACCGAGAGATCAAGGTCAAGAAGCTACAGAAGCTAAAGAGGCGCCCTACAGAAGCTCTGTCATACGAGCAAAGAAGACCAATGACTCGGAATCCGGTGAAGACTGCTCTACAAAGGACCAGACCACAGAACCTCTGTAACACTTTACAGAGCCTCTGTGGTCCTCTTCAAAGACTTCAAAGATATTTATAATATCTTGCTACTGTTACTGGACCTGTTCATCAACTTGCATGATAGCATGCCCTGTCCAACTGCAACGTGTCAAACTCTGATTGGATTCAATAGGGCTTAGTACATAATAGACGCCTGCTGCATTAAATGCAATACAGTCCGTCCAACTATTCATACCATCCATTATGAATAGTAGCTTATGCTTTATGGTCCCCTTAGAGTAGTATATAAGGAAGACTCATGTTGAGTTCTTCCTATCGATCGAACAATCGAATAAAGAAAGAAAAGAGAGAAAAACATCACAAGAACACAAAGCTTAAACACTTTGAGAGTCATATATGTTTTAAAGCTTTGCTTACTCACTGTTCTTGAATCTATTCTTAATATATATTCAGTAAACTTTGAGATATTATTTCCTGTTCACTGTTTATTTATATTGTGTTCTAAATCTATCAAACATATCTGTTAGTTCTTCAAATACGCTTCCGCATCAAACTCAAACTTGAACTAATAGATCTGATAATCTTGTTTAAACAAAACGGGAACCAACAGGTATAACAACACAAAACAATTTTTAAACATGCCATTCATATGAAATAAAACATCTAAAAATCGCGTCTCAAAATCTCTTACATTATTCAAAATCTGGTTGGCGGAACAACCTACACAACTGAGAAATAAACTAAACTGAACTATAGTGTCGCTACACTATCAAGCCTCCTCGCTAACGCCATGCTCACTTGCCAGAGCTTTTCATTACCTGTTTTCCTAAAAAGGTTTTAATTTGAAAATGCGAGGGTTAGACCATGAGGTCTAGTGAGTCCCTCTTAACAGTTATCAAAGCATTTAAAACAGTTCATCATTTTCAGCATAAATTGTTCATAAAATTGTTCATATAAAATCGTTCACGGATAAAGGTCCGCCCCTCGTAAATTGGCACCCTGAAGTCACCCTAAGGTGACAACGAGTCAGTCTCATGCTGCCGTATAGGGTCACACTTACCTGGCATAAACGGGACACCCCCCCCCCCCCCTCGGCAAGATCTGGCGGGCCACACCCCCCGACTTAGCCAATTTACACCAACATCTATGTATGCATACATCCCACCAACTTTAAAACAACATTAATGCAGTTAAGAGCATAAAATATACATGGCATTTCTCATCATGTCTTACTTTGGAAAGCACGTTAGAAGTCGCACATTTTGGTTAGAAAACTCACCTGGTACTCTTACTTCTCGTTTCTAATCAGTTCCAAACTTGCAGTTGACTTTCCTGAATTAAATGGACACAACATAAGCTGATCAACAAACTATCTGGACAACTCTACTTTCCGGACACCCCATCTTACCGGACACAAACTAACTTTCTGGATGACTACCCTTTCCGGACAATTTCTGCTATCCGGATCACTCCGAACACTTCCTACTTCCCGGGTATTTACACTTACCGGAAGATCCTCCGGAAACCCTCAACAAATGGGACTTACCGGGAAATTAAACTATCCGAACGCTTACCCGGACACCTTCCTAATATGAAGGTTTCCGAACGATACGCTAGATGAGTTTTTCACCCGAAATCTCCACATAAGCTCCACAAATGAGGAAATAAAGCAATATTCAACTACATAAACGTTCTATAACCGATTCCCCACAAAACTTACTAATTAAACATAAATTGAAGATGATAACATCTTCCTTAATGGGTCTCAAAAGCTTTAACAAAGAAAGACCCTCAAACCTCCCAACAATTATCAAAACAACTAAATCAGTGACATGGATTAGGGATTACCTTAGAGATAACTTGCAGAAAACAAAATCCAATCCTACTCTTTCTTCTGATTATGAAGCTTGATGATTCCTCTCCTCAAAATGCATAAAACTCCCAAGAAAGCTCTCTTTTCCTTTCTCTCAAAATTCAGCCGTCACCAACAATCAAACTCAGGAAATGGAATGTTCTCCTAGGGTTTTGTGCCCTTTTATACTCCATCACATACTTACCAAATAGCCCCTCAACTTCTAATATTATTAAAACTTACCACAAGGCATAAAGGTCTCTCGAAAATGGTCTCGGTCGTTACAACACTCCCCCCTCAAAAGAATTCCGTCCCCGGAATTCCATCTCAAAAAGGTGAGGGTACCTGGACCTCATATCTGATTCCACTTCCCACGTTGCTTCTCGTCCCTTGTGATACTTCCACTGAACTTTCACTAGACGAACTTCCTTGTTCCTCGTCTTTCGTACTTTACTGTCTACGATCTCGATCGGCTTTTCCTCATACATCAATTTCTCATCAATGCTGACATCTTCTAACGGAATAGCCACATCGGTTTCGGCCAAACACTTCTTCAGGTTCGACACATGAAATGTCAGATGAATCCTTCCCAACTCTTCCGGCAGGTCTAACTTGTAAGCTACCGCGCCAACACGCTCGATGATAATGAAAGGCCCAATATATCTCGGCCTTAACTTTCCTTTCTTCCCGAAACGCACTACTCCTTTCCAAGGCGAGACCTTTAACATTACTTTGTCCCCCACTTAAAATTCAATAGGCTTTCTTCTTTTATTCGCATACTTCCTCTGTCGATCTTGCACGATTCTCATCCTTTCACGGATCACTTAAATCTTATCCGCCGTTAACTGTACTATTTCCGGTCCGGCCAACTGTATTTCCCCTACCTCATTCCAACACAACGGCGTACGACATTTTCGTCCATACAAGGCTTCAAATGGTGACGCTTGGATGCTCGCGCGATAACTATTATTATAGGAGAATTCTATTAACGGTAGATGTATCTCCCACGACCCCTTAAAGTCGATAACGCATGCCCGAAGCATATCCTCTAACGTTTGAATGGTTCTCTCACTCTGACCATCCGTTTGAGGATGATAGGCCGTGCTCAACTTTAGTTGCGATCCCAATTCCCGTTGTAAACTCCTCTAGAATGCTGACGTGAACCGACTGTCACGGTCAGATACTATGGATTGTGGCACTCCGTGCCTAGACACTATCTCAGAAATATACAACCGGGCTAACTTCTCCAAAGAATTTGACTCCGTAATAGGTAATAAGTGCGCTGACTTGGTGAGAATATCAACAATTACCCAAATTGCATCATTACCCCTCGGAGTCCTCGGTAACTTCGTGACGAAATCCATGGTGATATTATCCCACTTCTACACCGGTATTACTGTAGACTGGAGTTCCCCATATGGTCGCTGATGTTCTGCCTTAACCTTCAAGCATGTCACACACCGCTCCACAAAATGAGCGATATCCTTCTTCATTCCCGGCCACCAGTAAGACTGTCTCAAGTCCCGATACATCTTATTCGTTCCCGGGTGTATGGAATACCGCGACTGGTGCGCTTCTTCTAAGATGCTTGCTCTCAGATTGCCCAGTTTAGGAACCCACACTCGGTCTTTCATACACTTCAGCCTACCATTGTTGACTTCGAACAACGATGCAACTCCGACTACTCTTTCGCCCTTTACGTTCTCCTCCAACAACGCTTCCTCTTGAAATTTCTTAACTTCTTCAAGAAGGGTCGAAGTTGCCTCGACTCTGAAAGCTACGAGTTTGGTCTGTTCTCCTCGTTCCTTCCGACTCAGCGCGTCGGCCACCACATTTGCTTTACCTGGGTGATACAAGATCTCACAGTCGTAGTCGTTCAATAGCTCCATCCATCTCCTTTGTCTCATATTCAGTTCTTTCTGATCAAACAGATGCTTCAGACTTTTGTGATCGGTGTAAATCTGATACTTTACTCCATACAAGTAATGTCGCCAGATTTTCAGAGCGAACACCACCGCCGCTAACTCCATGTCATGAGTGGGGTAGTTCTTTTCATGATCCTTCAACTGTCGAGAAGCGTAGGCAATTACCTTCCCGTTCTGCATCAGCACACACCCCAACCCAAGCTTAGAAGCGTCACTGAATATCACAAACCCCTCCGATCCGTCAGGTAACGACAAAATCAGAGCACTGCTTAAACTTCCTTTCAGCTTCTCAAACGCAGATTCTTGCGCTTCCGCCCACACGAACTTGACGTTCTTCCTTGTCAAAGAGGTCAGTGGCGAAGCTATTCGAGAGAAGTCTTGAATAAACTTCCGGTAATAACCTGCTAAACCGAGAAAGCTCCTCACCTCCGATGGGGTGCTTGGCGCCTCCCAATCTTTAATGGCTTCAATTTTAACAGGATCTACCTTGATGCCGTCCGCCGACACCACGTGACCCAAAAAATGTACTTCTCGTAGCCAAAACTCTCACTTCGAAAACTTCGCGTACAACTTCTCATGCTTTAGCAATTCCAGCGCTGCTCGAAGGTGCCTCTCGTGGTCTTCTCGTGTACGAGAATAGATTAGGATATCTTCAATGAAGACGATCACGCATTTATCCAACAGTGAGCTACACACCCGGTTCATCAGATCCATGAACACCGCTAGCACGTTAGTCAACCCGAAGGGCGTGACTAAAAACTCATAATGTCCATATCTCGTACGGAAAGCCGTCTTCGGCACGTCTTCTTCTCTCACCTTCAATTGATGATAGCCCGATCTCAAGTCTATCTTCGAGAAATAACTCGCACCTTGTAACTGGTCAAAGAGATCATTGATCCTCGGAAGTGGGTACTTGTTCTTCACGGTTACCTTGTTGAGCTCGCGGTAATCTATGCACATCCGCATAGATCCGTCCTTCTTCTTAACAAAAAGTACCGGGGCTCCCCACGGCGATGAACTCGGACGAATGAAACCTTTGTCGAGTAATTCCTGCAACTGAGTCATTATCTCTTTCATCTCTGCTGGTGCCAACCGATAGGGCGCACGCGCAATCAGTGCCGCCCCGGGCACTAATTCAATCCTGAACTCCACTTGACGGTCTGGAGGCAGACTCGTCAAATCATCCGGAAATACCTCCGGATACTCACTCACTACCAGAACGTCCTCTACACCTTTCTTCTCCTTCTTAGCATCTAGCACATAAGCTAAGTATCCCAAACATCCCTTTCCCAAACACCGCCTAGCTTTCAACATCGAAATCAGGCACGACTTCCTATTTCGCTGATCCCCGTAAATTAACACTTATTTCTTATCGGGCAAGGGGATCCGAATTAGCTTCTTGTTACATACAATACTAGCATCATTCTCCGCTAACCAGTCCATTCCTAGGACTACATCAAACTGCCCCATTCCCATAGGATACAACCTTAATGAAAATAAGTGACCCTCCACGTCTATGCTACAACCCTCATAGACCTCCTTCACCCAGACTCGACAATCATCTGCTATTTCCACTTCAAACCCAAAGTTCAACCTTTTGGGTTTCACTTGCAACTTTTGAATAAAATTGGGTGACACAAACGAACGGTTGGCCCCCGAATCAAACAATACTTTAGCAAAAATCGAGTCTATAGGAAAGGTACATGTTACCACATCATGCGTGTTCTCCGCCTCTTCAGCCGTCATGTGGAAAGCTCTTGCTCTAGCGCGAGCCGACTCCACTTTCTTCTCTTTACCCATTTCTCCGTTACTTCCACCTTCACCCCCAGCATAACCCTTCTTCAATTGCGGGCAGTCCCACTTGACATGACCCGACAACCCGCACTGATAATAAATCCTCGGACTACGACAATCTCGGGATAGATGCCCCATTTTCCCACACTTGTAACATCCCTCAGTCCAACATTCTCCCCGGTGCATTTTGTTACACTTCGCACAAGGTTTCTCCACTGACTTGGGCCCCACCCGTAGATCGGGTTTGGCTGCAACCGGCCTCTTGCTGTCCCGACTCGGTCCGTCCCATTTACGCTTATCCCCGACCCTCTCGGTCATCTGTCGGGTCTTCTCCTTCTCAGTAAGTTCTGCGGTATCTACCGCAGCCTGAAAGGTAGACGGACCTTTTACTTGCACCAACTCTCTTATGCTGCTTCTTAACCCATAAATGTACCTCTCTATCCGCCTTTTTCAGTAGGTACGTACAACTCAGCAAACCGGGCTTTCTCGATGAACTTCGACGTGTAATCCTGAACTGACATCGACCCTTGCTCCAATCCCATAAACTCTTCCTCCAACTTTTTAACTGCCGCCAAAGGACAAAATTGCGCTCGGAACCTCTTAACAAAAGATCCCCACGACATACTCTTCGCTACTTCTGATCCCCTACCTCCGGTCTCAACATCCCACCAATAGATGGCCTCAGATTTCATCATTGACATTGCAAACAGTACCTTATCTTCCTCCGCGCACTTGCTTGTATCAAAGGCCAACTCTATCTCGTAAACCCATTTCAAAGCTAGAACAGGGTTGCGCTCTCCGCTGAACGTTCGAGGTTTGCACGAATCGAAGGTTTTAAACGAACACCCTTTCACTGCTTTCAGTTCAACAACAACAATCGGGGTTGTCACTGAATTGTTTCCTATTTCAGTTCGTGGTGTACTACCCTCTTCAGTCTTCCTCCCAGTACTGCTCTTGGTTCCTCCCTCAGACGTAGTCTT
The DNA here is from genome assembly GCA_033807775.1 of Saussurea involucrata. Classification (NCBI taxonomy): domain Eukaryota; kingdom Viridiplantae; phylum Streptophyta; class Magnoliopsida; order Asterales; family Asteraceae; genus Saussurea; species Saussurea involucrata. Next base: position 145,198,113 of record CM066322.1, on the reverse strand, counting down.
AATCTGATTGTCTAGCACTGCTTGTAAGGTCTTTTGCAGTTTATCCATTTCTGCTGTGAACTTATCCTTCGTCATGAAAGCCGGTGCGGCCTCAGGTTTACGTCCCTTCTTAGCCTTTGTTTTCTTTACAGACACCGAACTTTCCTGTTCGGATATCGCTTGAATTTCTGGTTCCTCAACGCTCCTGGCCTTGCGCTTACCCGGCGCTTTCTTTTTCTTACCCTTGCCTTTGGTGGTTGCTGCCCCCACCTCAGTAACGGTCTTTCTTGGTACTGTTCCTCTTCCTATCCTGTGGCCTCTACCTCTTCCACGAGTGGCCGCCGCTCTTAGAGGTTCCACCGATCCATCCTCCATCAACTCCTCAACTCGCACAATTTCCTCTTGCGACGTAGTGCTCTTGGTTTGCGCTTCCTCCACTAACGGAATCGACCTACTTCTCAAGGTTCTTGCAGACATTCTAATACACAACAACGAAAGACTCACTTAATACTAAAGACTTATTTAGTACCACAGCAACGGAGTAATAAGGCGATTCAAGCACGCGCATGTACCTGTAAGTTCACAATTACACTGGCCAGGTGTAACTCCAAACTTACCTTACATGACCGTCCTCGGTATCCTATTAGCCCCAAATCTAAAATAGTGCCCTCCTAACGCATTCCTGATTCTCAGTTGTGATTTCTACTCCCCCAAAGTTTAAGTCTAGGCCCATCCGGTTACCTAAATCCCTTAAACTATGGCTCTGATACCAACTATAACAACCCAAAACAATTTTTAAACATGTCATTCATATGAAATAAAACATCCCAAAATCACGTCTCAAAATCTCTTACATTATTCAAAATATGGTTGGCGGAACAACCTACACAACTGAGAAATAAACTAAACTGAACTATAGTGTCGCTACACTATCAAGCCGCCTCGCTAACGCCCTGCTCACTTGCAAGAGCCTTTCATTACCTGTTTTCCTGAAAAGGTTTTAATTTGAAAATGCGAGGGTTAGACCATGAGGTCTAGTGAGTCCCTCTTAACAGTTATCAAAGCATTTAAAACAGTTCATCATTTTCAGCATAAATCATTCATAAAATTGTTCATATAAAATCGTTCACGGATAAAGGTCCGCCCCTCGTAAATTGGCACCCTGAAGTCGCCCTAAGGAGACAACGAGTCAGTCTCATGCTGCCGTATAGGGTCACACTTCCCTGGCATAAACGGGACACACCCCCCGACATGATCTGGCGGGCCACACCCCCCGACTTAGCCAATTTACACCAATATCTATGTATGCATACATCCCACCAACTTTAAAACAACATTAATGCAGTTAAGAGCATAAAATATACATGGCATTTCTCATCATGTCTTACTTTGGAAAGCACGTTAGAAGTCGCACATTTTGGTTAGAAAACTCACCTGGTACTCTTACTTCTCGTTTCTAATCAGTTCCAAACTTCCAGTTGACTTTCCTGAATTAAATGGACACAACATAAGTTGATCAACAAACTATCCGGACAACTCTACTTTCCGGACACCCCATCTTACCGGACACAAACTAACTTTTCGGATGACTACCCTTTCCGGACAATTTCTGCTATTCGGATCACTCCGGACACTTCCTACTTCCCGGGTATTTACACTTACCGGAAGATCCTCCGAAAACCCTCAACAAATGGGACTTACCGGGAAATTAAACTATCCGGACGCTTACCCGGACACCTTCCTAATATGAAGGTTTCCGGACGATACGTTGGATGAGTTTTTCACCCGAAATCTCCACATAAGCTCCACAAATGAGGAAATAAAGCAATATTCAACTACATAAACGTTCTATAACCGATTCCCCACAAAACTTACTAATTAAACATAAATTGAAGATGATAACATCTTCCTTAATGGGTCTCAAAAGCTTTAACAAAGAAAGACCCTCAAACCTCCCAACAATTATCAAAACAACTAAATCAGTTACATGGATTAGGGATTACCTTAGAGATAACTTGCAGAAAACGAAATCCAATCCTACTCTTTCTTCTGATTATGAAGCTTGATGATTCCTCTCCTCAAAATGCATAAAACTCCCAAGAAAGCTCTCTTTTCCTTTCTCTCAAAATTCAGCCGTCACCAACAATCAAACTCAAGAAATGGAATGTTCTCCTAGGGTTTTGTGCCCTTTTATACTCCATCACATACTTACCAAATAGCCCATCAACTTCTAATATTATTAAAACTTACCACAAGGCATAAAGGTCTCTCGAAAATGGTCTCGGTCGTTACAACTGGTACTAATTTGGAAAAGAAGAAAAGACTTAAACCGGTTCAAATCAATATTAAAATCGCAGGCATCAATTTGGAGAAGAAAATGTTGTTTACCTCTTTCAATCGGTGAAGGCAAAGAGAAATCGAGAGGTTCCCCCTGTGTCTGTGCGATCGATTGGTGAAAGATTGGTGGGAAGGAAGGCAGAAATCGAATATTTAGGGTTTATAATGCACACACTTGCAGGCCACACGATCCTTTTGGTATTTCCTGGCAGGCCACACGATTTGGAGAAGAAAAAAAGAGTTAAACCGATTCAAATCACACATAATGAAGTTTCACATGCTTTAAAACAATATTAAAATCGTTTACATCTTTCAATCGGCGAAAGCAAAAGAGAAATCGAGAGGTTCCCCTGTTTTCACGGTTAGCGACCCAAACGTAGGTCGGAGTAGGGATTGAAGCGTACCAAATTCCTAAATACCATTTCGATTCGTCGTTTGTGTTGAAGAATCCGAGCACGAAAGTTTTGTTATCGCTGAGAATAGTTGAGTTTTCGGCGAGTATGACCTTGGAAGAGGTAGAGTTTAAGCAGGATTTTAATAGCGTTGAGGTTGATAACTGTAATGATATTAAAATGAGGATTGAAGTGATGATTTTGTAAGAAATTTGTGGTGTGTAAGATGAAAAAGAAGCCATGGTTGAAGTGAAAGCATGGTTTAATCGAGTAGCATTTGCATTAATGGAAGCTTTTTTTCCAGCTTGAGCTCCAAAAATGGCAGAATTTGAAGATAGTGTGTGTGTGTGTGTGTGTGTGAGAGAGAGAGAGAGAGAGAGAGAGAGAGATGGAGGAGAAGGGGAGGTTTGGGAGATGGAGGAAGAGAGAAAGGCTGAGAGATGGAGAAAGAGAGGAATGTGCAGGTTTTGGGCGACTGGAAAACGAAAAGACAACCCTAGTCGGGTTGAAGAGGAGAACCGAAGCGGGTAAAACCCGAGCGAAGGAGAAAAAAGAGAAGGGGGAGTTTTGGCCTGAGAGGGTGCCACGTCAGGACTCTTGGTTTTTGTTTTTATATAGATATTGATTGATATTGATATTGATTGATATATTGATATTGATTGATTGATTGATTATGAGTTTTCCTTTTAGATATATGTAGATATAGATTTAAAACTTTTGGGTTGGGTAAAATGAACCAGCCTATTACTATGGAGGGTTCGCCAAAATGAGCTAACAATGTGAGTATAGATGATCAACCAAAATGAGGGAACCCCATGACTTGCCACCGATGTGGGATGATGAAACCATGGTTGGTTTTGATTCCAACCATGGTTGTTGTAGATTCAAAATTTTCTATCACCCTTTTATATACACACCATCTTCTTCTAAACTATTATCTTCCCACCGATGTGTGATGATGAAACTCAATATGGTTTCAAGATTTGAGGAATACTCTAACCTCATGTTGCCAAGTCATTTTCCTTGGTTTCTCTTTTAATATATATATATATATATATATATTGATTAATTGATTGATTATGAGTTTTTCATTTAGATATATGTAGATATAGATTTAAAACTTTTGGGTTGGATAAAATGAACCAACCTATTACTATGGAGGGTTAGCCAAAATGAGTTAACAATGTGAGTATAGAGGATCAACCAAAATGAGGAACCCATGACTTGCCACAAAGGCATCACAAACTTCACTTATATATCCAAGATTAAGTTTAAGAAAAATTGTTAAAATACGGTTGGGTATTGTATTTATAAGTTTGATTGTGGCCTCAACTATTTATATATTTGAAAAGTTTGTTACGAGATCTCGAAAGAAATTAAATTATGATTTTGAGACTATTATTCTTTAAAATAATTTAAGTGGGTGAGCCGTCGATAGAACCAGGCGTGTAGTCAATTGAGCCGACTTAAGGATTTAGCCTAAGTTTTATGTAGTTAGCTAAGATTTTGTTGGTTCATAGGTTGACCAACACTTGTCAAAGATACTTAGTATTACGTTATGACTTATGTAGGTAGGATTGTTGACGAAACTGGAACGCTTGCACCCCAAGGTGAGTTTCATGTGATTTTAAAGTTGGGATACATGCTTATATGAAAAGATGTTATAAAGATGATTATTAGTTTCGATGTTTTATGAAACTGCATACTCGATGTGTTATTTTATTTAAATGCATGAAAAGTTTTTATGATATTTTTGGGTCTATAGAGATGGCGGGAAACCGCAACGATGTTTTGACCGATATATGTTGTGAAGTACCTCTGTACCGTGTCGGTAGATGTTATCCGGTACATGTATCACGAGTTATGCCTCTGTACTTGGAGATTCGACGTTATTGACGATGTTTCGATCGGTACATGTTGTGAAGTACCTCTGTACCGAGTCGATGGATTAGATATAGTACATGTATCGTGTGGTATACCTCTGTACTTAGAGATTTGATGTTATCGACCATGTTGACCCATATAGTACTTGATGTATGATTTTGTCAATGTGATTTATTTGCATGCATGTTTATGACGATGACATTTTTATGAAAGATTGTAAATAGTTTGACACGTCAAGTTTTTGTTTATGTAAACCATGAACTCACTAAGCGTAAAGCTGACCCAAGCATGTATCTCAGGATTCGATAAGGCTGAGATCTTGAAGGGAAAGGAGAAGATTTAGTTGGAGTTTTGTTTTATTCCTTTCATATTAAGTTTTTTTTAGACGATGTTATCTATTTTAGTACTTTTGGTATTGATATAAAGACTTCCACTGCTAGATTTTCGATTTTAAGTTACTGTTTGATTGAGGTGTATTTTGATTGTTAAGCCGTCACAGTCCCTGGATTTTAAGGTGTGACATTATTAAACTCGCCGGAATTGGGGGGAGGTCGTCGCCAGTGGGAGGAGGTCGCCGGAGAGGGAGTAGTGGAGAACCACGGTGGTTCTCGGTCGTCGTCGTAGTGCCGGTGGTTCTCGGTCGCCGTCGTAGTGCTGATGGTTCTCAGTCGCCGACATAGTGATGGTGGTTCTAGGTGCCGCCGGAATTTTGTGTGTGAGAGAAAGAGAGAGGTGCCGCTGGAAATTGTGTGAGAGAGATTAAATCCGGAATATGTGAGAGAGATTAAATCCGGAAATTGTGTGTGTGTGAGAGAGAGAGAGAGACAGAGAGAGAGATTAAATCCGAAAATTGTGTGTATGTGAGAGAGAGAGAGAGAGAGAGAGATTAAATCCGAAAATTGTGTATATGTAAAAGAGAGAGAGAGAGAGAGAGCGATTAAATCCAGAAATTATGGGATTCCTTTATTAAAATAATGACAGTTTTTTTTGTAATTATCCTATGATTTTATTTGATTTTTAATTCCCAAACTATTCTTTCCCTTATCTTTTTAATAAATTTAAATCTGGAAAATTTTCAACCGTCGAACATGATAATAGATGGTCTAGATTGGTTTACATAGTTCACATGATAAGGTTGGTTTACAAAAGATGTTCCCTCTATATATATATGTATATTAGAATTTTTGGTTCTGTGATGTGCAGTGTTTTTCTTCCTCTTTGTTTCTTTGTTCCGTGAGTTTTCGTTGTTCATCATAAGTGTTCTAACACTAAAAAGGAGAGTTGCACATTATTGAGTTCGAACGACTTCAAATATCGATGTCGTGATTGACAAAGGGTACGCATACGTCGTTGTATCCTAGGAGACATATCATCGTTTAATTCCGTTGGCAAATACGTGACGATTTTGTCTTAAGGAGAGAGATCTAAATCTCGACTCGACGTTTCAATTTATTCGTTTAATGTGTCTATACTTTGTTGCTTCTTCTTTACATGTGTTCCTTTGTGTTTTGATGAAAGTTTGATACATTAAGGTCTACAATCTTAAGACAAATACATTATTTTCTGTAGTTGTTGCATGTGTTAAGTTTAGTGAATACAAGTTTCTGGATTTTGTTTATTTTCCCATATCAGTTTTGCATTAATATATATAAAGTAAAGAGTAAATTACACGATTGGTCCCTGTGGTTTACACAAAATTGCACTGTTGGTCCCTAAAATGAAATAATTACGTGTTTGGTCCCTGTGGTTTACATTTTCTCACCCCTTTGGTCCATGTGGTTTACATTTTCACACCCCTTTAGTCCCTATGACCTAACACCGTTAAAAGCTTCTGTTATGTAGGTAAATTAAAAGGGTAATTTAGTCATTTCATTTTTTTTTGTTTTCTATTAAAACTACAGGGACCAAACATGTAATTGTAATCCATTGTTTTGCAGCTGCTACTCCTGCTACTCCTAAGCAGATTAGAGAGCTTATGCAAGTAGATGGGCATACAAATGACGAAGTGAAAAGCCATTTGCAAGTGAGTTTTATTATAAAGCTATCGACTTTTTGACTATTTACAGTTGTCTGAATGATGGGTTGATTTCAGAAATGGTAAACATATGTTGTTTGTTTGGTGTAAATTGTAGAAATACAGGCTTCATACAAGAAGACTTCAATCTTCTAACACCTCATCTGCAAATCAATCTGGTGTTGTTTTGGGAGGAGGGTTGTGGATGGGTGGCCAAGATCAGTATGTTGAATCATCCTCAAAGCATGGGATTTCTCAATCTGGTTTCACCGGATGGTCCGCTTTTGATCAGCACCGTTGGTGGAACTTCCACCACCGGCGACAACAACATGGATGATGGAGAAGATGAGAAATCTGAGAATTACTGCTGGAAAGGTCATCTGCACAATGATGATGTATAAATCTTGAGTATTAATTTTTGAGAAATAATGGGTTAATTAATTGATATAGGTGAGTTTATATATATATGTATATATATATATAAGAGAACAAGCTGAAAAATAACTTATACATAAAGAATGATGAAATTTTGCAGGATTAGGTTCCTTTTTTGTTTTTTTACAGATTTGAGTTGGTTGCCATTTTCTTGGATTCTTTATCCAAGTAGCTTTTTCATATGAAGCACATCTGTATTTGAGATAAGAAACACGATGATTGAAGAATTTCAGTATTTTAAGCATATTATTCCCCTGATACCATCTTTAAGAAATCTTGAATCTTTTTTGCCCTTTATTTTATCTACCAAGTTCCTTACTTCTTTTGATTACATTGGTAAATAAGTGAAGGCTAATGTTACTTCTTGTCAAGCTTAGAACTGCCATTACTTACCTGCTAATTGAGACGAAAAGAGGCGGCGATAGAAACCTCCCTGCCGTGAAGAGCCGCTTGATTAGCCATGTGTGTTCTTCGAAACCCAAACATCATCGTCATTTATAGAGAATATGAGGAGATGCGAGGGTTCACCGGACTGGGTGGCAAGATTGAAGATGGTGGCTGGATCCGAGATTGGTCTCTCGATCATCATCGTCCCCACCCCTTTTATCGTATTGATCCTCATCACACAGAGGCACAACTGCTCCTTTCTTTTCTCGTTCTCCCAGTCTGCATCTCGTTCTCCAAGAGCAAACATCGTCGGTGGTCGCCGGTGAGACAGGAAGAAGGGAAGAGGGGCGATTGGTGAGGGATTGTGGATGCCGAGATGTGTTGCCGGAAAAGTGAGGATGGTGGTCGCCTAGAAGCTTTCTCTATTAGGGTTTTTGGATTAAATATATTTATATAAAAAACTTAAAAACTAATTAAAATATTATTATTATAAATATCTAATATGATATACAATTTTTCTTATAAAAAATAGAAAATAGTTAAAATGACCAAAATGCCCTTAAAGTAAACTTACATAACAGAATCTTTTAACGCCGTTAGGTTACAGGGACCAAAGGGGTGAGAAAATGTAAACCACAGGGACCAAACACGTAATTATTTCATTTTAGGGACCAACAGTGCAATTTTATGTAAACCACAGGGACCAATCGTGTAATTTACTCTAAAGTAAAATATCTGCACTATTACTAATCCGAAGTTTGAAAGTCGTCTGGATGGTTGTTTTATTTTATTGTGTTTATGGGCAAAGGCTTTTGTAACCAAGTGAGTCTTAAAGGGCTAAAAGAGTCTGTCTAGTACTAGTACTAGTGTATATATATATATATATATAGTGTTCTTTTAGGAAACTTTTTTTGCTGCACCTTTTTGTTTCATGCATACAACTTTCTGTAAATAACATCTCAATATAAAGCTTTCTCCATCAAAGTTTACTTCTGCATGATTTTCTTTTAAGGAAATTTTCTGCTGCCTGCACTTTCTGTTTCTGCATTGAAACTTTCTGTTAAAAAAATTCCTGCACAAAGCTTTTTGTCATAGGTTTTTCTCTGCACACAAATTTTTTTTTCTGCTTTTACATTATAGTGTTTGTAATTTATCGTATCAAACATTCATCAAAACACATAGGAACACATGTAAAGAAGCAGCAACAAAGTATAGATACATAAAACGAATAAATTGAAACGTTTAGTCGAGGTTTAGAAAATTGTCCCGTATTTGATGACGGAATTAAGCAACGATATGTCTCCCAGGTCAACGACGTAGACGCATACCTTTGTCAATCGCAGCGCCTATATTTGAAGTCTCTCGAACTCAATAATGTGCAACTCTCCTTTTTAGTGTTAGAACATTTATGATGAAGAAGAAAAACTCACGAACCAAGAAACAAAGAAGAAGAAAAAGACTTCACACCAAAGAACTAGAAATTCTAATATATATATATATATATATATACATAGGCTGGGTATCAAATACAAACCAGTTAGTTTGTACAAACTCGTACAAACCATACCTAGCTTCATGATTTTGTATATTTGGCTTCATGAATATATATATATATATATATATATATATATATATATATATATATATATTTTGGCTTCATGAATATATAATTTGGCTTCATGAATATATCATTTGGCATTTTTAACTAATTTTTTTACAAAAATAAGGGTATTTTAGGGTATTTTTGTAAAAAAATTAGTTAAAAATGCCAAATGATATATTCATGAAGCCAAATTATATATTCATGAAGCCAAAATATATATATATTCATGAAGCCAAATTTACAAAATCATGAAGCTAGGTATGGTTTGTACGAGTTTGTACAAACTAACTGGTTTGTATTTGATACCCAGCCTATGTATATATATATATATATAGAGAGAGAGAGAGAGAGAGGTTTACATGGATAAGAAGTTTGGACAGTTACACAACTGTCAACAAAACTGAAAACCACCAAAACCTGAAAACCAAAATAACTAAAATTTCCATTTAATTCGGTTAAATATCCAACAATTTCATTTATGTTTGTTCAACTACAAGAAGTCACAATAAGTTGTTTATTGCATGATCTCCATGATCATGGTTTTGGGAATTCAATGTATTTGTCTCTATAAAGTAACCTTTTACATGGATGGCTGTATATTCATTGTGTGAGAAGAATAATCTAATTGGCCTATATTCAACTCTAAAAAGATTTGCATCAACATAAAAGAGGGCAGAGAAGCATCTTCTTTTTAGTAAGAAATTCCTAACAGAATTTTCAAGGGATCATTGATAATTTCCCTACAATAGAGAATTGAAAGCTAAAAAATTCTAAAAATATTACACCCGACTCCAATAAATTCTATATTTTGTAGATTTTAACATCAAATATATTGTATAAATTCGTCATTCCAATACACTTGATTTTTTTATAGAAAACAAAATAATACATTCAACCCCGTTGGTGGAAACAACTAAAATAATATTTCTAATCTATTAATAACATCATTCATAACCCTTTTAAATCCCTTTTTGGTGGGTCAATTATTGCATCATTCATATCCCTTTGTAAACTATGCATAAGGACAACAGGTGCTGGATAATTGATAAGAAACAGCCCCAACCCAAACCACTCAATACAACATGCATCAACTCTTTGCAGCTGAATGGCCATAAGGGCCTTAAATTTAAAATCTCATGCCTATATCAGTAGATGAAATCAAGAGGCGGCATTAGATCAAATCAAAGATGAAATCGAACAGCAGTAGATGAAATCGATCGAGAAGAATAAACAGCAATAGATCAAACCAAAAATGAAATTGAGCAGAAAAGCAAGAAATAACAGAGGAAATGGAGCACGGAATCGAAGTGTGCATCTAGCGACGAACATGTTTGAAGGCCAATTTAGCAATAAAATGATTTGGGCTTACCCTGGATGCAAAATCGTTCAGAGTCTTTTGGAATGATTAAGAGGAAATAATTAAGAGGTTGATTCTTTTTGTTGCCAAAAATCATATCCCTCTAACTGAATCAGAGGTTTACCTCTTAATGGAACCATTGGGAGGTAAAGAAACAGAGCAGATAAGAGTTGAAGACAAGTTTACCACCTTGAACTGTCAACGTTCCATGTGATAATCTTTGTCATGAATGGTGTTTCCTCTTCTTCAAACCACAAAACCATGGGTACTCCTCATATGGATACCTGAAAAATCACACATTTTCACATATGAAATCTTTATGGTATTGTTTTCTTGGCCCAAGAGTCAAACAGAGAGATAAAATGGTCATTTTTGTCATTCAAACCATTTATTCATCACAAAAACAAACAATAATTCATTTAAACACAAACTGATATAAACTCTGCTGCTTCTTGAATATTTTTCAAATGTTGTCAAAGTCAAAGTAGTAAATCAAAGGGAAATTAATTAAAATACCCCAAGTTTGAATTCCCTTTACCAAAATACCCTAAATCTCTTTCACTTTACCAAAATGCCACAACTGCCCGCGATGGGGCCCGCGATCGCGGGCTAGGGCGTACGTGGCACCCCGTGTTTGGCCAAAGTGTCCCGCGGAGCCCCACAACTATGGCCACGGTGACACTTTTGGTCCCTCCCCGCAGAGGTTGCCCGCGATGGGCAAAAAAATTTCATTTTTGGCCCCTGTATTTAAACGAATCTTACATGCTTTTACTGTTTTTTTCTGTTTTTTTCCACAATTATTGTACTTTGAAGACCAATTTGTGGTTAAAATTCACTGGCTTGTTTCATCAATGTTGAATCAGTGTTTTTGGAATACCAATTTGTGGATGAAATGAGAGATTGGTTGTCATCAATGTTGGTTGTTTCATCCATAAATAGATGCAAAATGCAATCCATAATCCACACACCGATTCCATAATTCTTTCTTGCTTTCTTTCTTCAATATTTTGTTTTTGAGATACTACTGAAAAAATGAGTTCATCTGTTGCAAAGGCTAAGCTATATTTCTGTTTTGATGGTGAATGGGTGCAAGATAAAAATGAGTGGAATTTTGCTTATAAATCTAAGCATGGTGTAAAATTGTCAGTAAACTATACTTATCAGAAGTTTGTTGCATATGCCATGCAAAAATGTGGAATCAACCCTTCTGCTGTTTGCAAGTTAGTGTTTAAAAATGCTGATGGGTCATTTGTGGATTTATCCAACGATGGGGATATCTCTGGTTTTCTGCACTTTGCAGCAGATTCAGAAAGGCCGCCATTACTTTTTGTGTATGCCGCTGAATCCGACGAAGACGATGACGAAGGTGACGACGACGGTGACGACGACGCTGATGACGAAGACCTCTAAATAGAGCAGACTGATTCTCAGGCGTCCCACGGCCCAACAGTTCATTTCGATCATGCATATGGTCTTAACGACTGTATTCCTGATTATGTTCCGGAGACGGAACAACAACAACCACAACCACAAGAAGGACGTTGTGCTGGAGTTGCTGATGACGAAACCTACGTTTTCAAAACGGGTAATGCTGATAGAGACAGATCAGATACCGATAGTGATGATCACGAAGAATATACCCCTAGTAGAAAATCATGTAGTCAGATAAATGACTTTTTTGATATGCCCCCTATTCTTCCAGACCAGAATACCCAGTCACAAACCTACGAACCTACACCTTATATTCGCAGTGAAAGGTTAAGAGTAGGTCAGATATTCGATTCGAAGGATATCTTGGCAAGTCAGGTCGGACTTAAGTTCTTGGAAGAGGGTTTCCAAAGTCACACGCCGAAATCTGACAAAAGCAGATACATAGTTGAATGTGCCAGAGAAAACTGTGAGTGGAGGATGTACGCGATTCACACGGGTCCCAAAGAAGGGGCGTTAATGATTAGAAAGCTGCACGACGTACACACTTGTACGAGGACGCAACTGAATCCCCACCACAAACAAGCCGGCAAAAAGACTTTAGGTGCGATACTGAAAAACAAATTTCTTGATGTTAGCAGGTCATTGCGTCCAAAGGACATCGTCCACGACGTTCACCAGCAGTTCGGCGTCACGATTGGTTACCACCAAGCGTGGCGTGCGCGATGCCAGGCACTGCTTATGGTGAGAGGCACGTTCGAGGAGTCGTATGAACGACTCCCAACATATTTATATAATTTGCAGCTGCAGAACCCTGGTACTGTCACGCAGCTATGGACCAATTCACGTGGACGGTTTGAGATGTGCTTCGTGGCCCTTGGACCCGCGGTACGTATTTTAACATGTCATATGTTTACACATTATAAACTATAACATTTACAAAGGAAAACCACCTATGTTTTTGCAGATCCGCACATTTGTGGCAAATCTACGTCGTGTCCTGGTAATAGACGCAGCCCATTTAAAGGGCCGTTACTTGGGTATGATGTTCCTGGCGGTTGCCATGGACGAGGATAACTGCATCGTTCCAGTAGCTTTTGGCGTAGGCAAGTCCGAAACCGGGGACGAGTGGACTTGGTTTCTGTCCATGTTGAGACAAGCTATCGGAGACCCGCAAGGGTTGGTGTTTATGTCCGACAGGGCTCCTTCCATAAGCGCCGCAATCTCTGCCATGTACCCAAACGCCCCTCACGCCATATGCTGTCGACATTTGGAGATGAACGCCAAAACCAAGGACAGAGCATATACGGATCGAGAGTTTAACCGGAACATGAATCTGCTACGATTTAGTGCCAAGGAAGCAGCCAAAGTCATGGACGAAGCTGGACCGGAGAAGTGGTCCGCGGCCCATTTTCCTGGACAACAGTATGACATTCTGACCTCCAATAGTGCAGAGTCGGTGAATGCACTCTCTCGTTTTGCGCGTAGATGTCCGATTGTTAATCTTATGGACTACTTTCGGGCCTTTCAACAAGAGTGGTACCAACTTCGATGCCGAAAAGGAGCTGAGATGCAAAATGCACTCACACCAACGGCGGAGGAGATAGTTCAGAACAGGGCGCGGCGCACGGCGACATGGGCGGTAAGAGAAATCGGGTATGGGAGGTACGAGGTTCAGGATGGCCATGTTCACGCGATTGTGCATATGACCGACCACACTTGTTCGTGTCACGAATGGGAAAAATCTGGGTTACCGTGCGGCCATGCCATCGTTGCGGCAAGATATATGGGTCGTAGAGATTGCAATGACTTGACTGTTCCTTTCTTCAGGTCCGAATATTACCGGAGAACATACGTGGAGGTAATAAACCCAGCTGGACCCCCTGAAGCATGGGTGTCTCCACCCGACCCGCTTCCGCCATGTTATCCACCTTTAATCAATAAGAACAGAGCCGGGAGACCGAGAAAGAACGACCGACGTCCATCACGTGGTGAAGGTTCGATACAGCGAAGATGTACTCGGTGCCAATGAGTAGGACATACTCGTGGAGAGTGTCCAAATCCCGCCCCTTCAACCGTGCCAAGGAGTAGACGCACAAGCACTCAACTAAGTAACACCGCGGGTCCGTCAGAGCTTGAACCACATGGAACTATATCATATGATACTGTTGATCTAAACGTGCCATAAGAATTCAAAAACAGGCTCGTTGCGGGCCCACGTGGATAGAGTACGGCTACCAAAATCTAGCATCATTAACAAGCAAAACCCCATGTTTGTTTATCCGAATGAGGTAACCTCTGACTTGACCTTGCATGATGTATCCAACCTACCCGTGGTTTAGCGGCTTAAAACTCCAATCAGCCAACCTATACGGGATGTCAAGTGCACAGAGATTCGGAATTCTTGTGTACTCGGCTGTTTGGATAAATTTGTACTGTATTTACTAGTATGTGTTTGCTATGAAATAATCTTGTATAACATTTATGAGTTATATTTTTCACATGAACCACATGGAACCATATCATATGATACTGTTGATCTGAACATTGATTGAGACGATAAATATTGTATGTTTAGTGCGTTGTAATTTATCAAACATAACTTATGTGCGTTGATCTGAACATTGATTGGGACCAGTTATCTTTTGAAAGGTACTTGAAACAGAACATGGGATGATGATCATAATGGTAGTAGTCTAAATGGAGAGAATAGTAATGGTTATATAGAACTATATCATATGATAGCGTTGATAGGAACCGAAGTTGTGTTAGAGAAAAGACAGGGACCGAAGTTGTGTTAGAGCAAAGACAGGGACCTAAGTGCAGTAAAAGCATCCACATTTGCCTATAAATAACCTAGGCTAGATTAGTCGTAAAACACATAAACGATAACATATTATTCGTTAACGTATTCTTACATGGCATCCCCAAACCTTCATGTTTGGTGCTTTAGACGTTTATCTGAATCGCTTTCAGACACTGGAAAAGAGTTATATGGTTAGTGTTCATGTTTCATTGAGTTTTTTGCTTGTTTCTACGAACTAACTATATTAATTAATTTCTTCAACAGATAAATATCCACAGTTGTTCACCATGAAAGTCCACCATGATGGTTACTTTACGGAACCACCTAAAAGACATTATTTTCGTGGTCTAGAAATTTATGTTGACATGTTAGATGTGGAGGATCTTTCTATGCAACTGCTTGAACAGATCACGAAAGAGATGGAATATGAAGAACCAAAATATAATAGGTTATATTTTAAGAGGCCGAATGCAGACTTCTTGACTGGACTGGTAGAATTGAGTACCGACGAAGATGTAGCCAACATACGCCAGTATGTTGACGGCCGTACTGTGATTGAAGTGTACATCGAGAAAGTGGAGCTTAACACTTTGAGACTCGTCTCGCCAGAGTATGTAAGAAGTAGACCCGGGTTGTCAAAAACCAAACCATCGTCTAGCCGTAGCCTCAAATTTGGATAAATGTGTACTGTATTTACTAGTATGTGTTTGCTATGAAATAATCTTGTATAACATTTATGAGTTGTATTTTTCACATGAACCACTTTTCAGAGAAAATTCAGACTACTTAAAAACTACTTTTCAGACAAATTAAAAACCTTTATTCATGAGCAACAAAGTACAAAACAACAAAAATATACAAAACAACACAGTAAAAAAATACAAAACAACAAAACAAATACAAAACAACTAAAACAACCACCACCTACTCAAAAATTGCTTTAGTTTCATCAATCCAAGCTTGCTTATCGTTTACCTTCGCTTGAAGAATTGCGAAGTCTTGCAGAATATGGTGAATTGCTTCTTGTTCTTGACGAATACGAGCCTCCCTAGCTTTTATATCCCCTTTCATCCTTTTGATCTCCTTATCTTCCTCTTCGATCTTTCTCAAGTGGACTGCCTTCCTGTCCATCATTTGTTTCCACTCTTGTGTTAGTTCCTCTATCTCCTATTCCCTTTTTGCTATAGCGATCTCGATTTTAGGTGGCATTTTTTCAGCAGTAGACTTAGGGTTTGATGATGATGCCATTTGTGGATGAAATGAGAGAAATCAAGAGAGAAAGCAACTTAAACAAAGAAAGCAAGAGAGAAATCAAGAAAGAGCAAGAAATGAGTGTGAATTATGGATTGCATATCACTCATATTTATGGATGAAATCTCAAACAAACCAGTGAATTTGAACCACAAATTGGTCTTCAAAGTACAATAATTGTGGAAAAAAACATAAACAAACAGTAAAAGCATGCAAGAATCGTTCAAATACAGGGGCCAAAAATGAAAAATTTTTGCCCACCGCGGGCCTATCGCGGGCAACCTCCGCGGGCAGTTGTGGCATTTTGGTAAAGTGAAAGAGATTTAGGGTATTTTGGTAAAAGGAATTCAAACTTGGGGTATTTTAATTAATTTCCCTAAATCAAATGTAATAATAGTGATGTTCAGAGAATTTAAACAAAAAACCTCATGAATGATATATACTTATTTGGAACGGAAGTACTTACAAGTTACAAGCAGCGGTTGCACAAACTATTTGTATCAGCAGCTAGCTGATTGATGATGGCCTTATCCACCCCAAAAACAGTTTACTTGTACCTGGTAGCAGCATCTTGTGAGTAGAGCAGCTGAATCCAGATTATCCTCCAAAACCAAGTTACACACTGAAGGTGCAGCTAACAGCTGAAGGAATTTCAGATTCAGCTTCAATTTTAGCCTCAGCAGCCACAAATGCTTTATCTTAAGCATCAGCATTTTCTAATCTTACTCTGCTGCTGATCCATATAATATACAAACACTGCCAGCCCCCATAAACAAACCATTAAGCAACAAGGGAAAATACAAACCCCAAAGAGTTGGTATAAATAAAGTAGGTGGCCATTAGTTAGGGGATTCTGTTTTGTGAATTGTGTAGGGCGGGAAACCGTTTTGGGAGATTCCAGGCCTCTCGAAAACCTGTGGAATTGTAATCTTTCAGTTTCATTCAAGTAATTGAACTGATTTTGACATCAGTGTATAACAGTCCCCAACACAAAATAATTAAAACATAATCTCTCTCCTCTAGCCAAATAATAAACCCACAGAATCCCCATATTTCCCCGTAAAAAACCCAACCCCAATCACTCTCAAAAAGTGAAAGCCTCTCAACTCTATGCATTCTCTCAGGACTTAATCATCCAATTTCATTAGAATTCCTACCAAACAGCTAACTATACTAGTAACCAGCATATCATAGCCCATTATAATCACATCCATCACTACAATTTTTCTGTTCCCAACTTTTGGGCTTCCTACTAGCTGTTGCTGCAATCGCCCATGGCCTTTTCCCATTTTATTTATCTATAAGAACTGTATATAATATGGATGACTTTGTTATGAAATTCATATAATAGCAATGCAAATAATGACAAGGTCCAAGGAACTCGTGACTAACCATAGTCAAACAATCAAATTGTGAATTACATATCACCAATTCATTCGTATGTTAGATCAATAGTTAGAAAATTTACCAGGTGATAATAATAGTGTCCACCCAAAGCTGTTTAGTAGAGCTGAATCAAGTCTGCATCACCAATAATCTCCACAACTACAAGACCCCTCCTTAAAGTGATGAAATCTTTTGGCATCTCTGACGATGATTTCTCTATGGGCAATTCGAGAGATGAACTTGATAACATTGTGGCAATCAACACAGACCCGCAAATTCTTCATCACCCTCAATACATCACCATCCGAGGTGCTTAGAATCCCAAAGGCTATTGCCAATCTTTCACTGTGACAACATAACATCTCCTCCTTCATTTCCTCATTAACCTTTTCAAACACAACACCTGTTTCAGGAACATAACCTTCATCTCTCATCCTTTCTTTTATATCCTTAACATATCTGTAAATCTCTCTTGACCTTGGATGTGATTGATCAGATACAAGAAATGTGTGAATCCGCCCTGCAACTTCAATCGAGCTCCACCCAGGTGCTTTTTCCAACTTCCTCTCTTTCATAATTCGTCTCATTTTCACAACATCGTCCCATTTCCCAGCAGTCGCATAGATGTTTGACATGAGCACATGCCATCCGGCATTCGCTGGATCCAAACTTAAAATCTCACCTACAACTCTTTCAGCCATCTCAACATTCTTATGAATCCTGCATGCATTTAACAGCCCACCCCATATCTTGGCATCAGGTTTTAAATCCATCTCTCTCACAAGCTTTTCGGCTTCATTCAAGCGGCCAGCCCTACCAAGCATGTCAACCATGCAACTATAATGCTCTAACACAGGCTTTACACCAAATTCGTCAGACATTTTGTTGAAATAATACCACCCCTTCTCAACCATGCCATTGTGACTAAAACCTGCCAAAACTCCAATAAATGTCACGCCATCAGGTCTTATCCCATCACTCACCATACGAAGGAAAAAAGATTCCGAAAGATGGGCAAGACCATGCATTCCACACCCACATATGGTTGCTGTCCAAGCAACAATATCTTTTCGTGGCATTCCTTCAAAGACACATCGAGCCTCTTCTATGCTACCACATCTAGCATACATGTTAATCAAAGCTGCACCCAAGTACATGTTGATCCCCATTTGGCTCCTTATTACTTGCTCATGCACCCATCTTCCTTGTTGCAAAGCACCCAAAGAGGCACATGATTGAAGTACACTAACCATCGTCATTGAATCTGCCGCGATCCCCAACTTCTTCATTTCGTTATAAAGGGACAAGATATCATTGAACTTCTCATGCAACAAGAACCCTGCCATCAACGCGTTACAACTTGCGGTTTTCTTCATTGGCATATTATCGAACAGTTGGCGTGCAAAACCTAGTTCGCCACACTTCCCATAAACATCAATAAGTGCGGTGATAACAAACTCATTATACTCGCAGCCGAACAACAAAACATCGTCATGAACCCTTCGTCCATCTGAAATCGACTTCAACCCAGCACAAGCCGGCAACACAAACGTGAATGTGAACGCATTAGGTGTGTAGCCACTACGGACCATCTCATAGTAAAGATCGATTGATTCTCGGTAACAACCTTTCCGGGCATAACATTTAATGGTTTCATTCCAGAGAAATAAAGGTGGGTTTCTAATGTCGTTGACAACAAATCTTTCTCCAGCATTTAGGTAACCAAACTTGAGGTAAACGTGAGCTACACGGGTCAACAGGAATACGTTCTGAGAGACACGAGTCTTGAGAATCTGAGCATGAATTTGACGAAGTTGATCAACGGAGACACATGTTTGGAGCTTGGAGATGTAGAAATTAAGTCCCTTGGGTGGCATCGTTGAGATAGCTTTAGTAGTAAAGCCATGGAAGCATTTTGAGAAAAATGTCTTCCAGCAAGTCAAAAGAACATCACATGACAAAATTCTTACTCTTCACTAATTTCTTAATGTAACAAAATTAAAATCCAAACTGAAATAAACCTAAAGAACAACCCTTAAATTGTCTCATCGGATTTAATCTCTTTCACTTTGGCTTTGAATCCCTTGATTGTCTGTTGTTAAAAAAAAGTTGCAAAAAAAAAAACAGTTAAGCACGCAGATATGTAACAAAGATGGAATAAAATTTATATGAAAGATTTTATCTAGCTGTAAATGCTAAGCAAATATGAAAAAGCTTTCGATAAAAAATCGGATGAATCAAATAGGACGGGATAACCAAGATCGAAAATCCAATACACTTGTGTCTCGTGTCACACAATATAGATATAACAAATGTCAAAACATATATTGCCACATAGGCATATGTTCACTAGACAGGGAAGGAGCCAAGATTGTATTTCAAGGGATCCTCTTAGCAACTAGGTCTAAAACTAGAGTTTGGTCTGAAATAAAAAAAGGAGGGTTGAGACATTAATGATTTCAGTCAAGATCTTAATCCAAAAAGAACAATAACAAACGAAAAATCCAAAGTAACATTTGCAGGATCTTGCTAGTGAACAAAATATTGTTCATAAACTTAGAACTTTAGCATGCGGAAGATCTACAGTTCAGGAAAAAGAAAACTCGAACTTATCCATATTTACTTGTTTTGAACGATTGTAAACTTGATCCTTCTGATTAAAAGGCATCTAGGTTGGCTGGTTGCACCACCTTACTTAAGGTCTTTGTTTCATTTAAAATTCACATTTTTATGTATTGACACTCTTTTAATAATCGAACCCATTAACAGAAAGATGGCATATAATACAATGATACTCCACAATTATCAAACTCAACATTCGAGACCATTCAAAAAATGAAAGACAAAACTTCAAGAATGACAAAGTGTTCAAAATTATGTTTGAACAAACAAACAAACAAACAAACATTGGTTTTCTTAATTGAATTTACTTATTGTGTTAGTTCTTGGACTGTGGGTTCCTTCTTTGTTGATTATGCAAATAAGAGTTTGACTCTTAGAAGGAACATCACCATTAGCAACTAGGTCTACAATAAGAGTTTGACTCTTAGAAAGATGATTAATATTAGCAACTACAACAAAGAACATCGTTATCAATCTATTGAAACTCACATTTGAAGAAAGAAATAGTAAATATAGTGGAACAAAATCACAGGCAACTTCTTCTCATCATACCATGTCCCATCAATTTAGCTGTTTTACTAACAATAAAGTTTAGGGGGCTTTCTTTAATCTTTATTCCCAAATCTCAATCAATTAAGTTAAAAAGTTTGATTAAACAAAGTAGGCAAGTACCAACATTAATCAACTAAAGGATTCTAAGTTTGTGCTAGCAATGGTTATCTAATTTCGATAGCTTCAATTGGAATTTGAAACCCTATTTTGGTCAGATAGACATACCTGGAAAACGGATTGTGGTATGTGGCACTCCCCGTTGGGTTTTCTCGCCGAGAGGGGCTTCAGACGAACAATGGTTGAGGCCTGTGAGACGAACGACTTTGTCTAAGAGCATCTCCAGCCTGGCACCAATTTTAGCATCCAAAACACCAATTTTGATATTTCCAACACCAAAAAAAACTCGCAACTCTAACTAGAAAAAAAAACTAAATTTATGGATTTCATATTAAAATAATATATTTTATTTACTATTAACTATTTTTAATAATAACGATAATTATAATTTATAAAAATTAAATAATTAATAATCAGTAATTAATTTATTTAATGAAGACCAATAAAATAAAAACGATAATTTTTTAATTGATATTACATTTAAATAAAATTACATTAATTCAAATAACACAAATTAAAAACATGATTAAATAATACTAATGCTCCGAGTTAGTATATTCGTCCCACAAATGATCAATTAATGCATCTCGAAGTTCAAAGTGAGCGTTTTTATCTTTGATCTTTTTATGTTGAGCAAAAAATTGTTCAACTCCACCATTGTTATCGTTCACCATCTCAACTCTAGAATTTGGCTCCTCATGTCGTTCTTCAATTGGTGCATTAATATCACGTTGATCTTCAATGATCATATTATGCATAATGATACATGAAGTCATATATCATGCAATATTTCCTTTCTCCATAACCGTGCAGGTCCTGCTACTATTGCAAATCTTGATTGCAATACACCAAATGCACGTTCCACGTCTTTTCTACATGCTTCTTGTTTCATTGCAAAATATGTTTTTTTAGGGCCACGTGGATCATGAATAGATTGAACAAGAGTGACCCATTTTGGATATATACCATCAGCTAAATAATAGCCCATATTATACGATTTTCCTTTGATGACATAATTAGCAGGAGGAGCAGTACCTGCTGTAAGATTGGCGAAAAGATGGGACGATTCCAACACATTAATGTCATTATTCGACCTCGTAACCCAAAATATGTGTAACACTCTCAAAATTGGAATGCACAACTAACTTTAATTTCAATAAATTAAACTAAAAGATGATAAAATTACTTCTACAATTCATCCTTAAAAATACCTCAAAGTTTAAACCTCGCGAATTAAACAACTAACAACTCAAGGTGGGTGTTACTTAACCCAAATACAAGTTGCCAATCCCAACAAGTGCGGAAGACTTCGCTAAGCATCTCACTCCCCGTGCACTCTACTAGCACTCATCACTTCACAGTGTAGCTAAAGATATTCCCAACCTGAACCTGTTGCACATGCCGACAAATAAAAAGGTTAGGCTAACGCCTAGTGAGTTCAATTGTTTACATCACGAGCAAATCATTTGATAAATCAACAGCTTCAACTTAATAAATGATTTTCAAAAAGGGTTTGTACAAAAGACGTCGACAACCCATTTTCCAAACGCACACAACTTCCGAGAGGAAAACTCTCAATGAAAATCGTTTCTCTGCAAAGGACTCAAATCCAAAACTCACATCAAGAGTTAATTAATAATAATAATTTCTCAAATAATCGCCACTGCGAATAAAACTCCAATAGTTAAAACATCCAATAAGGATGTGACATAATTCCGTCCATCAATTATGGAAAACAATCTGTATGCATATAATATAACCTCAACAATGCGAATAAATAAAATACCCGAAACCAACACCCTTCGGTGACGAGGGAGACCCGATCTCATCGAATGTGGCAAACGCATAAATTAAACCACGATTAAATAAATGCAAGTAAGCTTCTTGGATGTGGAAAACAGATGACATCAACCATACTAGGTCTTTAGTCAATCCTCGGCATCAATCATACTAGATCTTTAGCCCATCTTAGACATCAACCATACTAGGTCTTTAGTCCATCTTAGACATCAACCAAAACTAGGTCTTTAGTCCATCTCCGGCATCAACCAAAACTAGGTCTTTAGCCCTTCTTAGACATCAACCATACTAGGTCTTTAGTCCAAGCCATCAAGTTCAATCCTACTGGATCTTTACCTTGGGAAAACCCACCATCCGAAACAAGCTTACTCGACTTAAATATAAATACATGACCCTAAAAGAATAACTAATGCATTCAAATCATGTAAACCTCAATTATGATGCAACTCATGCAATGCAAACCCCAAGCCCACGTCGAGCTTATTAAAACCGGGCGAATGCCATCAAGACTCAACCGAGTCCAAAACCGAGCCCTCTGCTCAAAAGATCTAATGATCATTTATCAACATCAATTCATGCAAATGAAAGTGCATCTAGCCCACAAAATGCAAACACATGCTCCGAGGCATGATAGTCTCACAACCCCTTCATTGCCACCTTCCCAATGAAGTCAAATCATATATGCATCTATTTGTATACGTATGTGCAACTATTTCATAACTCAACAATGCATATAATTCACCGAGGTTCATTAGTCCCAAAGGTACTAAGACACGAAAACATCAAACGGTCTTTACACATAAAACCAACACTCAAACCGACACATATTCCAATAAAATGCACTTAAGCATATAACACATCCAAGACTCCACCTCGAGTCTCTAAAACCGGCAAACACTCAAAAGACTCATTTGAGTATGAGTCAGGCCTTTAAGGTCAAAATAAACGTTTGGTTAAATACGTGTCACTCACACGGTTACGTAAACCAAAATGCGTCGTTACCCAAAATCTTTACCTTTTAATTCCTCAATCGGCCATCGGCCCCAAAATAAATGTTTGAAACTCTTAAAACATTCACATGGTCGAATTTACCAAAATCCCCAACCCACACGTTCACATTTTAAAATACGTCACATCATAGTTATCACATAATCACAAAAACACTAAAGTGTAGTTTGACCAAATCTTCTTCAGTTAAGTAATAGATTATCAAAACCTCTTTCACTCGTGATTTATTCATCAATCACTCAAAATTCCCAAATATGGATGTTTTATAAGATTTGTAAAGCTCAACACTTTGATTAAATCAAAACCCACCAAATAATTCAACAAAGGATAATTTCACATAAAGCACACAATTACTTTAAAACACACATTTTGGCATGTACAAAGTTTTCACAAAGCAACTTGAACTCACCTCGCTAGATTAAGCTAAATCTAGATTTTCCCATACGTATGCTCCTTTGAAGAAGTCCGTATCTTCCAAAACCTAAATCCATAAGTTTCCAACCATAAATATTTATCCCCAAACACTTAGAATCATTTCCCCCAACATATTACACCCAAAATCACTAATAGATCAAAACCCTAATTTCCAAAATGAAGAGAAGAGAAGATTACCTCAACCATCAAGTGAATCTACCAACCAAACACTTCTAGTGTTACCAAAGTGAGCCTCATTCTTCATTTCATCTAAAGAAAGGAAAGGTTTAGGAGAGGGTTAGGTAAACTCTAGAAGGTGAAGAAATCTCACAAAAATGGGAGAGAGATGGAGAACTCTAACCCTTGATCACCAAATCTTAGCTAGGAGATGAAGAATCACTCTTCTATGTAGTGAAAGGCACCAAGAAAGCTTCAAAATCCGACTTTGGGGTTAGGGTTCGTTTAGAGAGAGATAGGAGGTGGAGTGGTGAAGTAACAAATGAGAAATAAGCCAAAAACCCGATTTTAAACTCTCAGACATAGCGGGCGATTGTGACACGGTGATAGTGACATGGTCACTATCGCGAGGCACTCTCGCTGAGGATGTACCGAGGGGGTCTCAGCTTCCCCGCGACTATGACACGGCGATAGTGACACTGTCACTATCTGTAACATCCCAAAATCCGAGCCAATTTAAACCTCAAGTTATAACAGGTTATGACAATAAATACTTCAACTTATAAAAACAGGCAGTGGATTAACCATCAAGAGTATATTCACATTACAAGATCCTTTAAATAACCTATCAATCTAATTATGTCACTACAACCAGATTAATCAAGTTATCTATCAATCCATCAAAACCTCTTCTTTGTTAATTTCATCCACTTCTGCTATATCAAAACGCTCGTCCCACAACCCTTTACCTCCCCGAGCTGGTACCTGGTAAGAAAACATCAATTGAGACGATTAGGCCAACGCCTAGTGAGAACATTCGTTTCCAAGATAACATTTGTAAAAATCAATGTAAACAAGTTATAACAAACCCGTTTCCCCTTTTCTTACCATACATGTAACTCTATTCCGTTAACACGATTTTACCCAATTCCATGAATATGACTGACACACCTTCCATCATCATATCACGTCTCAGAGCCACATTACGAATCTTCAATGATTCTAGAGTAATGCTATTAATCCAGAAATCGCAATATACACATACCCATTTCCACATTTCATGAATATGACTGACAATAATTCCGTCATCATATCATACCCCAGAGCCACACTATGAATCTTCAAAGATTCTAGATCAATGCTCTCCACCAATAAATCGCGATTACACACGCCCATTTATCGGTAAGGAAGCAGAGATCACAAGCACTTATGTCAATCTCACTCTCTTCCTTAGAAATCAGGAATAAAGATTAATACCACACGCCTATTCCATGATTTCCCACACACACTGGAATAACGATTTAACGAGTTATACCACACGCCTATTCCATGTGATTTCCCACACACACTGGAATAACGATTAAACGAGTTATACCACACGCCTATTCCATGTGATTTCCAAACTTTAGTGCCTATGGATCCATTATACATATTTCTACTCGTGCAAGTTAATGCTTAATACAGATTTCTCATATCACTCAGTATGAGCAAATCGCCTTTATACCATATAGATTCCTCATATCATTCAGTATGAGCCAATCTCCTTTACCTATATCAAACACCTGCCTAGTATCAAACCGGCACAGTCATCAAGCCTAACATACTACCCTTCGAATGTACGTATGTTCATGCTAAACTAATTATGTCTCAAACACTAGATCACAACGATTCACAATTAACAGAACTGAAAATTGCCCAGTCTGCACAAAGTGTCCGGACAACAAGATGTTTCCGGATAACCTAACTTATCCGGACGTTTCCCTTTTCCGGATACCAAATTTCCCCGGACAATCCCACAATCCGGACAACCCATCCTTTCCGGTAAATTCCTACTTTTCCGGACATATTTCAAAATCAGACAACATCCGGACTCTATAGTCATCCGGATACCATCCGGCAACTAATTTCATCCGGATTCTTGTGATAAAATAAGACTTACCCGGATACTTCCTGCGTCCGGAAACATTCATCACCGAGGTTTTCCGGATACGACGATTCATCCGGAAAAGTCGGTTCTGCAGCCTAAAATTCGATCCAGATTCGTTCATGTTCTATTAAGCTCATTCTAAACCATCCCATACAGTTCATAACCAATTTATACAGCTATTCAAGGT
Organism: Saussurea involucrata; assembly: GCA_033807775.1. Classification (NCBI taxonomy): domain Eukaryota; kingdom Viridiplantae; phylum Streptophyta; class Magnoliopsida; order Asterales; family Asteraceae; genus Saussurea; species Saussurea involucrata. The sequence goes on along the minus strand of CM066322.1, from coordinate 145,172,050 downwards.
TTAATTTAACATGAAAACACTGATTTAAGCAAACAACAAATGAACTCACCTCTCAAGGAAGTTATACCCACTTTGCACAATCTGATTCTTCAAATCTGTTGTTTATGATTCCAAATACCTATTCCACAATCAAATTCGTTTACACACACATAACTACAACAGATTTTATCATAAACCATAGACAATTACTCACCAAAAATGAAGACAAGCCCTTCTTTTCTTTCCTTCTCCCTTTTCTCTCTTTCTCTCTAAATCTTCTTTCTTTCTTGACCGACCCAAAGACCAAAATCAGCTAATATCTGATTTTCAGATGTTTTATCCAAACAAACTTTCTAAAATAACCAATTACACCTCCAAGTTTCATTATTTCCAAAAATAACCCCAAACTTTAAACCCTTGTATTTTAACCCTATTGAATTATAAATTACCACATAATTCAAGGTTTTAAACCAAAATACAAATACATCCCAATCCTCATTAAAATACTATTGATGAAAATTCAGAATGTTACAATACTCCCCAACTTGAAAATGATTTCGTCCTCGAAATCAAGATCAGGTAAACAGATGGGGATACCTATCCTTCATATTCTCTTCCGACTCTAAAGTCACATTAGCACCTCGATGGTGTTTCCATTGTACTTCCAACATAGCTACTTCCTTGCCAATACGGAGCTTTCTAACCGATCTTTCCAAAATTGCTTCTGGTTCTTCGACACCACAATTCTTCTCATCCACTCTTACTTTAGTAAAAGAATCACATCATATCAACATGAAATATTTTGTACATCTCTTTCCTTTAAGTCTTACATACTTAATCACAATTTAAAAGTCCAGAAAGAACAAGAATTCATCTTATCATATTTTCTGAACCTTACCTCTTTCATTAGTATCCACTCCCCAACTTGGATTTGCAAACCTCCTTAGAGTCACTGTTCATCATCAAATCTTTACCCGACTATTTCTTGGTCTACCGTACCGACATTAACCGTAACTCGATCTCTGGTTTCAAAATAAAATTACTATCTACTGCTTGAAAATCTATACTCACCTTAAATTGAGTATACTCACCACTTTGAATACTCCGATAAATACGACAAACCTTTATTATATCCATGACTCACACGTTTCTTTAGTACACAGTGCTACCATTTCCTCACACCATTATTGCACTATGCGACCATATTGCAACCAAATACTAAAGTGTTGTATAATAAGGGTAATAATTCCATTGAACCTGTAGTATAACTACATTCTTAGGTCCGATCTTTTATCATTTCTTCCCACGCTAGCATGGAGTACTACCCTCCAAACATTACTTGTCTCTTTCTCCCAAGTTTTCCACATACTGATAACATTTTCTCATTACTATACCTAACCAAACAGTTGTACCAAAATTCTAACTTAAGGAAATCAACCTAGTTATCTTGAAACAACATACCGTTCGAAGTTACTACCCATTCTTAGATCTTCAACTAATCTTTTCTCGTACAATTCTTTCACACATAAGGAGCAACTTATATTCCTTAAGGATTTTGCATCTTTTACATCACATTTTGACTAACATATCCATCATCTTCGTTAACTTCCAATGATTCAAGAACATAAACTTACTTACCTAGCGACTCACACAATCAACATTGCTTTAGATAAACACCCACTACTTTTCTGCCATTCTATTCCGATATTAGCCATATCACTACACCATCTTACAAACTACATACTAGTTGACACACTTATCTTAGCACTTGATGTCACTACTCGTTCGTATATTCTCCACCCATAACATCTCACAGCAGACCAGGTCTCTCATGGTCATTTGTACACAATTCAAACGTACAATCATGTTCTCCCGCATGATTAATTTAGTTTATTTCACTATTATAATCCTCCCCAACTTTAGTTGAACCACAACTCGCGGTTTCTAATTAATTTCAACTTACTTGTTTCCTGCTGGCTCTTTGTGATTCCAAACCAATACATAGACAGGGCACAATCTCTCACGGATCGGCATAGTCTATACACTCGCTTCGTTCGTGTCTAATACTTCATCCTTTATAAACCATCCACACCGTAAGCAAACACTTATCTAAAACAACAGCCCTTCACTATCCTAACACCCCTACACGGTGGTCCTTTAACTTTTAATCTTCTGATTCCAGGCTTAATATTCATACCTGATCTCCGAAATAACCAATGTATTCATCTCATGTAAACTTTAATTATAATATAATTCATATAATTCCAACCCCAAACCTACGTCGAGCTTATTTAAACCAGGCGAATGCTCCCAATACTCAACCGAGTCCAAAACCGAGCCATCTGCTCAAAGGATCTAATGATTATTTATCAACCTCTACTCATGCAATTAAATACATCTAACTCACATCATGCAACACACGCTCCGAGGCATGATAATCTCACAACCCCTTCATTGATACCTTCCCAATGAAGTCAATCCATATATATATCTATATGTACACGTATATGCAACTCTTTTATACTCCACAATGTATCTACTTCGCCAAGGTTCATTAGTTTCAAAGGTACTAAGAACGCGTAATTTATCAAACAGACTTTACACCTAAGACCGACACTTGTTCAAAAAGAATGCAGTTAAGCATATAACACAACCGAGACTCCATCTCGAGTCACTAAAACTGACAAACATTCACAAGACTCATTTGAATATAAATCAAGCTTATAAGGCCAAAATAAACGTTTGGTTAAACATGTGTCACTCACACGATTACGTAAACCAAAATACATTGTTACCCAAAATCTTTACCTGGTCGGATTTACCAAAATCCCCCAACCCACATGTTCACATTTTTAAAACGTAATACATCATAAATATTGCATATCCACAATAAACATTAAAAGTGTGTTTTGACTACATATCTTTCGCTTGTGCAACAATAAATCAAAACTTCTTTCATTAGTGATTTATTCGTCAATTACTCAAAAATCCTTAACTATGTCGCACACAATAATATATGCTTTGCGCATACCCTCTGCATAACAGCATACCGGTACCGCTCACGGTCTTTGTTCCTGTCCGCACAGGCATACGTGGGACGCACCCAGACCGCACCCAACGACGGACGAAAGGTCTCATACACTTTACACAACTATCGACTTCAAAGTCAATATTTGACATGTCGACACTTCCTTAACTTTAAGGTCCCTAACTGAACCTAATTCTTCCTCCGGACACAACCGTCCCTCGGCAACTGTATTCCTAGTCAGCGAATAAGGGTACAGACTCTCATGCAACCGACACTAAAGTCCACTTTCGACTCTCACACTGTTCATCTCTCATTTGAACACAATTACCAAAACTACAAACTTTCTCCCAAGGTTTATCCAACACCTCTCCACTCTTGGAGTTCTTTCTTAGCTTATAACGTAATACTCTACGACCTAGCGAGTTCATAGCCTTTATGCATGACAAAATCATTTCGCACATTTTCTCATTTTAAATAACCCTACTGGGAAATAACTTGGGCACACATACCCCAAATTACTGCACAACGATCTCGAGAATCGTTTGCATATTAAATTTCCGAAAACTCAATCCTTCTCAATCAAAACTATGTTGTTACGACGGTAATATACTAAATGAAAATCTTTTTATGTAAAGTAAGAAATACTTTGTAAAAACTCCAAAATTTTCGTTGTGCGACGTAAATGGGATTGCCTTTACTTTAAAATACACACTTGCACATACTAGTTCAACCTTGACTAAAACTGTTATTTATGCATTTGGTTTGAAATCATGAAAACTCATGTAACACACACTAGAACACCATGCATAAAACTTTACTTGCAAATGAAGGTTACTTACCCAAACAAGGTCAATCGTCTTACTTACGTAACTTATCATTGACACTCTACTTCCGACCAGTGGTCGCCCTCTCGGCCTTATAGTATTTGCTATACATGCATTCTACGCCCCACATACTCAACCATGTCATACTATTTCCGTCTTGATCAATCATGTCGTACTCTATCTCCTCACATATCAATCCACCTATTAAAGGTTGCCTTGGCGGACTTTCATGAGTCCCGCCAATTCCAGGTTATCCTTCCAACCTCCAATCAAAACTGATATGTCCTTCAAAGGACCTTGGTGGCGTATTCACCATCATTCTACTAAAACATAAAGGGATAACCATAAGAAATGGTTGTACGAGTATAGACATGCAAAACGTACTTTACCGATCATTAGTCACTGTGACAATTTAGAAACAAGTATGCTCGTGTAACTCATATTCATAATAACAGTAGCTAATTGAAATTGCGAACATACTTTACATGAGAATTCTCGTTGCCATTGCTACAGTACTAAATCCACGTATTTCTGTTGACTCTAAGACTATCCCGTCTTAGTACTTCTACCCCTTTCTCACATATCGTAACTTAATTCATCACAGCTTAAGTCTAAGTATCTCCTCAGCATACTTAGTTCGCTTAAACTATTGCTCTGATACCATATTGTAACATCCCAAAATCCGAGCCAATTTAACCCTCAAGTTATAACAGGTTATGACAATAAATACTTCAACTTATAAAAACAGGCAGTGGATTAACCATCAAGAGTATATTCACATTACAAGATCCTTTAAATAACCTATCAATCTAATTATGTCACTACAACCAGTTTAATCAAGTTATCTATCAATCCATCAAAACCTCTTCTTTGTTAATTTCATCCACTTCTACTATATCAAAACGCTCGTCCCACAACCCTTTACCTCCCCGAGCTGGTACCTGGTAAGAAAACATCAATTGAGACGATTAGGCCAACGCCTAGTGAGAACATTCGTTTCCAAGATAACATTTGTAAAAATCAATGTAAACAAGTTATAACAAACCTGTTTCCCCTTTTCTTACCATACATGTAACTCTATTCCGTTAACACGATTTTACCCAATTCCATGAATATGACTGACACACCTTCCATCATCATATCACGTCTCAGAGCCACATTACGAATCTTCACTGATTCTAGAGTAATTCTATTAATCCAGAAATCGCAATATACACATGCCCATTTCCACATTTCATGAATATGACTGACAATAATTCCGTCATCATATCATACCCCAGAGCCACACTATGAATCTTCAAAGATTCTAGATCAATGCTCTCCACCAATAAATCGCGATTACACACGCCCATTTATCGGTAAGGAAGCAGAGATCACAAGCACTTATGTCAATCTCACTCTCTTCCTTAGAAATCAGGAATAACGATTAATGCCACACGCCTATTCCATGATTTCCCACACACACTGGAATAACGATTAAACGAGTTATACCACACGCCTATTCCATGTGATTTCCCACACACACTGGAATAACGATTAAACGAGTTATACCACACGCCTATTCCATGTGATTTCCAAACTTTAGTGCCTATGGATCCATTACACTTATTTCTACTCGTGCAAGTTAATGCTTAATACAAATTTCTCATATCACTCAGTATGAGCAAATCGCCTTTATACCATATAGATTCCTCATATCATTCAGTATGAGCCAATCTCCTTTACCTATATCAAACACCTGCCTAGTATCAAACCGGCACAGTCATCAAGCCTAACATACTACCCTTCGAATGTACGTATGTTCATGCTAAACTAATTATGTCTCAAACACTAGATCACAACGATTCACAATTAACAGAACTGAAAATTGCCTAGTCTGCACAAAGTGTCCGGACAACAAGATGTTTCCGGATAACCTAACTTATCCAGACGTTTCCCTTTTCCGGATACCAAATTTCCCCGGACAATCCCACAATCCGGACAACCCATCCTTTCCGGTAAATTCCTACTTTTCCGGACATATTTCAAAATCAGACAACATCCGGACTCTATAGTCATCCGGATACCATCCGGCAACTAATTTCATCTGGATTCTTGTGATAAAATAAGACTTACCCGGATACTTCCTGCGTCCGGAAACATTCATCACCGAGGTTTTCCGGATACGACGATTCATCCGGAAAAGTCGGTTCTGCAGCCTAAAATTCGATCCAGATTCGTTCCTGTTCTATTAAGCTCATTCTAAACCATCTCATACAGTTCATAACCAATTTATACAACTATTCAAGGTTTAATTTAACATGAAAACACTGATTTAAGCAAACAACAAATGAACTCACCTCTCAAGGAAGTTATACCCACTTTGCACAATCTGATTCTTCAAATCTGTTGTTTATGATTCCAAATACCTATTCCACAATCAAATTCGTTTACACACACATAACTACAACAGATTTTATCATAAACCATAGACAATTACTCACCAAAAATGAAGACAAGCCCTTCTTTTCTTTCCTTCTCCCTTTTCTCTCTTTCTCTCTAAATCTTCTTTCTTTCTTGACCGACCCAAAGACCAAAATCAGCTAATATCTGATTTTCAGATGTTTTATCCAAACAAACTTTCTAAAATAACCAATTACACCTCCAAGTTTCATTATTTCCAAAAATAACCCCAAACTTTAAACCCTTGTATTTTAACCCTATTGAATTATAAATTACCACATAATTCAAGGTTTTAAACCAAAATACAAATACATCCCAATCCTCATTAAAATACTATTGATGAAAATTCAGAATGTTACACTATCGCAGGGCACTATCGCCTAGAAGGTACCGAGGCTCGACTTTTGTCCCGAATGAACCCGATTTGCTGAGCTTCTTTCGTACACTTCTCCCCAACGTTAAACCTGCACCTTAATAAAATTCTGGGTGTTACAATCCTCCCAACCTTAAAAGAGATTTCGTCCTCGAAATCTAATTCTCGCACTTCCAACGGTTACTCAGCTTAAACCTGTTCAAGTCCCCTCAGTTTCCAACTGAGATTCAAAATGCCCTTCTTGACCGAACTGTCCGGAAAGTCTACGCAACGGTGCCGAAACCTAGTGTCCCTTTAAGCTTATCCCGCTTACATTCGAGTAATGTTGAACTTGCTAAAGCAGCTTATATCCATTAGGCTTCGATCGTCTCCCAACCTTAGGTGTTCCATACTTCCCCGACGACGGATCCCGTCTCTAAACCAATCTGTGTCCACATGCTCTTAATTTCTTCCAATTAGCCCAAGGTTTGATTACATCTAAAACCAACGAACCTCCAAATCTAAGGTTCCCACTGCCGAACCGGCACTTACCTCTAACAAGTCCCACTAGACTCCAATACTGACGGTCGTCACTGACTTATCAGTTACACGATTCCCAAAACACGTCTAACTCCGATCATCTAGTCGACATATTCTTTTACCACAAGCAGAGGGTCATCCCGCTAAACCATTCGTCACAATCGAACTTAAGTTCATCATAACCGATACTACCATTTATTAAAATTGGGTTACACTCTCCAATCATACTAGTGGTCCTTGGCCTCGAACTCCAAAAGTTGACACCTAGTCACACCACCAAAACTCGACTCATCACAGAGCTCCCCACACGAGTTTCATTCCTCAAATAGTTCCACCAATCCATAGTCATTCCCACGGTCTAAAGGGTCCTACACGACCTTCACGCAATACCGACAACCCAATACAAGGTTGCCGAAGTGAACGGTTACCAACGCACTAACGAGGGACACCGCAAGTCCCACCTTTTTTTGTTGCCCACAAGAAATGATTCGTCCCCGCAAACGACATCATACGACCTACGACAGTCACACGCGTTAGAAACCCAATCTTTCATCGAAAGGTTCTACACGTCCTCACCCTCAACTGGGGTCGCTTAACTTCACTAAGCCTAAAGAGTTCAAGGTTTTCAAGTGACAGACTCAATAAATATGCCAATAAAGTTTTCACTAGATTTTTCAACACAAAAGTTTTTATACTAACATCATATACGTACAAAAACTTGCCACTACTCAGCTAGCGGATGCACAACCATGGACATACTCGTCCCACGTATGAAAAATTATTTTTGAAAACTTTTTCGTCACAAATCAGTTTACTATCGAAACGTAAAAACGTACTCGACAACCTTTAAAATGAACCACTATGGTCCCATCACGGATTTACTTATGCCACATGCGCAAGGTAAACTCCAACTTTAAAATAGTGGCCAGCAGCGAGTTTATACGAACTTCAAAAGAAGGGTTTACACGACATCAATTTCTAAAATTATCTTTTAACCATAAAACGACATGAACCGCAATTCATTAACAACTTTGCATGTCTCAGTTTTATTCGCAAAGAAACGAAGCAAATCATCTACACACTTTTGTTAAAACACGGCATGGCCTGGGCCATCTCCCAGTTTTTAAATCGAATCACGGGATATTTTCATCATTTGGAAATGTCGGTTTAAACATCGAAAAGAAATCTCAAATCAAAATTTGCATGCCAATCTGCAGCGCCTTCTTAATTGTCATTCTAAAATGGTATAACACATACCGGATAATCAATGTAAATTTTTCAAAGTAGAAATTTATTAACTCAAATTTCAAAACTTCTCGTTCAGTCGCAAAAGGACAAGTAAGTAAAATCCTTTGACCCGCTAACACACCTCAATGTGTTTTTCTCAAAACTTCAGAAAACCATATACGCGCATAAATTGATTGACACATAAATAATTCAAGTCAACTTCAAACCCCAAACCGTACAAGCGATGCACACTAATGTCTCAAAATAGTGGCTACAAAACTACTCCTGTCAATCGATCAATATAGTGCATGTGCGCGAAAGAACATTAACAATGCCACAAATAAGAGTGCATAAAACAGAACATTGGATATGTACCATCATGTTGCTCCTATATGCATTACTCATGCCACGTATAAATTAATTTGCATATTCAACAAATTGCAACAAATATACTACCACAACCCTCCAAAGAGAGGTCGTGCGGCATTAAACTCCAAGACTACTCTTTTGGTGCAATACGACATAAACACGTTTTTTTTTCAACAACATTCGCACGAGGCACAATACTCACTCAAACTCATGTAATAAAGCACACAAGCATTCAAGTTATGCACGCAATAAGACGTCACCCATGCACCGCAAAACATCTTAAAACGAAACTCCATCGTACTCCACTAAACTTCCATCAAACCCGATGGAACTCAACAACATCCAACCAATTAAATGGTGTCAAAGTTTTAGTTTTACATAAACAACTCGCATAAAACAATGCGATGATCAAATCATCCAAATCATAAAACCTCCCTTTTCGATGCAACACAAAATAAAACGACGCCATTTCGTCAAGGTTCGCAAAATCGAAATTTCCATTAAGGACCCACACCACGACAAGTAAATGTAACTCTTCATCTAAACCTTAACACATGTGGAGGAGATCCAATGTTAAGGTCGCAAGTCGAGGTTACTTATCTAAAACCATAAACGACATTAAAACATGGATATCACAATATCCGAAAGTAGTAGTGGACGACTACAAGGAATAAAATAAATCCCGACCAGGTTCTTAACCGCCTGTCGTAAAATAATTTCATGCATGTTCCAAAATCATGGTTTAAAAATCCTGTGTGTGTCAAACTTTTCCAAGATTTAGTAATACCGTCCATCATTGAAACATCAGAAATAGTCAATGCAATTTATTTTAAAAGCAAATAAATTTCGTGCATGCATTTTGTCGGCACTCAACGTCCAGGTCACATTCCTCCAATTTCTTCGATCACACTATTGTCATCCAGATACTCACACACCTTAACGCGAAATGGGAAGTCACATCGACTAACCCCACAGTTCTCCTTGAATCAAGTCAATTCAATAAGCCTACGGCTCCAATCCAACTCTCAAGTCCGACCAGAACGGTCTACTTAATACCATCAATCATGCTTACCGCCACTCCAAATGGCAAATGCTAAAGTTGTCAACTTCTTCTAACGACTACTCGCTTAGAACTCCTTTACTACCCCAACGGTCATCACGCTAGAGTCGTCTAAGTACTCTCATGTAACCGGCAGGTTCACCATAACACTGGCCAGGTGCAATTATGAACGTACCGTACATGATCACCCTTGCTACTCATGACGTGACTTCTCGCTTCTAGTAACCTCAACAACGTCCAAATATCTTATCTTAGAGTGTCTAATGGTGAAATATCGCTCTCAATCACTTAAAACAATGCTAGTTTGAGTTTAGGTATCCAACAATCAACACCTAATTCTCTCAAACTTACGCTCTGATACCAATTTGTAACACCCTCAAAATTGGAATGAGCAACTAACTTTAATTTCAATAAATTAAACTAAAAGATGATAAAATTACTTCTACAATTCATCCTTAAAAATACCTCAAAGTTTAAACCTCACGAATTAAACAACTAACAACTCAAGGCGGGTGTTACTTAACCCAAATACAAGTTGCCAATCCCAACAAGTGCGGAAGACTTCGCTAAGCATCTCACTCCTCGTGCACTCTACTAGCACTCATCACTTCACAGTATAGCTAAAGATATTCCCAACCTGAACCTGTTGCACATGCCGACAAATAAAAAGGTTAGGCTAACGCCTAGTGAGTTCAAGAGTTTACATCACGAGCAAATCATTTGATAAATCAACAGCTTCAACTTAATAAATGATTTTCAAAAAGGGTTTGTACAAAAGACGTCGACAACCCATTTTCCAAACGCACACAACTTCCGAGAGGAAAACTCCCAATGAAAATCGTTTCTCTGCAAAGGACTCAAATCCAAAACTCACATCAAGAGTTAATTAATAATAATAATTTCTCAAATAATCGCCACTGCGAATAAAACTCCAATAGTTAAAACATCCAATAAGGATGTGACATAATTCCGTCCATCAATTATGGAAAATAATCCATATGCATATAATATAACCTCAACAATGCGAATAAATAAAATACCCGAAACCAACACCCTTCGGTGACGGGGGAGACCCGATCTCATCGAATGTGGCAAACGCATAAATTAAACCACGATTAAATAAATGCAAGTAAGCTTCTTGGATGTGGAAAACAGATGACATCAACCATACTAGGTCTTTAGTCAATCCTCGGCATCAATCATACTAGATCTTTAGCCCATCTTAGACATCAACCATACTAGGTCTTTAGTCCATCTTAGACATCAACCAAAACTAGGTCTTTAGTCCATCTCCTGTTGGTGATTTTAGTGAAATCATCGGTCATTTTGTGTAATTGGATTCACAAAGGTAATAATGGGGTTATTAACTAAGCTATAACATGAGTTAGGAGGTGTGGAGTGCACACTCGTGTAAGCTAACTAGAACCCGGGATTGTTGGACGGTTAAAATCGACAAGTTACAAAGTGGTTTCATGAGCTGGGTGTCGGGGCTAGTTGTGGCGCCAGTTGAACTAGCACGAAAGTAGCGCCAAGCTCTGGAATGTTGCCCGCGCTATTTGTGGCACTAGTTGAACTAGCACGAAAGTAGCGCCAAGCTCTGGAATGTTGCCCGCGCTCTTTGTGGCGCTAGTTGAACTAGCACGAAAGTAGCGCCGACGTCAGGGAAGCTTTTCTCATTTGTAACTCCCGTCATTAAGTCCACAATCAATCTCATTGATTGAGATGATTATTTCCTGACTTAATACAGCGTAGGTTACATTTCTAAAGTGTATATATATGAGTCGATATCTGCCAATATCGAACACACCGAAACAAAGAGATTATCCCCTAGATAATTTTGTGACACCCAGGCATATAGGGTCGAAATATCTCTTACGGAAAGCGAGCTCTCACGCGATCTCTGCGTTTTATCCAAGTTCTTACTATCACCTCTTCCTCATCTCTTTCACGAATCCCCCAACAATCGTAAGAGATATTTGCTTATCATGAGAGAGATGGCGAATGATCAGTCCGTGAGAGACATGACTTCCAAGTTCACTAAACTTGAGAAGTTTGAAGGCGTTGATTTCTGTAGATGGCAAAAGAAGATGCACTTCTTGCTGACGACGTTGAAGGTCGTGTACGTGCTGAGCACCCCAATGCCGGAGCTGATGGAGAACGAGACGTTGGAGGTTACCCGACGTCGCGGCAAGTGGGAGAATGACGACTACATCTGTCGTGGCCACATCTTGAACGGTATGTGTGACTCCCTCTTCGATATCTATCAAAATGTGGAATCCTCCAAAGAGCTATGGGACTCTCTCGAGTCAAAATACATGGCCGAGGATGCTTCTAGTAAGAAGTTCCTTGTGAGTAATTTTAATAATTACAAAATGGTGGACTCAAGGCCGGTGATGGAGCAATACAATTAGCTTCTTCGCATTCTTGGCCAATATGCTCAACACAATATGAAGATGGACGAATCCATCTCTGTATCGAGCATAATTGATAAACTGCCTCCCTCTTGGAAAGACTTTAAACACATGTTGAAACACAAGAAGGAAGAGTTGTCTCTTGTACAACTCGGTAGTCACTTGCGCATAGAGGAATCTCTTCGGGCGCAAGAGGCTGAGAAACCTAAAGTAAGGGAGGTTTCTGCACCTTCGATGAACATGGTGGAAGAGGGGAAATCTAACGATTTCAAGGGAAAACGGAAGTTCAACGAAGCCAAGAAAGGGCCCAACAAAAAGGTTAAATTAACCTGTTGGACCTGTGGGATGACCGGCCATCTCAAGCGGGATTGTCGGATTGTCAAGAATAAGGGTGGAGCAAGCACGAGTGGAAGTGGGCAAGGATCCAAGGATCAAAACCCACGGCAAGGTCAGTTTCTTGACTTTGGTTTTAATTCAAATTTGGATTATGTGCCACTGATATCTGAATCATTTTATGTGCAGGATGATGATGTCGCTTGGTGGATCGACTCGAGTGCTACAAGTCATGTGTTCAAAGATCGTCGTTGGTTCACTTCCTTGGAACTGGTTGAAGATGGATCAATGCTATGCATGAGGAACAAGTCAGTTGCTCCCATTCTTGGACGTGGCTTAGTTAGGCTAGAGTTTAGTTCTAGCAAATTTGTTGAACTTTTATTTGTTTTGTTTGTACCACGAATTCGAAAGAATTTGGTTTCTGGTAACATCCTGAATAAGTTAGGATATAGGCGAGTTTGTGAGTCGGACAAGTTTATCTTGTCATATGATGGCTCTTGTGTAGGATTTGGTTTTATGTTGAATAATATGTTTAAGTTAAATTTGAATGAAAGAATTTTGTTTCAAATTTTGTTTATGATGCAATTGAATTGCTTTATATTGTGTTTAAAATTCTATTTATGTTGCATGTGAATTTTTTGTTTAAATTCTGCTTATATTGCAAATGAATTTTGTGTTTAAAATTCTGTTTTGTTGCAAATGAATTTTGTGTTTAAAATTCTGTTTTGTTGCAAATGAATTTTGTGTTTAAAATTCCGTTTTGTTGCAAATGAATTTTGTGTTTAAAAATTCTGTTTATGTTGAAAATGAATTTTGTCTAAATTCTGTTTATGTTGCATACGAATTTTGTTTGAAATTCTGCGTATGTTGCATGTGAATTTTTGTTTAAAATTCTGTCTATGTTGCCAATGAATTTTGTTTAAAATTCTGTTTATGTTGCATATGAATTTTTTGTTTAAAATTCTGTTTATATCGCAAATGAATTTTGTTTAAAATTCTGTTTATGTTGCATAAGAATTTTTGTTTAAAATTCTGTTTATATTGCATATGAATTTTTTTAAAATTCTGTTTATATTGCAAGTGAGTTTTTGTTTAAAAATTCTGTTTATATTGCAAGTGAGTTTTTGTTTAAAAATTCTGTTTATGTTACTTTTTGAATTGTGAAACATCCCAAATTTTTTTTTCTACATATATATAATATATAAAACATCCATATATAATAAACCGCAATTCTAATTGTTCAACGCAACGGGAGGTTTACAGTTACTGAATAATAAAGTAAAACGTGTCTAAGTCTTGAAGCCTCCTTCACCATGCCTTTATTCCAACGCCGACCCGGTTTTAGATTTTCTCCTTCCCCTTGCTACTACTCCCGAGTGTGTGACGACCTGGTTGCATAGTTATTTTGAAAAGGAGTTGGGTGAGCCTAGGGCCCAGTGAATTCACGGTTTTATGCATGAAAACAATATCATAACAATTTTCACAAAGCATAGTAACTTGACATGCATGCGGTAAAATATTACAAGCTAACGACATTATGGGAGGTGCCTAACTCACACAACTTTGCCTGGCGGACTCACACAGCATGTTCGCGCTTACGGCTTAGGACAAGCTCACACAGCATGCTTGTCTTACCATAGTACACCCCCATAACCACACAAAGCATCAGATATAAATCCCATAAATCATGTCATGATGTTTGCATAAACGACATATCAAATTCTCGAGAACATTAAGAAATTTTATAAAAAGATGCAACCGTTTATAAAATCACGTTAACTCACAGTACTCGTCGGAGTCCGAATCGTCCTTGAAGTTCCTTACGCCTTCCCTACAATTTACGATCACATTTTAACTCTAATTAAATCCAACACCCGAACTATAAACTCCGAGTTAACCCATTTCGTTTCTAGACTACTACTTACCTAAATGCTTCAAGATGTCCTCACATTATATGTATATATATATATATATATATATTTATTTACACCTTTCATGTAACCCCTTTTTATACAGTTCATGGGTATTCAAATATCAATCCATGTCTCATATTTATACAAATATATATATATATATATATATATATATATTATGACATATGAACAGTGTATGGTTTCAATCATCAACTTTCCTTTGTCATGCTATATATTATGACATATGAATAGTGTATGGTGTCATCCATAGTGTATGGTGTCATCCATCAACTTTCCCTTGCCATGCTAAAACTTACATCTATATATACGTTTGTACTTAGCTATATACATATATATACATGGAGATTCATGAGAACACTTATGAGTTTATATATATATATAGCGGACGCATCATGTATCATCTCCATGCTATATATATATATATATATATATATTTACATAATTGATTTCTTTGTTACACCTACAACTCATCTCTTGAAACTTCCTTCCCAGATTATGTTTTCTTTACTGCCATAACAGTCATCTCTCTCACTCGACTGGAACATGGCGCTCACTTAACGAACCAGAAATTTCGCCGAATATCTCAAGGTTTCAAACATAAGCTTGTACCGAGAACACAACGGCGACATCGGTGGTACCGGTTGGAACACCGACCACGACCGGTGACCGAGACCACTTCTTTTTTTCGAGACCTAAATCATCTCGCCAAGGGTCTGGGATATCTATATGAGATGAACGAAACCGATCGAGTAAAGAAACAACTTACCGGTGAGTATCGAAACCGTTGCGAATCACCGAACCGTCACCGTCTTTCTCTTCCTAATTGGTTTCTTCTCCAAGATGCTTGTTACTTATACTTGCAGGTTTAGCTCCTATATATACAGGTCTGATGTTTGGCAGTTTATCAAGAAGGGAAGGATAAAAGTCACTGGTTTAAATGAGTATCAGTTTCATCGAGTGGTTGAGTTGCATGGCAATGAATTACATTGCCACTTTCAAGTCCAAACCCCTTTAGTCTCTTCTCCTCTACACAACAGGCCCTTGTGAAATGATAATTATCTTTTTTTTTAGTTATTACAAACTTCCCCCCTTAACAAAATTTCGTCCTCGAAATTCGTCCTATGCAAATAGATGAGGGTACTTCAACCTCGTCTCCTTCTCAAGTTCCCAAGTTGCTTCTGGCCCTTTATGATGTCTCCATTGAACTTTAACGAGGGCAATCTATTTGTTTCTTAGTTTCCTTATTTTTCTATCAACGATAGCTTCCGGCTCCTCAATGTAGCTTAAAGATTTATCCACCTTTACATCCTTAAGATGTACCTCAGCACTTTCATCAGCCAGACATTTCCTTAGATTTGACACGTGGAACGTGTTATGAATGCCTTGAAGTTCTTCAGGAAGCTCCAACTTATAGGCAACCTCACCTACCCTTCCAGTTATCTTGTAAGGGCCAATATAACGAGGACTTAGCTTTCCTCTCTTTCCAAAACGAACCACACCTTTCCATGGTGAGATCTTGAGCATAACCTTGTCCCCAACTTGAAATTCTATCGGCTTCCGTCTTTTATCCGCATTACTCTTCTGTCTGTCTTGAGCAATCTTCAACCTTTCCATTATCTGATTTATCTTATTGGTAGTTTGCTGAACTATCTCAGGGCCAGCCAATTGTTTTTCACCTACTTCATTCCAACACAATGGTGTTCGACACTTCTTTCCATACAAAACTTCATATGGTGCATCTTGGAGGCTAGCATGGTAGCTGTTGTTATAGGCAAACTCTATTAATGGAAGATGACTCTCCCATGAACCTGGAAAATCGATAGCACATGCTCGCAACATATCCTCTAGGGTTTGAATGGTCCTCTCGCTTTGACCATCCGTTTGCGGGTGGTATGCTGTACTTAGCCTTACTTGTGAACCCAATTCCCTTTGAAAGCTTTGCCAAAATTTAGAGGTAAACCGACTGTCTCTATCAGAGATTATTGATAATGGAACACCATGCCGAGACACAATCTCATCTATATAGAGCTTAGCTAGTCTCTCCATCGAGTATGTCTCCTTAATTGGCAAAAAATGTGCTGACTTGGTGAGTCTATCAACGATTACCCATATAGCATCATAACCCTTTGGTGTCCTTGGCAACTTTGTCACAAAGTCCATTGTGATTTGATCCCACTTCCACATAGGAATTTCCAAGGGTTGCAACTTACCATACGGTCGTTGGTGTTCAACTTTAACTTTCAGACATGTCAAGCACCTTTCGACATAATGAGCTATGTCCTTCTTCAACCCTGGCCACCAGTAAGATCTGCGAAGATCTCGATACATCTTATTGTTTCCTGGATGGATAGAATACCGGGATTTATGAGCTTCGTCTAACACTTGGTTACGAAAGTCGCCCAAGCGAGGAACCCAAATTCTACCCTTATAGCACTTTAGTCCTTGACCGTTAACTTCAAGAAGGGGAACAACCCCTACCATTCTTTCAGCCTTCAAGTTCTCTTCTGTTAAAGCTTCTTCCTGAACTTTCTTGAGTTCATCAATCCAACTAGGAGTCACCTCCATCCGCATTGCTTTAATCCTTATCCGATCACTCCTTTCTTTGCGACTCAGTGCGTCAGCCACCACATTTGCCTTCCCGGGATGATACAAAATTTCACAATCATAATCTTTCAGCAACTCCATCCATCTTTGTTGTCTCATGTTCAGTTCTTTTTGATCGAACAAATATTTTAGACTCTTGTGATCAGTATAGATTTGACTCTTCACCCCGTATAAGTAGTGCCTCCAGATTTTCAATGCAAACACCACCGCTGCCAATTCCAAGTCATGTGTCGGATATCGCTTCTCGTGATCCTTTAACTGACGAGAGGCATATGCTATAACTTTCCCTTGTTGCATTAATACACATACAAGTCCTAACTTGGATGCGTCACTGTAAACCACGAACCCTTCGGTTCCTTCTGGTAAAGTCAATATCGGTGCGGTACACAACTTTTCTTTCAAGACTCTAAATGCCTCTTCTTGAGTTGGTTTCCATTCAAATTTTACGCCCTTCTTTGTTAGTGATGTCAATGGTGTTGCGATCCGTGAAAAGTCTTGAATGAACCTTCGGTAATAACCTGCTAATCCCAAGAAACTCCGTACCTCGGACGGGGTCCTTGGTGGTTCCCACTTCTTTATAGCATCCACCTTGGCTGGATCTAATTTTATTCCTTCTTGGGTCACCACATGCCCTAGAAATTGAACCTCACGGAGCCAAAACTCACACTTAGAAAATTTTGCATACAGTTTTTCTTGTTTTAGCAAACTCAAAACCGCTCGAAGGTGTTGCTCGTGCTCATTTTCGGTGCGTGAATAGATCAAAATATCGTCGATGAAAACGATGACGAACTTATCTAGATAGGGTTTGCATACCCTATTCATCATATCCATAAAAGCTGCAGGTGCATTTGTCAACCCAAATGGCATTACTAAGAATTCATAATGCCCATACCTAGTCCTGAAAGCTGTCTTAGGCACATCCTCCTCTCGAACCTTCAGCTGATGGTAACCCGATCGTAGATCAATCTTCGAGAAATAATTGGCACCCTGAAGTTGATCAAAAAGATCATCAATCCTTGGTAGAGGGTACCTATTCTTTACTGTTACTTTGTTAAGCTCACGATAGTCGATGCACATTCGCATCGTACCGTCCTTTTTCTTCACAAATAACACAGGCGCTCCCCAGGGAGAAGTGCTAGGGCGTATAAAACCCTTGTCTAACAATTCTTGTAGTTGGGACATCAACTCCTTCATTTCTGACGGTGCCAGACGATAGGGTGTTCGAGCGATAGGTGCGACTCCAGGTATGAGATCAATCTGAAACTCTACCTGTCTCTCGGGTGGTAGACTTGTCAGATCATCTGGAAAGACTTTAGGAAACTCTCTTACAACGTCAATGTCTTCCATACTCTTTTTCTCCTTCTTAGCATCTATCACGTATGCCAAATAGCTCTGACATCCCTTTCTTACACATCGTCTTGCCTTTGCCAAAGAAATCATACTGGATTTCCTATTTCTTCTATCTCCGTATATAACTACGGTTCCACCATCAGGTGATTCAATTTGGATGATCTTTTTGTTGCACATAATCCTCGCCTGGTTTTTAGCTAGCCAATCCATTCCGATTATTATATCAAATTCCCCCATGGTCATAGGGAGTAGTTTTAATGGGATCGAACGTCCGTCTATTTGAATATTGCAATCATCATATTCTTCTCTAATAACCACCCAATTATCATTGGCGGTTTCTACTTCTAAGGCCGAACTTAAAGGCTTGGGCTCTCTATGCAAGTAATCACAGAATGTAGTAGACACAAAAGAGCGATTTGCTCCAGAATCAAACAGTACCCTAGCATGCACGGAGTTAACCAGAAAAGTACCTGTCACCACGTCAGGTGTATCCTCGGCCTCTGTTGCCGTCATTTGGAAGACTCTTCCCTTTGGCTTTGTTGTTTCAGAACGTTTTTCCTCCCATTTACCATTTCGACTTCCGCCCTGACCTGAGGCATACTCATTCTTTTGCTGAGGACAGTTTGCTTGTATATGGTTGGGTGACTTACAGGTAAAACATAGTCGTTCCCTCCTTTCAACTTTGCAATCTTGAGATAGGTGTCCTGGCCTCCCACACCGGTAACACACCCTTGGTTTAATCAAACATTCTCCTTTGTGCACACGGTTGCATCTAGGACATGGTTTGACAGTTTGTCCTTGCCACGGTTTCCTTTCTGGACCCGAGAACCTTGACTTTTTGATTTCATTGCTTGTACCTTCCCATTTCCTCTTTATCTGGCCTCGCTCAGCCTCTTGACGGTTCTTTTCTTTTTCTCTAACTTCTGCTGCGTTCACTGCAGCTTGGAACGTGGTTGGGTTCATAGTGAGAACAAACTCTCGAATGGATGCTTTTAACCCCCAGATGTACCGTTCAGCTCGCCTTTCCTCGGTCGACACATAATGCTCGGCAAATCTGGCTTTTTCAGTAAAGCTAGTTGTATACTCCCCCACTGTCATAGTTCCCTGTTCTAACCTTAAAAATTCCTCTTCCAGTTGCTTCACCGCTGAGCGTGGACAGAATTTATTGTTGAATAGTACCTTAAAGTCATCCCATGTCATTCTA
This sequence comes from Saussurea involucrata, assembly GCA_033807775.1. Lineage (NCBI taxonomy): Eukaryota > Viridiplantae > Streptophyta > Magnoliopsida > Asterales > Asteraceae > Saussurea > Saussurea involucrata. Next base: position 145,152,393 of record CM066322.1, on the reverse strand, counting down.
GCCACCGCCTCGTCGCCTTTTAAGTTACAGACTACCTCCCACCAGGAAAGGGCTTCTGATTTGAGCATTGCCGACCCATAGGTCACCTTGTCTTCTTCTGCACATTTGCTGATTTTGAATACGACTTCTGTTTCCCGTATCCATCTCATCGCCTTCACTGGGTCACAATCACCTTGAAAAGGTTGTGGTTTACAGGCCATGAAGTTCTTATAACTGCATCCTCTTTGTCCTGCACCCCTGCCGATAGGACTTACTGGTCTTGACCTGTTGCTTGAATCATTAATATCTTCCCTTTGGCTGCTTATCACCCTATCTTCCTGATTTTTCAATTCAGCCTCTCGCACCTGGGCTATAACCATGGGTAACGCAGCTTGCAAAGCTTTTGTTACCTCCTGAGCGATGATGTCTACAGGAGTTTCCATGGTGGCTTGGGTACGCCCTCGTCCCCTTCCTCGACCTCGACCTCTTCCAGATGCAGAACTTGCTTGCACAGAGGGTTCAGGTTCATTCGGCATTGCCTGACTTCTACCTCGTCCTCTTCCCCTTCCCCGACCTCGTCCTCGTGTGCTAGCGGTCCTTGCAACCGCAGCAGATGCTGGTTGGGTTTCACGTACATTTGGGGTAGCCCCTATTGGTGGCGGTTCTACCGCATCAGGTGTAACTGATGCCGTTCTTACCGATCGTCGTGACATCTTTGCTGTATGCGATGAAAACTTACATTTATAAGCATATTTTAATCCATTTATAACCTAATTATCTCCTAAGTTCAACATTTGCATAATAGAATTAAACACCAAATGTTATTCATTCAAAAGATGTTTCAGTACATAAGTCCTTTGCATCATGTGCCAAACCGGCTAATACATAAACCCAAAATAAGGCAAAATTGGCCAAGTTCAAACCACTAAACATTCAAAACACTTTATTAAGACAAAAGTACTTAAAGATAACTATTCATCTCCTCGCTCTCTCACTCAAGGCATATCCATAGGATAGTGAGTGATCCTAACAAATTCTTCATACGTGTTCTCTGGGCGGTACTCCCAAAGAAATCCCAAGTTTGGACCTTGTTGAAACTGACGTGCCCAATCCAAAAAATACCCTCGGATCAAACCTACATACTCCGAGGCCGCTTTCCGATAGTAGCGAGCTCGATCCCCCAATCGCTTCTTCCAGTTCCGGACAGCTATCCTCCTCTCCCACTCTAATGCCACACACTTCCATGCCATGTCGTGGTTGTCTTTCCAAAGCTCATCATTTTCACCCAACACCTTATTCATCTCACTTCCTAACTTAACATGTTCTTCTTGTAAGTTGCTCAGCCACCCTCCGACTTTGACATTTTCCTTTTGAACCCTCGTCAATTCAGTTTTTAACTCAGTAATCTCTCCTTGCAAGTTTGCTACATTCTCTTCCAAGTCCTCACGAGTAGGCGTACTTGGGGTGTACTCCACATGAGTTTCCTCCGATGGGTCATAGGAAGAATTCTCCACCGGGTTGGGTTGAGATGATTCGACCCTTTGATCACTCGAGCTGCCCCTGGAATGACACCTCTCACTTCTAGGGTGTCTGCTAGTGCGGCTAGAACTCGCGTGGTCGGGTTGTCCAACTCCACCTCTTGGGCCTAATCCAGCAGCTACCGTGCGGCTTCCGGCCCTGCCTCTTCCACGACCAATACGCCTAGTCGTCTTGGTGTAAACCATTTTCCTACAAACCGCAATAATGAACCTATCAATTTTCGGTATATTGTCAAAACTTAACATAGACTATTAACATTTGTCTCGTTTCTAACTTTTACATCTCCCATCAGTTTAAGCTTAGGCTAAAATAACCTATTTCTCTTAAACTAAGGCTCTGATACCACTTGAAACATCCCAAATTTTTTTTTCCTTAAACATATATATAATATATAAAACATCCATATATAATAAACCGCAATTCTAATTGTTCAATGCAACGGGAGGTTTACAGTTACTGAATAATAAAGTAAAACGTGTCTAAGTCTTGAAGCCTCCTTCACCATGCCTTTATTCCAACGCCGACCCGGTTTTAGATTTTCTCCTTCCCCTTGCTACTACTCCCGAGTGTGTGACGACCTGGTTGCATAGTTATTTTGAAAAGGAGTTGGGTGAGCCTAGGGCCCAGTGAATTCACGGTTTTATGCATGAAAACAATAACATAACAATTTTCACAAAGCATAGTAACTTGACATGCATGCGGTAAAATATTACAAGCTAACGACATTATGGGAGGTGCCTAACTCACACAGCTTTGCCTGGCGGACTCACACAGCATGTTCGCGCTTACGGCTTAGGACAAGCTCACACAGCATGCTTGTCTTACCATAGTACACCCCCATAACCACACAAAGCATCAGATATAAATCCCATAAATCATGTCATGATGTTTGCATAAACGACATATCAAATTCTCGAGAACATTAAGAAATTTTATAAAAAGATGCAACCGTTTATAAAATCACGTTAACTCACAGTACTCGTCGGAGTCCGAATCGTCCTTGAAGTTCCTTACGCCTTCCCTACAATTTACGATCACATTTTAACTCTAATTAAATCCAACACCCGAACTATAAACTCCGAGTTAACCCATTTCGTTTCTAGACTACTACTTACCTAAATGCTTCAAGATGTCCTCACATTATATGTATATATATATATATATATATATATTTATTTACACCTTTCATGTAACCCCTTTTTATACAGTTCATGGGTATTCAAATATCAATCCATGTCTCATATTTATACTAATATATATATATATATATTATGACATATGAACAGTGTATGGTTTCAATCATCAACTTTCCTTTGTCATGCTATATATTATGACATATGAATAGTGTATGGTGTCATCCATAGTGTATGGTGTCATCCATCAACTTTCCCTTGCCATGCTAAAACTTACATCTATATATACGTTTGTACTTAGCTATATACATATATATACATGGAGATTCATGAGAACACTTATGAGTTTATATATATATATAGCGGACGCATCATGTATCATCTCCATGCTATATATATATATATATATATATATATATATATATATATATATATATTTACATAATTGATTTCTTTGTTACACCTACAACTCATCTCTTGAAACTTCCTTCCCAGATTATGTTTTCTTTACTGCCATAACAGTCATCTCTCTCACTCGACTGGAACATGGCGCTCACTTAACGAACCAGAAATTTCGCCGAATATCTCAAGGTTTCAAACATAAGCTTGTACCGAGAACACAACGGCGACATCGGTGGTACCGGTTGGAACACCGACCACGACCGGTGACCGAGACCACTTCTTTTTTTCGAGACCTAAATCATCTCGCCAAGGGTCTGGGATATCTATATGAGATGAACGAAACCGATCGAGTAAAGAAACAACTTACCGGTGAGTATCGAAACCGTTGCGAATCACCGAAACGTCACCGTCTTTCTCTTCCTAATTGGTTTCTTCTCCAAGATGCTTGTTACTTATACTTGCAGGTTTAGCTCCTATATATACAGGTCTGATGTTTGGCAGTTTATCAAGAAGGGAAGGATAAAAGTCACTGGTTTAAATGAGTATCAGTTTCATCGAGTGGTTGAGTTGCATGGCAATGAATTACATTGCCACTTTCAAGTCCAAACCCCTTTAGTCTCTTCTCCTCTACACAACAGGCCCTTGTGAAATGATAATTATCTTTTTTTTTAGTTATTACAAATTGCTTGATGGATTTGGGGGTGAAGCCGTGTTAACGGCTTGTTTCTTGTTGAATCGAGTTCCCAATAAAAGGAACAAGATTACCCCGTATGAACTTTGGTTCAAAGGCCTAACTTGAGTTTTATTCAAGTTTGGGGCTGTCGAGCGGTTGTTCGATTACCCGAACCCAAAAGGAAGACTTTGGGTGATGCATCTTTGTTGGATATGCCGTGCATTCCAAAGCTTATAGGTTCTATGTTATTGAACCTAATGAATCTATAGCGATTCACACCGTTATAGAATCGGGAGATGTAATTTTGATGAGACTTGATTCTCTTCAATGTCTATGCCAAAGGACATAGTTCCAAGTACTAGTGAAACTAGTGAGGTTGAAGAACAAGCAATTGTTCCAACCGAATCTCCGATGCTTCGAAGGAGCAAAAGAGGAAGGATTGAAAAATCCTTTGGTTCCAATTTCCAAGTATACTTGGTAGAGGGATCAAGAGATGAGATTGGATCCCAATTCCTTTACTGTTATAGTGTTGAGGAGGATCCAAAATCATTTGATGAGGCTATGAAGTCTCAAGATATTGCTTTCTGGAAAGAAGCAATACATGATGAAATGGACTCCATCATGGGAAATAATACTTGGGTATTAATGGACTTGCCACCGGGATGCAAACCTTTGGGTTGCAAGTGGATCTTCAAAAGGAAGATGAAAGCGGATGGATGAATCGACAAGTTCAAAGCTCGATTAGTGATCCAAGGCTTTAGGCAACGGGAAGGCATAGATTATTTTGTTACTTATGCCCGGTTGCAATGATCTCCACGATTAGATTGTTGATAGCCTCAGGTGCTATTCACAATTTAGTGATTCACCAAATGGATGTCAAAACGGCATTCTTGAATGGTGATTTGGAGGAGGAAGTTTACATGAAACAGCCGAAAGGTTTTGTTATGCCCAGGATGGAGCATAAGGCTTGTAAACTTGTAATGTCATATGTCGGGTTTCCTTCAATATTGGAGGGATATTCGGATGCAAGTTGGATCACCAATTTGGAAGATCACTTTTCTACGAGTGGTCGGGTGTGCTTGCTTGGGGGAGGTGCCATCTCATGGGCTTCCAAGAAGCAAACTTGCATCACGAGTTCGACTATGGAGTCGGAATTTGTGGCATTAGCCGCTGCCGGTAAAGAGGCGGAATGGCTAAGGAATATGGTCCATGAATTTCCATTATGGCCGAAACCAATATCACCAATTTCTATCCGTTGTGATAGTGAGGCTACTTTGGCTAATGCTTATAGTCAAGTGTATAATGGCAAGTCTAGACACTTAGGTGTTGGACATAGCATGATTCGTGAGCTAATCACGAATGGGGTGATTTCGGTTGAGTTTGTTCGGTCGCAACAAAATCTAGCAGACCACTTGATGAAGGGGTTAGCTAGGGACTCGGTTCACAAGTCGGTGATAGGGATGGGATTAAAGTCCATCTAAATCTCTAACGGTGAGATACCCAATTCCCTTCTAATACAACGTTAGAAGTTGAATTCAATGGGGAAGCTCACTCTAAGAGATTGGAGCACAAGAAGATCATCCCAAGGTGTGTGCTCGGTACTGCAAGTGAAGGAGGTAATTGTTCTTTTGAAAAAGTGCATGTGCAGGTGCATGAGGAAAAGAACTACCAATATGAGTGGGAAGTGTGGCCGCTTCAAGAAGCTTGGACTTAGCTTTGATGCACTCACGAATGGATAAGGAAACATGGTCTGTATAGTGTCAAGTTTATGCTTTAGATAATTTTAAATTCATGTGTATGTTATTTTCCGGTACTCAAATGGGTTGACGGGTTCAATCCTTAGGACACCCGGATTCTCGAGTATTTGAAATGTGTAATGTACTAAGATGGAAATTCAATCTTTTAGATATTTTCATTTATGCATGAGTTTGTTTACCTGTATTGTAATTTTATTTGTGAATCAAGGATTGCACTAAAATGGGGGAGGAATGTTGGTGATTTTAGTGAAATCATCGGTCATTTTATGTAATTCGATTCACAAAGGTAATAATGGGGTTGTTAGCTAAGCTATAACATGAGTTAGGATGTGTGGAGTGCACACTTGTAACGTCCCAAAAATTACAAGGAATTTAAAATTTTTAAAACCATCCATTTCATTATAATCAAACCAAGAGTTAACGAATCACGTTACAATAAGGAATAACATCGTTAATTAAAATCGTCAACCAAGTTTAAGCAGCGGAAAAGTATATAAATCAACCCCATTTATTAAAAATTAAACCAAACTATCTTCGCCTTGCGCCCGTGTGTACCGTCACGCCCGACTGCTACTCGCACCTAAAATCATAAGAATTTGGGAAGGGGTAAGCACGAAGCTTAGTGAATTCAACCACCATAATTAACACAGTTATTCCACACTACCCTTAAAACAGATAGTTGCATATAAACAAGCATACAAGTCTACGAACAAATCATAAACATGCATACCTACACCATCCCACCCAAAAGGCATACGTCGGTCCCACCGACCACACGATAACCGTGCAAGCATTACCCGGTCCCACCGAGTTCCTACGCCACCCGCGTATACAATTTCGGCCCCACCGAGTTCCTACGCCACCCGCGTATACAAATTTCGGCCCCACCGAGTTCCTACGCCACCCGCGTATACAAATTTCGGCCCCACCGAGTTCCTACGCTACCCGCGTATACATAACATAAAGGTCCCACTAGACACCCCACTATCTAGTCCCACTAGACACCCCACTATCTAGTCCCACATCACAATTAAATAAAGCTACCACACACGTGCTATCGTAATGTAAAAGTAACCGATATTAAAAATAGTGAGAGAACTCACCTCGTAAGCGCGCCTAGCTCACAAACAATAATTCAAGCTCCACAAATCCAAGATCACTTCCCGACACCCAAACGAACGTTAAAACGTATCAATACGAGGCCCGGACCCTAAAACATGACGCACGATTAAACTGTCGCTAAAACGACTTTTTGGCTTAGAAAACCAGGTCTGTTCGGGACCTGTTTAACCCCTAAAAAACTGATTAAACCAGAAATATTTTTCCATAGACACAAAGTCCCATGTCTTAGGGTTCCAGGGACATATCGCACGCGCTCTAACGATTTTTCTACAATTTATTATGGATTTTACAAAACCGGTTAACTATGTTGGTGATTTTAGTGAAATCATCGGTCCATTTTGTGTAGTTGGATTCACAAAGGTAATAATGGGGTTGTTAGCTAAGCTATAACATGAGTTAGGAGGTGTCGAGTGCACACTCGTGTAAGCTAACTAGAACCCGGGATTGTTGGACGGTTAAAATCGATAAGTTACAAAGTGGTTTCATGAGCTGGGCGTCGGGGCCACTTGTGGCGCTACTTATCTAGCGCGAGAAGTAGCGCCGGGCTCTGGAATGTTGCCCGCGCCCCTTTTGGCGCTACTTATCTAGCGCAGGTAGTAGCGTCGGACTCTGGAATGTTTCCCGCGCCCCTTTTGGAGCTACTTATGTAGCGCGGGAAGTAGCGCCGGCGTCAGGGATTCTTTCTCTTTTGTAACTCTCATTTTGTAACCGACGTCATTATGTCCACAATCAAATCTCATTAATTGAGATGATTATTTTCTGAAACAATACAGCGTAGGTTACATTTCTAAAGTGTATATATATATGAATCGATTAGTGCCTTAATCGACGCACCGAAACAAAGAGATTATCCCCTAGAGAATTTCGTGATACCCAGGCATATAGGGTCGAAATATCTCTTAAGGAAAGCGAGCTCTCACGCGATCTCTGCGTTTTATCCAAGTTGTTACGATCACCAATTCCTCATCTCTTCCCCGGTTTCCCCCAACAATCGTAAGAGATATTTACTTATCACGAGAGAGATGGTGAATGATCAGTCCGTGAGAGACATGACTTCCAAGTTGACAAAACTTGAGAAGTTTGAAGGCGTGGATTTCCGTAGATGGCAGAAGAAGATGCATTTCTTGTTGACAACGTTGAAGGTGGTGTATGTGCTAAGCACCCCGATACCGGAGCTGATGGAGAACGAGACACTGGAGGTTACCCGGCGTCGCGGCAAGTGGGAGAATGACGACTACATCTGTCGTGGCCACATATTGAACGGTATGTGTGACTCCCTCTTCGATATTTATCAAAATGTGGAATCCTCCAAAGAGCTATGGGATTCTCTCGAGTCCAAATACATGGCCGAGGATGCTTCTAGTAAGAAGTTCCTCGTGAGTAATTTTAATAATTACAAAATGGTGGACTCAAGGCCGGTGATGGAGCAATACAATGAGCTCCTTCGCATTTTAGGCCAATATGCTCAACATAATATGAAGATGGACGAATCCATCTCCGTATCAAGCATTATTGATAAACTGCCCCCCTCTTGGAAAGACTTTAAACATATGTTGAAACACAAGAAGGAAGAGTTGTCTCTTGTACAACTCGGTAGTCACTTGCGCATAGAGGAATCTCTTCGGGCGCAAGAGGCTGAGAAACCTAAGATTAAAGAGGTTTCTGCACCTTCGGTGAACATGGTGGAAGAGGGGAAAACTAACAAGTTCAAAGGAAAACGGAAGTTCAATGATGCTAAGAAAGGGCCCAATAAAAAGGTTACTTTAACCTGTTGGACCTGTGGGATGACCGGCCATCTCAAGCGGGATTGTCGGGTTGTCAAGAATAAGGGTGGAGCAAGCACGAGTGGAAGTGGGAAAGGATCCAAGGATCAAAACCCACGGCAAGGTCAGTTTCTTGACTTTGGTTTTAATTCAAATTTGGATTATGTGCCACTGATATCCGAATCATTTTATGTGCAGGATGATGATGTTGCTTGGTGGATCGACTCGGGTGCTACAAGTCATGTGTGCAAAGATCGTCGTTGGTTCACTTCTTTGGAACCGGTTGAAGACGGATCAATGCTTCGCATGGGGAACGAGTCGATGGCTCCCATTCTTGGAAGAGGCTTAGTTAGGCTAGAATTTAGTTCTGACAAAGTAGTTGAACTTTTTAATGTTTTGTTTGTACCGCGAATTCGAAAGAATTTGGTTTCCGGTAGTATTTTGAATAAGTTAGGGTATAGGCAAGTTTATGAGTCGGACAAGTTTATCTTGTCAAAGGGTGGCTCTTTTGTAGGATTTGGTTATTTGCTTAATAATATGTTTATGTTGAATTTGAATAAAATGAATGTTGTTTCAAATTCTGTTTTTATTGCAAATAATGTTTGTGTTGATTCTAATTTATGGCATGCTAGACTTGGTCACGTTAATTTTAAACGGATGGTTGAAATGTCAAAAGACGGTCTTATTCCGGCTTTTGATATTAAGTCTGATAAGTGTAAAACTTGCATGTTAACAAAGATCACTAGACAACCTTTTCCTAACGTAAAAAGGGACTCTTCGGTACTTGAATTAATTCATAGTGATCTTTGTGATTTGCATTCAACTCCGTCTTTTGGTAATAAAAAGTATGTTGTCACTTTTATTGACGACGCTTCACGTTTTGCTATGTTTATTTGTTACACTCAAAAGATGAAGCGTTGGTTAAATTTAAAGTTTTTAAAACGGAGGTTGAATTGCAAATGAATGGCTTAATTAAGTGTTTACGTACCGATCGTGGTGGGGAATATTACGACCCCATGTTTTTCCAATCCGTAGGAATCATTCATGAGACTACGGCGCCTTATACACCACAGCAAAATGGTGTGGCGGAACGGAAAAATAGAGTTCTCAAAGAAATGGTGAACTCTATGTTATCCTACTCGGGTTTGAGTGATGGATTTTGGGGTGAAGCCATGTTAACGGCTTGTTATTTGCTGAATCGAGTTCCTAATAAAAGGAACAAGATTACCCCATATGAACTTTGGTTCAAGAAAAGGCCGAACTTGAGTTATATTCGAGTTTGGGGCTGTCGAGCGGTCGTTCGACTACCCGAACCCAAAAGGAAGACTTTGGGTGAGAAAGGCATTGATTGCATCTTTGTTGGATATGCCGAGCATTCCAAGGCTTATAGGTTCTATGTTATTGAACCTAATGATTCTATAGCGATTCACACCGTTATAGAATCGAGAGATGCGATATTTGATGAGACTAGATTCTCTTCAATGCCGAGGCCTAAGGACATAGTTCCAAATACTAGTGAAACTAGTGAGGTTGAAGAACAAGCAATTGTTCCAACCGAATCTCCGATGCTTCGAAGGAGCAAAAGAGGAAGGATTGAAAAATCCTTTGGTCCCGATTTCCAAGTGTACTTGGTAGAGGGATCAAGAGATGAGATTGGATCCCAATTCCTTTACTGTTATAGTGTTGAGGAGGATCCAAAATCATTTGATGAGGCTATGAAGTCTCAAGATATTGCTTTCTGGAAAGAAGCAATACATGATGAAATGGATTCCATCATGGGGAATAATACTTGGGTATTATCGGACTTGCCACCGGGTTGTAAACCTTTGGGTTGCAAGTGGATCTTCAAAAGGAAGATGAAAGCGGATGGGTCAATCGACAAGTTCAAGGCTCGATTAGTGATCCAAGGCTTTAGGCAACGGGAAGGCATCGATTATTTTGATACATATGCCCCGGTTGCAAGAATCTCCACTATTAGATTGTTGATAGCCTTAGCCGCTATTCACAATTTGGTGATTCACCAAATAGATGTCAAAACGGCATTCTTGAATGGTGACTTGGAGGAGGAAGTTTACATGAAACAACCGGAAGGTTTTGTTATGCCCGGAATGGAGCATAAGGTGTGTAAACTTGTAAAATCATTGTATGGGCTAAAACAAGCACCCAAACAATGGCATCAGAAATTTGATGAGGTTATCTTGTCCAACGGTTTTATGATAAACCAAGCGGACAAGTGTGTATATAGCAAATTTGATTCTTCCGGTAACGGTGTAATCATTTGCTTATATGTTGACGACATGTTGATCTTTGGCACCGACCAAAATCAAGTTGGGAAAACCAAAGAGTTTTTGTCGTTGAGTTTCTCCATGAAAGATATGGGAGAGGCGGAAGTGATCCTTGGTATTACGATCAAGCGTGAGAACAAAGGGATTGCCATTACGCAATCTCACTACATTGAGAAAGTATTAAAGAAATTTAATTGCTTTGATTGTTCTCCGGTGAGTACCCCATGGGATCCGAGTGTGAAGCTTATGCCCAATTCGGGTGAAGCGGTGCCACAACTCGAGTACTCAAAGGCTATAGGATGCTTGATGTATGCCATGACAAGCACTAGGCCGGATATCGCATTTGCCATAGGAAAGTTGAGTAGATATACTAGTAATCCTAGTATTCATCATTGGCAAGCGATAAGACGAGTATTCAAATACTTGAAGAAAACCATTGATTATGGTTTGTCATATGTCGGATTTCCTTCGGTTTTGGAGGGATATTCGGATGCAAGTTGGATTACCAATTTGGAAGATCACTCTTCCACGAGTGGTTGGGTGTACTTGCTTCGGGGAGGTGCCATTTCTTGGGCTTCCAAGAAGCAAACTTGCATCACGAGTTCGACTATGGAGTCGGAATTTGTGGCATTAGCCGCTGCCGGTAAAGAGGCGGAATGGCTAAGGAATTTGGTCCATGAAATTCCATTATGGCCGAAACCAATATCACCCATTTCTATCCGTTGTGATAGTGAGGCAACTTTGGCTAAAGCTTATAGCCAAGTGTATAATGGCAAGTCTAGACACTTAGGTGTTAGACATAGCATGATTCGTGAGCTAATCACGAATGGGGTGATCTCGGTTGAGTTTGTTCGGTCGCAACAAAATCTAGCGGACCACTTGACGAAGGGGTTAGCTAGGGACTTGGTTCACAAGTCGGTGATTGGGATGGGATTAAAGTCCATCTAAATCTCTAACGGTGAGATACCCAATTCCCTTCTAGTACAACGTTAGAAGTTGAATTCAATGGGGAAGCTCACTCTAAGAGATTGGAGCACAAGACGGTCATCCCAAGGTGTGTGCTCGATACTGCAAGTGAAGGAGGTAATTATTCTTTTGTAAAATGCATGTGCAGGTGCATGAGGAAAAGAACTACCTATATGAGTGGGAAGTGTGGCCGCTTCAAGAAGCTTGGACTTGGCTTTGATGCACTCACGAATGGATAAGGACACATGGCCTGTATAGTGTCAAGTTTATGCTTTAGATAATTTTAAATTCATGTGTATGTTATCTTCTGGTACTCAAATGGGTTGACGGGTTCAATCCTTAGGACACCCGGATTCTCGAGTATTTGAAATGTGTAATGTACTAAGATGGAAATTCAATCTTTTAGATATTTTCATTTATGCATGAGTTTGTTTACCTGTATTGTAATTTTATTTTGTGAATCAAGGATTGCACTAAAATGGGGGAGGAATGTTGGTGATTTTAGTGAAATCATCGGTCCATTTTGTGTAGTTGGATTCACAAAGGTAATAATGGGGTTGTTAGCTAAGCTATAACATGAGTTAGGAGGTGTGGAGTGCACACTTGTGTAAGATAACTAGAACCCGGGATTGTTGGACGGTTAAAATCGATAAGTTACAAAGTGGTTTCATGTGCTGGGCGTCGGGGCCACTTGTGGCGCTACTTATCTAGCGCGAGAAGTAGCGCCGGGCTCTGGAATGTTGCCCGCGCCCCTTTTGGCGCTACTTATCTAGCGCTGGAAGTAGCGCCGGGCTCTGGAATGTTTCCCGCGCCCCTTTTGGCGCTACTTATGTAGCGCGGGAAGTAGCGCGGGCGTCAGGGATTCTTTCTCTTTTGTAACTCTCATTTTGTAACCGACGTCATTATGTCCACAATCAAATCTCATTAATTGAGATGATTATTTCCTGAAACAATACAACGTAGGTTACATTTCTAAAGTGTATATATATGAATCGATTAGTGCCTTAATCGACACACCGAAACAAAGAGATTATCCCCTAGAGAATTTCGTGATACCCAGGCATATAGGGTCGAAATATCTCTTACGGAAAGCGAGCTCTCACGCGATCACTGCGTTTTATCCAAGTTGTTACGATCACCAATTCCTCATCTCTTCCCCGGTTTCCCCCAACAAACTGCACAGCGAAAAACAGTACCTTTCATTACAAAACAGCGGTTTGACACTAGCTACGGTCCGAACTGGTTTTTCCGCAAAACATAAAAAACTTACTAGACTCATAAAGGGAACTTTTGGCACTGGTTTCACTCCAATACGACGTTCCTATAAAAAGTTATGGCTTTCCCAAAACAGTGGCAGAAACTGTGACTTTTAAAACGGAACGCGATCTGCCACATCCGGACCTGCTGTATAAACAGCCAATTTACGCCTAGCTAGAGGCCGAACCGGACTTCCGCTAAAACACGAAAAGTGTGCCCGGCACAGAATGTGAACCGTGGGCACCAGATTCGCCTCAATCCGAGCTACGACGGAAAAGTTATGGCCGTCGCAAAACAGTGGCAGACAAACGTTTTCACATAAAATGATAACTAAATGTTATAATCCCATTAAGTCAATGCTTAATCCAAACAGCCCCGGGAAGCCCAAAACCTACTAGAAACAGATCATACCAAGATGGACAACAACCGTGCACCACCCCCCTGCCGCCTCCGGCGGCGGTGGTGGTCGGCGGCGATCACACACACACGCACACACACACCACCGTCCCTCTCTCTCGATCGCTCTACGCGAGCCCACCCGCACACACAACCACAGCCGTCACAGCGGTGGCATGCGGTGGTGGCCACACCGCCGGCGCCATGGCTGCCGCGGCGGTGGTGGTGGTGGTTTGCGATAACCTTGCGACGAACAAAAATCAAAGAAAAACAACGAACGATCACGGTTACCTCGATGCAACGCTTTCTCGCCCTCTAAACCGACCGAACCCGCCGTCGATCGCCTCTTTCCTCCTCTCTCCTCGTCCGGCAGCAGCCGCTATATTTCTCTCGGCTTCTCTCTCTTCGATCTCCCTCTCTCTCCCGGTTCTAAAATCCGGCCGACAACCACAAGCACCAAAAACAAAGAAAACAATGGAGCCATAGGGTTCTATTTCTTTGGTTTTCTTTCTCTTGTTTTCCCTTTTACGCTACCAATACTCACACACAAACACATGGGCCGTTTTTCTTTTCTTTTTGTTGTTTATTCCTCACGACACCAACACACACCAACAATTTACATGGGTCTCGATAGATTTCTGCATGGGCCGAAACCCAATGAGGGTTTTTGGCCCTTTGACACAATTAACCCCTCCACTTATCAACCTCTCGCAACTAACCAAAAGTTCCGATAATTTAACGATTAGACCCAACTCGACTAACCCCGTTAACGGAAACCGCAATAAATCGAACTTAAAAGAAAATAATTAAGACTAATAAATTACATACCGGGATACGGGCTTTACAACTCTCCCCCACTTGGATTAGACTTCGTCCTCGAAGTCTCTGCCTACGAATAGCTCCGGATAGTTCTTCCTCATCTCAACCTCAGGTTCCTAAGTCCACTTGAAATCCCTTCTAAAACTTCTCGAACACTTTTCTAACTACCGTACTCCTTCTAGGACACTGGGATTATGATCGGCAGAACACCCCAACAATTGGAATCATTCCTAGCCAAGCGACTTCGGTTGTCCCCCAACCTTAGATATTCCATACATCCCGAGTCAAATCTCAAGCTCTAACCACTCTAAAGTTGCCCACCAGTTTACCCAATTGGATACTCGGATCCAATCATTCCTACCATTAACCATCGATTATCTCCTACGAGTTCTAATAGACTCCCAAAACTTACCTCACACGCATCATCAAACCAGTAAATTTATAATCACCCACGAAGGTCATTCCACCACAACTATTCATCACAAGCAGGCATCTCAGGGTTACTACTACCATTACCCGCCCTAGGAAACCTAGTTACACCGTAACAAGATACACCTTAACGCCTACCTCCCAGGTACGTCTCAAGTCACCGACCGTTACCAACGTCTGACTAATCCTGACCAAGGATTTAATGAAAACAGTCTACCAACAACATACCTATCCCGGAATGACTCACTCACCAAAACATGTAAATGCTCAAAACGACACATCACACTTAAAAGCGCTTTTCCCAAATGGATTACAAATCATTTACAAAATATTTTCAATGACAAGATTTTTCACTTCAAAAAGACCGTATGCAATAGACTACTATTACCAGGTCGGTGATTACGCAAAAATGAACACGTTCGTCTCACGTAGTAAAAATCATGTTGAAAATCATTCCATTGTCGTTCAGTTTACTTACAAAATTCAAAATGATATGGAACGAAGCTATACCAACCAAAATTTTGCGCGCATCAGTTATTTATACAAAACAAGGAAACGGTTTGTTGACAATAAAATATTTAGCTGACTAGAAAGCGCACCAAACAACTCAAGGTAAAATGCTACCAAAAATATTCTCTCAAAATTCTACAACACAACCCATAAGGATAGGAAACGCAAGAATTAGTTAAGGCAAATTTTATTTTCAAAATCAAACTTTGTGCATGACTTAGTCGGCATTCTACGTCTCGACTCGTACTACTCCAAATCTCTCCGGTCCACTATCGTCATCCGGTCATTTAAACCTCTAAGGGCAAGTTGGAATTCACGTCCAATTATCTAACGGTTTTTCCTTAAAACAAAGTCGGCTCAAAAGCCTAAAATTCTAGCTCAATCCTCAACCTCGACCCGAAACAGTCTACTTAAAGCACATATTACAACAGCAACCTCAACCACAAGTGGACAGCCTAGCCGTCCTATACTACGGCCCAACGCTCACTACAAGTGTGAGGCACGAAAATAATGGGCAGCCCCGCTATCAAGCATCACTACAGCAGACACCGAGTTAACTAAGAACGCACTTAATCTCACAGCTTAAGCAAAAAGCAACTATATACGATAATCAAAACAGAAAACAAGTGGCAAAATGTACCTGTCACCACTTTAGGCGTAGCCTGCGCCTCCTCCACCGTCAACTGGTGAACTCTGCCTCGAGCCGCTTCCGTCCTCGGCTGACCCGTTCGACCATCAGTAATACGCAATGGGGCATTCGCAGGCACCCCCTATGCCCCACTCCCATCTGCTACCCTCGCACTAGGACAGTTGGTCTTCACATGGCCCGTCTGTTTGCAGTTAAAGCAGACCATTAACGGCACTCTACAGTCCCGGCTAAAGTGACCGGACTGTCCACACTTAAAACACCCTTCAGATCTTCTCATTCCGGTATCCCTGGGCTTTAACCCGCCACTCCTCGAACCCACGCGCGAATCAGTGAACTTCGACTTCTGTGGCACCGCAGAGATCGGCGTCACCGCCTGTGCCGCCTTCCTCTTCTTCGCTTGGGTTTCCAACTCGAGTTCCCTCCTCCGGGCCGCATCCATCATCGCAGATAAGGAAGCATACTGCGCCGTGCTCATGAATTCCCTAATCTCGGTACACAACATGTCCTTGTACCGAGACATCTTCATATCCTCCGAGGCGGCATACTGGGGACAAAACAATGCCATCTCGGTGAACTTACGGTTCATTTCCTTCACCGTCTCTGTTGTTTGCGTGAGCTCCAGGAACTCCTTGGCGATCCGCTCCATCTCTACCGGAGGTACATATTCTGCGCAAAAACGGACGACGAACTCCTCCCAAGTCAAAGTAGTGCGCTCAGCGAGCGTCAACGCTGTAGCACACCAATCCTTTGCTCCGCCACGAAGCAAGTTCACGGCAAAACGAACCTTCAGATTATCCGGGCAACCACTGGTCAGAAACGCACACTCCATATCGGATATCCACCGCATGATGATAATTGGACTCGGGTCTCCTTTAAACTCTGGCAGAGAGTAGGCAGAGAGATCCCGATACTGGAACTCTCTAGCACGGGGCTGTCCCCCCGCAGGCGGTGGAATCGCTGCAATCCGCTCCTCCATCAGAACCACCACCTCATCTCGGATGGCAGTGATAATCTCGGGAATCGCCTCCCCGATCGCGTATGCTACCTCGGTAGCAATCATTTCTCTAATCTGTTCCTCAGTGATCCCGGCCTCAGCCCGCGGTTCAGCCGCGTTGTTTCTTCTAGTGTTGACCATTCTAGGAAAAGAAATTACAACGAGTCATTAGCACATAATAACTCACTCTACCACGCTCACGCTCGACTCCTTGAATTCCTCGCGACTTTCCCCGACTCGAACATTGATCCTGTGCTTCCGGTAGTAGGAGCTCTACTACTACCATCTACACCTATCACTGTCCGCTCCGAGTCCCATCCCGAGTATCCAAGTAGTTGCTCGCACAAAAAAAAAACCATACACGTATGTCCATACTGACGCATATACACACTCTTCCTAGCTCCCTAGGAATAAACATAATACCCCACTACCCTTGCTAGGGCGGAACCCCCACTAACCCTGACGAGTCTCCTCGTAAACGCACAGTCGTATACAGTGGAAACCAGATAGACATTCCAATATAAGATTCTATCCTACAACGGTTGGACTCAAACAAGAGCTGCGCAATAGAACTAAATCCAACATTCTAAGGCTATTCGGTTCCTACCGCATACAACCTATAGTGCATTCGCTTAACAACCTATCAAAGTTAGCATAAGTTCCTAATAGCAAGTAACAACCATACAATACAGTGTATTAAGCACCAAGCAATCTAGCATACATACTCCTATGTTCTAGAAAGCAATTTTGCATGCGTACTCATATGTAAACGCTATTCCCAGCTCACTAGGAAGTTCATCTCATTCCACTACCCTTGCTACAACGGAATCCCTGTTAGCCATAACGAGTTGCCTCGCGAATACCCAGTCGCATGCAGCGTGAATCAAATAGACATTCGAATACAAGATTCTATCCTAGAACGGTTGGACTCAAACAAGAGCTGCGCAATAGAACTAAATCAAATATTCTAAGGCTATATGATTCTTACTGCATACAACCTATAGGGCCTTCACTTAACAACCTACTATAACTAGCATTGATTCCTACTAGCAAGCAATCATCATACAGTACAGTGTAAACAACATAGGCAATCTAGCATGCATACCCTATGATCTAGAAAGCGATAAATACACTAAGTACCGTACCTTCCCACTTAGCGTCGGCTGACTGTACACACTGCGCCCTCGATCACCGTTTCCCAAACGGGTTTTCCTTTTTCCTTTAAGATTTTAGTAAAAGAGTTTAAAAATTCATAGCCGCGACTTGAGACCAAACACACCGAGATGTGTTTGATTCACTCAAGCTGTGCTCTGATACCAAGTTGTAACGTCCCAAATATTACAAGGAATTTAAAATTTTTAAAACCATCCATTTCATTATAATCAAACCAAGAGTTAACGAATCACGTTACAATAAGGAATAACATCGTTAATTAAAATCGTCAACCAAGTTTAAGCAGCGGAAAAGTATATAAATCAACCCCATTTATTAAAAATTAAACCAAACTATCTTCGCCTTGCGCCCGTGTGTACCGTCACGCCCGACTGCTACTCACACCTGAAATCATAAGAATTTGGGAAGGGGTAAGCACGAAGCTTAGTGAATTCAACCACCATAATTAACACAGTTATTCCACACTACCCTTAAAACAGATAGTTGCATATAAACAAGCATACAAGTCTACGAACAAATCATAAACATGCATACCTACACCATCCCACCCAAAAGGCATACGTCGGTCCCACCGACCACACGATAACCGTGCAAGCATTACCCGGTCCCACCGAGTTCCTACGCCACCCGCGTATACAATTTCGGCCCCACCGAGTTCCTACGCCACCCGCGTATACAATTTTCGGCCCCACCGAGTTCCTACGCCACCCGCGTATACATAACATAAAGGTCCCACTAGACACCCCACTATCTAGTACCACATCACAATTAAATAAAGCTACCACACACGTGCTATCGTAATGTAAAAGTAACCGATATTAAAAATAGTGAGAGAACTCACCTCGTAAGCGCGCCTAGCTCACAAACAATAATTCAAGCTCCACAAATCCAAGATCACTTCCCGACATCCAAACGAACGTTAAAACGTATCAATACGAGGCCCGGACCCTAAAACATGACGCACGATTAAACTGTCGCTAAAACGACTTTTTGGCTTAGAAAACCAGGTCTGTTCGGGACCTGTTTAACCCCTCAAAAACTGATTAAACCAGAAATATTTTTCCATAAACACAAATTCCCATGTCTTAGGGTTCCAGGGACATATCGCACGCGCTCTAACGATTTTTCTACAATTTATTATGGATTTTACAAAACCGGTTAACTGCACAGCGAAAAACAGTACCTTTCATTACAAAACAGCGGTTTGACACTAGCTACGGTCCGAACTGGTTTTTCCGCAAAACATAAGAAACTTACTAGACTCATAAAGGGAACTTTTGGCACTGGTTTCACTCCAATACGACGTTCCTATAAAACGTTATGGCTTTCCCAAAACAGTGGCAGAAACTGTGACTTTTAAAACGGAACGCGATCTGCCACATCCGGACCTGCTGTATAAACAGCCAATTTACGACTAGCTAGAGGACGAACCAGACTTCCGCTAAAACACGAAAAGTGTGCCCGGCACAGAATGTGAACCGTGGGCACCGGATTCGCCTCAATCCGAGCTACGACGGAAAAGTTATGGCCGTCGCAAAACAGTGGCAGACAAACGTTTTCACATAAAATGATAACTAAAGGTTATAATCCCATTAAGTCAATGCTTAATCCAAACAGCCCCGGGAAGCCCAAAACCTACTGGAAACAGATCATACCAAGATGGACAACAGCCGTGCACCACCCCCCTGCCGCCTCCGGCGGCGGTGGTGGTCGGCGGCGATCACACACACACGCACACACACACCACCGTCCCTCTCTCTCGATCGCTCTACGCGAGCCCACCCGCACACACAACCACAGCCGTCACAGCGGTGGCGTGCGGTGGTGGCCACACCGCCGGCGCCATGGCTGCCGCGGTGGTGGTGGTGGTGGTTTGCGATAACCTTGCGACGAACAAAAATCAAAGAAAAACAACGAACGATCACGGTTACCTCGATGCAACGCTTTCTCGCCCTCTAAACCGACCGAACCCGCCGTCGATCGCCTCTTTCCTCCTCTCTCCTCGTCCGGCAGCAGCCGCTATATTTCTCTCGGCTTCTCTCTCTTCGATCTCCCTCTCTCTCCCGGTTCTAAAATCCGGCCGACAACCACAAGCACCAAAAACAAAGAAAACAATGGAGCCGTAGGGTTCTATTTCTTTTGTTTTCTTTCTCTTGTTTTCCCTTTCACGCTACCAATACTCACACACAAACACATGGGCCGTTTTTATTTTCTTTTTGTTGTTTATTCCTCACGACACCAACACACACCAACAATTTACATGGGTCTCGATAGATTTCTGCATGGGCCGAAACCCAATGAGGGTTTTTGGCCCTTTGACACAATTAACCCCTCCACTTATCAACCTCTCGCAACTAACTAAAAGTTCCGATAATTTAACGATTAGACCCAACTCGACTAACCCCGTTAACGGAAACCGCAATAAATCGAACTTAAAAGAAAATAATTAAGACTAATAAATTACATACCGGGATACGGGCTTTACAACACTCGTGTAAGCTAACTAGAAACCGGGATTGTTGGACGGTTAAAATCGACAAGTTACAAAGTGGTTTCATGAGCTGGGTGTCGGGGCTAGTTGTGGCGTCAGTTGAACTAGCACGAAAGTAGCGCCAAGCTCTGGAATGTTGCCCGCGCTCTTTGTGGCGCTAGTTGAACTAGCACGAAAGTAGCGACGGCGTCAGGGAAGCTTTTCTCATTTGTAACTCCCGTCATTAAGTCCACAATCAATCTCATTGATTGAGATGATTATTTCCTGACTCAATACAGCGTAGGTTACATTTCTAAAGTGTATATATATGAGTCGATATCTGCCAATATCGAACACACCGAAACAAAGAGATTATCCCCTAGAGAATTTCGTGATACCCAGGCATATAGGGTCGAAATATCTCTTACGGAAAGCGAGCTCTCACGCGATCTCTGCGTTTTATCCAAGTTCTTACTATCACCTCTTCCTCATCTCTTTCACGAATCCCCCAACATCTCCGGCATCAACCAAAACTAGGTCTTTAGCCCTTCTTAGACATCAACCATACTAGGTCTTTAGTCCAAGCCATCAAGTTCAATCCTACTGGATCTTTACCTTGGGAAAACCCACCATCCGAAACAAGCTTACTCGACTTAAATATAAATACATGACCCCAAAAGAATAACTAATGCATTCAAATCATGTAAAACTCAATTATGATGCAACTCATACAATGCAAACCCCAAGCCCACGTCGAGCTTATTAAAACCGGGCGAATGCCATCAAGACTCAACCGAGTCCAAAACCGAGCCCTCTGCTCAAAAGATCTAATGATCATTTATCAACATCAGTTCATGCAAATGAAAGTGCATCTAGCCCACAAAATGCAAACACATGCTCCGAGGCATGATAGTCTCACAACCCCTTCATTGCCACCTTCCCAATGAAGTCAAATCATATATGCATCTATTTGTATACGTATGTGCAACTCTTTCATAACTCAACAATGCATATAATTCACCGAGGTTCATTAGTCCCAAAGGTACTAAGACACGAAAACATCAAACGGTCTTCACACATAAGACCAACACTCAAACCGACACATATTCCAATAAAATGCACTTAAGCATATAACACATCTAAGATTCCACCTCGAGTCTCTAAAACTGGCAAACACTCAAAAGACTCATTTGAGTATGAGTCAGGCCTTTAAGGTCAAAATAAACGTTTGGTTAAATACGTGTCGCTCACACGGTTACGTAAACCAAAATGCGTCGTTACCCAAAATCTTTACCTTTTAATTCCTCAATCGGCCATCGGCCCCAAAATAAATGTTTGCAACTCTTAAAACATTCACATGGTTGAATTTACCAAAATCGCCAACCCACACGTTCACATTTTAAAATACGCCACATCATAGTTATCACATAATCACAAAAACACTAAAGTGTAGTTTGACCAAATCTTCTTCAGTTAAGTAATAGATTATCAAAACCTCTTTCACTCGTGATTTATTCATCAATCACTCAAAATTCCCAAATATGGATGTTTTATAAGATTTGTAAAGCTCAACACTTTGATTAAATCAAAACCCACCAAATAATTCAACAAAGGATAATTTCACATAAAGCACACAATTACTTTAAAACACACATTTTGGCATGTACAAAGTTTTCACAAAGCAACTTGAACTCACCTCGCTAGATTAAGCTAAATCTAGATTTTCCCATACGTTGCTCCTTTGAAGAAGTCCGTATCTTCCAAAACCTAAATCCATAAGTTTCCAACCATAAATATTTATCCCCAAACACTTAGAATCATTTCCCCCAACATATTACACCCAAAATCACTAATAGATCAAAACCCTAATTTCCAAAATGAAGAGAAGAGAAGATTACCTCAACCGTCAAGTGAATCTACCAACCAAACACTTCTAGTGTTACCAAAGTGAGCCTCATTCTTCATTTCATCTAAAGAAAGGAAAGGTTTAGGAGAGGGTTAGGTAAAACTCTAGAAGGTGAAGAAATCTCACAAAAATGGGAGAGAGATGGAGAACTCTAACCCTTGATCACCAAATCTTAGCTAGGAGATGAAGAATCACTCCTCTATGTAGTGAAAGGCACCAAGAAAGCTTCAAAATCTGACTTTGGGGTTAGGGTTCGTTTAGAGAGAGATAGGAGGTGGAGTGGTGAAGTAACAAATGAGAAATAAGCCAAAAACCCGATTTTAAACCCTCAGACATAGCGGACGATTGTGACACGACGATAGTGACATGGTCACTATCACGAGGCACTCTCGCCGAGGATGTACCGAGGGGGTCTCAGCTTCCCCGCGACTATGACACGGCGATAGTGACACTGTCACTATCGCAGGGCACTATCGCCCAGAAGGTACCGAGGCTCGACTTTTGTCCCGAATGAACCCGATTTGCTGAGCTTCTTTCGTACACTTATCCCCAACGTTAAACCTGCACCTTAATAAAATTCCGGGTGTTACAATATGCATGCCATATCCAAAGATCATAGTCAGCTACAGCTTCCAGAATAATACTTGGAGATTTACTACGACCGAAATATTGTCTGCCCCAACCCGTTGGACAATTCTTCCATTTCCAATGCATACAATCTAGACTACCTTACATTCCTCGAAAACCTCGTTGTTCTCCAACTTGGAGTAGTCATGCCACATCATTAGCATTAGGTGTTCGTAGATAGCGCTCTCCAAACACCTCCACGATAGCACGACAAAAACGCTTCAAAGATTCTAAAACCGTGGATTCGCCTATTTTAATGTACTCGTCTATAGAATCTGCAGAATAACCATATGCCAACATTCAAAATACAGCAGTTACTTTCTGAAAGACAGACAATCCAAGTTTGCCGCATCATCTTCAAAATGTCTTCAACAATCCGAAGTTCAGCCTACAAAGTTAACGAAGATATACAATTATGTCGTTGTTATATTGATGTGTCTCAAAATCCAATAATAGGTAGAAACCAAACAAAAGATAAGCTTTGGACAAGAATAGAAACTGAATTACATGCATTTGAACCATTCACAAGCAATCCTCGAACAAGAAGATAACTGGAAACACGCATGTCTTCCATTCAGAAAGCTACCAAAAAATTACGAGGATATATCAATCAAGTTCAAAACAGGAATCCAAGTGGTACTTCTGAACAAGATATCGTAAGTATTTATTGTTTTTGTTGATTATTATTTTATTAATTTAAATATATTATATGTTGTTTTCATAGATGAGTGAAAAAAGAGTTGTTAAAACTAGACGCATCTTACAAGAAGGGGTTTAAGTTTGATCATGTTTGGCACCTCATGAAAGATTTCGAGAGTCCTTCAAATGCCACTGCAACACCTGAATATCAACGACACAGTCCTTATCAATCACCTTCCCCTGGTCCAGGTTCATAGTCAGGGACAGATGTTGGTTTACCCTCGTTGAATCTTAACGTCGAAGAAGGTATTACTTTAACAGAAAGACCAATTGGTGTAAGGAAGGCAAAATCCAGGCTCCAATCTGATAATAAGCTAGAGACTCTAGTCAAAGGTAGCAAAAAGATGAGCAAAGCTATAAACAAAAACATTGAGGTTACCACGAAAAGGAAGGAAGTTCAAGCTAAGAAAAATGCAATAAATATAAGGTTGGCAGACGACAAAATTATGTTTACTGATTTAAATTCTATCACTGATCCCGTGTTTTTTGAGTTCATAAAAAATGAGAAACTCCGCATATTGAGAAAGAGAACAACAGAAGCTCAGGTTGATACGTATGGACAAGGAGCAGAATACCAAGGATCTCATTATCGAGCATCTCAATATCAAGGATCTGGAGAAGAAGTTCAAAACCAAGTCGGAGGATCTCAAGATGCGACAGATAACCAGTACTATGGAAGTCAATGGACGCTTTAATTTATGTCTACTTTTTAATTTTTCTGCTATGAGATTATTCTTATTATCCAGTGTTACGTATGTTTAATTATGTTATGACTTTGTATTTTATGACTTTTATATTAATCTTAAATTTCTTTGTCGTATTTCAAAATTAATTACATATATATATATATATATATATATTATAAATATTAATTTACAATAATTAAATAATAATTAAATGAGTCATTTATAAGTTATTATATATAAGTTATTAATATATATAAGTTACAATATTTATTAATAAAATAGTAATAGTTTTAGGAGAAAGTGCTGGGATCCACCAATTTGGCGTGCCAAATACACACGTAAAATATGATGTTCAAATATGGTGGCCGACAAATATATTTTTCAAATGGCGGTCGGTTGGAGTTGTTTGGCCGACAAAAAATCTAATATAGCGGTCCGTTGGAGTTGCTCTGTTAGGTCATGATCTTCATACAATCCAAGAACTAGTAACAAGAAGATGTAGAAGCTTTATTAGAAAAGTAAATCTAAATTAGAGAGAACACAATGTGATTAGAGAGCTACATCTTGAATTATCAAAGTTGTTATTACAAACTACATTACATGTCCTATTTATAGTCTACATCTCTTGTTACAACAGTTAAGCATAAACCCTTTAACACAGCTATTGCTTTACAAAACTTTCAAATATAAAGGACAACTTCAGTGTCCTAACATGCTCTTAGAGCATCTCCAACCTTGGCAACAATTTTAGCACAAAAAACACCAATGGTGGGCCCTACACCAAAAAAAAACCCTCAACTCCAACCATACTCTAAAAAATACACCAAATTTGTGGATCCCTCATTAAAATAACATATTTTATTTACTATTTACTATTTTTAATAATAACGATAATTATACTTTGTAAAAATTTAATAATTAATAATAAGTAATTTATTTATTTAATGAAGACCAATAAAAAAACCATAATTTTTAATCAATATTACATTTAAATAAAATTACATTAATTCAAATAACACAAATTAAAAACATGATTAAATAATACTAATGCTCCGAGTTGGTATATTCGTCCATAAATGATCAATTAATGCATCTCGAAGTTCAAAATGAGCGTTTTTATCTTTGATATTTTTATGTTGAGCAAGAAATTGTTCAACTCCACCATTGTTATCGTTCACCATCTTAACTCTCACATTTGGCTCCTCATGTCGTTCTTCAATTGGTGCATTAATATCACGTTGATCTTCAATGATCATATTATGCATAATGATACATGAAGTCATTATATCATGCAATATTTCATTTCTCCACAACCGTGCAGGTCCTGCTACTATTGCAAAGCTTGATTGCAATACGCCAAATACACGTTCCACGTCTTTTCTACATGCTTCTTATTTCATTGCAAAATATATTTTTTAGGGCCACGTGGATCATGAATAGATTGAACAAGAGTGGCCCATTTTGGATATATACCATCAGCTAAATAATAGCCCATATTATACGGTTTTCCTTTGATGACATAATTAGCAGGAGGAGCAGTACCTGCTTTAAGATTGGCGAAAAGATGGGACGATTCGAACACATTAATGTCATTATTGGACCCTGGTAAACCAAAATATGCATGCCATATCCAAAAATCATAGTCAGCTACAACTTCCAAAATAATACTTAGAGATCTACTACGACCGGAATATTGTCCGCCCCAACCCGTTGGACAATTCTTCCATTTCCAATGCATACAACCTAGACTACCTAACATTCTTGGAAAACCTCGTTGTTCTCCAATTTGGAGTAGTCGTGCCACATCATTAGCATTAGGTGTTTTGTAGATAGCGATCTCCAAACACCTCCACGATAGCACGGCAAAAACGCTTCAAAGATTCTAAAACCGTGGATTCGCCTATTTTAATGTACTCGTCTGTAGAATCTGCAGAATAACCATATGCCAACATTCGAAATACAGCAGTTACTTTCTGAAAGACAGACAATCCAAGTTTGCCGCATCATCTTCAAAATGTCTTCAACAATCCGAAGTTCAGTCTACAAAGATAACGAAGATATACAATTATGTCGTTGTTATATTGATGTGTCTCAAAATCCAATCATAGGTAGAAACCAAACAAAGGATAAGCTTTGGACAAGAATAGAAACTGAATTTCATGCATCTGAACCATTCACAAGCAATCCTCGACCAAGAAGATCACTGGAAACACGCATGTCTTCCATTCAGAAAGCTACCAAAAAATTAAGAGGATGTATCAATCAAGTTCAAAACAGGAATCCAAGTGGTGCTTCTGAACAAGATATCGTAATTATTTATCGTTTTAGTTGATTATTATTTTATTAATTTAAATATATTATATATTGTTTTCATAGATGAGTGAAGCAAAAGAGTTGTTAAAACTAGACGCATCTTACAAGAAGGGGTTTAAGTTTGATCATGTTTGGCACCTCATGAAAGATTTCGAGAGTCCTTCAAATGCCACTGCAACACCTGAATATCAACGACACAGTCCTTATCAATCACTTTCCCCCGGTCCAGGTTCATCGTCAGGGACAGATGTTGGTTTACCCTCGTTGAATCTTAACGTCGAAGAAGGTATTACTTTAACAGAAAGACCAATTGGTGTAAGGAAGGCAAAATCCAGGCTCCAATCTGATAATAAGCTAGAGACTCTAGTCAAAGCTAGCAAAAAGATGAGCAAAGCTATAAACAAAAACACTGAAGTTACCATGAAAAGGAATGAAGTTCAAGCTGAGAAAAATGCAACAAATATAAGGTTGGCAGACGACAAAATTATGTTTACTGATTTAAATTCAATCACTGATCCCGTGTTTTTTGAGTTCATAAAAAATGAGAAACTCCGCATATTGAGAAAGAGAACAACAGAAGCTCAGGTTGATACGTATGGACAAGGAGCTGAATACCAATTAAGGATCTCAATATCGAGAATCTCAATATCAAGGATCTGGAGAAGAAGTTCAAAACCAAGCCGGAGGATCTCAAGATGCGACAGATAACCAGTACTATGGAAGTCAATGGACGCTTTAATTTATGTCTAGTTTTTAAATTTTCTGCTATGAGATTATGCTTATTATCCAGTGTTATGTATGTTTAATTATGTTATGAATTTGTATTTTATAACTTTTATATTAATCTTAAATTTCTTTGTCGTATTTCAAATTTAATTATATATATATATATATATATTATAAATATTAATTTACAATAATTAAATAATAATTAAATGATTTATTTATAAGTTATTATATATAAGTTATTAATTATATAAGTTACAATATTTATTAATAAAATAGTAATAGTTTTAGGAGAAAGTGGTGGGATCCACCAATTTGGCGTGCCAAATACACACGGCAAATATGCCGTTCAAATATGGTGGCCGACAAATTTATTTTTCAAATGGGAGTTGTTTGACCGGCAAAAAATCCAATATAGTGGTCCGTTGGAGTTGCTCTAATGGGCCTAGTATTGAAAGAAAAAGGGTGTGAATTACATTTTTAATCCATCTACTTATTGAAATTAACAAACTGGGCCCCCAATCTAAAAACTTAACTAAATTGGTCCTCATAGTTACATTTTTGTAACGGTTTGGTCCATAACTAACATAGTTAAAAACCCATTGGAATGAGAACATTTGGCATTGTAGGTTTTTGTTTTATTGTTTATTAAAAACTAAATTATATTATCTTACTTAATGTTATATATTCGATATTGTATGCGTATATATATATATATATATATATATATATATATATATATATATATATATATATGTGTATGTGTGCATGTGCTTGTATCTATAACCATTTGCACAAAATAGGACTCTGACAAACCCCACCCTCCAAACTCCAATCAAGTCCTCGACAGTGCATCCCCTCATTGACCATTTACTCGAATCAAAATCTCCTACCATGCTAGCATTTACCTATTTCTTTTTTGGTTAACATATAAGTAATTTTTTAGGTTAAATTCATAATGGCGGTTGATGAAATAATTCAATGTCTTTAATATATCAAGTTAATAAATAAAGTAATATTTTTCATATTTAGTAAAAAGAAATGATACTTTAATCGAATAAAAAAATAAGATTAAAAAAAATACCAATTTAAGATAAAGTATTAAAAGGCAATAAGATAGCACAAGTAATCAAACTTCTTTTATACCATTTTTAAGATATAATAAAAGGATGAATTACAAGTTTTACATATGATTTGGATTTTGGTATTTTGAGGGTTGGAGAAAGAGACGATCTGATCCTTTGACTCTGTCAGCTTCTTCTTTCAGTTTCTTGGTTTTGATCTGATCATCTTCAGGGGTGATCTTTCCTTTTCCTTTCCGTTTTTGCCCCTCAGTTGATTGTTCCCCCTCAGTCCTTGTTCTTTCAGTGTTGCTGGAGAGGGTATTTGCTTTCTCCCCCTCATCAGCACGGGAAGAAGCAAGAAGAAGTCCGTTGGAGGAAAGCTTCTAAAGTGAAGATGCAATGGACGCATGACTTTATTAAGTTCAAGGCTGATTAGTCGATGCGTGTCTTTGATCGTGAATATAGTCGGATGCACTACTCCAGATTGAGGAGCTCCATACAAAGCTTGAGTTGGTCGGATTGAGAATCGATCTTTGTGTGCAAACTTTCCAAGAAATTGACAAAGAAAGTATGAGACAAGATGCAATCTCAGTTTGTGTATGTTTAACATTTGTGATATGTTGAGCAGACAGAAGTTGTGATTGTCTCATATTGGATACTTGCCTCTGAAGATCTGAAAGTTGTTGAATGGAGGAAGAAGAGCTTGGGTAGTATGAGGATGGGTTGAAGGATGGAAGAATGGGGTGAAAGAATGATTGGTTTAAAATGGGATAGAAGGGTTGTTATTAGAAAAAAAGTATTTGATTCGTAAAGAATCTGAAGAGTGCAAAGGTTCGGATGTGGTTGGGTTGATGGGGTGAGAAGCAAAGGCTTAAGGTAAGGATATTAACTTAGGATTCATCAAATACGGAGGGAGGGGATTCATGTTGTTGAAAGGCTAAAAGGCAAAATCATTATCCCGTGTTCGTGTTTTGGAGATGAGATAGGGGTAGGTGCCAACATACCGGATGATTTTGACCGAATGACCTAATATCCAAATCCGACAAAGGGTCAAGTAAGATTGCATTGTCGGATAGAGATGTTGTGTCAGTGTGTGTTGGTAAAGGAGAGACTATTCTGAACGGATTCTCTTTGAGGAATGCTATTTTGGCTTCAATAAATAGCCTAGTTTGACAAGAAGAATCCATCCATTTTAATCCGAAGGTTTGAGAAAAGATGATCATACCTGTAAGGATTGTTGGTAGCTTGCAACTCAAACAAGAAGTCACTTGAAATATTCTTCTCAGGCTTGTTGAGGATGATGAGAGAGATGAACCGTATGTATGGGATTGCAAAATGCTTTCTTAGTACAATGATCTTTTTAATGTCATTAAATAAAGATTCTGTAAAGTTGATGTTCTTTTGGAAATTAGTGAGTAAGCCAATTTTATGGTGGTGCTAGGTATTTGATCGTACACTGTGGTTTTGTTGCTCAAGCATAATGTTAGCTGAGAAAAGAGAAAAAGTACCATACACTACTCAGCAACTTACGGTCCAGTCCAGGGTCCCTAGGCTGAGGATTTGGCTCCTTTTTCCATCTTTCTATACTCAATAGTGGTGAGTACATCTTCAAGATCTGAGTCGTCAAAAAGATCTTCAAAGGATTTAGAGTTAGTTTTTGGAAGTTGAAGAGCTTTGGCTAGATCGTCCATAGTGAAAGAGAGGTAATCTTTGAAGAGAATGTTGGCATAGATTTCTCGAGTATCAATTTTGTAAGAACATGAGTTCCAGAAGAAGTCTGCTCATTTTTGGCTCAACTGTGAGAGCATATCTAAGAGAGCATTTTGATAAGAAATCCCTGATAATGTGGTGTTCTAGATACCCCTATGACTTTCTTGAGGAAACTGACATAGTTTGTGAGCTTGATTTTGATTGGTCTCACAGGTGCATTACTACATGGAGAAGCTTTGAAGAGAGAATCATGGAAGAAGTGTTGAGAGAAAGAAGATGAAGATTAACAAGAGAAAATCGGTTGATCTTGAAGATTAGTGAGATTTTCAAGCTTAAACCGTGGGTTAAATAACCAAGATGAGATTTTCAAGCTTAAACTGTGGGTTAAATAATCAAGATGAGTCATTATGAGCTTCATTAGGAAGAGAAGAGTTGAGAATATTGTCTGACTCGAAGGGTGTGCCGACTCTTCCAATTCTGACAAACAATCATGAAGATGACATTTGGATTGCATTAGGGTTTTGAACCGGTGATTGAAAAGATGTTTTAAGCAACAGCAAAATCCGACAGACTTGATTGTCGGGTTGATGAAGAAACTACTCAGATGGTACCTGATTATCGGATTGAGGAGGCAAGGATAGGGTATCATACGAGGAGATCAGGATGATATCAGGATTAGGGATAAATCTGATGGTGATCAATCATTATAGAATCCGGGGAGAGTGAAGTCAGGAGAAAGAAGGAGAAGGCGATGGAAGACATCTAAGGTGGCGTTTGGTTCACCGAATGTTTTTGGGAATCTGTCTGTTTGGTTCACAGAATGTAGATTTGGAATTGGAATGAAATTTTGTTAAATGACCAAAATACCCTTTTTGATAATTTTAAGCTTTATTAAAATAGTCATTAAATACTTTATTTTTTAACTAAAAATACTTTAATGTGTAAAACATACAATATACACAACCCAAACATAATAATAAACCAAATGTCTTTACTTGATCGATTTTGAAATTGTTCCAAAAATGGTCCACCTCTTTCTATGTTTGGCTACTAATCAACAAACAGTAATGAAAAACCAAATAATAGCACTCATAGCTTCTTCCAAGAACAATTGCATAATCCTACGTTTGCGTGTTGTGAGACTAAGGGGGTATTTGGGATTGCTTTTTTTTTTGACTTATTTGATCGCTTATACAGTTCTACTTATGAAACAACATGTAAAGCTGTTAGCTCCAAATAATCATAATATTAGAAGTATTGAAAAATAGGCCAAGTATAGAAGACTTCCACAGAAGCTCTGCGGAGTGCCACAGAAGCTCTGTCGGAGTAAACAAGAAGATCATTCAAGAAACACCAAGACCAGATAGAACTAAAGAAGACTGCTATCAGAAGAATCAAGTCACAGAACCTCTGCCACCCTTGACAGAAGCTCTGCGGAAAAGACTGAAGACATGGAAGATATTTATAATATCTTACCACTGTTACAGAAATATCTTACCACTGTTACAGAAATATCTTACCACTGTTACAGGAATATCTTGCTACTGTTCCAGGGTCCGTTCGTCAACTTGTACAAGGCATGGTCTGACTCCTACACGTGTCATACTCAGATAGGACCACCTTCCAAGTTGATATTAGCGCACTTAATGCATGCAGTTTTCCAACTGTTCATACCATCCCTTCTTTCCTGTAGCAATAGTCCTTTTGTCTAGAATAGATCTTTTGTAGTAGTATAAAAGGAAGACTCATGTTGAGTTCTTCCTTAACAAAGATCATCACAAGACATAAGATTAACTCCCACTTTTACATGCAAAGTCTTCTACGCAAGAACACTTGCACATAATTAACGTCAAATCTATTCTTAGTGTTCTTAATCAAATACAGTAATCTTTGAGATATTCATCTGTTCTTCATATACTGTTTATTTGGTATTTTGTGTTGTTTCTATATAAACACATCTGTTAGTTCTTCAAATACGCTTCCGCAACACATCTTATTTGAACTAATAGATTAGATAATCTTTGTTAATCAAATACGGGAACCAACAATTGGTATCAGAGCAAAGCTTGGTTTTCAATATCAAGCGATCCTCGTTTAACAAGATTATAGGTAGAAACGTGGTCTGATTTTAACCTGTTATTCATTCCTACAAACAGATTCTATTTTTCAGTCATTTTCGATTTATTCGATATTTGGTAAATCTAGAGAAAATGTTTCTTTAGTTAAAACTCCATAAAAGTGCACTGTTAAGAGCATCCAAACCCAGAAAATCTTTCCAGATTATTCTTTCGTACTTTTTCGTGTCATATATTTATTCTGAAACTTTCTACTCTTAAAATGACAAACGCACAAAATTTCTTCACAGCTGGTTCATTAACCAAACCACCATCTCTTCTACGAAATGAGTATCCTCAGTGGAAAATAAGAATGATCCATTTCTTTGAGGGTACTGATAAAGAGCTCGTACAATACCTTTATAATCCTCCACATGTCCCTATGTTAACAGTACCTCGTGTACCAGCTACAGCTGACACTCCTGAAATACCTGAGCATCAAAAACCTAAAACCAGGGATGGTTGGTCAGATCTAGATAAAGAAAAAAATGAACTCGCGCAGAAAACAAAAAGAATTCTGATCATGGCAATCCCCAACGATCTCTTCCAGTCCTTAGATGCATGCGAATCTGCGTATGATCTTTGGAAAGAACTGGAGAAACAACTTGGAGGGGGAGCTAAAACTCAGAAAAGCCGAAGGGCTCAATACATAAACGAATACTACGCTTTTAAAGCCCTGAAAACTGAATCTCTACAGACAACGTATGACAGGTTCAACTCTCTGATCAATAATTGCAAAAAGTTCGGCATCCATAGAACTTCTGAAGAGAATAACGTCATGTTTCTCAAAAGTCTGAACGAAGAATGGCTCCAGTTATCTATGTCTTTACAAACCAATGAAGATTTAGATTCCTGGACTCTTTCAGACCTTTACGGAACATTAGCTGGTCAAGAGCCTCAAGTAGCACAAGCAAAGACACTAACCATTGCACCTCTTGCTTTGGTTAGCAAATCTACAGAAGAAACAGAGAGACCGAGGAAAGAAATAGCGACAGAGGAAAAGAAGAAGGAGAAAAGGAAAAAAATGGTGGCAGTTGACAGCGAAGACGAAGAGATTATGGAAGAGGGAGAGATCACTCTGGCATCAATAGCAACATCCTTAGCTCTATTGACAAGAGAATTCAGAGGAAACCAAAAGAGTTCTGGTAATGATAGATATGGCAGAGATAATAGAGAAAGAAGAGAAGATCGGAGTAGAAGGGATCAAGGAAGAAGAGAAGAATCAGCTGACCGACAGAGGTCAGACGACAGAAGTAACGACCAACAGAGGTCGAGTGAAAGATACAACAGAGGAAATGATCGACAGAGATCAGATGACAAGGCAAGCTACACACCACAAGAATGCTACAAGTGCGGTAAGCCTGGTCATTATGCTAATGAATGCAGATCGGAAAAAGGTGGTGACCGACAGAAGTTCGACGATCGTGCTGGTAATACTTCCCAGAACCAAGGTTGCTACAACTGTGGGAAGCCAGGCCACTTTGCCAATGAATGCAGAAGCAGGCCAAATCGCCCACAGAAGGACTCAGCTTTTTACAAAAAGAAAGCTGAGTATTATGCTCAAAAGTCACTCATGGCGAACAAAGTGGTGAACAAGGAAGATTGGGAGTCAGATATAACCTCCGATGATGAATATACCAACAATGCCTTGTTCTGTGGCATGGCAGAAATTAGCTCAGACTCTGACACTGAAGTATCCACTTCAAACTCCACCTCTAGTACTACAGAAGTTGATTTACTTATAATTAAAACTAAAAATATTGAACTGAAAAAGACTTGTGATGATATTCAGAAAAAGCTCACTTTTTATGAAAGAGAAGCTAGACTTCTCACTGAAGAAAAAGCAAAAATTTTCAAAGAAAAGGAAGAATTAGAAGCACACTGGAACAAAAATCTATTCCCTTTAAAAGAGAAAATTTCTGAATTAAATTCATCTTTAAAATCCAAAACAAAAGAACTTTCAGATTCTGAGAGCGACAAACTAAACATTTTAGCTCTTAAGGAATATTTTCAAAAGGAAAGAGAAGTCCTTTGGCAAGATCTACTTAGAAGAGATGTTTTAATTAAAAATTATCGTGATGCACAAAAGGTATATGAGAAAATAAATACTCAAATAGGAAGGCGAGGTATTGGGTACAGTGATATTAATCAAGGCACAGAAAACAAAAGGAATAAGCCTCTGTCATCTCTATTTGCTTTAGGAAAAATCAACAAACCTAATTTTCCAAACTTAATCTCTGTAAGTAAGAGAGTAAAAGTCTCTGGTGAACCTCACTTAAGGAAAGCCATGAAGATGATAAATGTGTGGTTTGAAAACACATATTTATCACCTTCAACCTCTGTCAAAAGAGGATCCAAACCAAAGAGATATCTGAAAACTCAAGATCAGATAGGAAT
The DNA here is from genome assembly GCA_033807775.1 of Saussurea involucrata. Classification (NCBI taxonomy): domain Eukaryota; kingdom Viridiplantae; phylum Streptophyta; class Magnoliopsida; order Asterales; family Asteraceae; genus Saussurea; species Saussurea involucrata. Next base: position 145,117,835 of record CM066322.1, on the reverse strand, counting down.
CTTCAAGTTTGGTAAACCAGAGACTCAAACTCAAGTTGCTTTTGTCTGCACAATAGATTCTGAAAAGAAATTATCTGCAGAAGCACTTGAGTTCAAACCAATCTTTTCAGAAGAAAAAATAAGAAATATAATTGAAAAAGAAATAACGGAAATCGGGAAAATAAATATTTTGAAAAATCTATGTACACCTTCTACAGATCAAAAACTCTCTGAAGAGATCTTATCAGACACCTCTGTTGACTTAGAAAGTAAATTTTCAGATGAAGAAAGCAAGTATGACACATGCTCGGAAAGTCCAGCCTCTGTCGAAAGAAATATTGATGACTCAACCTCTGTATATGAGAACGATTCATCATCTGACGAATCAGAGACTGACAGAATAGAAAAGGTTCCTTGTGACTCGGAGGTTATTAAACAAACCTCTGAAGTTCTTAACAGAACTATTCCTCTAAAGGAGAAAATCACTGGAATTCCAATCTGTCCAGACTTTTTGGATATGTGCATACAAGCCAAAACCTCTATTGAGCTTGAAAATTTCAAACAACAGAAGTTAAAGTCCACTCAAAATCCAAAAGATTCAAAGTTTTTAAAACCCTTAAAAATTAAAGAGAAACCAACATGGCAACAAAAGGGTAAATGGCCAAAACCTAACAAATCTTTTTCTTCTGTGGCAGTGAAATCAACAGAAGTTCACCACAGAAGGGACTCACAGAAGGCTGCTACAAACAAGGATTTTTTCCAACAATCTAATATACATAAATCTTCTTGTAATAGGAAGCCATATGCTAGAATAGAATGTAATGCCTCTGTGGCCCAGTTTAAAGCTTTCAATGAAAATTTCAAGCAAATCACTTCTGATGTTCTATACTGTCATTGCTTTGATCTAATGTTCAAATTGAATAATCATTTCTGTAGTTCAAATTGTTTTCTCTCTGCACCTAAATCAAATATTAAAGAGAAACAAACTGATTCTTCGACAAAAGATAAAATGTATTTCAAGAATGCTAAGGCAAACTTGAAAAATTCTGACAAAACTGGACCCATGTGGTTATGGGTACCTAAAACTCTGTGATTGTCTTGCAGAAGCAGTATGTGCCAATCTGGTATCTAGACTCCGGATGCTCAAGGCACATGACTGGCAACAGAGGTCTTCTATCCACATACCAAGAAAAACAAGATGGTGGATCAGTGACTTTTTGAGACAACAAAAAGGGACACATTAAAGGCTATGGAGTCATAAAGAACGAAAATATCACAGTACACAAAGTTGCATATGTGGATGGCCTAAAACACAACCTACTCAGTGTCAGCCAACTTTGTGACACAGGATTCGATGTACTGTTCAAGAGAACATTTTGCTCTCTACTAAGTGAAGACACCGGAATAGAACTTTTGCGAGCCAAAAGAAAAGGTGATATGTATCTAATGAACTTCAATGCCAAAAACAAGGACAACATTTGTCTTGTTGCAAGCAAGAGTGAAGAAGCCTAGCTATGGCATAACAGGTTCTGTCATTTAAATTTTCATACTCTGGATAAACTGGTAAAACTTGATATAGTCAAAGGTTTACCTATTGTTAAATTTAATAAGGATCATTTATGTTCTGCCTGTGAAATGGGAAAACTCAAAAGAGCTTCCCACAGAGGCAAAACTGATGTGTCTTGTCCTAGGCCTCTATACATGCTTCACGTTGACCTCTGCGGTCCAATCGCTATACAGAGACTAGGTGGCAAGAAATATATACTTGTCTTAATTGATGAGTATTCACGATTTACATGGGTTGAATTTGTCAGAAAGAAATCAGATGTACCATGCATCCTGATTAATCTAATGAAAAGAATCCAAGTTCTTTATGAGTGCAGAATTCTGAAGTTACGAAGTGACAATGGCACAAAATTCAAAAACTCTGTCATTGAAGCCTATCTCACAGAAGAAGGAATATCCCATAACTTCTCTGCCGCTCGCACCCCACAACAGAAAGGCGTGGTCGAACGAAAGAACCGCACGCTCGTGGAGGCTGCAAGAACCATGCTTTCTGCATGCGGATTACCAATGACCTTTTGGGCATAAGCAATTTCAACTGCTTGCTATACCCAAAATCATTCAACAACGTGAAAAGACACATCAAAACTCCTTATGAATTGATCAACAAATGGCGACCAAACATCAAGTTTCTCCATGTGTTTGGATGCAAATGCTTTGTCTTAAACGGCAGAGATTCAAGAGGAAAGTTTGAAGAAAAGGCTGACCAAGGCAAGTTCATCGGGCACTCTGCCGCTTCCAAAGCCTACAGAGTTTACCTTCTGAAGTCGCGCACGATAGTAGAAAGCATCAATGTGTCCTTTGATGACTCATTCCAAAAGACTTCTGAACAACAAGGTTCAGAACTCGGGCTAAACAAGGAATCCTCTGGCATCTCAAAAACAAATGAAGATTTAAGTCTTCTATTTCAAGAGATGTTCAACAACGATGTCAATCCCTCTGCTAGAACCAACAAAACCTCTGAAGAATCACCTTCTATAAACAACGTAAGTATCTCTCTGTCTGATCCATTCAATACCTCATCCTCTTCTGCAACTACTATAGGTACTGAAAATCGAACAAAAGATACGACAACAAAAGATTCAACAACAGAGGTAACCCAAATACTAACAAATCCAACAGAGAAAAAAACACCAGAAGAAACACCAGAGGGAAGTGAAGATGAAACCACAATGCCTACAGAGAAGGAAATTCCAACTCTAATACCCATTCCTACAGAAGCTGAACTAAACACATGGGCAGAACCATCAACCAGTTCAACCATAACTTGATGACTCAAATGATCATCTTCCACGAACAACTCAATGGACAAAAATCCATCCTCCAAGCCAAATCATCGGTAATCCCACTAATAAGGTAAAAACAAGATCAGCTTCTGCAAATTTTTGTTTCTTTACCAACTTTATTAGTGTGATCGAACCGAAAAAGATCTCTGAGGCACTGGAAGACCCAAACTGGGTGGATGCTATGTAAGAAGAGCTTCTGCAGTTTGAGCAAAACAAGGTCTGGACTCTAGTACCTCTGCCACGAGGGAAAATGCCATAGGGACTAAGTGGGTCTTCAGAAACAAAAAGGATGAGGATGGAGTGATCATTCGAAACAAAGCAAGACTGGTGGCCAAAGGATATCGCCAAGAAGAGGGCATAGATTACGATGAAACTTTTGCCCCTGTTGCACGGCTCGAAGCAATAAGAATTTTCTTAGCCTTCGCAGCCCACAGAGGTTTTAAAGTATATCAAATGGATGTAAAATCTGCCTTTCTCAATGGTGAAATTCAAGAAGAAGTATACGTCCAACAACCACCAGGGTTTGAAAGCTCAAAGTACCCAAGGTATGTCTATTACCTCGACAAAGCTCTATATGGACTGAAACAGGCTCCAAGAGCATGGTACGAAAGACTTTCTACCTTTCTTCTCGATAACAACTACAAAAGAGGTACCACTGATACAACTCTGTTCTTTCAAGGAGAAGGAAATGAGCTTATTCTTGTACAAATATATGTAGATGACATTATGTTTGGGTCTACTAATGCACAAAAATGTAAAGATTTTGAAAAGCTCATGCAGAGTGAGTTTGAAATGAGTATGATGGGAGAATTAACCTTTTTCCTCGGACTTTAGGTCAAACAAACATCAGAAGGAATTTTCATAAACCAATCAAAATATGTCTCTGACATACTTGAAAAATATAGCCTCTCTGATGCCTCTGTCATGAAAACCCCAATAGCCACTGGAAATAAACTATTTTCAGATCCAAATGGCATCTCTGTCGAGTGCACGCTTTACAGAGGAATGATTGGGTCTTTATTATACTTAACTTTCAGTAGACCTGACATAACGCATGCCACATGCCTCTGTGCAAGATATCAAGCTAATCCTAAGAAGTCACATTATATTGTTGTAAAGAGAATCTTCAGATACCTTAGAGGGACAAAAAATCTTGGTCTCTGGTATCCACAGAACACTGGTTTTGGACTAAAAGCATACACAGATTCAGATTCTGGAGGATGTAAACTCGACAGAAAGAGTACCTCTGGGAGTTGTCAATTCCTAGGTGGGAAATTAGTAACCTGGACTTCAAAGAAACATAATTGTGTCTCAACATCTACGGCAAAAGCTGAATACGTTGCTGCTGCTAGCTGTTGCTCTCAAGTTCCGTGGATGAAAACACAGCTGAAAGACTTTGGTCACATCATCTGCAAAATTCCCATCTTCCGTGATTCCAAAAGTGTAATTGCCATCTCTGCAAATCCAGTACAGCATTCAAAGACAAAGCACATAGATATCAGGTATCACTTTCTGAAATATCATGTTGAAAACCAAACCATCGAGATGCATTTTGTACCAACAGAATTTCATCTTGCTGACTTATTCACCAAGGCACTTGATGAGAAAATATTCCTTTACTTGGTGGGTAAATTAGGAATGATAAATATGAGTTAACCTCTGTAAGTATCTAATCTTCATTTTAAAAAATATGTATAATTTTTTTTATTATTTATTTATTTTGCTTTTGTAATATAAAATATAAAATCTCAATTCTGAAAACAACAGAGCTTCTGTAGGACTCCTCAGAACCTCTGACGATCCTTACAGAGCCTCTGATACACTTGACCTAGGTTATATACATTACTTCTGATCATTGAACCAAGCATAGGTCAAGGGGGAGCAGAAGGAGAACTACTTGATCTACAGAGATTTATAAGTCAAGGGGGAGCAAAGGAAGAAATGACATCTACAGAAGAAAAGAACTTTGACGCACAAAGAAGAACAAAAAGGTTGGTATCTCGTACAAATTCTTTTTGAAAATAATTTTCTAGGACACAAATTTCTAAATATGTTCTAGAAACATTATTAAATACATTCCAAATAAAATTTGATCAAAAAGAATATTGCGTTTTCCATTATTAGAAATTTAAGGTCACAGAGCCTCTGCTGAGTCCAACAGAGGTTCTGCGGGCAAAAGCTCTGATCATAAATCCATAATCTTGGAAACTCTGTCGAATCAACTTGGGTGTCAGATTTCAAAAAGAATCTTCGCGTACTAATGCAATACATCTGAAGTCAATGGTTACAGAATTCTTCCCACAATAGAAATTCTGTAGACCATCTATTGTCTAAAACAGACTTTGCTGCATAAAACCATTTTTCAAAAACAATTTTCTAGGACACCAGCTTTCAAATTAGTCCTAAAAACATTGTTAAAAACAATCAAAAACTTGGATGATAAAAAATGTTTATAAATTGTTAGATATGAGAATTCTTGTCTCAGAGCCTCTGCTGGCTCTGACAGAGGTCCAAAAACCTCTGTAAAGGAGTTTCTATACTAATAATTTATCGATTCTCTCCATGGACTTTACAACCATTTTTTTGTGAAGATACAACCTACAGAGGCAAGAAAAACAAGGTTTTCAAATCACAGAGCCTCTGTCAGTTTTTTCTATTGGGGCATTTCTGTAACAGTAACGATAACGGTAACTTTTCTGCGAGTGAGAATCATGTGGAGGTAAAGAAGCCCACGCGCCTTGCATTAATAAGGCCGCCCACGACGTCTAGTCATAACTGACACAGATGACGTGTCATCTTTTCATTGGACCTACATGGAGCACGTTCCTCTGGAAAGTTAAACCCGCCGTAACCACTCAAGTGCGGACCCCAAATATTATTTACCTCAAAATATTAACCCTTTCAGATTCTACGGTTACATACTCAGTATAAAACCCAAGTTACCTTTCCTCACAAAAACTTTACTTACTTTCTTCTCCGGCGAACCTGCTACTATTCTCAAATCTTCATTTTTCTTTGCAAAAATGGCTTCCAGTTCCCACGCTGCTCAGAACTCTCCGGCGAACTCTCCTCAACAATCTCCAGTACATTCAGAGCACTCCCACAACCCTAACATCGCCGTAAATGCAGAAACAGAAAACTCCGGCGACTCTGCAAATTTTGCACCAACCACCAACCTTCAACATTTTCTGAACAAAGAACATTTTGAGGATGTTCTTCCATTAAAATCCAACAACTGTTACCTGGTACCCTCACCAACAGCCTTCGGCGAAGCCCATGCCCTTCTCCTCAACATTATGGAAAACTATATCCTATACCCCCTCCTTTCCAAAACCCCAACCAAAATCCCTGCTCGATATCTGAATCAAATTTGGCAAAGTTGCCGATTTGATTCAGATGATTCTCTGATAAAAGGCTATATTTCGAAGCCAGACAAATCTGAATACCTCGAACGCATGTTCAACAGAACTATGTTCTCGTTTGAGTTCAACCAGCCAACCAGAGGTCTACTTGGAATAAAGAAATATGCTGAGGTTCCGACGGACGAGGAGCTCTGTCGTTTTGTAGAGATGTTAGGGTATAACACAACCCTAAGGAAACACAATGATTTCCGCAGAGGCAGACTACCACCTCTGTGGAACACCCTCTTCTCCATCCTGAATCGTTGTCTCACAGGGAAAACTGGCAGCTCCGACCAGAGCTCACACCAAATCCTGACCATCATGTATGTGATCTATTACGATCTTCCACTTGATTTTGCCACCATCATGATGCAGGAAATAGTAAATACGATCGACAGAAAGCTTGCAACCCAAAAGGCCAAAAAGAGAAAAACCTCTGCAACAACACCCCAAAAGAAGAGCAAGAAAAGGAAAACCACAGAGGAAACTACAACCTCTGCACCTCCCTCCCCTCCAAAACAAAGGAAACGAAAAACCAAATCAACAGAAGAGGGAGCCCCTAAGCCAAAGAAGAGGAAGTCAAAGAAAAAGAAACCCACATCACCTCTGCAGGTCATTACAGAGGAAGTCGAACAGGAAGAGGAAGATCAGACTATACCTCTGCAACCTCCCTCCCCAATAATCTATACAGATCAACAGGGAGACTTTAATGCCTTCCTCAACCATCCCGACATAGCTCACACCTTAGATCCATCAGGATGGATCGCAGAACCGTTGGATCAGAACATTCAAAGTCAGACTACAGAGGTTCTGCGCACAACAGAAGAACTTTCCCCACCTCATTCCAGTTTTGACACTCAACGTCGAACCCCTCAACAAACAATAGAAGTCATATCTGAGGCTCAAGGTACACAATCTATGCACCCTCACGTTCGACAACTCATAGGATCTCATTTTATATATGATTCCTTAAGATCAGAAGTAGAAACGACAATAGTGGAAAGTGCAGAAGAAGAGGTAGGCATAGAGATCACAATAGAGGAAGAGGTTAGGGTAGAAACCACAGAGGGTTCTACAGAAAAAGATGTCGCAGAAGTAGAAGGCACACATCCCCAACCCCCTCCCAGTGCAACCCACATATCTGATACCGCCGGTCTAGCGGCAGAGGGTATCATTGAAAAAGAGCAGCACAACTCGATCCTAACCCCATCCAGCCAGCCAGAGGTTACTCTTTCAACCTCTGTGCCTATTATAACCGGGGAAACCATTCCTGGGGAATCCTCTCGAAAGGACTCACCCATTGTTCGTGATTCATCGCCCAGAATCACATCTGACATCCCCGCAGAGGAATTCGTTTCCTCTGCCACGCACACAACAATAGGGCCAAACCTCCTTTCAGAGAGGAGTAGAGAGCACAAAGACAAAGAGACTCTAGACAAGTCTCCAAGTCAACAGAAGGACATTCCAATACCCACCTCTGGAGTGGATTTGGACACTGACCTTCACAGAACTTCTGTAGAGGTTGAAACACAAGTTTCTCCTCGAGGATCAGAAAGAAATCCTTCCACCCTCAACGTAAAAACATGGGTAAACGAAGGTGTCCCAGGAACAGGGACTCACTCTGGGAACGAATGTGTTCCCCCAGAGGTTACAACGAGTTCACACGTATCAAGGGATGAGTTCCAAACCCTTGTCACCTCTGTGAACCAAACAATGAAGGAGTTGGAAAGCTCTTTCAAATCCTTTGCAGAAACAACTTCAAGAGCCATTACAAGTCTAAATACCAAAATGGACACCTTGTCCACAGAGGTACAACAAGCTCTGACCCAGATGAAGTCTGCCACCAAAACGTTTGTCACAACCTCTGCCAAACTACATGCTGCAGAATTTGAAAGAAGTGCAACCTCTGCATTAAGCGAGTCTGTCAAAAACTTCCTGCAAAAACTCAAAGATCAATCCTCTACTTTTAAGGGCCTTACACCTGAAGACCTAAAGAAGGCCTTAGAAGAAGTTCAAGAGCAAACACTGCAAAACACTCCAACCATGAAGCCTTCTGACAACATGACCAGAGTTCAGCTCACAGAACTTGGGCAAGGAATCCTTGATCAAATGACAGAGTTCATCAGAGCCTTCACAGCTGCCAACGCAAACTACGTCAGAGAGTTTCAAGCAAGCGTCGGCAAAATGCGCTTCAACACAGAAGCAGAGGTTGAAAAACTACTCGGCCTCTGTGATGACTTATGTGCGAAGATGACTGCTGCAGGGGCTGTTCCACCAAAGAAATCAGATACATCATGCAGGGCAGAGGGTACTTCTAATATAAATCAGGATGACTCTGATGATGACCATCATGGTCCATCAGATCATCCTGAGGGGGAGAAACAAGGGGAAAAACAAAGGAAAATAGCTGCAAGCATTCCACCAATATCAGCAGAACCAATTTCCTCTGCACCCCCAACCCAAACCCAAACTCAGGAAACACAACAGAGACCCACAGAAGAAACACCAGCCTCTGTGGAAACCACCTCTGTCTTTGAAAAAGATGTCCCTCAAGTTCAAATCCTGACATCTTCATCCTCAGAAACTGAAAAGTCACAAACCACAGAGGCAATCCCCATCATACCCAAAGAAACCTCTACACCCAAACCAACAGAAGCAATCCCAGAAAGTCCAAAACAGGCAACAGGTTCTGAGCCTCAAGCCAAAGATAAAGGAAAGGGTATCATGACAGAAGAACCAAAGAAGAAAAAGCCAATGCCTCAGATGACAGAGAAGTTGATGAAGAGCTCATTTGATGCCTTTGTCACTCTTAAACCTGAAGAAAACTGGGCATTCAATTTAGATCCTCTGTCAGAAATTCCGATCCTTGATCCAAAAGCAAAGGTAACAAAGGGTAGGGTTGCAGAGATAATACAAGGAATAGATGCTCTGCGAAGACCTATACCACCACCGACTACACGACATGCAGAAATGGAAGAAGTGGTGTATAGGTATCTTTACAGACAACAATATCAGAACAATCCTTCGCCACACATCGAAGATCCTCAACTCAGAGCTGACCTTGACAACACCTTCACCAAAACAAAGCCAAAAGCAAGGGCAGAAGTCTTCTCAGAGTCCAAAATTGAAAATGTAATTTACTGCAAATTCTCTCAAACAAGAACCTTTCCAAAGATCAGGTACAACATCTACAAAGTCAAAAGGGAGAACAAGTCCGAAAATCAATTTTCGGATGCCGATATAAGGAACTTGAACCCCTACGATCTGCCAGATCTTCTACTTTGGACGAAAGAAAACTTCGACAACGATGCTAACAGAAGGGCCTATCAAGTATTCAGGAAAGCGATGAGGGAAAAGCTTCTGCTATATAGCATGATAGACTTTCAACTGGGAAGAGATCTTGGAGTCAGAAACCTAAGCCTAAGACCACCAGAGGATCACTGCCCACCTTCTGTCGTACCCAACTCAATCATTACAACACCAAGGTACGGATTAGTATATAAGGATCCTGCTGGTCAAGTAAGACTCTTTGTGGAAATGGACTGTCAGAAGTATGCAACTAGTACTCTGAAAAAGTTCAGATCAATCCTATAAGAGTACAGAGGTACCGAGCTTATGGATCGAGAATCAGCAGAAAGAATGATCGGAGAAATAGATGCTACAATTGGCTTAAGAGAACTCTGCATCAAATTCTATCACGAGCTCAAAGAAGTGGGATTCGACAACAGAAGTTTCAACGACTTCACAAATGCAAATGTCTGAGTCTCATCTACATACCTCTGTAACTGTAAAATGTCTATGGCATAATTCAAAATGAAAAGAAAAGAAATGAATCTTTGAGGTATAGTTTAACCTCTGTCTATTTCACTTAGCCTAATTATGCATAAAGTCAAATTTTCATTTTTCAATACTTAGGGGGAGATTGTTAGCTCCAAATAATCATAATATTAGAAGTATTGAAAAATAGGCCAAGTATAGAAGACTTCCACAGAAGCTCTGCGGAGTGCCACAGAAGCTCTGCCGAAGTAAACAAGAAGATCATTCAAGAAACACCAAGACCAGACAAAACTAAAGAAGACTGCTATCAGAAGAATCAAGTCACAGAACCTCTGCCACCCTTGACAGAAGCTCCGCGGAAAAGACTGAAGACATGGAAGATATTTATAATATCTTACCACTGTTACAGGAATATCTTTCTACTGTTCCAGGGTCCGTTCGTCAACTTGTACAAGGCATGGTCTGACTCCTACACGTGTCATACTCAGATAGGACCACCTTCCAAGTTGATATTAGCGCATTTAATGCATGCAGTTTTCCAACTGTTCATACCATCCCTTCTTTCCTGTAGCAATAGTCCTTTTGTCTAGAATAGATCTTTTGTAGTAGTATAAAAGGAAGACTCATGTTGAGTTCTTCCTTAACAAAGATCATCACAAGACATAAGATTAACTCCCACTTTTACATGCAAAATCTTCCACGCAAGAACACTTGCACACAATTAACGTCAAATCTATTCTTAGTGTTCTTAATCAAATACAGTAATCTTTGAGATATTCATCTGTTCTTCATATACTGTTTATTTGGTATTTTGTGTTGTTTCTATATAAACACATCTGTTAGTTCTTCAAATACGCTTCCGCAACACATCTTATTTGAACTAATAGATTAGATAATCTTTGTTAATCAAATACGGCAACACATCGCATAGGGCGTCTCTCAGGAGGAGGCGGAGGCGGGTCATTGCGAGGAGGTCTCTCGTTGACAGGTATCTCGTCGCCCATCTTCAGTTGCCTTTTAACTTTTGATTCTTTGAGTAATCGACGGATGGTTCTTTCGATTTCCGGATCGAGTGGTTCGATTCCTTCCCCTCGGGTTTTCCTTGGCATAAACCAATTAATACCTGAAACAGAAAGTAACCAAAATTAGCAATCCAAAAACTGAAAGTGATGAAATCAAATAACAAAAATAAAAAAAATGTTCAATGTAATAGCGCTTATAGCTGGTAGTGCTATCAGTTGCAACTAGTTCCCCGACAGCGGCGCTAAAAACTTGATAGGCGGGTTTACACCCCCCTAAATCTAACCGCAAGTGTACGGGTCGAAATCAAGTAATAGTACAAACAGTACGAGTATCGAACACAGGGAACTAGGAACTATGTATCACAATGACTATAAACTCTATTAACTGAACGGTCGCAAATTGAGTGGTTGGTATGACTTAATTAGTTACAAACAAAAAAATCACAGACGGGACAGTAAACAACTTCGGAAATTTTGATAGAGAAAACAGTTGAGGGTTGGAAATCCTAAGGTTTTCACATACGAACATCTGACTTAAAACGATTACCAGTCATTTCCCCTTAATGAATACCCAATCTCTAAAATCACCGTGGTTCTCTCTCAAGCAACCACGGGTTTTATTCTGAAAGTATAAGTTTTATCTTTCGATCTCAACCTATAAAATTCAAAACACATTAAACTCAAGATTTCAACGGGACTAAGGTTTACCTTGGTATATCTCTATCCAATTTCTCACCTTAGGCATGCAATTTCTAGTTCTAGTTAACAACTAATTCTCTCGAACTTAATTGAAAACAACAAAACAATTGGAAGCTAGCTAAACTCACAAAAGCATTAAAAACCAAATCACATGCTTCATTAAATAGGAAAACTGATAAAAATCTCAAGTCATCTGTTCATAGGTTTAAACCAAAATCACTCCAACCCCCAACATCTAAAGATTAGTTCATGTTGGTGGTGGACAAAAACGCAAGAAAAGGGAAGGAAATAATGTATGCAAACATAGTAAACATGAACGTGGTGAATGTAATGATGAACTCCCTTCTCCCGGCTCTAATCCGCTTTACGTCATGAATTCCTCCTCGTTTGATCCTCTATCATCGCTCCAGAAGCTCCGAAAAACCTTTGAAAATCGCCCCAAGCTGCTGGCCGTCGTCGTGTGCGAGATCTGACCTAAAATCCGGAAAACGCCAAGTTTATGAAGTGAAACAGGGACATGCGCGGTTTGTGCCACGACTTGCAAACCGCACACAAAACCGCGCCGTTTTCTGATGCTCTCCGGGTCAGGTTCGTTTCGTTGTTCGGGCACGGGTCTTGGGCTTCCGTTGGGCTTCGTTTGTACTCGTTTTGGGTTCTTTTCCGCTCCTTTTCCTCGATGTTTGCCTTCCTTCGGATTACCTGCATATTTCACTCGATGAACCGTAAAATTCTGCCTCTTTGCTAGAACACAAGCCAATCTCATTGGTTTGAAGACCGAAAATGACGCCAAAAGTGGCGTTATCAACAACCCCAAACCGAGCGTTGCTTGTCCTCAAGCAAATTAGCGATAAAATAGAATAAAAGTACACATCAGTGAAATAATAACTGCACAACTCCGAATTGGTACCACAAAATGCACTGGTGATTTCCCATACCCATGAATGCCTATCTCACTCTCGCCTCGTCCTTATTCTGTTTGATCTAAGGCCTTCCATTGTGAGTTGAACTCGTGACTGCTCCGATTACATTAAGGTCGTACTAGGTCCACACATACTAGGGAAAACATTTCGCCTCGACCCTACCTCACGGGATACTCTCATTTCACTCGAACCTAGGTTGTCGCACATGTTGTCATGTCTCAGGAATTTATGTACACGAATACTCGAAAATTACATGACAACTCTAATGAAAGACGCACAAATGTCCAAAAAATTGATCTCAAAAGGGAATCAAGTAGCAAGACAGGGAATATTGGTAAAGGTAGTCGTATACTCTAATCACGTTTTCCAGAAGATCATCCAGGTCTTTACAAGGGTTGTAACGGGGTTAGGGTTATGGCTAAGAAACGAAGGGTAAGCGTATCAAAGATCCTCGGTGTGTCAATCTTTAGCAAGTCTGAACTTTCTTGCTTCACATTCTATCCTTTGACCCTCTTTATCACTACTGGAGTCGCTTTGACTCTCTTATTGAGCTGTTGTAAAGCTATCTAAATAACTGTATTTATTTTCTTTTTGTATTTTTTTTAAGATGGGACTTCATTGGTCCTCTTTATTTGATTGGGGCTGCATTGGCCCTCTTTTTTATCTATTTTTCATGACTGGCCTGTACTGCTTCTGATTGACACACTTTCGGATAAGGCTTGGCTAAGGCTTTTGGTTAGGGTTTAATGGTGGGTTTGAAATAAACAAGTGGTGAGTGTTTGGCTGCAAAAATGGGTTATGGATACACACGTAATGGGTCAAAAGGTACGTTAGACAAAAATGGGTTAAAGTGCACACAATGCCTGGAATCATCTCTTAAGGTCCACATGATATGGTTTACTATACCCTTACCCAATATCCCGATGGTCGTCTTTGCTACTCAATGCAATATTATAGCGAGATCATTCTATAATCACGACAAGTAATTCGAAAAAGTGTATACGAATTAGGTGTTTGAATCCCTTGAAATGAAAAGCGTCGTTTAGGCTCAAATCTCTCTATTGGGTGGTCTCCACTAATGTCCCTAGTCATGTCTTTTCCCGGTCCTTCCCTAATGGTCACGTCACTATCACAATATTCTTCCCACCATGGTCGGTCTCAATCAATCATAACAAAAATTTAGCTACTATGATCTAAACATTCAGAAGTGCAGGAAATCTACGTGCATAAACGTGGGCCCGATTGGGCAACCCCAAACCTTACCCACACATTGTCCCCAATGTGTAAGTGTCGGTGTAGGCGATGCGACAAAAATCAGTGTGCAGTTATTACAGTCATCAAGCAGGAAGGACAAAGCATCAATACAAAAACATCAAAGAGCGGGCCCAGAGCTATTCATATATGGCCACCCCAAACCTAGGTCTTGGACTAGGTTTGCCAACTAAGGCCAACCCCAAACCTCGGTAAAACCGAGGTTTGCACAGGATTAAAGGTGAGTGTGTAGATGTTGACAGGTGAGGCACCCCAAACCTAAGTGAAACTTAGGTTTGTTGCATCTCGTTTAACTAATAAGGAAACAAAACATCATATACCACTCGTTACTTACAGAGTAAGAACATACCTGGGTGCCCGGACGGAAGAGATTCTCATGAAAAGTTTTAGCGCCCATATGAGAGACATCGGAGGCGACTGAGAGAGAGAATGCAAAAACAAAAGAAAAACAAAGCAAAAGATAAACGAAAGTAAAAAAACGAAACACACAAAGCAATAACGGAACACACTGCGCAAGAACAGCTTAGAAAGTCATAGGGGCCCACACGGTTTTGGCCGCGGTTTGTAATTCGCGGGATAAACCGCGCAACATTCTTTTTCGCAAAACAAACAGAAGCTTACGCGGTTTGTAAACCGCGCAGGAAACCGCGTAAGTCTCTGTTCCCCAATTTTTTTTTGTAAATCAATTCACTCAAAAGCAAAAATTAAACGGAATCAAACCTCGGTGGCTTGCCTCCCACCCAGCGCCTTGGTTTCGGTCGTGGCTCGACCTTCCTTCTGATCACTCCTTCGGCTTTTCATGATTGCCCGACTCCTCTTCAACTTTACTGTTAATGTCATTTTTAATTGTAATCAAGGTTATTTATGTTAAGCTTTAGCTTTTTGTTGACTTTTATAAGTCAAAGGTATAAATACCCTTGTAGAACTTTTTTGTAACTAGTTGTTCTAATCAGAGATGGCGCACTGATGTTTTACTCTCTCTACGATCTCTATTTCTCTCTCTAGAATACTTGATTAGATCCTGTTATAGATTACCAATTGGTATCAGAGCAAGTGATCGAGTGTTCTTCTGCAGAGATTTCTCAAATTCATCCATCAAATTTTTGATTTTCAGAGAAAAATCGACCGAGTTTCTTGTTTTTCAAGAAAATATATTTTTCTTGAATTCTTACAAGTTTGTGTGAATTTGGATTCGAGTTTGTGATCGCTGGATTCGGTTTTGAAAGAAGATCATTTTAGTTTCAAGGATCATGGACTGATTTTGCGGATTTGGTGTTCGATTTGAAGTTTTTCAAGAATTTTGTTCTGTTCGAGTTCATCAGATCTGTTCATCCGATTTTGGCACTTTTTCGAGTTTTTCTGTGAATCTGTTTTTTTTTATTGTGTTAGAAACTGTTTTTCCTTCAAATTTGCAGAATTTGGAAGTGTATTTCTGCATTTTGAGAGATTTGGATCGTTTTTGGACAGTTTGGGCCAGATTCAAACTTTGCGCCAGATCATTTTTGGTTTCTGAGATTTCTGCCAAGCCACTTTGCGCCACCAACGGGTTGCGCAAACCTTGCTTTGCGCCATCAACGGGTTGCGAGAACCTTATTTTGCGCCATTGCCTCTTAGCGCAAACCCCTCTTTACGCCAAACTCTACTTTGCGCCACTAACCTCTAGCGCAAACTGTACTTTGCGCCACTGTCGTCTAGCGCAAACCTCCACTTTGCGCCATTCACTTCTAGCACAAACCACAGTTTTTAGAAGAAGCTAAAACGCAAGTTCTTACTCTTTATGAATTTGAGTTTTTAACTCTTGCCAAATATGCTCCTCATTTTAAAATTAAATGGACAAATGATGATGAGATTTTAAAATTAGAAGAAGAGAAAAGAAGTTTTACAACAAATATGCAACTTTCATTTGTATACACTCGAGAAAATGAGAAGTACAACATCAAATCTCAAAATTCTAGAAAATCAAGACTTTCTAGAAAATTTTCAAATTTCACAAAGTCCGAAAAAGCTTCATTACCAAACGATTATTTTGATAGTTACGCTATTAATACTAATAAAAAGAATGTACCTCAAATATCTTATGATACTAAAAGATACATTCCACCATTAGTATTAGAGTATAAAATTTTAGATCTTAAAGCTAAATTGGAAGAACAAAATATCTTGTTTGAATTTGAAAATGACATAATTTCTACCTTCATGACTTTAAGTTTTGAAGAAGAAATAAAACTTCAACAAGATACTTTTGAAAAATATAAAAATGTTGTACAATATGATTCCGAGAAAGACACAATGGAAGACGATTCTAACGAAAGTTTTTCTTCTGATGATAAAATTGATTCTGATTTTGACTGTTCTGAAAAAGAAAAGGAGAGTAACTCTGAGGAAAGTCTAAATGAAAAAGTTTCAAAGTTTAATTTCTTACACAAAGTAATGTCTTCTAATTCAGACGTTGAAACAGAGAAAATTGATGATTCTTTTACTATAAATGCAAATTTTCACAAAAGGAATCATAGAAAAAGGAGAAGGTCAAAGAAATCTAAGAAACAAGATTCAAAATCTGGAACTGATTCTGATGCTTCTTCTTCTACTTTCTCAGATAGGTTTGTGAAGAAAAGACCAAGACAAGTTTGGAAAATCAAGCAGTTGTCTATAGATACTTCAACAGATGAGAAGAGTAGCATAGTCAACAACCCTTGTTCAATTAGTTCATTTGCTGAAAATAAAGAGAATTGTAAAAACTCTTTTAGATATTCAATAAAGCAAATGTTTCGAATTGCCAATGGTGGTTTATGTTGCTCCTCATGTTGTAGTTCTGGTGGTGATGTTTATTCATCTGATACATATAAAATTCATTATCCGATGTTTGATTCAAATGCATTTTATAAACACAAAAGTTTTTCAAAGAAAAGAAAACATCCTGTGTTTGATAGGAAGTCTTTTGGAACTAACAAGAAGGGACCCACAACTAGATGGGTACCTAAATCTCCTTGATGTGTTTCTTTTTGCAGCCATGTCATTTGTGGTATCTGGATTCTGGATGCACCAAACATATGACTGGCAATTAGACTTTATTATCTAACTTTAAAGAAAAGGATTGTGGAAGAGTCAAATTTGGAAATTGCGCGACATCTCCAATTCTCGGTTACGGAGACTTAGTTCAAGGGAATATCACAGTGAAGAGAGTGAGTTATGTTGAAGGTCTTAGCCACAATTTGTTCAGCATAGGGCAATTTTGCGATAAGGATCTGGAAGTCAGTTTTAAATCAACAAGGGTTGCTATTAAAAATAATGACGGAAAAGATTTACTTGTTGGGAAAAGAAGATCCAATCTTTATACCATAGATCTTTCAACAGTAAATTCTCCTTCTGATATCTGTCTTGTGACAAAGGCGACCACAAAACAAGCTGGCTGTGGCATAGAAGACTGGCTCATCTCAACTTTAACTACATGGACAGGTTAGCCAAGAATGAACTTGTTCGAGGTCTCCCATCACTCAGATTCGAGAAAGATCATCTCTGTCATGACTGTGAGAAGGGAAAAATGAAGAAAGCTTCTCATAAACCGAAAGCTGAATTTTGCACAAAAGATATTCTGGATCTCTTGCATGTAGATTTGTGTGGGCCGATGAAAACAAGAAGTATTGGAAAGAAGAGGTATGTCCTAGTAATTGTTGATGATTTTTCACGTTATACTTGGGTGAAGTTCCTCAAATCAAAGGATGAAACTTCCGACCATCTCATCAATCTCATTAAGACTGTTCAGACTAACAAACAAAAGGCAGTGAAGGTTGTCAGATCCGACAATGGAACGGAATTCAAAAACAGCACTTTACAAGCGTTCTATGAAGCAAATGGGATCACTCAACAATTTTCTGCCGCAAGAACACCTGAACAAAACGGAGTGGTGGAGAGACGCAATCGAACTTTGGTTGAAGCGGCTCGAACTATGCTCGCATACTCAGGTCTTCCTCTATCTCATTGGGCCGAAGCAGTTTCTACGGCATGTTACACACAAAACAAATCAATCATTCATCGGAGATTCAACAAGACACCATATGAGTTTATGAATGGCATCAAACCAAATGTTTCATATTTCCGAGCTTTTGGGTGTAAATGTTTTGTGCTAAACGATCGAGAAAATCTGAATAAATTCAGTCCGAAAGCAGATGAGGGAATCTTCCTTGGTTATGCTCTTTCTTCAGCAGCTTACAGAGTATATTTGACTTCAGCTAAAAAGGTGGTGGAGAGCGTCAATGTCAAATTTGATGAATCTGAAGAAATGGTTTCGGGAAACACAGGATCCGCTCCCGCTATGTCAGGAGTATTAGCTTCTGGACAAATCAGTTCAGAACCTGTTTTACAACCGACAAATCAGGATCCTACTCTGTCTCCTAATACTCTTACTGATCTTGATTTTTTATTTGAACATTTCTACAATGACTTACCTTCTACTAACACCAATGTTCTACCTATTGTGTCTAATCAGGTAAATACGAACGCATCTACCTCAAATTCCGCTGCACAAAACTCTGATAACGATGCAGTTCATGATACATCTGAACCTGTGATACAAGACGTAGCTTTGGATTTAGAAGTGCCACTTGTGACTGAAGAAACGAATTCGTCACAAATTCTTGAAACGACTGGAGATGTTCAATCTAATGAAAGAGAAACAGTGGATCTGGGTGTCATTCAACAACCAGTTCATCAATCTGAATCAGATGATGTTGTTGAACTATCTCCTCCGATCCCTGAAGTGATACCTGTGTCCTCTAGTGAATCTGATATTCCAGAACCCCCTCCTCAAGTACTTGAAATGATTCAAGAAACAGTTGATCCACTTCCTCATACAACCAAGTGGACAAAAGCACATCCGATTCACCAAATCATTGGTGATCCGTCCGCTAATGTCAGCACGAGATCCAAGTCTGCATCACCGAATGAATGCTTATTTGCTTGCTTCTTAAGCAACATTGAACCAACCAAGGTTTCTGAAGCTTTGAATGATCCAGACTGGGTTATTGCAATGCAAGAGGAACTGAATGAATTCGAAGCATTGAAAGGTGTGGAGATTAGTGCCTAGGCCTCCAGGAAAAAGCGTAATCGGCACTAAGTGGATTTTCAAGAACAAAAAGGACAAGGATGGAATAATTGTGAGAAACAAAGCTCGTTTAGTGGCGAAGAGTTATCGACAGCAAGAAGGAATAGATTATGATGAAACGTATGCACCGGTAGCAAGACTAGAAGCCATCAGAATGTTTCTCGCCTTTGTAGCTTTTCTCGACTTTACTGTATATCAGATGGATGTAAAGACAGCTTTTCTGAATGGGGTACTAAAGGAAGAAGTATTTGTATCCCAACCAGAAGGGTTTGTTAACAAAGCTAAACCTGATTACGTGTTTCGTCTCGATAAAGCTTTATATGGTTTGAAACAAGCACCGCGTGCATGGTACGATGAATTGTCAACATTTCTGCTCAAATCCGGATTCGTTAAGGGAGCTATTGACACAACTCTTTTCATCCGACGTGAAGAACAAGATATCTGCTTAGTTCAAATTTATGTAGATGATATTATTTTTGGTGCGACTGACAAAACTTTATGTAGTTGGTTTTCTGATCTCATGGCTTCCAGGTTTAAGATGAGCATGATGGGGGAAATCAATTTTTTCCTCGGACTTCAAGTGAAGCAGTTGCCTAATGGAATCTTCATCAATCAATCAAAATACGTTTTTGATATTTTGAAGAAATTCAAAATGGATAAATGTACTACCATAGGCACTCCAATGGCTCATGGTGCAAAGGTTGGTCTGGATCCATATGGAAAGGACTTTGATGTCAGAACCTATCGAGGCATGATCGGATCACTAATGTATCTCACAGCTAGTCGGCCAGACATAATGTTTTCTACATGTTTGTGCGCCAGATTCCAGGCACAACCAAATGAATCTCATTTTATGGTGGTCAAACGCATTTTCAGATATCTGAAAGGAACCCCTTACTTAGGATTGTGGTATCCAAAGGGTTCGGATTACAAGCTGTGTGCTTATTCTGATGCTGATTATGGAGGTAGTCAACTGGATCGGAAAAGTACTTCTGGTCATGTACAATTTCTGGGAGATCGGCTAATAAGTTGGGCTTCAAAGAAACAAAACTGTGTGTCTATTTCAACTGCTGAAGCGGAGTATGTCGCTGCAACAAGTTGTTGTTCTCAAGTGTTATGGATGAAGACACAGTTGCAAGATTATGGGTTGCTGTATAAAACAATTCCAATCTATTGTGACAGCAAATCTGCAATAGCTATCTCAGTGAATCCTGTTCAGCATACTAAAACAAAGCACATCGACATGCGATATCACTTCATAAAAGATCATGTGGAAAAAGGTACTATTGAATTATATTTTGTACCTACTGACTATCAACTTGCCGATATTTTCACCAAGGCATTGGATGAAAATCGTTTCACTTTCCTTTTATCAAAACTCGACATGTTGAATTTGAAAGCTTGAATCCTCACAAATTTAATTCAATGAAGTGAAAATTCTTTCAATTTTCATTCAATGAATAAAATGTGTGTCAAGGGTGATTTTACAAGTTTTTTGTTATATCTGAGTTAGATTTGTTTCAACTTTCACTTCTGATATAAATCGAAAGGTCAGCAAAACACGAATGAAATTATGCTGAATGCTCGAAATTGTACAAATCTGGACTTATATAGAATACAATGCTCAAAAAGCCTTTTTGTCAGAATGATGGATGGAAACGAAAATATGGGGGAAGCACTATGTTGTAGAACCAAGTGATTGAGATGCTCTAAGTTTTAAATCTAATCATTTAGTTTGAAAGTTTGTGCCTGTGGCCTTTCTGGTTTGGGAGATTAAGTCCTAAGGGGTGCTCGACACCTAGCCCCTAAGACCAACTGGTCTGGGATTGGCTGACCCAAATCCTGCTATAGAACCAGATAGAAAGCTATGTTCTACTGGTACAAATGGGTTTAAGATATATCGATGTGGCCTTTCTGGTTTGGGAAAGTAAGTTCCAAGGGGTGCTCGACACCTAGCCCCTAAGACCAACTGGTCTGGGATTCGCTGACCCAAATCCTGCTATAGAACCAGTTAGAAAGTCATGTTTAACGGTGTATCTTATTCTTACTAAACTTCGTGATTAAAGATGCCAATGAGCACAATATCAAAAGATGCCAATGAGCACAATATCAAAAGATGCCAATGTGCACAAAAGAAAAGATGCCAATGAGCACACATCTCTTGATACTTGGGGAAAATACAAAGTCGTGATAAACCCGTAAATTTGTGAAAATTTTGATTTTGGACAAATAGTGTGAGTCAGAGCAAAGTATTCTTGTATGTTTTAGAAATGCATATGATTGAAGCAGATCATATTTCGCATGCTAGCACACCAAATAGATTTAATAAAGAGGCTGAAACTGAACATTTTTTAGCTTGATATGCAATGATGACTTGTATTTAAATCCAAAAACATGCATTCAAGTTCATTTGTTTGAAAAATCTGTCAGATTTCACTAAGTTGAAATTCTTTTGTTTGGTGTTCAAATTATCTATAGTTAGTAGTTATAGTATATAATTTGATGTATTTTTTTCTATTACTGATTTTTCATGCGTGATATTTCATTCTGTGTTTTTGTGAAGTACTGCTTAATTTCAGGGGGAGAATAGTATTGAGTTCAGTGTTTGAGGGGGAGCAAGGTATGATGAGTTGTGATTTTCTGTGTTCAAAGTTCTAAGATTTTGTGATATTCACAGGAATTGAAATTCAAAAGAATCACGAACTCAAGTAAGATAAATCTTCCAGGTATATACTTCTGAAGATTTTTGTCCGGCAAACTCTCCAAATGTAAAATCTTTCTTAAATAATCTATTGCATTTGTGTAGGGGGAGCAAATTGGGTTTTTCAAAGTAAATTTCATTTTTTTTGGGGGGCATATATATATATATATATATATATATATATATATATATATATATATATATATTCAATTTTTGAAATCATATTCTTATGTTTGCCTCCACAATCTCACACGACCTCTGTTCACTATCTCACACGACTTCTGTTCACCATCTCGCACGACCACTGTTCCGATTTCATCTTTCTGGTATGCAATTCGTCTGAGATCATCGACACCAGGTACGAATTCTTATTCTATTTCTCTGTATTCTAACGACTTCAGTTGTGTATCGCTTTGTATCTGCTAATTTCATTTAGGGAGTTTTGCGATTGAAATATTACACAAATCGATTTCGATTTCTAGGGTTTTATTGATTTCGATTGGAACAATACACAAATCGATTTTGTCTTCTAGGGTTTTTATCTTGTTCTTTCGATCTTTGATCTGTTGTTGGAAAGTTTGCTGATGAGGTTTGCGCCATGGTCGTCATTTGGCCTGTTTGCAGGTTTTGCCAAGTCTTCTTTGCGTCACCCGTTGGTAGCGCAAAGTGAGCTTTGCGCCACCCGTTGGTAGCGCAAAGTGAGCTTTGCGCCACCTGTTGGTAGCGCAAACCTGACTTGAGCAATTTTTCTGTTTTTCCAAGTTTTTCATGTGTTTTTGTGATTCATTTGTTGTTCTTATTGAGGATCTTTTATACTTCATTCCAGGTGTATTCATGGCTTCTGATGAAGATTTTGATTCTCAAGTTCGAGAAGATGAAAATACGGTTCAAGAACATCTTGAGGCACCATCTGATAATGCCTCTCGTGACAATCCTTTACCAGCTACGTTATCTTCAGGAGCTGATCCATCCTCTCGTCGCAATACTCCAAATGTTGTCTTTCCAAGAATGATGTATCTTCTATCGTATAAACCTAATAATCATTATGTTAATCTTGATAAACTCAGGATTAATTCAGTGATTGGGTCTATTCTACGAGGGCATCCAATTTCATATGCTCTGGGGGGACACAGGGGCATTCTTGAAGTTTATTTACAACAAGCATGGCACTACATTGTCAAGAATGAGAGCGCGAATCCTCATTGTTTTCATATCCAGATTGATCAGTATGAAACAGAGTTGTATTATAGAAGACTAAGACTGATCCTCAGACTTCCTGAAGCGGATTCTAGACCGGGTCGCACATCTTTTGATTCATTTCCATCTGAAGGAGATGTTCTTGCTGGAATTCGAGCATTGGGCTATGTTGGTGATCTCACTCAAGTAAGCCAGTTTGAGAAGTCCAAATTACCACCCGTGTGGTATGCTCTGTTCTCTATTCTAAACAGACGACTGACTTCCAAACATTCTGGTACTGACAATGCCAGTTTATGTTTTCTTCGTTTATTCCATGCGATCATTTACGATTTGCATGTCGATTACACTATCATTTTCTGGCAAGAATTATCAGATCGAGTTAATGACAAGGAAACTCTCAAGAAGCGCAAGTTCATTCCTTATATAAGGTTCTTGGAACTCATTGTTTAGAGCTTGCTCAGGAGTAACAAAGAGATTCCTCGAAGAAATGATTGGCCCCTAGCCATAGACTTTGAGATGTCGTACATTCAAAGGCAGAAGAGGAGTTTTGCTTATTCAATGCCCATTCCTCCGGATCTTATTCTCAGATATGCAGATCTAACTGATGAGGATGTTACTTCATACTGTGACGATAATAACATTCAAATTCCCGTAGCGGAGGAAGGAAATGAAGAGACATCTAGTAGTTCTTCGTCTTCAGATGGTGATGCTAGTGACGATGGTGATGGTGGTTCAGATAGTGAAGATGGTGATGGTGGTTCAGACAGTGATGGTGGTTTAGATAGTGATAATGGTGATGCTGGTGATGATAATAGTGTTGGTGATGATTTTAATAATGACAATCTTCAAGTAGATAACACAGTACAAGTTTCAGATGTAAGAGAAACCGCAGTGCGAGATTCAGATGTGCAAGAAACAGATGTGTTAGAAACAGTTGTGCAACAAACAAGTGTGTTAGAGCGTTCTGCGAACATCTCTCCAGAAGTTTCATTCTCTAGAAATGTTGCTGATAGTGTTGAAACGGCTCCTATTGACTCAAGAGTGGACAACATTCTTGTGGACGAGGTAGAGCTTCGAGATGCGACTGCTTCTGCTGTGGGTTTACAAGAGTTGCGTTCAGGGGTAGATTCAATTGATGCAAACATTGATACTATTCCATTTTCTGGAAACATGCATCTCTCTGAGTTTTTGGAAAAGATGACTGCACAAATGGAGGCAACGAAGAATGAAGAAATAAACCTGATCAAATCTTTACTTAAAGGAAAGGGAAAGATGTCAGAAGCAGATGTTCAAGTCAATCCATTTGCTATTCCATTGAGACGTCCATCCGGGATTGTAATCAGAGAACCTTCAAGTCAGATTCCTTCGTCATCGCCACAACAGCCTAGCATTTCTGTATTGCGTCAACAACCGACTCCTGAAACTGTTCAGATTCCTTCAGGTAGATCTATTCAAGATATTCCGGTGACTGAGCTGTCTGAAATGCTGTATGCTCAACTTCTATCAATGTCTCATCCGGAACATCAAGATAGTGACTTATTGTCGTTGTTGCGTAACTTCCAACCAACTCCAACTCCAGCACCTGTTCCAGCACCTGTTCCACATTCTGTTCCAGATACGCATGTAACAACACTTATTACTGATTTTAATTCCTTTCGATCTGAGGTTCGGGATGATTTCAAGGAAATTAAAAATGGCATGAAGTTATTAACCGATGCTTTTTCTATGCTTTCAGAAAGAATGGAAAAGCATAATCAGTCTTGCCAATCTGAGGCAGGTCCTTCTAATAAGAGAACACATGACCGTGATGACCCAGGTAATCAAGGCCATGAGGGGGAGAATGCAAAAAGACAAAGAACCGAAGGAGCCTCAGATGTGTCAAATGTTGAAGTTCAAGGAATGGTTGGCGGTTGTTCGGAAAGAGTCGAAGATGTAACTCCGGAAGATTTGGTTGATCATATGCTTAATGAAGTTGATTTAAATGCAATGGCGTCGGCCATCATTTTTGAAGAATCCAGAGTTGAAAGAAATTTACAGTTAGTTGTTTATGTTGATCCGAATTCTGCTCCAGTGACTGTTGAAATTCCTGAAGGATCAACTGAACAAGAAACAGAAGGATTTGAAGATATGAGAAACTTCTTTTCTGAGTTTGTGGAGATAGATTCCGATGATGATTTGCATGCGAGATTTGAAAAGTTTTGGAAGATAAAGGAAGAAGAACAAGATGACATCATTGTAATTTCAGATTCTGAAGTTGATGTTGAGTTAGACAAAAAAGACATAGAGTTGGTAAATCTGTTATATGGTTAATCTCATGTTCATGAGTCACAAACTCTTGAATCACCATCTACTCAGTCTCCTATTCAACATGATGAAACTCCAGTTATATCTCGTGAATCAGAAGCTCCTGCTCAACAAACTCCTATGTCTGAAACTCCAGGTGTATCTGCTCCAACTGCCACTGCTCCTTCAAGCATTTTTGAAAGTGGTGAGTCTTCTAAATCTCAATTTGAAGTTCCTGAAGTGAATGTGAATATTCCTCCAAGCATATTGGAACCAGGTCCTTCTTTGACTTCACAACAACGAATGCAAAGACTCGAAGAAAAATATCAGAGTGTCAGAATGAGATCTGCTTTTCTTGAAGACTCTGAACGTGGCATCTTTGTAAAGAAGAAGAAGAGGGTGAGTCTAAGTGCTATTCTTGGAATTGAGAAAGAGAAACCCAAATTCATATACGAGTATGTTAATTTTATCAAGTGTCAACGCAAAGGGAAGTTCTTTGTTTACTCAAAGCACAAGATTGTCACTATTCGTAAGGTTGAAATGGTGAGATTTATCAGTTACTGGTATCCAGTCTTCTACGTTGAACGTCAAGACTGTGTGACATATCAGTTTTCAGAAGCAGATTTTAATGATCTCTCAATTGATGATTTCGAGGTTCTTTATCATTATTTTAGAGATTTAACCATTCGAAATGATGATATTTTAAGAGCTTTGGATGCGGTCAAACGTTTCTTACGCCGTCAAGTCAGATTTTATAGGTGTTTTGATTTTCAACTTGCAGTTGAAAGCTTTCAACCAGTTGTTAATGTGACAAGACCAAACATAGATCTACCCAATATTTCTGAATATCCTCTTTGCACAGTTTTGGAGAATCCTTATGGGGTTGTCTACAGAAATCAAACTTCTCAAAGATGCTTCCTCAGGTTTGATGAAATTGGAAGATTCTCAGATGGCACGTTAAAGGTGATAAGATATCAACTGGAGCAAAGACTGAATAAAGCCGTGAGATCTTTTCTTCAATCTAGAAAGAATTCTTACCAAATTGATAATCCAGAGATAAGACTTCTGAGACGAGCTTTGGAGACAATCGACTCGAGACTCAACTTCGGAAACACTTTAAGACGCTTGGAGATCTTAATTGGAAAGAATAGAATTCATCGAAGATTCGAGCGCCCTTGATTACAAAGGGGGAGATTGTTAATGTCATTTTTAATTGTAATCAAGGTTATTTATGTTAAGCTTTAGCTTTTTGTTGACTTTTGTAAGTCAAGGGTATAAATACCCTTGTAGAACTTTTTGTAACTAGTTGTTCTAATCAGATATGGCGCACTGATGTTTTACTCTCTCTACGATCTCTATTTCTCTCTCTAGAATACTTGATTAGATCCTGTTATAGATTAACATTTACCTCTACTCTCGAACATCTTGAACACTGCTTTCTCACTACCAACCCTTAAGGTCATTTCACCTTCTTCCATGTCGATCAACGCTCTGCTCGTGGCCAGAAAGGATCTTCCCAACATCAGTGGGACCTCTATATCTCATCGATATCTAGCACCACGAAATCCACCGAAAAGTAGAACTTGCCAACCTTGATGAGCACATCCTCTATCACTCCATATGGGTACACTATCGATCTATTCGCAAGCTTAAGGGTCATGTATGTTGGCTACACCTCTCCCAAGCCAAGTTTCTTGAAAACAAATAAAGGCATTAAGTTAATACTTGCTCCTAAATCACATAACACTTTATCAAAATTAAGCTTCCCAATTTGAATAGGGATTGAAAAACTCCCTGGATCCTTAAGCTTCGGGGGAAGCTTGTTCTGGATGATCGCACTGCACTCTTCAGTAAGTGCAACTGTCGCGTGGTGTTCGACTGCCCTCTTCTTGGATAAGATCTCTTTCATGAATTTGAGATATGTTGGCATTTGGGAAAATGCTTCTGCGAAGGGGATGTTCATGTGTAGCTTCTTAAAGATGTCAAGGAACTTCTTGAACTGTTCCTCATCTTTATGTGCCTTTACTCGACTCGGAAATGGTAGCGGTGGCACATACGGGTTGACTGGTGGTTGCTTCTTCTTTTTTTCTCCATCCTCCGGGTTTTCCTTCGTCATACCTTCTTCACCGGCTTCCATCCCATCCACTTCTATGATCTCGACATCTTGCATTTTGAGCTCGGTTTCCTTTGATGACGTTTCTCGTGTAGGCTCATTGATCAGCTCCTTGCCACTTCGCAGATAAATGGCATTGCATTCTTCTCTTGGTTTCCTTTCAATCTGACATGGAAACGTTCCTGGGACTCGGTTTTGTAGGACTTCAGAAATTTGCCCCACTTGTCTTTCAAGGATCTTTATGGATGTCGTGTTCTGATCAGTTGCTGCTTTCACTGTGTTAACCGTGCTTGCTAATTCTCCAACCGTGTTGTCCATCTTTGTCATAAACTTCATCATCATATCTTCCAGCCCCGGTTTCTTCTCTACGGATGGTCCTTCGTCGAATTTCCTTTGGTTGAAACCTGGAGGACGGTAAACATTGTTAGTATTAGAAAAATTAGAGAAGTTGGAGTTATTACCTTGTGGTTGTTGTCCGGGTTGACTCCATGAAAAGTTAGGGTGTTTCTTCCACCCCTCATTGTAAGTGTTCGAGAAAGGGTCGTTCCTCGGTTGGTTGTTCCGGTTCTGTAAAAACTGAACTTGTTCGGGTTCTTCCGGACTACCTCCTTTCAAATGGTTCGTGATCGCAGCTAGTTGAACTTTTATTTCCTTCAGCTCATCCGATTCTTGAACACTAGCAACTCTTCTAACGGCCGATATTGGAGTAGAAAAACTATGTTCAGCTAGATTGTCGATCAGCTCGCATGCTTCCTTATAAGAATTATCCATTAGGGCCCCACCCGATGCAGTTGTGATGTCGTTTTTGAACTGCGGGTGAAGTCCACTGAAGAACGTTTGGATAATAACCCAACCTTGCAACCCATGATGAGGGCACTTCTTGATCATATCTTTGTACCTCTCCCAAGCTTCATATAACGTCTCTTGATCCCATTGAGCAAAATGGGTGATTTTCGCCATAGGTTGCGCGGTTCTGCTTGGTGGGAAAATTTCTGAAGGAAAGCCACTTTCAGTTGTGCCCAGGTGGTGATCGAGTCCGGTTGGATACTCTCGGTCCATGTTTCGGCTCGGACCTTGAGAGAAAAACTGAACAACCTTAGCTTTATGGCATCCTCATTCATCCCATTGATCTTAAACGTGTTGCAAATTCTCTTAAATGCACGGAGATGTGCATGAGGATCTTCTGTCGGTGCTCCTTCATACTGATTTTGTTGTACCATCACGATGGTACTCGGTTTAAGCTCAAAACAATTCGCCCCAGTAGTGGCCGGTTGGATGCCTATGCGTGCGGCTGCCACGTTCGGATCGACAAAGGATCGCATAGGGCGTCTCTCAGGAGGAGGCGGAGGCGGGTCATTGCGAGGAGGTCTCTCGTTGACAGGTATCTCGTCGCACATCTTCAGTTGCCTTTTAACTTTTGATTCTTTGAGTAATCGACGGACGGTTCTTTCAATTTCCGGATCGAGTGGTTCGATTCCTTCCCCTCGGGTTTTCCTTGGCATAAACCAATTAATACCTGAAATAGAAAGTAACCAAAATTAGCAATCCAAAAACTGAAAGTGATGAAATCAAATAACAAAAATAAAAAAAAATGTTCAATGTAATAGCGCTTATAGCTGGTAGTGCTATCAGTTGCAACTAGTTCCCCGAAAGCGGCGCCAAAAACTTGATAGGCGGGTTTACACCCCCCTAAATCTAACCGCAAGTGTACGGGTCGAAATCAAGTAATAGTACAAACAGTACGAGTATCGAACACCGGGAACTAGGAACTATGTATCACAATGACTATAAACTCTATTAACTGAACGGTCGCAAATTGAGTGGTTGGTATGACTTAATTAGTTGCAAACAAACAAATCACAGACGGGACAGTAAACAACTTCGGAAACTTTGATAGAGAAAACAGTTGAGGGTTGGAAATCATAAGGTTTTCACATACGAACATCTGACTTAAAACGATTACCAGTTATTTCCCCTTAATGAATACCCAGTCTCTAAAATCACCGTGGTTCTCTCTCAAGCAACCACGGGTTTTATTCTGAAAGTATAAGTTTTATCTTTCGATCTCAACCTATAAAATTCAAAACACATTAAACTCAAGATTTCAACGGGACTAAGGTTTACCTTGGTATATCTCTATCCAATTTCTCACCTTAGGCATGCAATTTCTAGTTCTAGTTAACAACTAATTCTCTCGAACTTAATTGAAAACAACAAAACAATTGGAAGCTAGATAAACTCACAAAAGCATTAAAAACCAAATCACATGCTTCATTAAATAGGAAAACTGATAAAAATCTCAAGTCATGTGTTCATAGGTTTAAACCAAAATCACTCCAACCCCCAATATCTAAAGATTAGTTCATGTTGGTGGTGGACAAAAACGCAAGAAAAGGGAAGGAAATAATGTATGCAAACATAGTAAACATGAACGTGGTGAATGTAATGATGAACACCCTTCTCCCGGCTCTAATCCGCTTTGCGTCGTGAATTCCTCCTCAATTGATCCTCTATCGTCGCTCCAGAAGCTCCGAAAAACCTCTGAAAATCGCCCCCAAGCTGCTGGCCGTCGTCGTGTGCGAGATCTGACCTAAAATCCGTGTTAGTCCCAGATGTCTATAACAAGTATTGTAGAAGGGGGGGGGGGGGGTTGAATACAATACTCAAAATTTTCACAATTTTAATTCTATTATTGAAAATCTTTCAACAAGAATTACACATAGAAAACTTAAGACTGTTGCGGAAAAGAACAGATAAACTATTCTAACAATCTTACACAAAGTATACTAACAAAACAACTAAGAACACTTAGAGCAAAGCTATCAAGTTTTGAGCAATATGGAGATTTCTTG
This sequence comes from Saussurea involucrata, assembly GCA_033807775.1. NCBI lineage: Eukaryota > Viridiplantae > Streptophyta > Magnoliopsida > Asterales > Asteraceae > Saussurea > Saussurea involucrata. Next base: position 145,087,669 of record CM066322.1, on the reverse strand, counting down.
CACTGAGAGAGATATCCAGAAAGCGTAGTTTGCATGGAGTCTTCTACTTCCTTTTATAGTGAGGATAAGAGTACCAAGCATTAAATGCTTGGTACACATGTCTTCAGGAGACTTGCTTCATAACAGTGAACTTCTGAAAAGTTGATATGTCAACATCACCTTTTCCTTGGTACAAGGAATAGAACCCATGCTGAAAGGGACTTTAGCTGAAAGTGGATTAAACGACAAATAGTCACTTTTACGTGGCAAAGGATATTGTCCTATAAAAAAATGATCTTCTTGATGTGTATTCCAATGCAATCATACCGAAGGTATTCCACCGATATGATTGACATTGGTCTTTGAAAAACATCTGCAACAAAGTCCATTTACACAAAGACCCCACTGAGATAAACATCCTTATTGGTGGGATGGATTTAGCCGATGTGTCAAGACACCATCGGTGGTGTGCATGTCCACCGACGTGTGAAGACACCATCGGTGGTGAGCATGCACCATCGGTGGTGAGGATGTCCACCGATGTGTGAAAACACAATTCGGTGGACATTGACTTGTATGAATCTTGAGAAGAGTCTTATTAATTCCGCAAAGAGAATCTCTTCAAGCTTGGTTTCGGTTGATCTTCGACTTCACCGAACAGTTGCTATCTTGTACAAGTCATTCAAAGAACCATGCTAAAATATTCTAAGTAAGATTTTAGGGAAAACATCGGTGAGTCAATTTCAAATCTTTGGTGACCCAACAATCTCCCCCTATTTGAATTTGAGCTCCTTCCTTAGAATATATAAGAGTATTGAAAAGTAAAATGCATTTTGACCCTTTTTACTCTTTTTGGGTTCTTTTCACATAGACCATTCTTTTTGTTCTTTTTGATCTATTTTTCTTTTGTATGAGTATGTATACTATTTACAATATTTACAAGTAAATAAAAGTAAGGTTATGTGCAGAAAGAAAATTCAAATAGAAAAGTACTTGTATTTGGACAAGTTTTTCTCGTACATTTGACAAAAAGAGAAACAAACTTTTACAAGTACCACAGAGAAAGATGAAAATCTATTTCTTGGAAGTTTGTCGGCGCTTGATCTCATCCAACACATTTCGGTAGAATGGTTGAGCTTCGGGGATGTAAGGAAATAGATTGGAGATGCCTTCAAGGAACAAAGTATCTGCGATGAGGATTTGTGCAAACCTGAAGAAAACCCAACGACCGAAACCATCATTAAAGAACAACCCAGGAATCGGTGAGAGGCTCAGAGTCGTAGTAGGATAAGGCACAGATGTAGGAATGGACAGATTCAAGTTGCTCACATTTGGAATTTTCCCTTCGGTTGCCATTTCCTTGAACACTTTGTTGGTAGGATTCTTGACTTTAGGAAGACGGATTTCCTCTTTCATTGATTGAAGTTTTGCCCTTTCATCAGTGGATAGGACTATGTTGTGTTTTCTTTTGATCTCTTTCATCTTTTCCATCAATCCATCAATGCATTTGACAAAGATGTCCTTCTTTGGGTTTACACTTCTGAGTAAGTGTTGAGAGATTTCATACCATTCGGGGAGACCGAAATGTTCGAGGTGGATATCTCTCACACTTTTCATCGAGCCATCTTCTCTATCAATGATTAGCCTGATATCTTTCGGGTTGGTTCTGGAGGTGGCAATTTTGACGTTTGAGATCGGGGATCTATTAAGTCGGTGATGCATGGTCTTTTTGTACCAAGAAATTTCTTCGTTCCTTTCTTCTTCGATGGCACTCAGCACCGATTTTTGGGTGAAAATGGGGTCGGCAGACTTGGCTTTAATAGCCTCTTCCTTGGAAACTTTCACGGAGAGAGCCTTAGAATCATCTAAGGCCTTTTGAGCGAGTCTGGCTTCCTCAATCTCCTGAGGAGTCAGACCGAGGTTTGATTCCAGAGATTTTTGAGAAGGAGGCTTTAGCTTCAAGGATTGAGCATCGGCAGGTCGAGTCCCATATTTTGCTAACTCATTGCTTTTCTTTTCTTCTTCGGCCAACTGTTCAGCCGTGAGTGTTTTCTTGCCTTTGTCTTTGGGAGTTTTGGATTTTTGCTCCCCCTCGGAAGATGCTTGGATTTTCTCCCCCTCAACTACTGTATGTATTATTTCAACCGATGGTGATTTCGGTGGTGTAGAGAGAAGATCGGTGGTACCTGTATGTTTCGGTGGAGACTGTGATGTTTTCGGTGAAGGCATAGCTTGAGCTTCGGTGGCTTGTGATGATTTATCGGTGGAAGGTGGAGGCATGTTGCTGATAGATCTCTTGATGGAGGGCAATTTTGGTTGACCAACAGACTTCTCCCCCTCAGCAGCAGCCGGAATCTTAAAACCCAACTGTTGAAAACAACTATCAAACTTGGTGTGAAGAAGAGCCAAGCTTTGAGTGGCTTTATCGGAGATCATAGTGAAATCACCCAAGTCCATTTCCCATTGGTCTTTCTCCTGCATGTTTACAGTTTTGGTGTGAAGAGTGTTGAGGGATTCGGTGATGCTTGAATGAAGACTTTGATGAGACCGGTTCTCTTGAAGAAGCCTCTGAAGTTCAGTATCCTTGACTAGAGAGGATGCCCTGAAAGCACCAAAAGAGAGAGCAAGATCCCCATGAGACTTTGTCAAGGATTCCACCTTAGAAGATAAAGAACCAATCGTATTAGATACAGGCCGAAGAGCGTCGGCAAGAGCATCTGACAAAATCTGTGGCAACTGAGACTCGATCACCGAAATTCTGGAGTTGGCCTGTGTAAGCATGGAAAGAGTCGAGTGTTTGAAGGATTCAAACTAAGTGCCGACGAGCCGACATTGGAGAGCACATTCCTGAATATCAGCATGAAAGTTAGAAGTACGTGTAACAGCATGACCACCGATTTCCGGGAGACGGAAATGAAGACGAAACCGATCGTCTTCGGGGGCAAGATTTGGAAGGTATTTTGTCATCACATCGGGATAGAGAGCTCTCGGTGGAGGAGGATCTCGGGGAGGAGAATCCTCCCGTATCGGTGTAGGAGAGCGTTGGGGTGGGGGTTGCTTCGGTGAGGGAGGCTCGGAGGAGATCTCTTCGGTGGACGGGATGGTTCGGGGAGAACCAGTGTCACCCAAAAGAAAATCAAAGAAGTCATTTGGGGGGGATTCGATGGGGGGGGACCCTGATCGGGTTGTGCTTCGTCATCGATCATAAACTGGTCGGGTGAAAGGCCGTGTAGTGTCAAATCTACGCCTTCGAGGGGAGAGTCCCCGAAGTCATCTCTACCACCCGAAGAGATGAGTGGAGAGGCAAAAGATGGGATCTCCATGTCTACAACTGTAGTCTTTGGAGAGACTGCAGAGGAGTCGGTAGTGGGTTTAAGAAAGTCCCGTGGAAGGGATGGTTCGACCAAAGGTGCCTGAGACCTTTTTAGAGAAGTTCTCGAGGGGGGGGGGGGGGGGAAGATGAGTGTCTCCGCTTGAGAGAATGTTTGTGGACCGGGGCAGCCACCGATGGTTTTATCGGTGGCATAGTCTTAGAAGCGGTGGCGGAGGTGTCGGGGAACTTATGTTGTTTCTTTTTGGCGCCCCCCGACTTAACTCGGGAACGGGGAGAAGGGATCACGACATTTGGAGTGACCTCGGGAATGTTCGGGTGTTTAAACCCGGGAATTTCCGTATCACCCCAATGTAGTTCGGGAGAGTGAGCGAGTGTAATCATACCTTGTCGTAATGGGTGGTCGGTTGCGAGTGGTCCAACATTAAGTGTTTTGACACCTACGACCGGAGAAGACCAGTCATAAACAAATCGTGGAGAAGAAGATTTGCGGTCCGCCTCCAAAGCTTTTTCAAGCTTGTGCTAAATAATCATCTAGATAAAACGCGGGTAGGCAACATAACACTTTTTGGGATGCTTAATCACTTCCGTGAGTTCAGTGAAGAAATATTGTGCGAAGTCGACATGTCTTTGAAAGATCAGAGCATGAGCGAGCTTCGTGATGTAGGACGGTGATTGATCGTGGCCACTTGTTTTGCGGGAGAGGCAATGAATAACATGAGCAAAGAAAAAGTTCCATATTCCGCCCATTTTGCCTCGGAGAAGAGTGCCGGGGCCTTTGGAAGTCTTTGAGGAATCATCGACTACGTAGCCAATAGCTTGAATGACCTCCTCATGCAAGTTTTCTACAAACATGTCGTCATAGGTTTGAAAAGCATCGATTTTGAGGGCGAGACGAACATCATCGACCCCAAAGGTTAGATCATGATCACCATCTTCGTCAGTGAGAATAGAGGCGTGAATGGCGTCGTTCGAAGGGTCGTACACCCAGGTTAACCAGAAGTTACCAATTAGCATTTTACCCATCTTAGGGTTGCAGGTGAAAGCATGAAGAAGAGGGGATCGAGTGAGAAACGTAGTCACTGTGGAGAACTCGGGATGAGACGGATCAGGTTCGAACCGAGCAACGTGATTACACGTGTTGAACTTAAGGTCCTCAAAACATGTAGGGACCGCATTCTTGGAGGATGCCATTGTAGAAGGTGAGAAGAGAGAAAGGAGAAGAGAGAGATCTGTGGATAGTTGCAGGTTGCGAAGAGGAAGACGAAGGAGGAAGGTGAAGGCGAAGGGTTTGTATATATATAGGTGGAATAAGGAGAGTTGAGGGATTTAAAAAAGAGAGGGAACGGTTATATGGCTGTGAGAGGAGAGGTTTAAATAAACTAAAATAGTTTAAAAAAATAATGATGATGATTTGGGGATTTGCGGCTAAAAGAGATTTCATGAAAAGGAATGGTCAAACATCACTGACACATAGAGTGAGGTAAGCATGGGGAATCGTATGAGATAAGCTTTGAGAAATCGGGGTAGATGTCGGTGATGAGAAGAGGAATCGTACGTCGGTGTTGAGCAAAGCCATCGATGGAGGAGGGAATTAAGAAAGAATTGAGTGAATTGGTAGGGAATATGGTGTCGGTGGATTTAGTTTACACAAAAGAGATAGAGGCCACCGATATGAGATTTCGGTGTAAGAATTGATACCAAATTCGGTGGGGATTTAAGAAGAGTGTCCACCGATGTGATATCGGTGGATAATGAGGACACATAGTTAATAAATCCCTTTGGCCGACATTGGTTTTGATGAGGAATTTGTACACCGACATGGACAGGATCGGTCACTGATACTGAAAGAGATCGGTGAGCACAATTATTTATACCACATTTTTTTTAATTTTCTAAATACAACATACCAAGTTCACTTATTAGAAAATTGAATCTGGCTTCATCTAAGGGCTTGGTGAACAAATCGGCAAGCAGAAAATCTGTAGGAATGAAGTGCAGCTCAATGTCACCTTTGGAGATGTGGTCTCTGATGAAATGATATCTGATATCTATGTGCTTTTATCTGGAATGGAGAACTGGATTGTTTGCAATAGCTATTGCACTAGAATTGTCACACAGAATGAGAATATTTGAGTAGATTTGATTGTAGTCCCTTAGTTGATTTTTCATCCACAGGATCAGGGCACAACAACTTCCAGCAGCAACATATTCAGCCTCAGCAGTTGATGTTGAGACTGAGTTCTGTTTCTTGCTGGACCAACTGACCAATTTTCCACCAAGAAGTTGGCAGCTACCTGTAGTACTCTTTCTATCAATCTGGGAACCTGCATAATCTGAATCTGAATACCCAATTAGTTCAAAACCCGAGTCTTTGGGATACCAAAGACCCAGGTGCAAGGTACCCTTGAGATACCGAAAAATCCATTTTACAGCCTTTAAATGTGATTCTTTTGGATTGGCTTGATAACGGGCACATAGACAAGTAGCAAACATAATATCCGGTCTGCTAGCAGTTAAATACAGAAGAGAACCAATCATTCCTCGATAATTGGTAACATCCACAGATTCACCTTTTAGATCAGCATGAAGTTTCAAAGGTGGTGCCATGGGAGTTTTCATAGGAGAGCTATCTAAAAAATTGAATTTCTTCAGAAGGTCATGAATGTATTTACTTTGGTTTATAAAAATCCCTTCTGAAGATTGCTTGACCTGAAGGCCTAAAAAGAATGTAAGTTCTCCCATCATGCTCATCTCATATTCACTCATCATGAGAGAAGCAAACTCATCACATAGTGATTCATCAGTGGCACCAAAGATGATGTCATCAACATAGATTTGGATAAGAATAAGATTACCTGAGGTTTCCTTGATGAAGAGAGTGTTGTCAATTTTACCTCTGGAATATCCATGCTTTAAAAGAAAGTTGGCAAGAGTGTCATACCAAGCACGTGGAGCTTGCTTGAGACCATAGAGAGCCTTGTCTAATCGGTACACATGGTCTGGATGAGCTGGGTCTTCAAAGCCAGGTGGTTGTTTCACATAGACTTCCTCTGCAAGTTCCCCATTGAGGAAAGCACTTTTGACATCCATCTGAAAGACCCTGAAATTTCGGTGGGCAGCATGAGCCAGAAAGATTCTTATGGCTTCAAGTCTTGCAACAGGGGCAAAAGTTTCATCATAGTCAATGCCTTCTTCTTGTTGGTATCCTTGAGCAACCAGTCTGCCCTTGTTTCTGATAACTGTGCCTTCTTCATCCATCTTGTTTCTGAAGATCCATTTGGTTCCAATGATTGTCTTCTTTGGAGGTCTGGGAACCAATCTCCAAACTTTGTTTCTTTCAAATTGAGAAAGCTCTTCTTGCATGGCAGTGATCCAACAAGGATCTGATAGAGCTTCATCAATCTTTTTGGGTTCAATAAGAGATATAAAATTCACATAGAGACAAATATTTCCAACTCCTTTGCGAGTTTGAACACCAGCTTGTTGATCACCAATGATTTGGTCTATTGGGTGATCTTTGGTCCATTTTGTGGCAGGAGGTAAAGGTGGTGGAATATTTTGTGTGGGGAATGTCGGTGGAGTGGGATCAGAGGATCGGTGAAAGACATTATTTTCGGTGGAAGGCATAGGGTCGGTGGGAGGCATGGAATCGGTGGAAAGGTGTATGTCGGTGGGAGGAATCATATCGGTGGGAAGATGGTCAATTTCGGTGGAAAAGATGTTCGGCACTAAGGAAGGTGACCCAACTTGGTTATTTGAGGTAGATGGATTTGATGGGTTCAAAGGAATGGAGGATGCATCGGTGGAGTTGACTATGGGAGCATCACCTATGCATGAGGAAATCCATCTGTGTAATTCATCATCATCATTTGAAAGAGATGATGATCTTAGATCATCAAATTTGACATGAATGCACTCATCAATGCATTTTCTCCTGAGATTATATACACGATATGCTTTGGAGGATAGAGAGTATCCAACAAAGATTCCTTTATCATCTTTGGGATCAAACTTCCCAAGATTGTCACGATCATTTAGAATAAAACACACACAGCCAAAGACATGAAGAAAGCCTATATTTGGTTTTCTGCCATTAAAAACTTCATAAGGGGTCTTGTCATGTCACTTGGATATCACCGACCTATTTTGGGTTAAGCAAGCAGTATTAACAGCTTCAGCCCAAAAATAGGTGGGAAGATTTGATTCACTTAGCATTGATCTAGCAGCCTCACATAGGGTTCTATTTTTCCTTTCCACCACTCCATTTTGCTGAGGAGTCCTGACAGCTGAGAAATTCTGAGAAATTCCTTTCTCATTAAAGAAGTCTTCAAGAGCACTATTTCTGAATTCAGTGCCATTGCCTCTTCTCACTGATCGTACAAGCTGCCCATTTAGAACTTCATTTTTCTTGACAAAGTTGATGATATCTTCAGTTGCATCACTTTTATACCTGAGAAAACACACCCAAGTATATCTGGTAAATTCATCAACAATTACAAGAATGTACCTTTTGCCACCAAGACTGGCTGACTGGTCCACATAGATCCATGTGCAGCATTTGAAGAGGAAGAGTGATGGACGAGCATTGCTTGGTCTTGAAGGAAGTTTTGGTGAGTTTCCCTTTTTCACATGTATCACACAGCTTTTCTTTAACAAAGTTCAACTTTGGCATGCCAGTCACCAGTTCTTTGTTTGAGATTTTATGGAGTGTTTTGAAGTTCAGATGAGATAGACGTTTATGCCACAGCCAGTTCCTTTTGGTTGTGTCATCTGACACAAATCGGACATTGGATGAATTATTACTTAGTCCCATATCAATGATATAGACATTTTCCATCCTTTTTTCAGATAGCACCACGTTGAAATTCTTGTCCACAACAGTACAGATACAAAGTTTAAAGATAACTTTATATCCAAGATCACACAGTTGGCTAATGCTGAGAAGATTATGCATGAGGCCTTCAACAAATGCTACTTTATTAAAAGTGACAGATCCATTAGTGAGAGTTCCATATCCTTTGGTGTAACCTTTAGAGTTGTCACCAAAAGTTACAGATGGACCTTTTCCAGACACATAGTTGATGAGAAGAGATTTATTTCCCGTCATGTAGCGTGAGCACCCACTATCCAGATACCATATTTGATGGTGCTCAAAACCCTGTATGCATACACAGACTAGTTCTTAGGTACCCATTTGGTAGTGGGTCCTTTTGGGTTAGAAGAGGAAGAGTCCTTAGGTTTGATTCTTTCAATTCTTTACTTTGGACAATCCTTTGCAAGATGAAAAGTGTCACCACAATTATAACACTTTCTGTAAACAAAAATCTTTTTGGGTTTTTGCACTTTTTCTTTTCCTTTTCTTTTGTCATTAACTTGAAATGTTTTAGGACCAAAGAATGAGGTGTGAGGAGGAAAACTTAAAGTCCCATTACCTGAAGTGGAAGCGAGTTTGGAAAGATTTCTTGAAATGTTTTTGAAAGGTTCTTTCCCAAGATCTGAGGATTTTCCTTTTAAAGAAACGTCGGTGAAGTTTGTGAGTCTCACAGATCGGGGAATAAACTTATCTTTTGAAGAGTTACACATCGGTGAAGACATCACATCGGTGGAGTTAGACTTAACTCCTTTGACAGACTTTGATTTTGAAAGAATAGGAGGGACATAGTCATCAATCGCTAAATCCTTTAAAAGATCATGGATGGGTTTGGAAAAATCATTGGAGTCCTCTTTTTCCATGTTTTGAACAGACGAAGATTTTTTTAGCTTTTATGAACATTCCAAACTTTAAAGCTTCACCTAGATCTAAAGAGTTTAAGGAAATAGAGTCACAGGAACTTGAGTCTGAGGCATCATCCCACACACTAGAGGTAGGCTCAAGAGTTTGAGAAGAAACGTCAGAGATGGTTTTTTCATAGCCTAAACCAAATTTGTTGTTAACAGAAATTTGATCTTTAAAGATTTGCTCAAGATTCTTTGAAGAACTTGTCCATTTCTCAACAGTCTCTTGTTCTCTTTTTAATTTCTTAAAAAGTTTGTTTTTCTCTTTTGAAATCACATGATTTATGGTTTTCAAATCTTCAAGCTCAGCTTTGATTTCCTCAAACTTTTCAAGTTTAGACAAACATATTTCAAGTTGAGAGGTGAGATTTTTGACTTGTTCAGATTTTCTTTTCTTACCATCCTTCATAGAATAGAAATCCTTAGTTAAGGATTCATAAGCATCAATCTTTTCATTGTCAGTCATATCATTAAAGGGATGTACCTGAGAGTATGATGTCGAGCACCCAGTAGACACCAAAGCCACTGGAGAGGTAGCTTTTTCAGAATCTTCCACATCTTCTGAGATGGCCATGAAGCACTTGTTGGGAGAGTTGTTGTCACTGTCAGAAGTCTCTTCTTCTCAATCATGAATTTCGGCCATGAGACCCTTTCCTTTCTTAAGGAAACCCTCATTTCTTTCCTTTTCTTTCTTGTATTTGGCTTTGTACTTCTCAGCCCTTTCTTGATGATCTTTGGAAGAGGATTGGGTATCTTTCTTGGCAAGGTTTGATTTGAAAGAGTTATTTTTGCGTTTTTCATACTTGGAGGAAAACTTGTCATAAGATGAATTTCTAGAGTTCATCACACGCTTACTTCTGCACTCAGCTGTAAAATGTCCTTTCTTTCCACAGTTAAAGCATTCCGCATTTGTTTTATCAGACGAGGGAGTTTTTGTAAAAGAGAAGGGTTTCTGAAAGATTTGGATTTGTTTGAAAAACGATATTTGTTTTTGAAACCAGCCAACATGGCTAATTCATCAGACAACTGCTTGACCGACATTTCTTCACCTTCATCATCGGCATCACTCAGATGGCTATAACAAGTATTGTAGAAGGGGGGGGGGGGTTGAATACAATACTCAAAATTTTCACAATTTTAATTCTATTATTGAAAATCTTTCAACAAGAATTACACATAGAAAACTTAAGACTGTTGCGGAAAAGAACAGATAAACTGTAGGATCCAGATCCGTGCAACAATCGTGTTTATGTGAATAAAGATATGAACGAATAAAGTAATCACAAAGGCTGCCCACTTAGCTATTTGATCAGAGAATAATCGTTACAATGCTGAAAGCTAAATGAGACAACTTGCTAATTTTCTAAGCTAGTTGTGCATTAAATATGCTGGGCCCGTGGTAACAAGCCCACGGCCCGTTCACTATGGACTATGTTTAAGGAAATACAAATTACACCCTTGAACTTTAAATCAACACATAAAACTTGCCCTAACAATCTCCCCCTTTGATTTGAAGTTCAAATTCGCGCTCTATCTCTTGCCAGTTGAAGACGTAACATTTGCGTAGAGCGAAATGAACCTCGAAGAATCTGATGGCGCGACGGTAGTCAAGACGATCTTCAACAATATCCAAAGCATTCTGTGCAGTTCTTTCATTCAGATTTGGAACTTAGGATACCTTTGGATTTTCTGATTCGTGCTTGATGATCTTCCGAAGAGCGTCTTGAACCTTGAGCAGTGTGCCGTCGCAAAATCGATCTACCTGACTGAACCTCATAAACTTCTTTTCTTTCTGAGCGTTGAGGAAGACGATCCCAAATTCCGGTTGAAGCACCATTGCGTTCTCGGGATACATCGACAGTTCAGGAGCTTTCAGATTCGGTTTGAGCAGATTTACCTTCTTTGATCGGTTCTCGATTGCCATTTGAAAGTCCGTAAGATAAGACATCATAATGGAACGGACGAGGAATCGTCGAACCGCTTCGAGCGCCTTTGTTACAGCAAGCGGTCGGATGGTTCTGGTGCGAAGGTCTTTCAAAAGGACCAGGAGGTCGAACGGATGGAGATGCTTAAAGTCAGCCTCAGAAAAAATCCATTCTTTTCCGTCTTCACGTCGAACAGTGAAAACGGGAAAGACGATCTTCATAATTTTGTTTGACTGAATCTTTAGCACCTCTGAAATTTTATGTTTGGTTCGAACCTGATCTCTCGGAAGACACCGCTTCATGGCTTCTACGTATCGGAGTTGACGTGCTGGTTCAGGACTGTAGATGCCAAGGCAGAAGGTCGGCTCGATCGGGCGAATTCGGTGAACGAACAGCTTCTTCAGGGATTCCTCCAGATGAGGAATGAGGATCTTGATCTTCTCCCAACGGTTTTGTTGCTGAGGAGAGGGAGGAAGATCAGGAGCTGTCGTTTGTAGAGGAGATGTCGGGATTTCTGCATTGTAGTTGTCGGGTTGATCTGTAGTCGTGGCAGGTGGAGTCGAGTGAACGGGAGGTGCACCATAGTAGTTCTGAAGCAGAAATTGGTCGTAGTCTATGTTGTCGTCTTCATCAGTAGGAAACACCAAATTTACCTCGAAGTTGACGGCTCTGGCAGCTTTTTCGTACCATACGTCTTCAGTTTCCGGGTTGGTGTCACATGCTGGATCTCTCAAGGTGAGCGAAGGCATGTCTGATGGTTCTTCAGTGACCAATTCCTGTCTTGTACCCTCGGGCTTTTCAACCGTTGGGGCTTCATCATCTGAAATGTCCATATCAATGACCATCTGGGCTAGAGGCAACTCGGCTTCTGGTTCGGCTGTTGTAGCTGCCGCAGTTGGGGGTTCCTGATGAACCGCAGATGTACCTTCAGTGTGGAGCAGGGAGGCGGTCTCGGTTAGACGTTGTCGCTTCTCCCCCTCACGGTGATCAGGATCCTCTTGGTCATCGTGCTTGCGTTTGAGACCGCCGGCTTGACTCTTACAAGTGTCTTCTAGTGAGCGGACCCTCTCAGACAGCGTGGCAAGCGCTTTGTTGTAGTCGTTGAGGGTCGAGTCAATGGCGTCAAGGCGTGATGTGATGGACGAAGTAGGAGCAGCGACCTGGGATCGTAGAACGGAGATCAGGTCTGCTTCAGCAGATGCGGTAGTGTCGGATTCCTGGAGCAGCTGGGCTAAGAGCATCGTCTTTAGAGTATCCACCGAGAAAGTAGGTCGCGGTTGAGGCGGTGGGTGCCCGGAGACAGATTCAGTGCTGACGAGAGAGCTCTTTCCTTTGAAAGCATGCGTCGCTTTGGCAATCTCAGCGGCTACATGTTCCTGCATTTGTTGCTCCATAACCTGTCGGACAGCCACAAGGGTGCTGTCCAGAGACCCTTTTGACACGAAGTCGGGTAACGTAACTCCGGGCCCACTTAGAGGACCCGTTGAGGCATCTACCACTGGGGTAGAGCCACCTACATTCACAGCTAGCGTGATGATGACTGTGGTAGGATTTCAGTCCAATCCTCGTGTTCCGGCAATCGGAGACACTATAGACGTTCCGGTCGGGTCACTAAGAGCCGCGACGTGGTGTTGTTCCGCATCAAGTGTCCTAGGCGAAGAATGTTCAGTAACAATTGGCTCTAGACTCGATGGTGCACACAAAGAAGTCGAGACCGGGGGCTGCTGGTCTTTTATTTCAACACTAGCACTTTCCGAATGAGAGACCGGTGGAAGTTGTGCTTGTTCCCCGTGTAATATTGAAACATCCGTCTGTTTTGAGACGGATGAGTGGCTAAGGGGGGTGTGCAATTGCTCCGCTGGGTCCACGGAGGCTTCTTCAATACCCCGTCCCAACGGATGAGACGGGATAGCAGATGTGGCAACCCGGATAACACTCGGTGTGGGTCGCTCTTGAGCCTCGTTATCTTTACGGCTCGATCTTTCTTGGTGCGCTTTCGACCTTAACTCCCTCCTTCTTACATGTTCTATGTCCCGTGGAAGGTCCCTCCGGCTCTGGCTGGACCATGGGATTCCCTAACTCTCGTCTATATGCTATCACAGGTAGGGTTTCAGGCATATGCATAGTGCGGATATTATCCTGCTCCCCCTCAAAACATACATGGGGATTGACTTGCTCCCCCTCGGAGTGAGAGTGATATCAACACAAGAAGAATATTTAGACTTTTAAGAAAAAACAGTGTGATTCTTCCCCTCGGATTGAGGTTGTTGATCCGCCATGGAATATCTGTAAAAGGACCCAAGGTTAGTAAACAAGACGGATTAACAAGTATCAGCGCGTACCTTTGCTGTAAATGGATCAATCTGAGACAGATTGAGGACTGGCAATAGGAAACCAGGTACTGAATAGACGGAATAAGGGGTGTCCGGACAACATGTTGGAAAACAATAGTTTCCGGACAAACCATTGTATCCGGACAAAAGGTGTCCGGACAGCAACAGTTTCCGGATGGCATGATAGATTCCGGATAATGTTGAGGATTCCGGACGAGTTGTATTTTTTTCGGATAGGGACCCGGTCCGGAAGCTCATCCGGACAGATTTGGTTTCCGGATACCTTTCCGGAAACTCTGGATTTTTAAAAAAACTTTTCATGTCCTTGTTGATTTTGTAGAAATAGGACTATGTAGATTTAAAATTGAGCCTTCTCTCTCCCCCTCAAACTGAGCATGGGGATAGCTTTGCTCCCCCTCAGAGTGTGCGCGTAGAGTGAAGTGCACACGGGGGTATCCACACACTAAAAAACTTTTAACATATTTAAGGAAAAAGTGTGTGTGACGCTCCCCCTAAACAGTAGAGTAACATACCTGATAGCAGATCATGCTCCCCCTAAACACGTGAGCAGCTTGTTAAAGCACAGGTATAGACAAACCTCACGTCTTCGTAATATTGTTCCTTGTAGATCGTGAGCAGCTCCCTCCTTTCGGTCATGTGTGTGGAGCATCCAGAGTCTGAGAATCACACATGACCGTCCTGCAAAACAAATTTAGCGGACTTTGGGTACCCAGATCTGCCTGGGTCCCGGAGGGTTAGGTTTTACACCTTTCGGAGGAACCTGTTTTGAAGCAGGTTGCCTCTTGGGTGTTGGTTTTGCCTCAGTAGGAGGAACCTGTTTGGAATTAGGTTTCCTCACTTCCTTTGGTTTCACCTCTGATTGGGGACCCCGTTTGGATTTGGACTTCTTTTTGTTCTTACGGGGTCTGTGTTTGGGTGTATGATTATACATGTGATATGACCCAAACCAATCATTATTGTTAATGTCATCAAAGTCATTCCAACCACAACTAGAACAACACAAACGATCGTGTGATAATTGAATCAATTGTTGAATGGAATAAATTTTCATCGGAAAATTAACATCTCTATGAACAAAATTATTCCTATGATTCCAGGCACAGTCGTTTTTGTTCATCCTAGGCTGAAAGACGGTATTGAACGACTTTGATGCATCATCCTTGACAGATTCCTTGGCTGGCCACTTTGGTTTGTCTGGTTTAGCGCGACCGGTTTTATCAGAACCAACAGGGACAGTGCGGTCAGTGACTTTCGAAGGAGTAGGATTTTTAGCAGGTGGTTGACCGGTCTTTTGCTTCGGCTGTGATTGTTTTTGAGAACTTGAAGCATTTTTAAGAATCTTGATCACAGCCGGAGTCTTGGATTGAGAACAGTCGCCCTTTTGAAAATTGACTGGACGATTAACCACCGGAGACAAAAAGTCAGAATGACTTGGAAGAGGTTTGTCGAAAGGGAACGACTCAAACTCTCTATCAGAATTACCTTCGGAGTTCATGTATTTGGAAAAATCGACATCCGGAATTACTGGACTTGGATCGGTCGAGGAAGGCGAGGAACACTTTGTGCTTGTGTGCTTTGGGGAATTTGGTGCGGAAGCTAAGAAAAAATCAGAGTTCAAATTCCTTAAAACACTCTCGTCTTGAGAATCTTGACCGGTTTGTAAACTAGAAATCTTGCCTAAGTAAGCTTTGCACGAAGACTTGTCGGATGAATTTGAGGAAGGTTCGGGTGAAATCTCCTTTTCAGATTGGAGTTGGTCAATTTGCTCTTGAAGCTGACCATTTCTCGCATACTCTTCCATCTTTTCTGTTGCCAAAGCAGACAGTTGTGATGTGAGTCGATTGATTTCATACCGAAGGGTCTCCTGTCCTTCATCAGACACAGCTTCGGTTTTGACCGGTTGTTGTTTCTCAAGTTTGTCAAGTAAAGCTTGCTTTTCTTTTGTCATTTCAGACAATTTTGATGAAAGCGTATTGATTTCCCACAGAAAATTTTCCTTTTCTTCACTTGTCATACCATTGGTTATCTCAGTTTTGAGATTCTCAAGTGCTTTGATTAAATCGTTCTTTTCATTTTGAAAAACCAACCTTTCCTTTTCAAGTGAATCCTCCAACTCGACTATCTTTGCTTCCAAGATGAGAGGTGGAACATAGAGTTTAAACTCTTCCGTCTCGGTCTTGGTTACTGGTGCTACATCCTCATCCTTCTTGGAGGAATCCTTGGGTGTTGCTACCTTGTAGGGGTCGAAGTAGTCATTCGAGAGGTACTTCTTTGGATTTTTCTGATAAGAATAATTTAAAGGCTCATAACAAAATGGAAGTTGTATTCCTCGTTTGTGTGTGCGCTTATATTCCTCTGTTTCCTCCTCCTTTTTAGGTTCTAGAGGACCAGTCCACTTGATTTTGTACTCCGGGTACTTTGTAGATAAACCATAACAGGCAAAGTCATACAGAATGGGTACATGCCATCTTCCCTTTTTCAAATAGTGGGGATTATCATATCCGATTCCCCACTCTTTGTTAAAATATGTGAACTCTTTGGGTTTGTTCAGGAAAATGGTTTGATCTGTTTGTCCCCTTTGGTGGAGTTTGGTTTCAAGGTTTAGGATTTTAGCCACATACTCCTTGTGTTGAACTTGAAGGGAAGAACATTGATAAATAATGTCTTCTTTCTCATTCAAGCACTGATCAAGCTGACGCTGAAGTTCAGATATTCTGGCCCTTAAGTCTTTGGGTGCTAATGAAAGGATTTTGCATTTATCCTTTAAATCAGCATTTTCAGACTTATACTTCTCAGTTAACTTTATTTGAACATTAAGCTTTTCTGTTAGAGTTTTAATTTCAAGCTTTTGTTCTTTAGAAGTGGCCTTAAAGGATTCTGCCTGACTATAAAATGATTTCATAACATTCAAAAAATCTGGTTGACAAGATTCACATACCTGATTTGCAAGTGCAGTTGCGGTTTCCTCATCAGTGGAGGAATGATATCCCATGAAAGCATTAGCAACTTCATCTTCATCTTCATTGTCAGATCTTTGCAGCCAGTAATCATCCTCAGCGAACATTGCTTCTCCAGTCTCCTTTTGTTTTGCTAAAGCTAGCTTGGCCTCGTAGTAGTGGACATTCTTCACTGTAGGCTGGCGGCAGTCTTTGGCAAAGTGACCAAGTTTCCCGCAATTATAGCATTTCACGGGCTCATCTTTCTTCTTGCGGTCAACTTTCTCAGTCTTGTCCTTCTTCTCAGTCTGATCTTGCTCATCGACCTTCTTCTTACCTTCATATTTGTCTTTGTAGTCATGACGCTTGTTGGCAGAAGTGGAGTAGCGCTGACCATTAGACGTTGGTTTCTTGTAAAACTGTTGTTGCTTGAAGGTCTTTGTCAGGAGGGCAATGGCTTTCATGAAGTCGTTTACTTCACTATCAGAATCTTCATCTTTCTTCTCTTCCGGTTCAGAATCAGAAGAATTATGCTTTTGAGCCCGTTCGGTGTGTCGGCTCGAAGGTCTTCCCTTGTTGGTGGAAATAAGAGCAATAGGATCAGCTACATGCTTGGGTTCAGTCTTCTTCTCGGCAAGTAGCTCATTCACTTCATCTTCATCTTGAAGAAGTGTCTCGTATGGGTATAGGCATGGAGGCTTGGTGTCGGTACCAATGGCGAGAGCATCACGAGAAATAGACATCTTTGGTTGCAACGGAGTGATCGTCAGACGGGTATATCGATTCGAAATGAGAACCTAACGCAAGATTCTAAGAGTGGAGTCCTAACGCAGGTTCTAAAGTGGACTACAGTGGTCTTACCGGATAGTAATCCAAGTAAGGTAGTGATCTGAAAGTATCTGGATTGGATTTACGAAAACACAGCTCAAAAAGTGCAGAGTTGTCCGGATATCTTGAGTTGTCCGGATAACCAAGGTTACCGGATGCTCTGAAGATACCGGATGGCAGTAACCGGAAAATCAAGACTTTACCGGGTACTTAGAAGTTTCCGGAAAGAATGATGTGTCCGGATACTTCGATGATTCCGGGTAAATGAGGATTTCCGGATAAAACGAATTCCGGATACTTTGAGTTGTCCGGAACTAGATTACCCGGAAAAATAGAAATTTGAAAGACTTACCCGGATGATTGACTTACCCGGATGGATGACTTACCCGGAAAGATGACTTGTCCGGATGGAACCACAAACGTCCGGACACCTTGATCTGTCCGGAAAACGCGGCTGTAGTGTCCGGACTCTGCGGCTGTTTTGTCAAAATCGATCGAAAATTCCACTAGGGTTACTCTAATGTGTTCCTGAAAGGTTAGAAACAATCCCAAGCACAAAACAACAATGACCCAATCGATTTTAGAGCAAAAACAACACCTTTTGATAGCAAAAATCTAATTTTTGAGTAAGAACACTACCAAAATTTTAGAACTTGTTTTGCAAAATTGACCAATCAAACGAACGAATTAGGATGTGAAATTTTGCAGAAACTCTTAGAATGATAATGCTAACACAACCCAATAAGTAAAAACAACTGATTTTGATTGAATCAAAAGTCAAGAATTCAAGAAAAAATCAGACGAGCAAAAGTCAAACTAACCAGAATTTTGATGAATTCAAACCTTGGAATCGATCCGTCCGTCTGCTCTGATACCAATTGTAGGATCCAGATCCGTGCAACAATCGTGTTTATGTGAATAAAGATATGAACGAATAAAGTAATCACAAAGGCTGCCCACTTAGCTATTTGATCAGAGAATAATCGTTACAATGCTGAAAGCTAAATGAGACAACTTGCTAATTTTCTAAGCTAGTTGTGCATTAAATATGTTGGGCCCGTGGTAACAAGCCCACGGCCCGTTCACTATGGACTATGTTTAAGGAAATACAAATTACACCCTTGAACTTTAAATCAACACATAAAACTTGCCCTAACATAAACTATTCTAACAATCTTACACAAAGTATACTAACAAAACAACTAAGAACACTTAGAGCAAAGCTATCAAGTTTTGAGCAATATGGAGATTTCTTGCACTGAGAGAGATATCCAGAAAGCGTAGTTTGCATGGAGTCTTCTACTTCCTTTTATAGTGAGGATAAGAGTACCAAGCATTAAATGCTTGGTACACATGTCTTCAGGAGACTTGCTTCGTACCAGTGGACTTCTGAAAAGTTGATATGTCAACATCACCTTTTCCTTGGTACAAGGAATAGAACCCATGCTGAAAGGGACTTTAGCTGAAAGTGGATAAAACGACAAATAGTCACTTTTACCTGGCAAAGGATATTGTCCCATAATAAATGATCTTCTTGATGTGTATTCCAATGCAATCATGTCACACCCCGCTAAAGCGGAAACACGAGATGTAACAGCTAAAGCTTCATAGCATTAGGAAATAAAACAACACCAACCATACAATTACATAAGTTTTAAATTGTGAAGTTCCAAAAATTACAAGTTACAATCCATTGTTTACAAGCAACCGAGATGGTGTTTTTAACAAAATAGAGCAAAAGAAAAGAGCTTGGTTGATGTCGTCATGCATGCTAAATTTAGACTTTGTTGTTTACCTTCTCAGTCCCTGAAAAGCATGTTTAAAATAAAAGGGTCAACTACAAAGAGTTGGTGAGTTCACAGGTTTTCCATATACACAACAGTTTTTCATCCAAAGGTTACTCTCATGAAACGTTTGTTCATGACAAGCTTTAAGTAAAAAAAAAATTATGAGTACAATTTACAACGAATGACTTTTGCAAGATATATAAGTGTTGAGCCACTACTAAGCCTCCGACAACCTACGCCCCGCGAACTACCTCAGAGGTGGTATGTTGGCCACATGAGTAGAACATTATTAACAGATAAAGTGCACCCCTACTCGTCAGTCAAAGGTGGGTTTGTCAAACCAAATAGCGCTATCCACAAATATCACCGGCTCGTTATGAGTTAATAAGTAGTGTACCTATTGGGGACTTAACATTTTCATTATAACTCAACATATCTTTATCACTTATGTAAATTCGTCCATTCATTAGTACTCATTTCTCAAATCATAAATATCCACAATTTAATATCATGAATCATTTAGCATTTTAAAATCATAACATGCTTTTCACCCCAAACATTAAACAAGTAAAACGAGGCTGTGAATACTCACCTTATAGCGTAGTCGCGAAGTAGTGATAGCTTGTTTGCTTAAACGCTTTACGGGTTCCCTATAATGTCAAACAATCTCTATAAGTCCTTCATATCTAATTCAAGGTTATACTTAACTAATTTAATCCACATCTTGTGTAATGCCCTTGCTTTAGTATTCAGGTTGAAACGAAGAATTTAGCATTGTTCAATATGTTTTAATCATATATATATAGAGTTATAAGAATAAAATCCCATACTTTTTCAAAATGCTTAACCTGACAGAAACTTTGTACTTCAAAAATGACTATTGAAAAACACTTTCTAAAATGACAAATTTACCCATTTTTTTATATGTAGTACTATACTGAGTTAAGGCTATTTTGACCAAATTTCATGAATTTTGGGGGTGTTTAAGGGGTCAAAATAATTTTTATAAATTCGTGCAACACAGAGTCTAAAACAGATTGCACCCTTCTACCATAATGGGCTTTTGGGGGGTCAAAACTTAATATTTTTCAGAGTTTTTACATGTTTTGAAAACCTAACACATAAAGGTATCTCATGGAAAAAGATCCTCAAACCTTTGATAAATTTTGAGTGAGTTATGGACGATTGAAGCTGCATGTACCAATCTGCCAATCTTGGATAGCTTGGCACACTTGACTTGTATAAAATATTTAAGTGACCAAAACTCCATATTCGTGAATGAGACCAAGTGCATGTGAATCCTAACTCATATGGGGAACTTCCAGAAGAAAAATGAGAAATTTTCATGGATTCTACAAAGAATTATAAGTAAAATATTGTGACCTAAAAATCTGGCCGACCATCTGTTGCACTCCAACTTGGTCCTAAGGAGTTGAAGGCTTAAATCTCAATATTTTCTTATGAGACTAGTTGGGTTTGAACCCTAACTCATTAAACCTTACTCCAGAAGAAAAATGAGGAATTTTGGACATGATTTGACCAAGATATGGTCGTCCTAAGCACATGCAACAAATCTGTCAGATTCTTAAAACTCTAACATTCTTAAGAAAATCACATTTTTAAGCCTTCTAACATTCATAGATGTGGGTTCCTTTGTTAAGGATTTAATCCCAACATCATATGACATGATTTTGCAAGAAAATACCCAAAACTTAAAATAAAATGTGCATGCAAAGGTCTACAAACTCAGATTTTAGTACAAGAAGAAAAACCACGTTTTTTTTTGATGATTTTGCTCATTTTTCTTAAGTTCATGATGGAAGTTCATAGATTTTCACCACTTTATGGACATTTCTCATGTCCTTGGTGTTTTATCTCACTTCTAGAACAAGAAAAAGGGTTCATCCATTTGAACAAGATAAAGGTGTAAAACAATGAAAGAAATAGCATAAAAGGTGCCAAAAAAATATGAACAACACTAGTTTGAAGTTCTTACCTTGGGAAGATGTTTCAAGTACTTCAAACTTTGAATCTTTTGCTTTGAATACTAGATTTAGGGCTGGAGTTTTTGCTGGAATTTGAAGGTGCTAAGATGGAAGTGATGAGGAGAAGAAAGGTTTGAAACACTAGAGTGAGAGAGAGAGAGAGAGAGAGAGAGAAGAAGATGAATGGTTGCAAGATTTGAAAATGAATCAAATTGCAACAAAGAGAGGGGTTTTGGGGAGGGGGTGGCCGGCCCCTACATGGGCCCCCAACCCATTGCATATATTATTATTATTATTTTTTTAAATTAGCAATGCAAACTCCAAAAATTACCTTCTTATTTTTATTAAATCTCATAAAAAGGAAAAGTTTATATAGGAAGTAAAATCCTATATTTTTATATAGGTTACATGTTAATTGAAGCATTTTGGCATTACATAAGGTGTTTCAGTTAATCGTTGGTCGAAACCGGGTCTTTTCAGCAACTACCGGAAATTCTAACGAATCTTCGCTTTAATTTATCCTGAATGGGTCCTATCAGGGTATTTTCCCTATATTAACATTAGTGAGGGTTTAACAGATGCTAACCTGGAAGTTTCGATTTTTGCCGGATGTTACAAATCATACCGAAGGTATTCCACCGATATGATTGACATTGGTCTTCGAAAAACATCTGCAACAAAGTCCATTTACACAAAGAACCCACCGAGATAAACATCCTTATCGGTGGGATGGATTTGGCCGATGTGTCAAGACACCATCGGTGGTGTGCATGTCCACCGACGTGTAAAGACACCATCGGTGGTGAGCATGTCCACCGACGTGTGAAGACACCATCGGTGGTGAGCATGTCCACCGACGTGTGAAGACACCATCGGTGGTGAGGATGTCCACCGATGTGTGAAGACACAATTCGGTGGACATTGACTTGTATGAATGTTGAGAAGAGTCTTCTTAATTCCGCAAAGAGAATATCTTCAAGCTTGGTTTCGGTTGATCTTCGACTTAACCGAACAGTTGCTATCTTGTACAAGTCATTCAAAGAACCATGCTAAAATATTCAAAGTAGGATTTTAGGGAAAACATCGGTGAGTCAATTTCAAATCTTTGGTGACCCAACAATCCGGAAAACGCCAAGTTTATGAAGTGAAACAGGGACATGCGCGGTTTGTGCCGCGACTTGCAAACCGCGCACAAAACCGCGCGGTTTTCTGATGCTCTCCGGGTTAGGTTCGTTTCGTTGTTCGGGCACGGGTCTTGGGCTTCCGTTGGGCTTCGTTTGTACTCGTTTTGGGTTCTTTTCCGCTCCTTTTCCTTGATGTTTGCCTTCCTTCGGATTACCTGCATATTTCACTCGAGGAACCGTAAAATTCCGCCTTTTTGCTAGAACACAAGCCAATCTCATTGGTTTGAAGACCGAAAATGACGCCAAAAAGTGGCGTTATCAGTTAACCAGTTTTTCCAGTTGGATATGGTTAAGGACAGTGTTAATGCCAAAAATCGTCCAGATAACTTAAGGTTGATTATGGAGCTTAACAACTAAAGAATGGAAATCGTTCGACAAACAGTACGACAAAGACAAAGAAACGTAAAAGAGACAGAGATTTTGGTGTCGTGGGAAAAAACCTCAACGAGGAAAAAACCCGCAGACGACTATGGATGTCGTCGCTGCACTATGGTCGCAAAACAGGGGCGATGTCCTTATGTTTCAGGTGTCGAGAGTACAGTGATTACAATACAAATGAGAGAAAGACTTTAAATGTAAAGTAAACAAATGTATCAAATGTAAATGCAAATGTGTCGTATAAGCGTCGTGCGTCGTCTGCTCGAGAGAACTTTTGCTTCGAAAGTGTTTCTGAATGCTGTAGTTGATACTGAGTTCAGTTGTCCGCAAATGGTAATGGAGCCTTCTTATTTATAGTCTTCGAATGCTTTATTGAATCCATAAAAGCTCCAGGTAACGGTCGTAACTGTCACTGAGGTTAATGCTCATAATGATCTTCGTCGGTTATAGGCGTTGGTCATTAATGACACTGATCCTGCATTAAACAGCGAAAACATAATAGTAATATCGTATGTTAGTCGGTCGAGGTCGTAAGGTCCCTTGCGACGGTCGAGTGTCGTAAGCAACTTTCGATTTCAACTTTGGTCAGACGATAAAGTGTTTATGATTTTATCTTTTCACAAGAAAGTGTAATAAATGTTTTCCCTTATCTGGTCATGGTCGAGACTGGTGAAATTTTACCCAAACAGTTTGCCCCCAAAATTTAAAAATAGAGTGGCAAAATCAAATTTTAAATTTTTGTCAATCGGACGTCTAGGGTCATGACACGTGTCGAAAGTCGTTGGTTAGGAAACTGAATCGGTTTGATTCTAACTAAAGGGGAAGTCGAAAAGGAGATAAGACCGTGACGTCATGCTGATGTACGATCGTGCTTAATAGCTGTAATTGCCAGGTGTCGACGATCCGTGTGTGCATACGAAAAGGCGAAGGCACGTGTCGATCATCGAGTGACTCGACCTGACACGATCGTTTACTTAAATAGAGACTCACGGCGGATCTTTTCCATTTCACGCTTTCAGAGAGTTTAGAGAGAGATTTTTTCTCGATTTCTTGTTGTTCTTCGTCAAATTCTTTCCAAACCTGCAAGAATCTTCGAATCATTTTAGGAATTTCGAGGTTTTTAGAGCGCCTATATAAGGTACGACTTATTAGTCTTTGGGACCTTTGGGGTTTTTCAGACCTGCACAATTGGCCCATAGGATTAGAAATGTCTACTGAACCAGCGAGTACCATTCGAAAACAAGAGGATATCGATGAACTTAGGAGTTTAGCAAAAATCCTTGCGGGGATTACAGTGAGTAGGGCCGGCAAGATTCGACCGGAGATGTGTCCCGCTGGGTACGTCGTGATATACGAGTACCCATTTAAGATAGGTTTTGAGTGGCCCTATTCGCCTCTGGCCAAGGCTTTTATGTGTGAATTCGACCTTTCGCCGGGGCAACTGATGCCCCAGTTCTGGCGAGTTATTCAGGTAGTTGAGCGACTTACCAAAAATTGGGAGTCGCCGATGAATGTGAACGACCTGTTGTCGGCTTACCAGGTCAACATGGATACGTACCGTCGCTACAGCTTGTTTTCGAAACACAAGGGCGATCGTACTTTGGTTCTGAAAACTGCGGTCAACGACCGCAAATGGAAGACCAGGTACGCCTTCGTGCGAGTAGAGACACTGGACCCCGACAGTGATTGGATCAGGTCCGACTGGAACGTGACGGGTGAGTTTTAGATTTGGTCGAGTGTTTTTTAGTATCTTTGTTGTTTTGTTCCTCAACTAATCCCCTTTCTCCATGTTTTCAGACATTAAATTCGAAGTCGTGAAGCCCAACGACGATTCTAAGGCCAGATCGAAAAGTTCCTGGAGATCAGTACCGACGACCGATCATTCGTCACTCGACACCTAATAGACGAGGACGACGATTTGGTCTACTTGGGTGAAAATCGACAGGGGAGTCGAGAGGAAGGAGAGGAAGAGGAGACTGAGAAGGAAGAAGAGAAAGAGGAGACGAGAGAAGAGGAAAGAGAGATGACCGGTAAGTGCACCTTTTTTTTTGCTCGACTCATTGTTTCTGTTGTTTCAGTCGTGTGACACCTCTTTTCTTTCCTTTGTTTTTTCAGGGGAATCTCATGTGAAGATGACATCCGCAGATGCCAAGAAGGCAACTCAAGCTGAACTGGCCCGTACGGGTAGGGAGAAAAGGAAGGAGATCCTGACAATCGGGTCGGGTGTCCTGAAGCGGACCAAGATGTTGGTCCCGAAGGAACCGTCTTCAAAGACGGGTGGCTCGTCGAGAGTCGCTACGCCTGAGAAGGCGAATGTGTCGATTGCATCCGCTGAGAAGACGAAGACGTCTTCTGATGCGATCGACGCAACACCTATCAATTATGCGCCTCCGGCGAAATCGACTACGTCTCCTACTGCCACGTCGACTCCTTTGTCGGCCGACAAGGGCAAGGGTCCTAAGATGGGAGAGGCTGAGGTCATGACGGTCAACTTTACGTTGCCGTCGGACTTCATGGCGGATAACGTCCTAGACGGGACAAGGTTGTTTCCCAGTCTGGGGAAGTACCAGCTCCCCTCTTTCAGGGAGCGCTATCGGGGAGTCTCAGTCGAGGAGACGGGGTCCCAAGTTGCCGGTCTGGCGTTCATGGTAAGTCTTTCTTTCAAGACATGTTTATCTTTTATCGTTTAGAACTTTGTCGTGTGTCTACTAACATGTTCCTTTATTTTCCTTTATGTCTACTAGTGTCCTATGCTCTCGTAAGAGAGAATGCGACACTGGACAGGGAAAAGTCGGTTTTGGCGCGCGCCGAGGATATGTCGGTACGACTCGATGACGCTCTAAACGAGTTGGAGGCCGTCTGTCGCGCTAGGTACGAGGCGAACTCTCGTCTGAAGCAGTCCCTGTCTTTGATCGTCGAGCAAAGGGCGGAGCTGTACAAGAAGGAGTCCTTGGCTATGAAGGAAAAAGAAGCCGAGGAATCCAAGTCTAAGGTGGTGAGCCTGCAGGAAGAGGTGGAGGAGTTAAAAGATGGGGCTAAGTCCGTCTTCGCCTTGTCTCGATTGACCGCTCGCGCTTCGATAATGAGGCAACATTTGTCGGGGAAGAACCCTCTCGCTTCAGCGTTGGACGAATTGGCATTCTTCTTGTCGACTGTCGAGACCGAGAGGGACCTCGACTCAGACGACGAGAAGGAAGCTGAGGAGGAAGAGATGGACGAGGGTTTCCAGGGCGAAGCTTCGGGCAAGGATATGACTGACGATCCTCCTCGGCTTAGAAAATTTCATTCTTAGTTTTGCTTTTTATTGCTCGACCGTTGGTGGTCGAGCCGTTTGGATGTAACTAATCGATCATTCAATGAATGAAACTTACATTTCTTTTGAACTCGTGCATTTCGTGAATAGATACAATATCAATTGTGAAATTCATTAAGTACAAAATGAACAAGAAGACGTGCGACTTGGGCATCCACTATAACACAATGATTAGAACATAAGTCGTAACATTCTTATATTTTGAAATCGTGTAAGCAAACATAAGTACATGCGATCAAATCATTCATTCTGAACATGAAATTCTTCTAAGTTAAAAAACTTAGATCGTGGGGTCGTTAGACCTTACGATTTGCACAAGTAAATCATGCGATGAACCTGAATCATGCATCCCTGTGATAAGGTAGTCAAGTCATAAAGTAGACATGATTGCTTATGTTGTGCGATCCTGCGAAAGTGTACTGAAGTCGTACGATAGACATAATAACTTAGGTCGGGCGATTCTGCGATAGAACAATGTCAGAGGTTGGTCGTTCGCTAACCAACGACCCTCCGATGCTTAAGTCGGTAATCGTTGTGATGAATAAAAAATCGTATGAAAGAGAAGGGTTTTAGAAGAAATACCTTTTCAAATGTGTTGCATTCCAGCTACGTGGGACATCTTGATTGTCGAGGGTTCAGAGCCGATAGGCACCTTTACCTACGACTTCTGAGATACGATAAGGACCTTCCCACTTGGTGGAAAGCTTACCTGCATTGAGCTCTTGAGTGCTTTGGAACACTCGTCGGAGGACGTAGTCGCCTTCTTGAAAGACTTTAGCTTTGACATTCTTGTTGAAATGTCGCTAGACCGCTTGCTTCTGCGATGCCATTTTGATCAATGCTAATTCTCTAAGTTCTTCGAGGGCGTCGAGGTCATAACTTAAATCAACCAGGATATGCTCAACGGAAGTATGCCTCAAAGTTGAGAGCTGGACCTCGACCGGAAAAACTGTTTCGCAACCATAGACCAAAGAGAAAGGGGTTTGTCCTGTGGACGTGCGGGGCGTCGTGCGATTTTCCCACAGGACTGAAGGGAGTTCTTCGACCCATTTTCCCTTTGCAGCTTTTAATCTCTTCTTTATCGAAGCAATAATGGTCTTATTGCTCGACTCAGCAAGTCCATTTGCCTGGGGATACCTGGGTGTCGAGGTCGTTAGCTTGATGTTGCGGTCTTCACAGAACTGTCGAGTACTGTTGCTTATGAACTGGGATCCATTGTCGCAGACAATTTCGGATGGGATCCCAAACCTGCATATAATGTTAGTCTGGATAAAAGAGACGACTTCCTTGTCCCGAACTTGGGAAAAGACAACTGCTTCTACCCACATAGAAAACTAATCCGTAAGTGTTTGGGTAAAATTTCATCAGTCTCGACCACGACCAGAAAGTTACCCACGACACTCGACTGTCGTAAGACACCTCTCGACCTCGACTTACTAACATGAGATGACTATTATGTTTTCTGTGTTTAATGCAGGGTCAACACTATTAATGACCAATGGACGTAACCGACGAGATTAATTACAAGCATTAAACCACAACGACCGGTATGACTGTTATTCATGAGGGTCATTCAAAGCTACGAAGACTATAAATACAAGGATCCCAACCGCATTTGCGAACAACTGAATTCCCAAGAACACTTAGAGCGAAATACTTGAAGCAAAACTCTTTCTCGATGCACGATTCCTACACACGACGCCTAGTTTTTACACACGACACACTCATTTTTACATTCGATACACTTGTTTATTTTACATTCAGTGTATTTTATTTTCTTTGTATTGTAATCATTGTACTCTCGACACCTGAAACATAAGGACATCGCCCCTGTTTGGCGACCATAGTGCAACGACGACACCTCCACTATCGTCCGCGGGTTTTTTCCTCGTTGAGGTTTTCCCACGTCACCAAATCCCTTGCGTCTTATTTATATTTTTATCGTTATGGCATTGCTTTGTCGAACGATTCCTATCTTTAGTTGTTAAGCTCCACAATCAACCTTAAGTTATTCTTTTGGACGATTTTTGGCATTAACAGTAAGTACAAGAAGAAATACCTTTTGCCCGGGGGCAGATGGTAACTTGCCGACAATATCCATCCCCCATCTCATGAAGGGCCATTGGATCAGTGTCGAGTGTAAAGTTTCAGAAGGTTTATGCGACGTACATGTATGTCGTTGACAAGGATCACAGTTCTGGACATACCTGACGCCGTCTTGTCGCAGTGTTGGCCAAAAGTAGACTTGTCGAGAGATACGATTAGCCAAACTGCGACCTCCTGAGTGGTTGCCACACTCTCCATTGTGCATCACTTGAAGGATTTTTTGAACTTGACTTTTGCTGACGATGCACCTCAGGTTTAAACCTGTCGATGATCGTCGATAAAGCCTACCTCCGATCATGACATACCTTGATGCCTTGAATCTGAGCTTCCGAGCTTCCATCCTGTTTTCTAGGAGCTGGTCGTGCATAAGAAAATTTCTGATGTCGCACGACCAATCATCTTCCTGGTCTTCGATCTGGACGACGTCGTCGCTTTCGATGGACTACGTCGCTAGGTGGATCATAGGAATGCTGTCGAATATTGGTTCGACTAGAGCAGACCCAAGGTTTGCTAAAGCGTCGACTTGAGTATTCTGGTCCCTTGGGATCTGTTCAATAGAAAAAGACTTAAATTTTTGATTTTTCTTTTGCTACCTTTAGGTATGCTGTCATCTTTGAATCTTTAGCCGCGAATTCTCCATTCATATGGTTCACGACCAGAAGAGAATCGCTTTTGACATGCAGCGCGGTTGCCCCCGAGTCGTGGGCCATATTCATTCCCACGATCAGGGCTTCGTACTCGGCTTCGTTGTTGGTGGTTTTGAAATTGCATCGAACGGAGTACACCATCTTTCCCCCTGTGGCGACTTTAAGACGACGTCTAGTTCTGAACCCCTGACGTTGGACGATCCGTCAACATGTAAGGTCCAAGGCACGTCGTCGTGAGTCGCCACAGTAGACACCTTGAGCTCTGCTTCTTTTTCCAACTCGGGACTAAAGTCGGCAATGAAATCTACCAATGCCTGCGATTTAATTGTTGTCCTGGGCTTGAAATCGATGTCGTAACCATTGAGATATATGCTCCATTTCGCCAATCGACCTGTCAACTCAGGTTTCCTCAAGACAGACTTAAGAGGAAAGTTAGTCACGACAGTAATAGGATGCGATTCAAAATAGTGTCGCAATTTCTTTGCGGCTGTAACAAGCGATAAAAGCAGTTTTTCCATAGAGGAATACCTGGTTTTGGCGTCCAAGAGAGATTTACTTACATAGTAGATCGGCAGTTGCTGATTTTCATCTTCTCGCGTTAGGACGGCACTTACTGCATTAGGACTGACAACCAAATATAGTTGCAAGACCTCAGGATCGTGAGGCTTTGACAGCAAAGGAGGCGACGTCATATATTCTTTCAATTTTTTGCAGTGCTTGCTCATGATCGTCGGTAAGCCTTTATTTTTCTTGAGAACATTGTAAAATAAATGACATATATCTGAGGATCGAGAGATAAACCTGTTCAGAGCTGCCACCCGACCAGTGAGCCTTTGGACCTCTTTGAAATTTCTTGGAGATTTGATCTCGATGATAGCTTTGATTTGGTCGGGATTGGCCTCGATCCCCCGACGAGTGACCATATAGCCCAGGAATTTCCCAGCACTGACACCAAAGGAACACTTCGTCGGGTTGAGCTTCATGCTATATTTTCGGAGAATGTCGAACGACTGCCTCAAATGCTCGATGTGGTCGACTGCTTGCTTCGACTTGACTAGCATGTCGTCGATGTAAGCCTCCATCGTGTCGCCAAGATGGTCTTTGAACATTTTATTCACCAGACGCTGGTAGGTGGAACCCGCATTTTTCAAACCGAACGACATAACTTTATAACAATAAATACCTCGATCCGTCATGAATGCATTTTTTTCTTGGTCCTCGACGTGCATCAGGATTTGATTGTATCCAGAATAAGCATCCATGAATGTCAATAGTTCATGTCCTGCTGTCGCGTCGACCATGGCATCGATATGCGGCAACGGGAAAGGGTCTTTTGGACAAGATTTGTTGAGATCTGTAAAATCGATACATACCCTCCATTTGCCATTTTTCTTCTGAACGACCATGACATTCGCAAGCCAATCGGGGTACTTGACTTCTCAAATTTTCCCTGTCTTGAGGAGGTTGTCGACCTCGTCATTTATCACCTTATTCCTTTCAGGAGCAAATTTTCGTCGCTTTTGCTTGGTAGGCTTAAATGACGGGTCGACATTGAGTTTGTGGGAAATGACGCTGGGGTCTATGCCGACCATGTCTTCGTGCGACCAGGCAAAGCAGTCGGCATGTTCCTGCAAAAAAGATATCAGCTTGTCTTTAAGGTAGGGGTCGAGTGACGAACCTACAAAGACTTTCTGGTCAGGCTTGCTCTGGTCCAGGACGACTTACTCTAGGCGATAGTCGTCGGCTATCCCAGGAGCATCCTGGACCTGTAATTGCTAGATGGCCTACTTCTGCGGCTTCAGGGTGGTCTTGTAACAATTGCGGGCAACCTTCGGCTCACTTTTGATTTCCTGGACTCCCCACGGCGTAGGGAGCTTCATGCTCTGATGATACGTCGAGGGAACGACTTTCATGTCATGGATCCACGGTCAACCTAAGATGATGTTATAGGCCGACGAGCAATCGATGACGTTGAACTTCGTATGCTTGTTGATTCCTCCGGCATAGACAGGCAAGGTGATATCTCCAAAGGTACTCGTCACGTCTCCATTGAATCCGACCAAGGTTGTCGAGCGTCGGGTGATTTCCGATCGATCGATTCCCATGGCCTTGATGGTATCAAGGAAGATGACGTTTGCTGAACTGCCTCCATCGACCAAGACTCACCGGGTTAAACAATTACCAATCGTGAGTTGAATGATCAACCCGTCATTATGCTTCTGATACGAGTCATCGAGGTCGTCTTGGGCGAATGAGATCTTCATGGCTTCCAACTCCAGGTCTCCTTTGGGTCTTGATGAATGAGGGATAGGTCGATCGTCGGGTGCTTGACTGGCGTGACGTTTGGCTGCGGAATACGTCAGACCACACACGTCGGAACCACCAGTTATGCAGTTGACGACCTTTGCATGCTCGGGGGTTGGCGGTCGAACGTCGTTAGCTGGAGTAACGACGTCGTCGATGATATCTTTGAGATTGCCCTTCGGGACGTGATATGCCAACTCTATTTTGAGAGCTATGCAATCGTCCGTCGCATGACCGTGGTCGACATGGAAGTCGCACCACTTTGACTTATCTTTCTTACCGTCGTCTTTATCGGACTACTTCGGCCACCGGATGGTCGCCTGGACGGTCTTCAGGGCTTCGACCAGGTCCTTAGTAGTCTCTTTGAATCCGTAGGAGGATATCTTAGGGTACTGAGGAATTTTGGTCGCAGTTTTGAACTCTGCCTTCGTCTTGAATCGGACGTTTGAGATTTGTCGTGTAGGTTCTGGCTTGGATACTGCCTTCGTCTTGAAATCTGGCTTCTTTACACCTAATGACCTCTTGTCGTCAGTGTGCTTTCGACGAAAAGCAGCGTCGTCTTCCACCCTCATATACGCCAGGGCTCTTGCTCGGACATCTTCAAAATTCTCTGGAGGGTACTTGGTCAGATCGGTGTATAGCCCCGAGCTGTCGTCTAGACCACGTTTGTAGGCTTCGATTGCGGTCTTGATGTCACAGTTGCGGATACTGATCATCTCTACATTGAACCTATTAAATAAGCTTTGGATCTATTCTCCAGCCTTCTGCACGACATAATACAGATCGATGGTCTGCTTCTCCATCTTATGACTACTGGCGAACTGCTGGGAGAACTGGTTGACTAACTCAGCGAACGACCCGATGGATTTGGGTTTGAGATTAATCAACCACTGGAGGGCAGGACCTGTGAGGGTCGCCCCAAAACTCTTGCACATACAGACCTCTTGATACATATGTGGGATCGAGACTGTCCACATTAACTGCTTATACTGCGCGATGTGCTCCGTCGAATCGGTTATCCCCGAATATTTGGGCGTGAAAGAGGGGATGTTATACTTCTTCGGGACGTCGACCGTCGCGATCGTGTCGACGAAAGGCGACGCTTGATACCCCGAACGAGGCTCGACGTCGACGGGCACGGCTGCCCCCGGTAGCTTAGCGAGCAAGGATAGGATACGCTCATTTTGGTCTTCCAACATCTTCAACCGCTGGGCGACGGAGTCGTTAGGATCGGGATTTACACATGTTGGAGGGTTAACTCCTAAACTGGTGCCGTTCCCGTACGATGAGCCATTGGCGCCCCCATTGAAAGGGACAAAGTACGGCTGAGACCCATTCTGCATGGGTGGTGGCCTCAGATGCTGAGGAGGAATTGGCCCGAACTGGGGATTTGGGATGAAAGATCCCTGCTGCTGGTTCTGCATGAATGGACCTTGTTGCTGACTTTGGCCTAACGGTCCTGGTCTTGGATTCTGCATGAATGGACCCGAACCTGGATTCTGGATGAAGGGAGCGGATCCTGGATTCTGACCGAACGGTCCTAGACCTGGATTCTGAACGAATGGTCGTGTGCCGTTCTGTGGTCCGAATGGATTCCTCAGTCGCACGATTTCTTCAGCTGCGCTTCAACTTTGATCAGCAAGGGCATCGATCTGACGGCGTGCATTTTCAAGCTCCCAATGCATCTGGGCAATGATCTGCTCTTGGCTTCCATTACCTGCCATTTTCCTGAAAAAAGAAAAGAGAGGAAACTCCAAGAAAACGTTAGTAAGACGCACGTATGTCGAAGATTTTCTCTAGATGGGGCCCCACGGTGGGCGCCAAACTGTTAATGCCAAAAATCGTCCAGAAGGATAACTTAAGGTTGATTGTGGAGCTTAACAACTAAAGAATGGAAATCATTCGACAAACAGTACGACAAAGACAAAGAAACGTAAAAGAGACAAAGATTTTGGTGACGCGGGAAAAAACCTCAACGAGGAAAAAACCCGCGGACGACTATGGATGTCGTCGCTACACTATGGTCGCCAAACATGGGCGATATCCTTATGTTTTAGGTGTCGAGAGTACAGTGATTACAATACAAATGAGAGAAAGACTTTAAATGTAAAGTAAACAAATGTATCAAATGTAAATGCAAATGTGTCGTATGTAGAAACTAAGTGTCGTGCGTCGTCTTCTCGAGAGAACTTTTGCTTCGAAAGTGTTTTTGAATGTTGTAGTTGATACTAAGTTCAGTTGTCCGCAAATGGTAATGGAGCCTTCGTATTTATAGTCTTCGAATGCTTTATTGAATCCATAAAAGCTCCAGGTAACAGTCGTAACTGTCACTGAGGTTAATGCTCATAATGATCTTCGTCGGTTATAGCCGTTGGTCATTAATGACATTGATCCTGCATTAAACAGCGAAAACATAACAGTAATATCGTATGTTAGTCGGTCGAGGTCGTAAGGTCC
Organism: Saussurea involucrata; assembly: GCA_033807775.1. NCBI lineage: Eukaryota > Viridiplantae > Streptophyta > Magnoliopsida > Asterales > Asteraceae > Saussurea > Saussurea involucrata. The sequence goes on along the minus strand of CM066322.1, from coordinate 145,054,377 downwards.
CTTGCGACGGTCGAGTGTCGTGAGCAACTTTCGATTTCAACTTTGGTTAGACGATAAAGTGTTTATGATTTTATCTTTTCACAAGAAAGTGTAATAAATGTTTTCCCTTATCTGGTCGTGGTCGAGACTGGTGAATTTTTACCCAAACAGACAGCACTAAGGTTCCTTTGGCTTCCATACATCTAGAAGGCAGAGCGTTGCAATGGCATCAGGGATACATGAAACGGTAGAATCATGTAAATCCCTCATGAGAGAAGTATGTAACCGATATTACGGGACGTTTCGGGGAGCCGTTTGATGATCCGATGGCAGAGCTCATCGAATTGAAGCAAAAGGGGACTGTCAATGAGTATCATGATGAATTTGACAGCATAATTAGTAGGTTACAATTATCATTGGAAAACACTCTGAGTTGTTTCATCACTGGGATGAGTGAGGATTTGAGGAGCCTTGTTAGGATGTTTAATCCTACTACAATATCTCAGGCGTACGCTCTGGCCAAAATTCAGGAGGCTGACCTGAATAATACGAGGAGTAAGTCGGTCCCTAAACTACCCTCTCCAAACAACCCAGCCACTGTGCCTTCAAGCAAGCCTAGTATATTACCTCTACCCATGAAAACTCCCAGTTTCGTTAACAAATCGCTGAACAACGCACCAAAACCACTTATAGATCCCTTCAAACCAAATCCTAATCGAAAGACTTTGTCTCCAGCTGAACTCGACGAGAGGCGATTAAAAGGGTTGTTTTTCTTTTGTGATGAGAAATACGAATATGTGCATCGGTGCTAGGGTAAGTGGCCTCAATTATTTCATTTAGAATGGGAGGATTTGGGGAATGATGGTGATGATGAAGGGTCGCCGGATACTGACAACGAATTCTCTCAGATTTCAGTTAATGCGATGGCTGGCATCACCGATTACCAGACCATGAGAGTAACCGGGCACTATGGAAAGAAAGCATTGCAGATGTTGCTAGATACGGGAAGCACTCACTATTTCATTGATGCGGCTTTAGCAAAACAATTGGGTTGTAAGCTGGTGTCGAAGCCACCCATGATGGTTATAGTGGTGGATGGAGGACGGGTCACTTGTGATGCGATGATTGAGGGATTTCAATGGAACATGCAATCTATCACGTTCACGTCTGACCTTTACCTTTTACCGTTGGGAGGTTGCGATGTGGTATTATGTATCCAATGGTTTACATCTTTAGGTAAGGTCTACTTTGATTTTGTGAATCACACCATCGAGTTTATGGTTAAGGGATCAAAGATAATGTTAAGAGGAGCCACGGGAAAAGGGGTGAAAACTGTGAGTACCATGAAGATGAGTAAAATGCTACAGCAAGGAGGGCAGTTATCTATGATGCAACTAATGGCCGTTCAACCCGATAAACAGCTGCCTAATTTTCAAATAGGTGTGAACCAGCCTAATGACCAACCACCTCCTGAATTGTTGAGGCTTTTGGAAGATTATAACGATGTGTTCCAAGAGCCAACAGGATTACCTCCCTTTAGACATGGATCTGATCATGCAATACCCCTCAAAGATGGGTCAAATCTAGTGAACTTACGACCTTATCGATACCCGTTGTTACAAAAAGACGTTATCGAGAAACTTACCCAGGAGCTGTTGGATCAAGGAGTGATCAGAACCAGCAATAGTCCTTTTTCATCTCGGGTCGTGTTGGTTAAAAAGAAGGACGGTAGCTGGAGAATGTGCGTGGATTACCGTGTTTTAAACAAAATGATAATTCCCGACAGGTTCCCTATTCCTTTGATTGAAGAACTCATGGATGAGTCATATGGCACTCAATGTTTCTCCAAAACAGACTTAAGGGTCAGGTACCATCAAATTCGAGTTGCTAATCAAGATGTTCACAAAATCGCCTTTAAAACACACTGTGGACATTTTGAATTTTTGGTTATTTTGGATCCCAGATTAGTGCAAACGGTATGAAATCAGTAAACAATATGAAATGAACACGATTGATTTCAATACGTCATCCCTATATTTCAATAACCATTCAGAGAATTCAGAGAATAAGGTTACAATGGTTATGGGATGATTCTCTTCTAAGCTCTCTCTCTCTCTCTAATCTGATCGCTAGCCTACAAACTAGGTTAAGGAAGGCTATTTATACTTAGGCCTATCACAATTCAGGCCCAAGCCCATTAAGCTCTAAACTAAGCCCATTAAATACTTAAAGGCTTTTACAATTAATATTCTTTTCTTTATATCACTTTCTATATTATAGGACATTTATGGTCCTAACAATCTCCCCCTAAAGTTATATAAAGAAAAAAAGGTCTTGAAAACTTTAGGTCTTTATCTTCTCTTCCTCTTGAATCTTTGAAACATTTTGGTGTTGCTTGTCTTCATGACTTTCAACGCTCCCCCTTGAATAAAGCTCTTATCTTCAGTTTCAACTTTATCACCAGATTCAAAGAATCTGTCTTTGAACTGCGAGATGAATTTGCTTTCAACTTTAGCTTTAAGAACTTGTAGAACTAGTATGCTCGATGGAGGAAATAGTTTGTAGCGAACACCACTTGATAAGGAATTAGAAGAATTGATCACTTGTAAGCAGTTTGAACTCTTTTCGGAACTGATCAAGTAACATTGCTAACTCCCCCTCAACTTTGGCTAACCCCCCCTCAACTTGATAATCGGTGTCTTTGAATCTGTATCATTTCTCTAGGGGTGTTCATCGGTTGACATCCAATGGATGTGAGGCCAACCGAACCGATCCAATCATCCATTGGATGTTGGATTTTTCCAATCCAATGGATGATTGGATCGGTTCGGTTCCATCCAATGGATATTTTTATTGGATATCCATTGGATCAGTTCGGTTTCATCCAATGACAATTGGATCAGATTGGATCCATCCGATCCGACATCCAATGGATGATCGGATCGGATCCATCCGACATCCAATGTTTTAAATCCAATTTTCAACAATGCACATAAATCATAATATTCCGAAATACTTAATTATCCATTCAAAAATCCAAACTAGTGCTAAAAAGTAAAAACATACAACTACCAAATATAATCTCATACAAAAGTTCTATTTAAAAGTGAAAAGTGGAAAATGATAAACAATTAAACATATTGTCCGTCCGGCGTCCGCAACAAAACCGCAAGTCCGCAACAACTCAATCCATTCTGACTTCTCCATCTCCGGCCAACATTTCTACAAGCCCTCAAGCACCATAACTACCTGCACATTTCCATGAGGATCTCTTTCTAGCTGCAGTTGTTCATGAATTTCTTTTGGTAATATCTCAAACAGCTCATGAGATTGGCTCCTAAGTTTCTTTTTCCATGCTCCTTCTTTATCAACAACATCTTGGGCTAAAATTTCATTAAGCTCTGCAATAAGTTGTTGCACCTGCAGATGACAAGGAACAATACCACCACTAAATGAGAAACAACGATCAAGATTAGATTAGTTCCACTTGCTCTAGTAGCTGTAACATTCTTCATTGTCTGCTTTTGGGCAGCAACCTGCAACAATAAATCATGAAGACCAAAGGTTATGAGGAATACTCAAAACTAATTTGTTATGTAGTCCCTAATAAGTAATAGATCCTCAAAGATGTTTTAGCAAAACTGTTAAACCTTTCACACACACACACACACCATGAAAGATGAAACATGATAACATATGAGATTCTAAACACAAGTAAATCAGATATATAAACACATAATCATTGGTCTTCCAAGATATGGGCAAGCCTGTAACCAATACAATAGTGCTGTACTTACGAAAATAGACATTACAACAAGTCACACCACCTAATAGGCACATACTCTTATATAGGAAGATTTGAGTAACATAATAGCTTAGGGGACCCACCTGTTCATTTCTTTAAACGAAGCAGCTATGAAATCCAAAAGCAGACACAAAAATTAAATGAGAATTCATGGACAAAGTCATAACAACACAACGGAATTAGACAATGGATGTTTCTGCTTTTGTGTTAAGCAAATGGATGTTAATTATCCAATCTTGTATACTCGTAAATATTAAAATTGCTATTCATAACAACAATATATAAACATCATTACATATAATTACCAATTTACGATGCCATGTAATAAGCTTCAAATAGAAATATCAACCTCCTCTACCTATTACTGAGCTTTGTTCCTCTTCCTTTCCGATCTAAAATAATTGGTGAGATACAAGGATAAAGGGATACCTCTTCTCCAATGATTGTTATGTTTGGATGAGGCTGCAAAGCACATTCCAGGGTTATGTGTGATGCAGCACGGCCCATTAATCTTACAACTGCAGGTACAGTTACAAAAACAAATAGACCATGAGCTAGTGTAATATACAATTATGAACAAGATTACACAGAAGGAAGCAACTGTAATGCATCAAGAAAGAAATCTAAAACTATGAAATAAATTTTAAAAGATGATAAAAGATTCATTTAGAACTTTCTCAATAATGATAGATTGATAGGATAATCTGATGGATCACTAAATCTTTCATGAATATAATTAAACCATTATCTTACTAAAAAACCGGCAGCGTCGTTGAAGCTGCGTCGTCGGAGGCTCGGAGCTCGGCCTGCAGCGTCGTCGGAGCTGCGTCGTCGGAGGCTCGGAGCTCGGCGAGTAGCAAAGATGAATCGACTTTGGGGTGAGTCTGAGCTCGGCCTGAGAGACTGAGAGTTGAGAGACCGAGAGTTTAGGTAATTAGGGTTTCGTGGGTGAGTCTGTGAGAAGTGAGAGAAGAGGGAAACCGTGTTTTTAACGTTTTTAGTATTTTGAAAATTTTCAGTTTTATTAAGAAATAATAAAAAATAATAAACCCTAAAATCTAAATGATATTATATAATTGGATGGTATCGGTCGGTTATGTGTTCGGTTCGGTTCTTATCTCGGTTCGGTTCGGTCGGTTCCCATCGGTTCTGGACTGTCATCCAACAACCGAACCGATCCAATTGGATGTCAAAATTTTCGATCCGATCCGATCCAATTGCAATTGGATATCCAATCAAGGTCGGTCGGTTCTAATTGGATCGGTCGGTTTTGATTGGATCGGTTGGTTTTCTGCACACCCCTCATGATGAGTAGGAGCATTCGGAGCATCATGTAATATCAAAGACAATACTGATGAGTAGCTAAAATTCCATATAAAAAAATGAGTAACCAGAATGGGGTAATCAACTAACACACAAACACATTAGTAATTGTTAGCACATCAATTAAAAATAATTGAGTGGCCTATGATCAGAGTTGGCATGAGGGTATCTCTGATAGGACTTCCAGTTATCACTGAAGTAAAATCTTAAAAATTACTTCTCAAACTGTTCCGGCAATATCACGAAGATATGCGGTTGGAATCACAAAGACTGGTGCATGTGTGAAAGAATTAATTTATGTCTGTTTGGCTCAAACTATTGATTTAACTTGGGACTCAAGTTAAAAAACAATTGACTCAGTGATTAGAATATGAAGTTCAGAGACCGGAGCTGATGTCTTTCTTTTTCAATATCTAAAACCTCCAAATGAGGAATAGATAGATTATATGCTAAATCTTCGTGCATTTATGAAACAAGCATCTTTTGTGAGATACTTGAGTGGTTGGGTGGGGTGACACGAGTTATCGACACTGGGTCTGTTACAATATTCATCTCCAAAGAATAAGAATGAATAGATTGTGTGGTTACCCGGATAACTGACTCGGTTTGGTAAGGACCAATAAACCTTTTAAGTCCTGTCACATCCTCACCTTATTGTTTTCACTCCGAACTCATCTATCAATCTAGACCCCTCACTGTTGTCTATAAGGGATGTGTTTCTTGGGTAGGTCCTTCCGGTTCTGGATGGACCATAGAAACAATATAATTCCTAACACTCCTTTCATGCATCGAGTAGAACAGTTTAGTAAACAGTAAAGTACAAGTTTTAAACTGAAATGTTTAGATGTCTAAGCATTTAAGAACGAGTCCTGATCTGAGATGATCAGAAGTCATAAAAATTAAGTCCGAGTTCTGATCTAAGGTAATCAGAAGTCATTAAAATCATTTGAAATATAGAATTTCAAGAAACAAGATCAAGCGCTAAACAGAATGACTCATTGAGCACATTATGGCCAAAAATTAAACAAAGAATAGAAATTTTAATTGTGAAGAACAATTCACAATTATTATATCAGATAAGAATTGAATCATTAACAAGAAATGACGAACTATGAAAACAAATTGGAATTGAAGTGTAATACCTTGATTTTAAAAACGTGTACTTTAACGTCTCCAAAATATATCGTAATTAAAATGTCAATCGATTATAGTTAAGGGGTTAAAACCGTCAATTAACCAAAGTTTTAATAATTAAAAATAAAATAACAATAAAAATAACAATAAATATATATGTGTGTGTCATGTTTTAAAAAGCTAGAGTAAACTACATAAAATTCGTCTTCATCATCAAATTCCACCGCCTCGTGTCTCTCTCTCTAAACTCTTCTTCTCTCTTAATTTTCTATCAAAGTCGTTGAAGGAATCAAAGTTACAATTACATATTCGGAATTCTTTCGTCAAATCCTTCGTAGAGGTATAATTTTCTTCCTATATTATGAGTTATTAAAATTGGGTTCTGATTGTGTTTAGGTTTAAATTATGGTTTGAAATTGTAAAGTTATGATGATTTACGTGTTTAGAAGTGTTTGGTTTTGTCAAAGTTGAAGTAGGATTTAAAAAGGGTAAAGTTTAGAATCAAAATGGTGAGTTTTGTGGTTATACGGTTAGTTGTTCACCAAGTGTTCGGTTAATTGTCTAAGAGACTAAATTTCATGATTAAGCTTAAGAGATTAATCATTAAGCTCCATTTTGATGTTTAGTATGTTAGCTTATATTTAGAATGGGTTTTATTGAGTAAAAAAAATGGAAGTTTGGATCATAAAAGTGAATCGGGAAAAGTTTGGAAATCGGACGTTACGGTATGTGCAGGTCCAGTACTTTGACAGCGCATAACTCACAAACCGTAAGTCCGATTGAGCTCAAATTTTACAGGGGAAAGGTCCTCAGTGTGTTCTACAATTCTTATGAAGGGCCTAAAACTCAGTTTTGACTTTAAGTGGCTCAAAACAACATGTTTTTGGGACTGATCAGTGTGTACTCGGGATCAGTCCTGTGTTTTATAAAATTCGTATAAAATCAACCGATGCTCCAAGCGGGGTGATTCCAATTCGAGTAGAACCATAAGAGATCATAGAACAATTTTCGTTAAGATCTTATAATCTGGTTTGGTCTCTAAGTATGAGAAAAATGCTCGAAAAGAAGGGGTTTAGGAGCTGTCAAAATGCAGTTCCGCCTATGTGACGAGTTTAGTTCGAAATGTGTATCGGGCTGTTCGTTTTGAAGTTTAAGTTGCTTAGATACCATTAGAACCAAAGTTCAGTATTAGAATCATTATGATGTGAATTTTATGTTGTTCAAGTGATAACAATTTATAGTTTAAAATAGGTACTCGAGCTCGTACAACTCCGCTGTAAACCTCGTTTGATCGTGCTTTACATCCCAATTTCGTTTAAGATTCTGTGGATGTTGGGTGAAAGACTGAATCTTTTGGAAAAAGCTTGGAAGTGTTTCTGAATAAGCGATCAAGGTGAGTTTTACTTTAAAACGTTTTTCAACTGGGATACATATATATGTGATATATATATGAGATGGACATGTACGGATTGAGAATATGATACACGATGTGATTATGTGTTTATATTGAGACGTATATGTGGTTGGAATGTGGTAACGTTTTTATAAAAGAAAATGTGATATATATATGGTTGGAATGTGATGAAAGGTTTTATAAATGACAATATGATATATTGGTACATATATATATATTGTATTTATATATGCATTACACTACACGAGAGCACTTGCCGAACTATGCCGGCGGATGTTTGCTGTAATTGTTGTACAGCGGTGCTGTAATTGTTGTACAGCGAAGAGTTGGCTCACAACCAACTAACATGGCCATGGGAATGATGTGAAGGATGAGTGGTACACGATGCACGAGTCTTATTTGGTATTTAAGTCTTTGTGATATATGTGTATTTATATAAAGGATTTTATATGAATTGGTTTTATAACGATTTTGAAATGACAAGGATTATCTCACTAGACCGTTTGGTCTAACCCTCATTTTGTTTTTAAAAATATGTATTCCAGGTCGAGGAAATTATAGCGGCAAAGGAAAGGATAAAGAGTATGACGTTTTTTTATGATTGATGTTGATTAGGAAGCTTTTATGTATTTTGTAGTTTCGAGACTATGGGACCGTATGTGAATTATTATGTAATTTTCTTTTATGAATGTAACGATGTTATGCAATATATGTTATTTGTGGTATGTTTGGGAAACCGGGTTGTTACAGATGGTATCAGAGCCCTAGTTTAAGGGATTTAGGTATTTGGATTTATACCTAGACTTAAACTGCATGTGAAGTAGGATGTCACCATTATTTTAGAACCTTGGGATGTTAAGTATAAAAAGGTAGAAGGAACATCATGTAAGGTAATTTCAAATTACATTTGGCCAGTGTAATCGTGAACTTACAAGTACATGTTTGAACCGGAATACCTTGTTATATGGGGTATGTGCTTATGTGTATATTAACCTTGTTTGAATCAACAGAGTGACAAGTCGGACTTGACGTATGGATAGAGACGAAGACAGGTATATTTCTATAAACTATACACGTGCTAAAGTGCTATTTGACTTCGGTGTAAACCAATCATTCGTGTCTACATCCTTTTGTTGCTTATCTGCATTAGAAAAGTATTTGATAATTATGTTAGAGATAAAAATGGGTGTGCTAAATTACTGTTGTTCTGATTTTGTTAATGTGTAGAGTGTGATGGCTTGAGTGTAAAGAATAATAGTAGTGTGTGGAACGTGATGATTATGTGTGGAGAGTAATGGTAGTGTGTGAAGTTTTGACATTGTCATGAAGGCGACGATTTAGTGTGTTGTGTAGATTATACAAAGTGTGATTGTTGACGCTATTTAGAAGAGTATTGTTTAAATGTGTGGGGTGATGTGGATAAGATAGTAGCAGTTTATAATTAGCAAGCGTGCGAGGTGTGGTTGTTTCGAACATTGAGTGTGATTTCGAATTAACTTGGTTAAATTTCTGGTATAAGGTGTAAATAATGCAAGAAAGTGTTGTCTGCATTAGCTTATGAGAAATAGGTTGTTAATAGCCTAGACTTAAGCTGAGGGGTATTATTTGATGATTATTGTGGTGTGTTTATTAGTTGGTTGAGAAGTTGGTATTGTATGCCAATATAGATGTGTAAGTCTTTGATTGGTCATCGACTTTTCCGTTTATGTTAAGTTACAACATTAGATTGTTATTACTAAAAGTGTTATGATCTGAATTTTTTCCAATGGAATGTTTTGATTGGGAATTTAGACTGAAAAGAAAAATGATTAAGGGACTAGGATTTATATCTAAAATAATATGTTTATGCTGGAGTGAGAAATGAAGGTTCTACGATATTGTGATATTTATTGATCTTCTTAAGTGAAGGATTCATGTTCTCTGTTCTCATTAATAGTGATGCATTTATTGACAAGATTATTTTGTTTGGATTAGACATTGATGAAAATTCCCGATTTGGTTTTTGGTATTAAGTTCAGGATTTTGAATTAAGTAGTGAGTGTATAGAAATGGAAATGGTTTGATTAAAACCATTTGGGAATTGAGAAATGTCTGACATTTAGTGTTATTTGTGATGAACGGATATGACACAACCGTTGAATATTTTGATGATGGATTTTGATTGAACCATTTGGTTAGAATTCATATTGCAAGTAGAGATGTGGATTTGGTGTTAGGTTTGTTTAAGAAATGAAAAGTGATCATGGGTATGTGATGTTAATGTGAAGAAATGAAAGTGTTATATTGGAATCAGTGGTTTAGATTTAATAAGAAAGTGATGGATGATATAGAAATTGTAGAACTATATTTAAAATGGTCTTAGGTTGGGTATATTTATTCCTTAAGAGTAAAAAAGAAAAGTATAATTACTAATTAAGATATTTTACAAATTTTATGGGTGTTTGATCTAAAGCTTGTGATTGTTAGCAAATCATATATGGAAAGTGTATGTTTTAAGTTTCCAAGACAACTTTGAGTAGTAGATTTTATGAATAATGAAATTTTGGATGATGAATAGAAATTTCTAATGATTTCAAATTGAGTGGTTAGCGTTAATGAGTTGGAGGTTACCGTTATATTAAAGATATGGTATTTTCATATGAGATTGAAATTATTGATGTTTGGGTGCTATTGAGAATAGCATACTTGTTCGCCAAAGGGTTATTAGTTGACTTTAAGTGGAAAAGAAAATGGAAGGATGATCTTATTATAAGATAACGGAATATATGGTTGATATGTGTAATCATTGGATTTATATTTTTAGTGTTATGATTAGCAGGAAGAAAGCAATGTTCAATAAACATTTTGATAGTCGTGTGACGAACTTTGTGGTGTAAATTGTAGTAGAATTATTATATGAATAGTTGACGATTTTTTATTTATTTATTTATTTACGGTTAAGTAAAGTGAGGTTAATGTTGAAGAACTTTCTTTATTGAGTTGTTTAAGTTAAAGAGTTGTTTTAGACCCTATGTTTGACTTGGCATGTTAAGTCTCATGTGTAAATCAATGAGATGATGACGGGTTTGCCGTTACGTTTAAGAATTTGATTTAGTGATAATATTATAGTTGGAAATTTGGTTATGTTTAGAGAATGACATGATAATGATTATAGATCGGGGTAATAATATGATCATTAGTTGAATTGGAATGTCATGATAAATGTTTAAGCCTTTGATAGGTTGATTAAAATTTTATAGATTTGTTAAGTAACGACATTTAGTGTTATTATAAGACGTATTACGATTCTACTGAGATGTTGATACTAAGTTATTATGTATGGTAATTTATGGTAAATAGAAAGAAATGAACCACATCTCAATTGGAGTTTATCTTGTGAAATAAATTGATATTTATGATTAAAATGCGTTGGTCAAGTTAAAGTAGCTAGAGATAAAGAAAAGGAAATTGTATTGTTTTGTGCGGTAAGGATCGGTAGTTATAATGCAATAGCCGAGAAGAGCAGTTGAGTTCGAAGACTGTTGTTGTGGCCATGAATCGGTTAAGGATAATTAGGGAGTGGTAAGCGTTGAGATGTCTACAACCTTTGTTCACATATTATGATTTATAAAATGGATTACAAGAATTCTTGGGAAAGTGTTTTCGAGATTAAAACACTGATCATTAAGGAATTGTTTGAGGTAAATCTAAGTAAGAAAGCCGGGATGACTTAATATATATATAGTTATCTGATTTTGTGGTCGTTATGGTTAATTAAAAGAATTTTGGAATCCGAGACCCCTGAATTAATAGACTTAAGTGGAAGATAAAATTTAGGATGATTGGGTTTTCCTGTTTTAAACATAGATTATGAGTTAATCAGAGTTGCGTAGCGAAAGCGTGATAACCTGTTATTAATTGTGTTTGGATTTGAAAGATGGTTCAAAGTGGTAACCAAAGGTTATATTATGAGAACAAAAAGTGGTTGGTAGTTTAATTTGGAATGATTGATTTAACATTTGCAATTGTTAGCAAGTTTCATATTGAAGGTGTATGTTAGAATTTCGGAAAGGTATAGTGAAAGTGTAAAATGTAGCATTGTGCATAATTTCAAGATATCGATGCTAGATTATGTCTGAAGTTGATGATTATTAGTAAAATTTTCCATATATCAAAATGAATTGTGATATAGATATTTTATGCTGAATTAGGCACGATGAGATTTTTCTTGGTGTTGAAAGAGGAACAAAGTGAAATAAAGACATATTGATATTAATTTTGTTAAAAATATATTTTTGGATGGTTATTATATAGATTGGTATGGAGTGCTTATTAAGTTAATTTCGATAGTCTCGATTGGAGTTCGATGTAGTAGTGAGCATAAAGCAACCGTACCTTTTTGCTTAACCGAATTTCGGGACGGAATTCTTTTAAGGGGGATATGTTGTAATACCCCGCTTTTAAAAACGTGTACTTTAACGTCTCCAAAATATATCGTAATTAAAATGTCAATCGATTATAGTTAAGGGGTTAAAACCGTCAATTAACCAAAGTTTTAATAATTAAAAATAAAATAACAATAAATATATATGTGTGTGTCATGTTTTAAAAAGCTAGAGTAAACTACATACAATTCGTCTTCATCATCAAATTCCACCGCCTCGTGTCTCTCTCTCTCTCTAAACTCTTCTTCTCTCTTAATTTTCTATCAAAGTCGTTGAAGGAATCAAAGTTACAATTACATATTCGGAATCCTTTCGTCAAATCCTTCGTAGAGGTATAATTTTCTTCCTATATTATGAGTTAATAAAATTGGGTTCTGATTGTGTTTAGGTTTAAATTATGGTTTGAAATTGTAAAGTTATGATGATTTACGTGTTTAGAAGTGTTTGGTTTTGTCAAAGTTGAAGTAGGATTTAAAAAGGGTAAAGTTTAGAATCAAAATGGTGAGTTTTGTGGTTATACGGTTAGTTGTTCACCAAATGTTCGGTTAATTGTCTAAGAGACTAAATTTCATGATTAAGCTTAAGAGATTAATCATTAAGCTCCATTTTGATGTTTAGTATGTTAGCTTATATTTAGAATGGGTTTTATTGAGTAAAAAAAATGGAAGTTTGGATCATAAAAGTGAATCGGGAAAAGTTTGGAAATCAGACGTTACGGTATGTGCAGGTCCAGTACTTTGACAGCGCATAACTCACAAACCGTAAGTCCGATTGAGCTAAAATTTTACAGGTGAAAGGTCCTCAGTGTGTTCTACGATTCTTATGAAGGGCCTAAAACCCAGTTTTGACATTAAGTGGCTCAAAACAACATGTTTTTGGGACTGATCAGTGTGTACTCGGGATCAGTCCTGTGTTTTTATAAAATTCGTATAAACTCAACCAATGCTCCAAGCGGGGTGATTCCAATTCGAGTAGAACCATAAGAGATCATAGAACAATTTTCTTTAAGATCTTATAATCTGGTTTGGTCTCTAAGTATGAGAAATATGCTCGAAAAGATGGGGTTTAGGAGCTGTCAAAATGCAGTTCCGCCTATGTGACGAGTTTAGTTCGAAATGTGTATCGGGCTGTTCGTTTTGAAGTTTAAGTTGCTTAGATACCATTAGAACCAAAGTTCAGTATTAGAATCATTATGATGTGAATTTTATGTTGTTCAAGTGATAACAATTTATAGTTTAAAATAGGTACTCGAGCTCATACAACTCCGCCGTAAACCTCGTTAGATCGTGCTTTACATCCCAATTTCGTTTAAGATTCTGTGGATTTTGGGTGAAAGACTGAATCTTTTGGAAAAGGCTTGGAAGTGTTTCTGAATAAGCGATCAAGGTGAGTTTTACTTTAAAACGTTTTTCAACTGGGATACATATATATGTGATATATATATGAGATGGACATGTACGGATTGAGATTATGATACATGATGTGATTATGTGTTTATATTGAGACGTATATGTGGTTGGAATGTGGTAATGTTTTTATAAAAGAAAATGTGATATATATATAGTTGGAATGTGATGAAAGGTTTTATAAATGACAATATGATATATTGGTACATATATATGTATTGTATTTATATGTGCATTACACTACGAGAGCACTTGCCGAACTATGCCGGCGGATGTTTGCTGTAATTGTTGTACAGCGGTGCTGTAATTGTTGTACAGCGAAGAGTTGGCTCGCAACCAACTAACATGGCCATGGGAATGATGTGAAGGATGAGTGGTACACGATGCACGAGTCTTATTTGGTATTTAAGTCTTTGTGATATATGTGTATTTATATAAAGGATTTTATATGAATTGGTTTTATAACGATTTTGAAATGACAGGGATTATCTCACTAGACCGTTTGGTCTAACCCTCATTTTGTTTTTAAAAAATATGTATTCCAGGTCGAGGAAATTATAGCGGCAAAGGAAAGGATAAAGAGTAGGACGTTTTTTTTTATGATTGATGTTGATTAGGAAGCTTTTATGTATTTTGTAGTTTCGAGACTATGGGACCGTATGTGAATTATTATGTAATTTTCTTTTATGAATGTAACGATGTTATGCAATATATGTTATTTGTGGTATGTTTGGGAAACCGGGTTGTTACATGAAGCAAGTGTATTTCCATCGAAAAATCAACAAACATATGAGATATGGAAATAACTAAGTCAAGAAAATATAACACGTGGCAATCATGGAAGTTAAAATCAGAGAATAACAAACAAAGGTAAGTTATTCAAGATGCATTACCACGGTTCTTTGAATTCACTAAAAAATGCATTCATGTGACAAATATCTGATACTCCCCCTCAAATGTGGCATAACCTTTGAATGTTCGCCATGTGAAAAGAATGTTCTGAACTAAGCGCACATGACATTCCTGCAAAATAGATTAGAAGGAATTTGGTATCCATCCTTTGATAGATCCTTGACGGTTAGATGCCCTATTATAGTGAGGACTGGGGATACTATAAGTACCATACCAATGAGATTCATATTTTCGATCAACAAAATCATTCAAACCACATGCGGAACAACAAATGCAATCATGAGAAAGTTAAAGCAATTGTTGAATTGAGTAAACTCTTAAAGGAAACATCACATTTTGTTCAACAGAAGTACGAGAATTAAAAGCATCATGATTATGATTGTATGTCCTAGCATGCGAAACTGGCTTAAATGAATTTGTATTCGCTTCGCTTTCATTTGACTTTTTCACTACCCAGACTTGTTTGAACCGTTTTCTCCGACCATTTTTATTTGAAAAGCCATTAAAGGTATATTAGTAGAGTTTAAGTGGGTAGGATGTCTATCATTTGGTCGACCAGTCTATTGTCGCGTCTGTGAACGCTTTTGAGAATTTGAATTAGTTTTGGAAACTTCGTTCACAGACCAGTTTTTGATTTTTGTAGAACATTCCCCTTTTTGAAATCTGACCGGTCGATTTACTGCCTTTGAAAGAAAGTCGGTGTGATTTGGAAGCGGTTTATCGAATTCAAACTTAGAAAACTCTTCATCTGAACTTTCATCGGAATTCATATATGCTGAAAAATCAATATCAGGCACAGATGGACCAGGATTGGTTGAGGGAGGTGAGGAACAATTTGATTTCGTGTTTTCAGAAGAATCTGTTGCGGAAGCTTTTTGAAATTCAGAACTAAGATTCTTTTGAACACAGTCTTCTTGAGACTCTTTTCCTTTTCTAGAAGAAGTTTTGCCCATGAAAGCCTTACACGAAGATGTATCTGAGGAGTCCGAGGAAGGTTCGGGTAGATTCACCTTTTCTTTTTGGAGTTGGTCAAACTCTCCTGGAGTTGACTTTTACTCACTTGCTCTTGCATCACTTTTGTTGCCAAGGCAGACAGTTTGGACGTGAGCCGATTGATTTCTACCCGAAGGAGTTCCTTTTCCTCACCAGATGCAGATTCGGTTTTGGTGGATTTGAGTTTCTCAAGTTCAGTTAAAAACTCTTGTGTATCCTTTTGAAAGTTATTCCTTTCCTTTTCGAGTGTCTCCTCTAACTCGACTATTTTTTATTCCAAAACAAGAGGAGGAACATAGAGTTTAAACTCGTCCGTCTCAGTTTTGGGTTCTGGTGCTGGGGCCTCATCCTTTTTAGAGGAATCCTTGGGCTTCGCAACCTTATAGCCGTCAAAGTAGTCATTCGAAAGGCACTTGGATTTATTTTTCTTGTAAAAATAGTTGAGAGTTTCATACGCAAAGGGTAATTGCATTTTCGTGGTGTGTGCGCGTTTGTATTCCTCGGTTTCCTCTTCCTTTTCCTCGAGAGGTCCGGTCCATTTGATCTTATATTCGGGGTATTTTCTATCAAAGCCAAATAAATTAAACTCGTATAGAGTAGGCCTCATAGTCAAAACCTTTTTCAAATAATGTGGGTTGTCATACCTAATTCCCCATTCTTTGTTAAAATACGTGAATTCCTTAGGTTTGTTCATATGAATTGTTTGATCAGTTTGACCTCTTTTATGAAGTTTAGTTTCAAGATCAGTTATTTTAGAAACAAACTCTTTGTGTTGAAATTGAAGAGATGAGCATTGATAGATAATCTCTGATTTCTCAATCTCACACTGATCAAGCTTTGAATTTAACTCAGATATCTTAGCCCTAAGATCTTTGGGTGCAATGGAAAGATTTGCACACTTTTCTTTCAGATTGGCATTGTCGGACTTGTATTTATCAGTGATTCTCTTTTGAACATCTAGCTTTTCTTTTAAACAATTAATTTCAAGCAGTTGTTCATTAGTGGAAGTTTTATAGGAGTCTATTCTTTGAACAAGTGGTTGCATCTGATGGACCAAGTTTTGATAGATAGGGGTACTTACCTGACAAAGATTTCCTTGATTTGGCGGAGGAGAGTGGTTGCCCATGAAAGCATCAGCATCTTCAGAATCGCTTTCGTCGTCGGAACGATTTAGCTAGTGGTCGTCTTCAACTAACAGTTCCTTTCCTGCAGCTTTCTGTTATGCTAACAGCAGTTTTGCCTTGTAGTATTCCACGTTTCGCACGACGGGCTTTCGGCAGTCTTTGGCAAAGTGGGCCAATTTGCCGCAATTATAGCACGTGAATGGCTCATCTTTCTTCTTTGACTCAGGCTTTCGATCATTCTTCTCCTTGTGATCTGATTGCTTGTGCTCATCAGACTTTCTCTTTCCTTCATATTTCTCTTTATAATCGTGGCGCTTGTTGGGATTAGTAGAGTAGCGCTGATTATTAGAGGAAGGTTTCTTGAAGAACTTCTTTCTTTGAAAAGACTTGGTGATCAGGGTTATTGCTTTCTTTATCTCAGTCAGCTCAGGGTCAAAGTCGCTTTCCTCTGTTTCTTCAGATTCTGGTTCAGATTCACTGGACACTTGGGCTCTCTTGGAGTGACGGCTGGATGACTTGCCGCTTTTTGAAGATACAAGAGAGAGGGCATCGGCTTGAGATTTCTAAGCGCTCATTGTCTCCATAACTTCATCCTCGTCTTTCATGAGCATCTCGTAAAGTTCATGGATTGGAACATTCTCAATCAGATTGTTGTGTTTGATATGAGAAGCGAACACTTTCCATTCTGGCAAAAGATTGTTTAGGAACCTGAGGCCGTTCTTCGTGTTAGATCGAGTGATCTTGTTCTTGTGGAGCTCGTTCAGAAGAAGGCATAATCGTTCATATGCCTGAGTAATTGATTCGCCCTTGCGCTGCTTGAAACCGTCATATTTGGTGATGCAGCTGTTGACCTTCAATTGGTTTCCCACTTTACTCCCGCTCATCGTCTTCTCGACTTGATCCCACATGCCCTTAGAGGTATGCTTGAAACTATCAATGGCCGTGTAGATCTCATTTGGCAAACCCTGAACCAAATACCTCTTTGGATGTTGCTCTCTGGTGAATCGGTTTTGTTCTTCTTCAGTCATCATGGCGAACGTCTTTGGTTTTGCCTGTTGTGAAGGACCACCTGCGACTTGGGCAGGAATAGGTTGCATTGGGGTTTGTTGTGGGCCTTCAGTGAGAGCTTTCCAGATGTATTCGAAGTTATATTTAGATTCGATAAAGATAATGAATCTGTCTCGCCATTGACTGTATTCGCCTCGATAGAGAGTTGGAGGCTTGGAGTCGGTACCGATTGCTAGCGCGTCGCGAGACATCATGAAGTATGCACTAAAGTGATCGTCAGACAGTAGGGTCGATTCAAGGTGGAATCCTAACGCAAGGCACTACGAGTGACAGTCCTAACGCAGGATCTAAGAGTGACTTAAACTAGAACTGGTAAGAAATCAAATCAGACTTACCGGATAGGAATCTGGATAAATGTGTCTGATCAGGAAGTGTCCGGATCAGAATTGTGTGAAGTGTCCGAACAAATAGAGTTACCGGATAAGTATGAGGTTACCGGATAGCTCAAGGTTACCGGGTAAATCAAACTTACCGAAAAAAAAAGGAAATAACCGGATAAAGTAAAGTGACTGAATAAAATATACTAACCGGGAAGAAACACTTACCGGATAGAGTAGAAGTTACCGGGAAAAAGATTGACCGGATAGCTGAACAATCCGGATAGGAGTCCGGACATGGTGAAATCCGGACAGATGGAGGATAAAAAAAACTTTGACTTCCGGGAACTTTGGAGTTTCTAAAAACTTTGAGATGTACCGGGAACTTAGGAAGTTACCGGGAACAAATTACAATCCGGACAATAGGCGTCCGGAAAGTGACGAGAAAGGAAACTTACCCGGAAACTTAGAAGGCGTCCGGACAGAGTGGTTGTGCGACTTAATTAGATCGAAGAAACACTAGGGTTGCTCGATTTCTTTCCTGAAAGGTTAGATATCGACCAAAAACAAAAACCAACCAAACCCTAATCAATTTATAGCAAAATAACAAGATTCTTGATGAAAATTTTTGATTTTTGACAAGAACAAAGACAAAAACTTGAAAAACCAATTTTGCTCAAAAACTATTGAAACGAATGAATTGGACTCTTAAAATTTGCAGAAACTCTAATAGAACTAATACGAATCAAATAGAATGAGCAGAAACAATCAATTTAATCAGAAATCAAAAGATGATATTATCAAGTTCAAGAACATTCGACGGAATACCAAAAAGCTTACGAGAAACCTTTGAATCAACCAGTCTGTACTTTCTGATACCAATTGTGGATCCCAGATTAGTGCAAACGGTATGAAATCAGTAAACAATATGCAATGAACACGATTTATTTCAATACGTCATCCCTATATTTCAATAACCATTCAGAGAATTCAGAGAATTCAGAGAATTCAGAGAATAAGGGAATAATGGTTATGAGACGATTCTCTTCTAAGCTCTCTCTCTCTAATCTGATCGCTAACCTACAAACTAGGTTAAGGAAGGCTATTTATACTTAGGCCTATCACAATTAAGGCCCAAGCCCATTAAGCTCAAAACTAAGCCCATTAAACACTTAAAGGCTTTTACAATTAATATTCTTTTCTTTATATCACTTTCTATATTATAGGACATTTATGGTCCTAACAGTTATGCCATTCGGCTTAACGAACTCCCATTCTACCTTCCAAAGTTTGATGAATAAATTGTTTCAACCTTACCTGAGGAAGTTCGTTCTCGTGTTTTTCGATGACATTCTAGTCTATAGCCCAAACTGGAATGTTCATCTACAACATTTGAAGTTGGTGATGGAGGTTTTAAGGCTTAATTCTCTGCTGGCCAAACGCAGCAAATGTGTGTTTGGGGTGTCACAAATCGAGTATTTGGGACATGTTCTTTCTAAGGATGGAGTGGCTACTGACCCGGCAAAAATCGCTGCCATTATGGAGTGGCCTGTACCAACAACCCTCAAATAACTAAGGGGTTTTCTTGGCCTCACGGGGTACTATCGACGGTTCATAAAGGGGTATGGGATGATTGCAAAACTCTTGACCCGTCTCTTACAAAAAGATTCATACCAGTGGGAGGAGGCGGCTAATATAGCATTCCTGGAATTAAAGCAAGCCATGACGAAACCCCCGGTGTTGGGCTTACCGGATTTCAAAGAGCCATTCGTGATACAATGCATCCAACCAAGGAATTGGGGTTGTCCTTATGAAGAAGGGACACCCAATTGC
Source organism: Saussurea involucrata (assembly GCA_033807775.1). Lineage (NCBI taxonomy): Eukaryota > Viridiplantae > Streptophyta > Magnoliopsida > Asterales > Asteraceae > Saussurea > Saussurea involucrata. The sequence continues at coordinate 145,034,645 of CM066322.1, read as the reverse complement.
TTTTATCAGTAAAGCATTATCCCCTAGACACACCACTTTATCAACTTATGAAAAGGAGTTGTTAGCTGTAATACACGCGGTGCAGAAATGGCATTCTTATCTGCTAGATAGACACTTTGTGATCAAAACTGATCAACAGAGTCTGAAACATTTGATGGAGAACAAAGTGAACACTTCGTTCCAATAACGTTGGTTATTAAAGTTGTTGGGATATGATTATGATATCTGCTACAAACAAGGGGCTGAGAACAAGGTAGCAGACGCGCTATCAAGAGCTACGCACGGGGAATTGTTACAAATCATTATGTCGAGTGTTCACTCGGATTTGTATGACCTAATCAAAGAGGGATGGGTCCGGGATCCTAATTTAAAGGCGATCATATCTGAAATCCAGCAAGGGAGCAACAAACATCCTAAATTCAGTTGGCATGGTCAAGAATTAAGGAAGAAGGGCAAGTTGGTGGTCGGAAATGTCAAGGATCTTAAAACAAAAATATTGTTTTGGATGCATGATTCGTTTCAAGGGGGTCACTCGGGAGTTACGGCTACTCTCAAATGACTAAAGAACTTGTTTTTTTTGGCCAAAAATGAAGAAGGATGTGATGCTCTACATTAGAAATTGTGCCACTTGTCAAAGGTGTAAAACCGAGACAGTAGCTCCACCAGGACTGCTGCAGCCTCTACCCATTCCGAATGGTGTGTGGGAGGACATAGCCATGGAATTTATCGAGGGCCTTCCCAAATCCCAAGGTAAAGATGTCATCTTGGTGGCCATCGATCGGTTAAGCAAGTATGCTCATTTCATCGCTTTAAGTCACCCTTTTTCTGCGATAGATGTGGCGTGAGTGTTTGTGGACAACATTTACAAGTTGCATGGATTCCCCAAATCCATAGTCTCGGATAGAGACAAGATTTTTGTTAGCAATTTCTGGAAAGAATTGCTAGTGTTACAAGGCATCGATCAAAATATGTCCAGCAACTATCACCCCCAATCAGATGGCCAATCTGAAGTCTTAAACCGGTGCTTGGAAGGGTACCTACGGTGTATGTGTCATGATGTACCAAAGGAATGGGCACGGTGGCTTCCCTTATCCGAATATTGGTATAATACCAATTTCCATTCGGCCATCAGTTATACCCCGTTTGAGGTGGTCTACGGGCAGCCACCCCCTTTACATTTGCCATATCTATCGGGAGAAAGCAAGGTGGATTAGGTGGATAGGAGCTTAACAGCAAGAGAGGAGGATATTAAGCTACTAAAGCATAACCTGCACAAGGCACAAAACCGAATGAAGCAAATTGCTGACAAACATCGATCAGAAATAACATTTGAAATTGGAGAGTGGGTCTATCTCAAGTTGCAACCGTATGACAGACTTCAGTTGTGGATAGGGAAAACATGAAGTTATCAGCCAAGTATTTTGTCCCTAATCATATTCGTTCTAAAGTGGGTCAGGTAGCATACACACTCAAACTACCACATGAATCTAGCATTTATCCAACATTTCATGTTTCATTACTCAAAAAACACCATGGTCCGATACCGACAACCACTACACCAGTAGCTGCACCTGGAAGTGTTGTAGACAAGATTCCTGGTCAAGTGATTGATATAAGGACTATCAAAAGGCAGAACAGACCAGCCATTGAATGGCTAGTTAAATGGAAAGATCTTCCAGCATGGGATGCTACTTGGGAAGATGCCATGGCTATGGACTGGGCCTATCCAACATTTGATCCTTGGGGACAAGGATCATTTTCAAGAGGAAGGTAATGATATAAGTAACCAGGTCGTGTGACCAGATTAGCACATTTAGGTGCCTAAATAAACCTACGGTAGATCCGATATAAATGACATATGTCATAATCTGGTGAGTTTGTTATTTTTTGGTTGTTACGCCTTATATAGCGCTTGTTTGTCTCTGAGAAAGATATGAAGATAATATACACCTTTTTCCTCTGCTAAACTTTTCTTCCAGTTCTTCTTAATCAGCTCTTCTATTTCGACGATCATTCTTACATTGATCTTCCTGATTGGGAGCTTCAATCATTCGTTGGGTAACCCTAACCTTGATTGAATTTTGGAATTTATCAGCAATTACCCTCATAATTATTTAGTATAACAATATTGTCAATTATATATGATAATCTAATCATGATACCAATACTTAATCATAAGATCACCAACAAACAAACAAACAGCGATCAATGCGGAAAATATCGTAACAGAAATATGAAATTATAAAAAACGTACATTTAACCTGCAATTGAAGCTGAAGAAACTATTGTTGTTGTTGAATAGTGATGCGAATTGAGAAGCCACACATCCTCTATTTTCTCCTCCAGGTTAGTTTGTTTTCTATTTCTGAAGCTTTTATCCCCTCTTTATTTTATGAGATAATTACAAAAAATGGACCCTTCACTTATGTATAACCTATAGATTGATAAGAGCATCTCCAACAACTTCCTCATTTTGTAGAAAATGAAGAATATAGGGTTTGGGTTGTTTTTTTGCTCTAACAGCTTCCCCAAAACTATCTAATGGAGAAAGTAAGAGAGAGAGAAGAAGTTTTTCTCCAAATATGGAGTTAACCCCAAAAATGATTACTTAGTGAGAGCACCAATAGAAATCTTTGAAAAATAATATTTAGAGAGAGAAATAATACTTTAATAGATAAATACAATTTTTTAATATTATAATCATTGTTTTTTTTCTCCAAAATGGGGAATTTGTTGGAGATAAATGTAATTTTTTAGGGATTTTAACTTTTGGTTCTCTATTTTGAAGAAATTTTGGGAAAGTTGTTGAAAATGCTCTAAGGGAATTTGATGAAATATTTTACAAATATGGTCTATACCCCCAAAATAGTCATGTGCGACTCACATGACAATTTTCTAATAGTTGAGAATAAGGATTAAAAGTGTGAAGACAAAGTTTAAATCCTTAAACCAAATTGTGCACAAGTTTAGGGACCATTTTGAAAGTTTGTTGAAATAATATTTTATAAAATATATAAGAGTAAATTACACTGTTGGTCCTGTAGTTATTAAACCATGAGAAATTGAAGGGGAAAACGAACCTGTGATGATCAAACCACTATGGAGAAGTCGTGAAACTTGGACTAAGTGGTGATCGAAGCAGTATGGAAAAGTCGTGAATGTGTTCTGTATTTGTGAATGTCGACTGATTTTGTAGAGATTAGGGTATGGTTGGGTTAAGAGTATTTTAGGAATATAGAAAATGTTAAATTCCATTCCATTGAAATACCATCTATTTAGTAAGGAATGTTGAAATCCTTTATCCATTAAATATGATGGAATTCAAAATTTTCATTCAACAAAAAGATTGAACCAAACAAGTGAACGGAATCTGGTTAATGGAATTCAACATTCCAATTCTATCAGATTCCATCAGATTCTGCGAACCAAACGCCACCTTAGTCTTTTACACAAAGACACTTAACACCAATTGAAATCATTCGGTACAACTCATCTAACTAATGTCTAGATTCACGTAGACTTAATCTTTTCACACAAAAACACTAAACACTTGTAATTAGTGATTATATTATTGATTAACTTGTATATTGCAACGAAGGGGTACAATGATATATATAGGCAAGAAACCTAGTCAAAAGGATACCCTAAAAGAGAAACCCTAAGGAACCACACGCTAACTGGCCCTAAGCAAATAAATAAATAATTTACATTCTAACGACACTTATTACAATCATTCGGTGAGACTCAGTTGTTCAGTGTCTATGATTACAAGAACCTATTATACTAAGGCGTATGTTGGGTCATCAAAGATTTGAAGATGACCTCCTGATCTCTTTACATTTTTTGAAAAACATCTTTTATACTTAGAGAAGTTTTAGGTTCTTTGTAATAGCTTAGTCATGTTTTCAAAGTTCGGTGAAGTCAAAGATCAGCCGAAATCAAGAAGAAGTAAATCTACCAATGCGGACTGAAGATGGACTTCTCAACCCAAACTAAGCAGTCTCACCGATTTTCTCCATGAAAATCGGTGAGATCCTCACAATAGGAGAATCCTCCCTTATCTCCTTGCTAAGAAGACTTTCATCAAAAGAAGTAATGTTTGCCATCTCACCGATTTTCTCCATGAGAAATCGGTGGGATCCTCATAATAGGAGGATCCTCCCATGTCTCCTTACTAAGAAGGCTCTCACCTATATTGTCCATGACAAATCGGTGGGATCCTCAAATAGGAGTATCCTCCCTTGTCTCTTCCAAAGAAGTTTCTCTTCAAAGAAGAAATATTTGGGTATGGGGAAAAAAGGTTCATTTGTCCTTTTTCCCATTTTTAGATATTGTCACCATCAAATTTTTTTAGGAAAAGACACTTCAACTTTTGAGAGTCAAACCTGACCTTCAAATGACAAAGTGACAAGTGTCCCATGCATTAAATGTTCATGGCACTATATAAAGATGAAGACTTCTCCATGCAGAAACGAACTCTTGAAGATTACTCTGTGCTCAAGACACTCTGTTCCTTTCTCTCCTTGAACTTTATAGCTTTCAATCTTTGTGTTTTAGAAGTTGTTTAGTTTTCAGTATTACTTTGTGAAGATTGTTAGAATAGATTTCATCTGTTCTTTCCGCAACAATCTAAGTGTTCATTGTATAATTCTTGATTTGAATTATCAATAAAAGAATTGATTAAAGTGAAAAATTTGTGTATTGTATTCACCCCCCCCCCCTTCTACAATACCTGTTCTGGTTCTTATTAGCCATCTTGAACTTTGACAGTATGACTAAGCTATTACAAAGAACCTAAAATTTCTCTAAGTATAAAAGATATTTTTCAAAGAATGTAAAGAGATCAGGAGGTCATCTTCAAATCTTTGATGACCCAACAATCTCCCCCTATTTGAGGATGACATCCATACTTAGAAAAACATGAGTAAGACAATGAATAATACATGTTGACCCTGTTTTACTCTTTTGGGTTCTTTTTCACATAGCCTTTTTTTGTATATCTGATATTTACAAATGAATGAAACTAATGAAAGAATAAAGAATAAACAATATTAATGAAATAGAATGTACTTTCATCATAGAAGAAACAGATCTGCCCAGACCCAAATCGGTGACAATCTTTGGGGAGGTTTGAGTTTGAGTGAATTAGGCTCAGGATGCCTCTGCCCATATCTTCCAGCTTCTTTCTTTCTCTTAGCATCTTCAGCTTCCTATTCGGCAGTCATCACTCTTTTTTCTTTATCTTTGTTTGCCTCCCCCTTAGTTACATTGGTCGGATTTATCTGCTCTCCCCCTAGGTTGGTTCGCCGGTTCCCTTATCATTGACCAAAATTGAGTTGGACGCTGAATATGAGTCCTAAGGATTGGTGTTGTTCGAGTTGGACATTGATATAGCTCCCCCTCAGATGGTGCTCCCCCTCAGATGATTTCTCCCCCTCAGCGGCAAACGGAAAAAAACACCATGAAAGATAGGAAATTCCGAAAACATTTTTTTTTTTGCAAACCCACCGAAAAAGTAAGTCATCCCACCGAAATTTAAGAAGAATTTGAGGAATTTTCGATGGAATTTTCGGTGGATTTTTTTTTTTGCAAACCCACCGAAAAAATAAGTCATCCCACCGAAATTTAAGATAAATTTGAGGAATTTTCGGTAGGATTTTCAGTGGAATGTTTTTTTTAAGACATCCCACCGAAATTTAGCAAGATTTGGCCAAAAATCGGTAGGATTAAAGAGAGTTTGTAGGAAATCTTCTAAGGCATCTTCAGGAGAGTTTGGAGGAAATCTTCTAAGGCATCTTCAGAAGAATTTGGATGAGATCTTCAAGGTATCTTCAGAAAATATTCAAAGTGAAGAAACGATTGGAATTCCATCTTTAGGAGACTTTGTAGTAGGAGGGTTTTGTGGAAAAGGAAAGTTGGGTTGCTGACCAAGAGTGAAATTTGGTGAAGTAGGAGGATCACCAATATGAGAGGGAATATCTTGAGAAAATGACACATAGGGAGTTGGGTCTGGTGAAGTAAGTTGACGTCCTTCATCAACACAAATCATCAACATAAGAAGAAAACCATTTATTTATTTATTTATTTTTTTGAGGTAGAGCAGTTGGTGGAGAATCATGTTGATCAGAAATGAGTTTTGAAGGGACAAGTAGATCACCATTTTTGAGATAGAGGAACATGAGTGAAGGGAACTGAGGAAGTTGGGTTGGTAGAGGTTGTAAGGGATATGGGAGGGTAAGGTAGTGTATTTATAGTTGGGTAAGAGATGGTAAAAGGGAAGGTGAAAGGTATGGGGTGTAATAGAGTGTAGGTACATATGAGGTGATGTGAGAGGAGGGTAGAGTGTTTAGGGAAAAAGGAAAGAGATGTATTGGGAAGAGAGAAAGCTAAGAGAAAGAGAGAGTTGAGAAATGTAAATTCTAACCGTTGGTGGAAAGAGGGTCGGCGGTGAATGGGCTTCGGCAAAGACGAAACTGATCGGCAGAAGATGGTCGGCTCGGTTTGGCTATGAGGCAATCGGCAAGGGGGGTGTCGGCAACTTGTAGGAGACCTTCGGCGGCTAGGGATATCGGCAAGAATAGCCGATAGATTTGTCGATTGTCGGCAGGAAAGAGCAGCTGCTCGGCAGCCTTGTCGTCGACAGAAATGGGATCGGCGGGGGTGCTAGTGTCGGTGATAGCGGCTATCGGCAGTCGGCAGTTGGTTGCTGTCAACAGCCGTGATCTTCGGCAACTGTAGCCGATTGCTGTTCGGAAATGGGGTTTCGGAAGGTGGTCGAGAGATGCTCCCGGTTTTTGGGAGCCTTTTTTGTGGCTAAAGTAAGCAGCCGAAAGCGCTGCTTGGTGTGGCTTCGATCGGCAGCTTGTGGCGAGGGATATTCGGCTGATGAAGCCTTATCGGCGGAGGCTTTTTGGCGAGGAGAAGGTTATTTTGGTTGGTGTCGATTGAAGCAAAGGAGAAAGATAGAGATCGGTGGCTGATAGAAAGAAGGAGAATAGAGGATTTTGTGAGGTGTGTTTTAGAAGATGTGTTTGTGGTGGAGTGTTTGGGAAGAGTGGTAAGTGGGTGAATTATAAGAAATGGATTGAGAGAAGAATACTGTGGTGTGGATTGAGGATGTGGAGATATGATGATGTTGGTAGAGAAGAGGTTAGCACTAGTGAGTGTGCTAATGGGAAAGATTTTCTGAAATTTGAGGGAAGGTTTCCTGAGGAGAAGGTATAGTAGGAATTGAGTCTGGTGATGTACAGTGGGAACCATTACCAATACAAGAGGAGATCCAAAAGTTCACCATTTTACACTTTAGATTTCTTGATGAACTTGATGATTTCTTCAATTGTGTCACTTTTATACTGATCCACATAGATCCATCTGGAGCATTTGAAGAGGTAGAGAAATGGAAAACACTAAAGACCTGCAGTCACAGATAAATTAGCTCCTTGGTACCTATTTGGATATGGGTCCTTTTGGGTTAGAAGGATGGGAAAAATTGGTATCAATCAGGTCAATTCTTTCTTTTGGACAGCCTTTGGAAAAATGAAAAGTATCACCACAGACATAACATTTTCTATGAGTAAAAGCCTTTTTAGAACCTTGACATTTTTCTCTACTTTTGTCTTTTCTGTTTACCTTCAAAGTTTTGATGAAGTAAGAAAGAGTTGGGGTGCATAACCTAAGATTCATTTTTCAGAATTTGGGAGGAAATGAGTCTTTCCTTTTGAATTGGACATTTTGAGGTTCACAGATCGGGGAACAAAATCGGTGGAGGAAGCCACAAAATTATTTTTGGAAAGATCTGAGGATTTTCTTTTTAAGGAAAGATCGACAGTCAAAGACTTGCCTTTTTCGGATGCAAAAAAAATTTGTTTGAGTTGGAAAGATTTCATTTGAGATTTTTAGAAGCCATGGGTTTAGAGGAGGATGCTTCATCTAAAGTCAATATTTTCAGAGAGTCGTGAAAATGTTTGGGAGAGTCATTTGAATCTTGAGCTTTTTCATTTGGAAAGGAGATGGGATCTTTTGCATTTATAAACATGCCTAATTTAAAAGCTTCAGACAAATCAGCAGAGTTCATGGACATAGAGCCAATTGAACTTGATTCGGAGGTTTCATAAACAGATGGTGAAACACAGGAGGTGGAAGCAAGAGTTTTTGAAGATTGATCAGTTCCCATTTTTCCAAAGCCTAAACCAGTTTTGTCATCACAAGAAATCTGATCTTGAAAAATCTTTTCTAGATTTTTGGAGGAACTGGTCCATTTTCTCACAATTTCTTGCTCCTTTTGAAAACGTTTAAATATTTTTTTTTCTCCTTGGCGAGAATAAAGTTGATGGATTTTAGATCTTCAAGCTCAACCTTAACTTTGTCAAAATGTTTCAGTTGAGAGAGACATATTTGAAGTTGAGAGGAAAGATATTTTATTTGAGCATTTGCCTTCTTCTTAGCATTTTTAGCATCATAGAAGTCAATGGTAAAGAATCAAATGCTTCAATCTTTTCAATGTCAGAAAGAGAGTGAAATGGATGTACCTGTGTAGAGGAGGAGAAGCACTTAGATGATACAAGAGTAGTTGAGGGGGTGTGACGTTCTGGATTATCCATGTCATTTATCTTGGCCAAGAAGCACACATTTGAAGTGTCATTCTCGCTTTCAGATGTGGGTTCATCTGCCAAATCATGAGTTTTAAGAGGCAGACCCATTCCTTTTCTGACAAGTCTTTCATTTCTTTCCTTTTCTCTCTTGTATTTTTCTTTGTATCTTTCAGCCCGGTCAGAATTTGCAGAAGAGAGAGGTAGGCCGAATTTTAGGGAAGGGGAGAGATTGATAGAATCATATTTGGATCTTCCCGATTTTGAGGAAAATCGGCCTGAGGAAGAAGCTCTGGATCTTTCAAAAATTTTACTTCTGCACTCAGAGGAAAAATGACCCCTTTTACCACAGTTAAAACATTCCTCATTAGTTTTGTCCAAAGAGGAGGATTTTCTACTAAACATAGATTTTTCGGAAGAGAAGTGAGATTTCGATTTAGAATATCCATCCAACATGGCCATTTCATCTGATAATTTGTCAACTGAAGTTTCTTTACATTCATCCTCAGTATCACTAAGATATGCTTCTGAATGCTCATTGGGATCTTCTTGGCTATCATGGTCAGAGTCAGATGGGTAGATGATTCATGGAATACACTTAGTTCTTTTGGAAGAGTCACTTAGGAGAGCTATAGAAGAGCTCTTTATATCTGTGATGACAGACTTCCTTTGCAGTTTAGTCTGCTCATAGTTGAAGAGAGTTCCATAAAGAACAGTAAGAGGCATATGATCAAGATCCTTTGTTGTCTTTATACAAGTACATATATTTTCCCAAAAATCATGAAGACGGTCCATAAACTTGCACAGGACTTCCTCATTGTCATACACTCTACCTAACAGCTTTAAGTCATTAAGAAGACTGTTAAAGCGATTATAGTAGTTGGAGAGAGATTCTCCTTTCTCATAAGAGAAGAGTTCATACTTTCTAACAAGAGCAATCTTTTTGCTCTTTTTCACTTCATCTGTACCTTCGTACAGAACGCAAGAGTGGACCACATCTCTTTGGCAGTAGAGAAATTCACCAGAGAGTGGTACACTTCATCAGGAAGAGAGAGAGCGATGATGGTCCTGACTTTGGAATCTAAAGACACAAGACGTTTTTCTTCATCAGTATATTTCTTGGGATTCTTAAGAATATACCGACCGGTTACAGTAGATTTTTCTTCATCAGGTGAATCATCAGAATCATCTTAACCAACACTTATTTTGCAAGATTTTTGAGTTTCATAGTGATCCCAAACTCTAGGGACAAAAGGTCCCTCACTGAGAATAATAGGGTATCTGCTATCCACTCCTTCCATGAAAAGCATCATTCTGCTCTTCCATAAAGAAAAGTTGTTTGGATTAAACTTAGGAGGTTTAGCAATAGATCCATTTTTAGAAAAAGTGTTTTGAGAAGAAACAGTATTGTTTGAGGAGGAAGCAACCATTGCAGATCAAGTTTATTGAGATTAGACTTTCTGCTCTGATACCACTTGTTAGTCCTAGATGGCTAATAAGAACGAGAACATGTATTGTAGAAAGGGGGGAGGCTGAATACAATACACAAATTTTTCAGTTTAATTAATTCTTTTATTGATAAATCAAATCAAGAATTACACATAGAACACTTAGGGTGCGTTTGGTTCACAGAATGATTTCTGAAGGAATGGAATCTGTCAAAGGAATTGGAATCTAGGGGGAATTGGAATGGAATGTTATCAACTTTGACCAAGTGTTTGGTTGCCAAGAAATGGAATGTAATTTGTTAAATGAATTGGAATCTGTCTGTTTAGTTTACAAAGGAATTGGAATAGATTAGTGAAAAATGACAAAAATACCCTTTCTTTGATATATTTTTTAAATAGTTTTTAAATATAAATAACAATGAAATTGACATTTTAATGGAAAAAATATATATAAATTACTATTATTTTTATATTTTTTTTAGTTTAGTAATAAGATTATAAAGATACCGCTTTTTTGTTCTTAATTTTAGTAACTAAATTCATATTTAATTTTGGTACTTACCTTTTTCTTTTCATAAGCTGCTATTTTTTTGCTTTTCACGTTTTTGTTTTTTAATTCATCATTAAAAAAGGGTTTTAGAAACCCAGAGAACACAAGAAGAACATCGATGGAGCAGAAAATGAAGAAGAAAAGCAGATGACTTAAAACGGAAATAACAACAACATGTGAAGAAAATCGATGGAGCAGAACGATGAAGAAAAAAAGCAGATGACGAAAAACGGAAATAACAACAACAGGTGAAGAAAATCGATGGAGCAGAACGATGAAGAAGAAAAGCAGATGACGAAAAACGGAAATAACAACTACAGGTGAAGAACATCGATGAATAAGAAAAGCAGAAGAAGCAAATCGGTTTAAGATCGATTTAAGGGACATCGATTTAAGAAGAAAATCGGTTAAAAGAAGAGCGATACCAAAGGAAGAATAAAATCGATGAAGAAGAAGATTGGTGAAGATGAAAGGAAAAGAGAAGGAGCAGATGAAGATAAATTTGGGTATTTTTGTCATATTCAAAATATGGGTTGGAATGGATTTCAATTCCATCACTTTTGTGAAGGAATGGTGAATTCCATTTGTAAAGGAATCTTTGGAATTCAATTCCATTCCATGGGTAACCAAACATGGTAATGGAATTTGGTCAACGGAATTGACCATTCCAATTCCGTCCAATTCCGTCGGAATCCGACGAACCAAACGCACCCTTAGATTGTTGCGGAAAGAACTGTTGGTCCCGAAAGGCCTATACAAGTTTGTAGAAAGGGGGGGGGGTTGAATACAAACACACTATTTTACTTTTCTAAATTGTTTATTGATAAATCATTAACAATTTACAGCTTGTTGCGGAAACAAGATTAAGGATAAACCTAAATCTAAACAAGTTGGAACACTAAGGTTTCTTGCACTAAGAAAGATATGGAGATTACTAATAAAATCCTATCTTGAGAGAGATTTGAACTTGTCCAGAGTTAGCAAGTTACTTCAAATGAAGTGAGTTCATCTCTTTATATACTGCATGCATTTAATGCAATTCAGTATACACTTTACACGTGTCATCAGCGGATTGGTTGCATGTCATTGACCTTTGTTGACAACCTTAGTAGCCGTAAAGATGAACAGTGTAGTATCAGAGTGGTTGTACGATCTCAGATTTTCGGAGGTTCTTTTCTGACATTTCGTACGGTGGCGTGCAAGGGAGGTTAAGACAAAAGTACTTTGTACGGAGGACTTCATGATCAACTTTCGTTGATTCAGCGATTATCATTTACTATTCAGCGAATGATAAAGTTCAGCGATAGCTGAAGTCTTGTACTTGATACTTCACGTTGAGTGGACAAATCTGAGTCTTCGCTGATCCGCATCAGTTCATTAGTAGACTTGTCGCTGGTTCTTGAGCTTGATCTTCGACTTCATCGTAGAACCTTTGTTGACGTGAAACTTGTCTTCAGGGATTATAAGTAAACAACTAACTTATCAGCGATCACCATAAGGACTGAACAGACTCAGCGCATTATGGTGAACAGTGTTCGCTGAATGTTTAATTTAAAGAGCGAGAGTTCCTATCAGCGGTACTGTAAGATCTTAGTACTTATCAGCGATAGTGAAACTATGATACATATTGTTTACATACAATTTTCACTAAGTATTTAAGAGAGGGTCATTATCAAATCACTGAGGGTTTGGATCAACAATCTCCCCCTATTTGATTATGACATAGCAACAAAGAAAATTGCTATTTAATGAAAACATAAGGATAAAAAGAACTCATAAAATATTTGTCCCTTTTACTGTTTTCTGGGATCTTTTCAGTACTGATGGAGTAAAGTACATTCGCTGAAATCTTTCTTTAAATCTTTGAATCAGGTTACAATGAAGAACAGAAAGATTACAAGTACAAGCGAAATAAATTACAAGTACAGAAGGATAACTGATACAATAGAGAAAAAGGAGATTATATCAGTTTTCAAAAGGTTCTTCCTTAATGAGAAGTTCATCAAGGGTCGTCTTTTCAGTGGGAATCATCCAGTCAGGAACCGTTACACCTTGTTTTCTTTTCTTCAGCGCTTCTTGAAAGATCAAGGGTTTTAGGTGTCGTGCCTGAATGTCCTTTCTGAAGTCACACCAGTAGATAAGATCTCTGAGCTGTTCGATTGGAGTGATTGGGAGCTCAGCGATCCGTTGAAAGCATTTTCGTCCGTCGTAGTCAAGAAAGAATATTCCATAAGGATTACTGATGACTTTACCAGGGACGAAAAGTTCACATGGTGGCAAAGAGATGTCAAGGGCAGATAGATCAGGATCAGGACCAAGTACTTCAGCGCGAGAGAAACCAATTCCAGTTTCATTTCGTATGACAGGTCCTGAATTTGAATCTTGACGTTTCTTCCTTGGAGAACCTCTTTTTCTTTTCGGCTTTAGATCAGGAACAGGAGGAATATCCACACAAGAAGATATCAAGTCGATCTGTCTGTTTATCAGCTTTTCGAAATGATTCTTGTACTTAGATTGTGATGGTTGGATAGCTAACCTCATCTCCAGCCATTCAGAGAGACCATACCTTTTTACAGTGTCAGCACGAAAGGTTTCAGATGTTCCATCTTCTCTGAACAGTTTGATGTCAACAATAGGTACTCCGATAGATGTTCTTCCAGAGATGAATACCTTGTTGATCTTCGTTGGACGATATCTGAAGTGAATTTTCTCTTTACACCAGATCAAGGTGGTCTGAGAAACTTCAGTTTTCTTTTCCACGATCTTCTGGGCTTCTTCCCACAGCTTTCGTTGGATTTGAATGGGAACACGCTTCAGCTTGGGGTCTTTGACAGATTCTTGAGTGAGCTTGATGGCGTATTCTCTGTCTTTCTCTTCAGCTTCCTTTCTTTCAGCAATGAGGCGTTCAGCTCTAAGGTGGTCCTGATATTCAGCTTTTGAAATTCTGAACTTAGGAGGAACTGAAGGCAGTTGATCAGGCCTTAGAATGATTCGCTGATCCTCGAATCGCTTTATTATTTCTTCTCTTCTCTTTTGATCCTCTTCACTCAGCTTTTGAGGAACTGAGGAAGGTCTCTTATTGTGCGAGAGAGGTTGTTCTTCTGGTTCATCAGTCTCAGAGATCAAGTCCAAGACTGGGATTATTTCATCAGCAGCAGCTGGCTTTATTTGTGAAGTCGCAACAGTAGAACCTTCAGCGACATCCTCAAACAGGGGAGAGGACTAGCTGAAAAGCAGCGATCTTACAGATAAGAATTGGGTAGAAGAACTTGGGTAGAAAAGATAGAAAAATAATGTGGATGTGTATATAGGTTTGGAGAACTTAGTGAGCTGTTGAGAAGTTCAGGGAAGGAAAAAGTAAAGTTTTAGTTTACCTGACAAACCGGCTTTTCAAAGAGAATCGCTAGATTTTCATTTTCAGCGAGGCCTTTGTCTTTGCTTTTCTCAGCGCCAGAGGCTGAGGGCTTTGTCTTTGTCTTCTCCCCTGATGGTTCTTTTATTGAGATTCCTTTAAGAGCTTTGATCCTTGGGGCAGGTTTGACGATAAAGAAATCATCGTCATCTTCATCATCATCATCATCCTTTCTTGGAGAGAAGGATGGTTTGTCGTCAGGGATGTCGATGTCTTCATCTTCTTCTGCTTCGGAATTCTCAGCATCTTCTTCGAGTTGCTCCCCCTCAGATACAGAGGCGAGCTTCTCGGTTGCCTCAGGGTTTTCATCTCCCTGAGGTCCAGTGATCAGATCTTCATTCCTCTCTCCCCTGATAGATTCATCATGGGAAAGGTCTTCAGCGCTTTTGTTGTTCAGATCTTCAGCGCTTTTCTCAAGATCTTCAGCGCTTTTCTCCTTGGAATGTTCAGCGCTCTTCTCCCCCTCTTTTTCATGATGACTGGGGGAGGAATGGGCAGACTCAGCATTGGTGTTATCTCTGTCCTCTGGGCCAGAGATTTTCACACAACCTTCAAGCTTTGCTATTCTGTCTTCTAGGCCAGAAATAGCAGGCGTGATTTTCCTCAGCTCTGTGCGATCCTCCTCTGTGAAAGATTCCAGAATAGGGACAGGGGCAGGAGCAGGAGCTGGACTATTTGCCTTCTTTACCAGCGTCTCGATCATCGTCTTCATAGAGCTAACGTCGGTCTTTACAGAGCCTAAGTCAGTCTTGACCTCTGACATATCACCCTCGAGTTTTTCAACTGATGTCTTCAGCGTTGTTACTTCGCTGGACATGGTCGAAACTGATGTTTTGAGGCTTGTGTAGTCAGTGTAGATGTCACAGAGCACCTTGGCAAAATCGCTGAGCGTCTTATCAAGACTCTTGATGTCTTCAGTGGAAGCTTTCTTCTCCACCACCGTTGTCAGCTTTGTCAAGTTCTCTCCAGCGTTTGTTACAGCTGTTGAGTTGTTGGAGAGTGTGGTGGTGAGATTGGACAGCTTTGTTTCCACGGACTTCAGCGAGGCGTTGATGTCTCCCAAATTAGGACCTGTAACATATAAGTACTTGTGAACAAAGGAAAGCTCAGAAGTTTCAGGTTTAGTTACAGTGTTTAAGGTGGGATTAGTACCTGCAGGAGGATTGATGAACTCGTCGAAGTTGCAAGTTCCTGAATAGTGTTCCATATCCTCTTCGAAAGTACGGTGAGGTATGGTGAACTCTGCAGGTCCTTTCTTCATCATTAGTTGAGAAGCATCAGCGGCGGCTTCTGGAATGATGGCATCTCCAGTGTTTGCTGGAGGAGTGTCCAAGTGAGTGGAGGGAGAAGCGAAGGTTAAGATTGGGGTTCGGGTTCTGAGTTCAGCGTTGGAATCGCTGACAATCACTTCATCAGTCTTTTGAGAGATTGATGGAGGTTGGGTAGTTTCCAAGTTTCTAACCTCAGCGTTTGGAGACGCTGAAGTCTGGATTGGAGGGATGGCTTGCACGGGTGTGGCAGAGCGTACCACGAAACTTTCCTTCAGCTCTTCAGAATGAGCTGAGGAGTCTTCAGCATGGAATTGCTGGGGTTGCTCCTTGGTTTTCTTGATCCTTTTGGAATCAAGTTGGGTGTGTGAGGGTTTCCTTTTCTTATAAGGAGAGGATTTTGTGGCCGGGGTATCAGCGATTGGTATTGTCGCTGAAGGAGCCATAGAAAGCGGAGAATTTAGAAGAGTGAGAAGAGTAGAGAGACGTACCTCATTGGCGACAGGCTTGAAGTCGAGAACCTTAGGGCCAATCTGAGAAAGTTTCAGATCACCCTCTTCAGGATAGCTGTCCTTCAGGCCATATTGAAATATGGCGCTGATGAATCGTGGGTAAGGAACCCATGCTGGTCTGTCAGCGGCAGAATCGACACGTTGAATCAGGTCTTCATAAATAATGGAGGCCCAGTCAATATTTAGACCTTTCAGCAGTGCGTATCCCATGGACTGCTGAGGTTGGGCGGCTTGATCAGAAGATCCGGATTTCGCTGTCATGCAGCTGATCAGGTGAGCGAAGATGAAGTTCATCTCGCTGGGCATCTTGGATTTCTTTATCAGCGTCAGTTTCTTCTCAGGCTTCTTGTCCCTTCCAATATCCCAGATATAACCCATTGCGTCAAGGAAAGCAATGATTGCTTCTCTGTCAGCATGCTTTTTGTGGTCAGGGAATGGAATGAAGGGTTTTTCTTTGGAGGCATTTGGGAAGTTTAGGGCTTTGCGGATAATTGCGGGTGTGATCTTGATGGTGCCATACTCAGTATCGCTGAGTATGCAGTCTATGGTTTTGGATGGATCTTTGGCAGAGGGTAGCTCAGTGTGTCTGGCAGAGTACCAGAACTGAGATAAGAGCCGCTGACTGACAGGAGGTGTTATGGTCAGGGCTGTGTAGATGGGGCTGTTCTTCAGAAAACTTACAGCATCGTCCAGATGTGATACTTACTTCCGAGGAGGAAACTCGAGAAGAGCTGAGAGGTTGTTGGCTTTAGTCCAATCGAGTTGATCCAGCTCGAACTTCACCTGGGGGGCTTTGAAGATTTCCATTTCCTCAGAGTCAGTGGAGATGGATTCAGCGGTAACATTCAGCTTTGAAGATGCCATATCACTGTATTATCAGTTCAACCAAAGATGTTAACAAATAAGAATTATCTTAATGTGGAAAGAAATTTCCGTTAAGATATTTCGAATCTTGTCCATTTCATTCAGACAAAAAAATGTCTTAATGAAGATTAGGGTTTTTCTTGATTTTAAAAGAAAAGTAAAACCCATAAAATCTTGTATTCCAGTTTCTAAAAGAAAAATGGATACGAATGAAGAACAAGTTTAAGATTTAGATTTAAAACTTGAAGAACAACCATGAAATGGTTGTGTTCATAAAACCATGAAAGAAATGATTTTATTTTAAAAAGTTCTTTTGTTTGATCTTGTTAAAACAAAGAGAAGATCGAAAACAAGTTATACGCATTTGATAAAAGATAAGAACTTATTAACCTTGAAGTTTTGATGAAGAAGATGATGAACAGTTCTTGAGGTTTTTGAGAGCACAAATGCAACAGAGAATTCTTTTCTTGCGGAGAAAGATTGTTCGCGTAAAAGACAAATATAAACCAAGAGTTGTTTATATAGGGATTTTTAGAGAGAGAAAACCTTGAGCGGGAAAAGGTTTTCATCATGACATGGACACGTGTTTGCATTTGATTGGAAGTTTGAACAAAACGTGCAAACGTGTGTCAGAAAGAAATCGTGCCGAGTGTTATCCGTTGCAATGACGTCACAACTGTCCTTTCACATTCTTTTAGGATGTCTTTGAGGTTTTGAAAAACTCAGGGACTCTTTTGAAAAACATGAAGCACTGAATAGAAATATCAGTGAAGGTTTAAGGAATTTTCAAAATATCGCTGTTAAGGAAGAGATATTCAGCGATGCAAATTATTTTGAAATCTTGCATTTACATGCGATTGTCAGAGAGAGAAAACATACCTGGATATCAGTTTAACCAAGTTTATTCAGAGAGAAGATGATGAAATGGATTATATAAGTTGATTTTATCCCGAAGCCTATACAAGTTTGTATAAACGTATCGCTGATTAAATGTGAACCGCTGAAGATTTTATCCTTCAAAGTTCAGCATTCCAAGCTCGCTGATGAGAAAGTTGAATCTTGTCTCATCAAGAGGTTTGGTAAACAAATCAGCTAACTGATAATCAGTTGGGATAAAATGAAGTTCTATATCACCATTCATCACATGATCTCTGATAAAATGATATATGATTTCTATGTGTTTTTTCTTTGAGTGTAGCACTGGATTGTTTGCTATAGCGATGGCACTTGTGCTGTCGCAATAGATTGGAATTTTGGAGAGCTGAAGATCATAGTCTAGTAGTTGATTTCTCATCCACAAGACTTGAGAACAGCAGCTTCCAGCGGCTACATACTCAGCTTCAGCTGTGGAAGTGGACACTGAGTTTTGCTTCTTACTTGTCCAACTTACCAGCTTTCCACCCAGGAGCTGACATCCTCCTGTGGTGCTTTTCCTATCCATTTTGCATCCTGCAAAATCACTGTCTGAATAGGCGGTTATATCGAATCCTGAGTCTTTGGGATACCAAAGACCTAGATTCGCTGTACCCTTAAGATATCGAAAGATTCGCTTTACAGCTTTCATATGGGATATCTTAGGTTCAGCTTGATATCGTGCGCACAGACATGTTGCAAACATAATATCGGGTCGGCTAGCTGTAAGATACAATAGTGAGCCGATCATCCCACGGTACAGCGTGACATTGACAGGAACACCCTTTGTGTCCTTATCAAGTATCAGCGGTGGTGCCATAGGGGTTTTCATAGCTGAACTTTCAGTTAAGTCGAATTTCTTCAGCATATCTTTAACATATTTTCCCTGATTAATAAAAGTTCCTTTTTCAGTTTGCTTAATCTGAAGACCAAGGAAATATGTTAGTTCACCCATCATACTCATTTTATACTCATCTTTCATTCTATCAGCGAAACGAGTACAAAGCTCAGGGTTAGTAGAACCAAATATAATGTCATCAACATATATTTGAACTAAAATGATATGACCTTTCACTTTTCTAAAAAACAAAGTTTTGTCAATCTTACCTCGCTCAAATTTTTCAATATGGAGATAAGTAGAGAGAGTATCATACCATGTACGTGGAGCTTGCTTTAAGCCATAAAGTGCCTTGTCCAGTTTATACACATAACCTGGACGCTTAGGATCTGAGAATCCTGGAGGTTGTTCCACATACACTTCTTCATTCAGCTTTCCATTTAGAAATGCTGACTTAACATCCATCTGATGTACAGTGAAATTTTTGTGTACAGCATATGCTAAGAAAAGACGAATAGATTCAAGTCTTGCTACTGGAGCAAAAGTTTCGTCATAATCTATGCCTTCCTCTTGTCTGTATCCCTGAGCAACAAGACGAGCTTTGTTGCGAGTTACAGTACCATGTTCGTCCAACTTGTTTCGATAGACCCATTTAGTGCCTATCACCGTTTTGTCAGTTGGTCTACGAACAAGTTTCCAAACTTTGTTTCTTTCGAATTCAGTCAGCTCTTCTTGCATAGCGCTGACCCAGTTTGGATCTCTGAGGGCATCATCTATTTTCTTTGGTTCAGTTAGAGAAATAAAGTTAACAAATAAACAAATATTACCTGCACTTCTACGAGTCTGAATACCAGCGTTGGGATCACCAAGAATTTGATCGATTGGGTGATTTACAGTCCATCGCTGAGCCGGAGCATACGTCGCTGACTCAGTCTGAACTGGAGAAACTGAAGATGAGGCTTCAGCTACTTCTGGATTATCAGCTAAGAGAGGAATGTTTGCATTTGCCACTTCATTCACTGATTGCTGAGAAATAGATGGAATTTATGAGACATTTGGATCAACTGCAGGTATAGTGTTTATAGGAACAGCTGAGACCCAAGATGTTTCAGCTTCACTATTTTGCATATTTGGAATGATAGAAGGACCATCATTTTCTACGGTGTGAGCATGAGGAGTGGGAACATCTTCTGAATCACCAAGATGAGAAAACATCCATTGATTCAGTTCTTCTGTATCAGCGTTCGGTTTAGAGTTCGCTGAACGGGATTCGTCAAACGTGACGTGAATAGTTTCTTCTACAGTTTGTCTTCTTCGGTTGAAGACTCTGAAGGCTTTGGAAACTGAGGAGTATCCAAGAAAGATTCCATCATCAGCCTTAGGATCAAACTTTCCAAGGGCATCTCTGTTGTTCAGTATGAAACACTGACATCCAAAGATGTGAAGAAAGCTGATTGAAGGCTTTCTCCCTTGAAAGAGTTCATAGGCTGTCTTTTTGAATCTTTTAACTATCAGCGACCTGTTTTGCGTAAAACAAGCAGTGTTGACAGCTTCTGCCCAAAACTGAGTAGGCAGGTGAGAATCGCTGAGCATTGAACGTGCAGCTTCAATAATTGTTCTATTTCTTCTTTCAGCGACTCCGTTTTGTTGTGGTGTTCTCACTGACGAAAAGTTGTGAGAAATACCCTTGCTCTCAAGGAAGGAATCAAGAGAACTGTTTTTGAATTCAGTTCCATGATCACTCCTTATTGAGCGAACAGTCATATTGTTCAGAGTTTCCATCTTCCGAACAAAGGTGATGAGTTCTTCAGGGGTGTCACTCTTAGAACGGAGAAACATTACCCATGTGTAACGAGAGAATTCATCAACTATGACCAGCGTATATTTCTTTCCAGCAATGGATTGTTTGTTAACTGGGCCAAACAAATCCATATGGAGTAGTTGTAGAGGAGATGACACTGAGGAAACTTGCTTTGACTTAAAGCTTGCCTTGGTCTGCTTCCCTTTTTCACACGCTGAACATAAAGACTCTTTGGCGTATGAATGTTGAGGTAGACCAGTGACTAACTCTTTGGATGAAAGAGTATTCAGTGTCTTGAAGTTGAGATGTGAGAGCCTTTTGTGCCATAGCCAGTTAACATCAGAAGATGCTTTTGAGAAGAAACAGGAGTTCTCAGTGGTTGTTGAGTCCATGTTTATAACGTAAACATTTTCCAAACGATAACCGCTGAGAGCTATCTTCTCCTTTTTGTCAGAGACAAAGCAGGATTCCTTAGTGAAAATCACTTTGTTATCCATGTCGCAAAGCTGACTGATGCTTAGAAGATTATGCTTCAGCCCTTCAACATATGCGACTCTTCTGAAGGATGTTGTACCATTTGAAAGTACACCATACCCTCGGGTGTGTCCTTTTCCATTTCCACCGAAAGTCACAGAGGGACCCTTCTCTTCCTTGTATTCAGCGAGCAGGTTTTTCTTTCCAGTCATGTGTCTAGAGCATCCGCTATCGAGATACCAGATACCCTTTTTAACCTGAATGGCAGATGTTGAAGTGGAGGGAATGTCTGAACTTTCTTCCTCTTCTTCAATCTTGGCCATGAGACATTGATTTGCTTCATCATCTTCAGAATCAGATGATGAGGCTTCTTCATCAGAAGCAGCCCAATCATAGTCAGCCATCAGGCCTTTTCCTTTCTTCTTAAAGCTTTTCAACTTTGCATACTTTTCCTTCAGCTTTGAGTATTTGTCATCTTTATTCCTTGGAACAAAGGATTTCTTTGTAAAAGCTGAAGGTCTCATGATTTTCTTTGACCTGCACTCGTTAGCGAAATGACCTGTCTTTTCGCAGTTGAAACAAGTAGCAGTAGCCTTATCAACAAAAGCTGATGACTTAGGCTTGTCAGCTATAGAAAGAGTTTTGTTCTTTCTAAACATTTTCTTCTTGGCGAATCTCCTGAACTTTTTAGTTAGGAGAGCCAAGGATTCATCATCATCTGAAGAATCAGAATCTGATGACCTTTCAGAGTTACTTTCTAACTCAGTGATAGTGACCACGGGTCGCTGAGTAGAAGGTTCCTCTGAGATTAAAGCAACAGGGGTGCTTTTGGAATCTTTTACAAGATTCTTCTTAAGATGGCTAGATTGCTCATGATTCAGCAATGTGCCATATAAGGTAGCAAGTGTCATTGATCTTAGATCTTTTGACAGCTTGAGACACATGGAATAATTGTCCCAGCTTTCAGGTAAACATTCTAAAAACTTTGTCAGCACTTCAAAGTTAGAATATTCCTTACCAACCGTTTTAAGATCTATAATTAAGCAACTAAAACGTTGATGAACTTCAGAGAGAGTTTCATTCTTACCAGAAATGAAGCTTTCGTATTGTCTTACCAGGTTGATCTTTCTTGAATCCTGGACTTCAGACGTTCCTTCATACTGAACACATATTGTGTCCCACATGGCTTTTGAGGATTTCAGGTTCATGACGGAATGGTAGACTTCGTCAGGAAGGGCCATGGATAGTATGGATCTGGCTTTTGTATCTATATCCACTTTCTTCTTATCTTCATCGGTCCACATGTGTATTTCCTTTGGAATCAGCCTTTCAGGAATAGCAGCTCGAGTTGCAGTGGCTGGAACTAAAGGATCAATAGTTACAGGGATGTGTGGGCCGTTTTCAAGATAGTAGGTCATAGTAGGGTCAACACCTTCTAGGAAGAGCATCATCCTATTTTTCCATAAGTTGAAGTTGTCTCTGGAAAATCAAGGGGGTTTTGCAAGAGAACCATTGTCTATATAATTTATGTTTGTGTGGGATGCCATTTTCAGATAATAGCAAGGAAGAAAAATATCTTAGATTAGATCTTGTTTATGAGATTAAACAAATCTGCTCTGATACCACTTGTTGGTCCCGAAAGGCCTATACAAGTTTGTAGAAAGGGGGGGGGGGTTGAATACAAACACACTATTTTACTTTTCTAAATTGTTTATTGATAAATCATTAACAATTTACAGCTTGTTGCGGAAACAAGATTAAGGATAAACCTAAATCTAAACAAGTTGGAACACTAAGGTTTCTTGCACTAAGAAAGATATGGAGATTACTAATAAAATCCTATCTTGAGAGAGATTTGAACTTGTCCAGAGTTAGCAAGTTACTTCAAATGAAGTGAGTTCATCTCTTTATATGCTGCATGCATTTAATGCAATTCAGTATACACTTTACACGTGTCATCAGCGGATTGGTTGCATGTCATTGACCTTTGTTGACAACCTTAGTAGCCGTAAAGATGAACAGTGTAGTATCAGAGTGGTTGTACGATCTCAGATTTTCGGAGGTTCTTTTCTGACATTTCGTACGGTGGCGTGCAAGGGAGGTTAAGACAAAAGTACTTTGTACGGAGGACTTCATGATCAGCTTTCGTTGATTCAGCGATTATCATTTACTATTCAGCGAATGATAAAGTTCAGCGATAGCTGAAGTCTTGTACTTGATACTTCACGTTGAGTGGACAAATCTGAGTCTTCGCTGATCCGCATCAGTTCATTAGTAGACTTGTCGCTGGTTCTTGAGCTTGATCTTCGACTTCAGCGTAGAACCTTTGTTGACGTGAAACTTGTCTTCAGGGATTATAAGTAAACAACTAACTTATCAGCGATCACCATAAGAACTGAACAGACTCAGCGCATTATGGTGAACAGTGTTCGCTGAATGTTTAATTTAAAGAGCGAGAGTTCCTATCAGCGGTACTGTAAGATCTTAGTACTTATCAGCGATAGTGAAACTCTGATACATATTGTTTACATACAATTTTCACTAAGTATTTAAGAGAGGGTCATTATCAAATCACTGAGGGTTTGGATCAACAAGAACAGATGAAATCTATTCTAACAATCTTCACAAAGTAATACTGAAACTAAACAACTTCTAAAACACAAAGATTGAAAACTATAAAGTTCAATGGAGGAGAAGAGCAGAATGTCTTGAGCACAAAGTAAATCTTCAAGAGTTCGTAAAATATTTTACATGGATAAGTCTTCATCTTTATATAGTGCCATGAGCATTTAATGCATGGGACACTTGTCACTTTGTCATTTGAAGGTCAGGTTTGACTCTCAAAAGTTGAAGTGTATTTTCCTAAAAAGATTTGATGGTGACAATATCTAAGAATGGGAAAAATGACAAATGAACCTTTTTCCCTATACCCAGATATTTCTTCTTTGAAGAGAAACTTCTTTGGAAGAGACAAGGGAGGATCCTCCTATTTGAGTACCCCCACCGATTTGTCATGGACAAAATAGGTGAGAGTCTTCTTAGGAAGGAGTCATGAGAGGATCCTCCTAATTTGAGGATCCCACCGATTTGTCATGGACAAAATCGGTGTGATAGTTCAGGATCCACTCTTACAATCAATATAACAATGAATAGAATAGTAATCGAGAAGTAATTTGATCAAGAACACTTGTATTCAATGAAGAACAAATTTACAGATCTTAGAGAGAGCGTATCTCAAAGATTACAAAATATGAATACAAGAATATGCGGGAAAGGTTATGCCAAAGATTAGCCAAAGATCCATTAGCTTACAGTTGCTAACTCCTATATATACTGTAAGGAAATGCTAAAGCTACAGTACATATGAGAAACAGACTAATAGAACAATTACACGTGTCCTAATTAGTAACTGAATATAACAGAATATCCAAGTCATAAGTTCTGAACATATTGTTCAGAACTTCTGAACATGTTGTTCAGAACTTCTGAACATTCTTCTGACTAAGCGCTTCAGAACATTTGTCTTCATAGTCATAAGTTCTGAGTCTCCTACTCAGAACTCTGAACCTTCTAGTCAGAATCCACACTTGTAATCTTTTCGACTTTCCTGATCAGAACTTCTGAGTTTTCTACTCAGAATTTCTGAGTCTTCTGACCAAATCCCAATACCTAGAATCTTTTCTAGACTTCTATATTCAGAAGTTCTGAGTCTTCTACTCATAACTCTGAGTCTTCAATTCAGAAACCAACACTTGTGTTTTTGACAAAACTCTAGACCTAACAATCTCCCCCTTTTTGTCAAATACACTTGTACTTTCATCATCAAATTTTTAGAGCAGGAACAATCTTCAGAAGGAGCTCTTCTGAATGCTTTGACAACTTTTGCTCAGAACTTCTGAATAATCTGAGTTAACAACTTCTGGTCAGTCTTTAATCAGCAGCAGCAACGATTTCCAAATTGATTTCTGTTACATATTTGCTTTTTCTTTGCTCCCCCTTGAAATGACAATTCTCATCTCCATGTGATCAAATCAAATTTCTGTCTTTTTATGACTTTCTGACTTTCTTCTCCCTTTTGAATCAATCAATCAGCTTTCATAAATCAGCTTTCATAACATTTCTTTATAAGAACAACAGATCAGTTTCCTTTTCTTCTTCTCCCCCTTAAAATAACATTTCTCTCTTTTGTTGTTTCTGTACAAATCATTTTCTATTTTCTTCTCCCCCTAAAGTTTTGGAAAGCAAAATCATCTTCAAAATCTTTAGCTTTTCTCCCCCTTGATTTTCAAAACTTTAGCGATGCTTTTTCTTCGAATGAAATCTATGCTTTTTCTCCTCCTTAATGAATAACCTTGCTACCCCTCAAAATAAGAATTCTGGAGCAATTTGTTTTCTCCCCCTGAAAGTATGCATATATTTAATGAAAACATTTATACAAAGAAAATAAGATTCACTGAACTACACTTGATAACTACTAACATTTGATCATTTGAAAATTTTACAAAAGAAATCCAACTTAATGAAATTTAACAGATTTTTCAATCAAATGCATGTGTTTGGATTCAAATACAAGTCATCATTGCATATCAAGTTAAAAATGTTCAGTTTCAATCCCTTTATTAAATCTATTTGGCGTGCTTAGCATGCGAAATATGATTAGCTTCAAGCATATGCAATTCAAAAACATATAAGAATACTTTGCTCTACTCACACTATAACAATCAATATAACAATGAATAGAATAGTAATCGAGAAGTAATTTGATCAAGAACACTTGTATTCAATGAAGAACAGATTTACAGATCTTAGAGAGAGCGTATCTCAAAGATTACAAAATATGAATACAAGAATATGCGGGAAAAGTTATGCCAAAGATTAGCCAAAGATCCATTAGCTTACAGTTGCTAACTCCTATATATACTGTAAGAAAATGCTAAAGCTACAGTACATATGAGAAACAGACTAATAGAACAATTACACGTGTCCTAACTAGTAACTGAATATAACAGAATATCCAAGTCATAAGTTCTGAACATGTTGTTCAGAACTTCTGAACATTCTTCTGACTAAGCGCTTCAGAACATTTGTCTTCATAGTCAGAAGTTCTGAGTCTCCTACTCAGAACTCTGAACCTTCTAGTCAGAATCCATACTTGTAATCTTTTCGACTTTCCTGATCAGAACTTCTGAGTCTTCTACTCAGAATTTCTGAGTCTTCTGACCAAATCCCAATACCTAGAATCTTTTCTAGACTTCTATATTCAGAAGTTCTGAGCCTTCCACTCAGAACTCTGAGTCTTCAATTCAGAAACCAACACTTGTGTTTTTGACAAAACTCTAGACCTAACACGGTGAGATGGCAAAAATTACCTTTTATGATGAAAGTCTTCTTAGCAAGGAGATAAGGGAGGATTCTCCTGTTGTGAGGATCTTACCGATTTTCATGGAGAAAATCGGTGAGACAACTTAGTTTGAGTTGAGAAATCCATCTTCATTCCACATTGGTAGATTTACTTCTTCTTGATTTCGGTTGATCTTTGACTTCATCGAACTTTGAAAGCATGACTAAGCTATTACAAAGAACCTAAAATTTCTCTAAGTATAAAAGATGTTTTTCAAAGAATGTAAAGAGATCAGGTAGTCATCTTCAAATATTTGATGACCCAACAGAGTGGATTGCAAATACCCTACTATTCTCAGTTAGGGACCTTTTGTCCCTAGAGTTTGGGATCGCTATGAAACTCAAAAATCCGGCAAAATAAGTGTTGGTCAAGAAGATTCTGATGATTCCTCTAACGAAAAAAAATCTACTGTAACCGGTCGGTATATTCTTAAGAATCCCAAGAAATATACTGATGAAGAAAAACGTCTTGTGTCTTTAGATTCCAAAGTCAGGACCATCATCGCTCTCTCTCTTCCTGATGAAGTGTACCACTCTCTTGTAAATCTCTCTACTGCCAAAGAGATGTGGTCCACTCTGTGTGTTCTGTACGAAGGTACAGATGAAGTTAAAAAGAGCCAAAAGATTGCTCTTGTTAGAAGATTTGAACTCTTCTCTTATGAGAAAGGAGAATCTCTCTCCAACTACTATAACCGATTTAACAGTCTTCTTAATGATTTAAAGCTGTTAGGTAGAGTGTATGACAATGAGGAAGTCATGTGCAAGTTTATGGACTGTCTTCCTGACTTTTGGGAGAATATATGTACTTGTATAAAGACAACCAAGGATCTTGATCATATGCCTCTCACTGTTCTTTATGGAACTCTCTTCAACTATGAGCATACTAAACTGCAAAGGAAGTCTGTCATCACAGATATAAAGAGATCTTCTCTAGCTCTCTTAAGTGACTCTTCCAAATGAACTAAGTGTATTCCAAGAATCACCTACCCATCTGACTCTGACCATGATGGTCAAGAAGATTCCAATGAGCATTCAGAAGCATATCTTAGTGATGCTGAGGATGAATGTGAGGAAACTTCAGTTGACAAATTATCAGATGGGATAGCCATGTTGGATGGGTATTCTAAATCCAAATCTTGTTTCTCTTCTGGAAAATCTAAGTTCAGTCGAAAATCCTCCTCTTCTCTCTCCAAACACTCCTCGTCGGACAAAACTAACGAGGAATGTTTTAATTGTGGTAAAATGGGTCATTTTGCCTCTGAGTGCAGAAGTAAACATCTTGAAAGATCCAGAGCTTCTTCCTCAGGCTGATTTTTCTCAAAATCGGGAAGATCCAAATATGATCCTATCAATCTCTCCCCTTCCCAAAAATTCGGCCAACCTCTCTCTTCTGCAAATTCTGACTGGGCTGAAAGATACAAAGAAAAGTACAAGAGAGAAAAGGAAAGACATGAAAGACTTGTCAGAAAAGGAAAGGGTCTGCCTGCTGAAACTAATGATTTGGCAGATGAACCCACATCTGAAAGCGAGAATGACACTTCAAATGTGTGCTTCATGGCTAAGATAAATGACATGGATGATCTAGAAGGTCACACCCCCTCAACTGCTCTTGTATTATCTAAGTGCTTATCCTCCTCATCATAGGTACATCCTTTTCACTCTCTATCTGACATTGAAAAGATTGAAGCATTTGATTCTTTAACCATTGACTTCTATGATGCTAAAGATGCTAAGAAAAAGGCAAATGACCAAATCAAATCTCTCTCCTCTCAACTTCAAATATGTCTTTCTCAACTGAAACACTTTGATAAAGTTAAGGCTGAGCTTGAAGATCTAAAATCCGTCAACTTTATTCTTGCTAAGGAGAAAAAAATAATATTTAAATGTTTTGAAAAGGAGCAAGAAATTGTGAGAAATGGACCAGCTCTTCCAAAAATCTAGAAAAGATTTTTCAAGATCAGATTTCTTGTGATGACAAAACTGGTTTAGGCTTTGGAAAAATGGAAATTGATCAATCTTCAAAAGCTCATGCTCCCACTTCATGTGTTTCACCTACCTTTTATGAAACCTCTGAATCTAGTTCAATTGGCTTTGTGTCCATGAACTCTGCTGATTTATTTGAAGCTTTAAAATTTGGAATGTTTATAAAGGCCAAAGATCCAATCTCCCTTCCAATTGAAGAAGCTCAAGATTCAAATGACTCTCCCAAACTTTTTCATGACTCTCTGAAAATATTGACTTTAGATGAAGCATCCTCCTCTGAACCCATGCCTTCTAAAATTCTCAAAAGAAATATTTCCAACTCAAACAAAATATTTTCTACATCTGAAAAGGGCAAGTCCTTGGCTGCCTATTCTTTCTTAAAAAGAAAATCCTCAAATCTTTTCAAAAATAATTTTGTGGCTTCTTCCACCGATTTTGTTCCCCGATCTGTGAACCTCAAAATGTCCAATTCAAAAGAGAAGATTTATTTCCTCTCAAATTCTGAAAAAGGAATCTTAGGTTCTGCACTCCAAAACTTTGGTACTTCATCAAAATCTTTTAGAACAAACATAAAAGGCAAAAGTAAGGAAAAATGTCAAGGTTCTAAAAAGGCTTTTGTGTATAGAAAATGTTATATCTGTGGTGATATTTTTTATTTTGCCAAAGACTGTCCAAAAGAAAGAATTGACCTGATTGATACCAATTCTTCTCATTCTTCTAACCCAAAAGGACCCATCTCCAAATGGGTACCAATGAGCTAATTTATCTGTGACTGCAGGTCTATGGACACCAACATATCTGTTATCTAGACAGTGGTTAGTCTCTTGTAAGCTATGTGCAACATGTTAGAAAGGAAATCTCAGCAAATCCTCTTTCAAGTCCAAATAGTGTTTTCCATTTCTCTACCTCTTCAAATGCTCCAGATGGATCTATATGGATCAGTATAAAAGTGGCATAATTGAAGAAATCATTAAGAAATCTGAAGTGTCAAATGGTGAACTTTTGGATCTCCTCTTGTATTGGTAATGGTTCCACCGAAATTCAAGAAAATTTCAGAAATTTCTTCCCATTGGCACACTCACTGGTGTCAACCTCGTCTCTGCCGACATCATCATATCTTCACATCCTCAATCCACACCATAATGTTCTTCTCTCAATCCATTTCTTATAACTCACCCTATCTTCTAAATCCCTTACCTCTATATATTTCACACTACAGACACATCTTCTAAAACACATCTCTCAAAATTCCCTCTCCTTCCCATTATCCTCCACTGATCCATCTCTTCTAAATCGGTGCCCTTGCTGCCGATCCAACATAGCAGACACCGACCAGCGCCACCATCGGCCTTCTACCGATCCTGCTTCTTCACTCTGCCGAAATTACATCTGCACTCTTGCCGATCAAGTCTGCCAACTCCCACTGATCGGGAGACCATTCACAATCGGCCACCTGCTGCCGATCGAAACCCCCATCGACCGAATACCTATCGGCTGCTACTACCGATCGTCGCCAAGCAGCCCTTACTGCCGAACGTCTTTTGTTTCTTTCCTGCCGACAGCTTCACCGATCGACTGTTGCTGCCGATTGGGTCCCCACCACCAAACTTC
The DNA here is from genome assembly GCA_033807775.1 of Saussurea involucrata. Taxonomy (NCBI): domain Eukaryota; kingdom Viridiplantae; phylum Streptophyta; class Magnoliopsida; order Asterales; family Asteraceae; genus Saussurea; species Saussurea involucrata. Next base: position 145,004,984 of record CM066322.1, on the reverse strand, counting down.
TCCTTTATTATGCCGAAGACTAGGCTGCCGAATGCCATTCTTTGCCGATCCCCATCTCCAGCCGACAATGTTGGTTCCATATGCTCAAGAATGATTATAAAATAATATTACCGGTAATATATGATCCTATAGGGTCACACCATATAGCAAGTAAACACCGAATTGATATTTATAAGAATTTGATTCTTTATAAATATTAATTATATTCTTGATAAATATTATTAATTATATTACTGAATATAATTTATAATATTAGATGCAAATAATAAATTTTAGTTTGTTAATACATATGATGGATTTATTATGTAACTAAAATTGTAAGGAGGAACTTGAGGAGAAAATTTAAGATAGTTAAAATATGATTTTAACCATCTTAATACTAGAAGGGTTACATTGTAATATTGCATGGCTAGGTGATTTTCTGTTGGCCCTCTTGGGTGGCAAAAGGAAGAGATCATGTGCATATACTTGGAACTTACTCATACTTGCATACTACTTGTGAAAAACAACTAGCCATCACTCTCTCTTCTTCCTCTCTCCCATTTTTGGCCGAAACCACCATTGTTGGTGGTGGTTTTGTTCTTCTTTTTCAAAGTCTATTGTACTCTTGAAGAAGAAGCTCTCTTTTGCATTTTTGATCAAGAAAGTACTAGCATACAAAGGTGTTGGAGCTTGTTGGTTGACTTCTCTAGAGGAACTTGTAATAACCCAAAATAAGTAATGTAATCTAAATAGAAGTTAGGGGTTGTATTGGTTTATTCCGAAAAGATGAGAGTAAAAATTGAAATTTGGGAAATTAATTCCTCATCTCTTTTGCGCCGCTTTTGGCTGGAAGTTTAGAAAAGCATATTTTGTTTTTAGGGTTGTGTATGTGTGTGTTGCACATTGAGAGAGAAGAAAAGAAAGATTTAAATGAGAGTTGTGTGTGTGTGGGTGTCCTGCTACACAACGAGAAGGGAGAAAAGAGGGAATTAAAGGAAAGAGTCTTGTGTGGTGTGTTTGGTGTGTGCGTCGTGAAGAAACGAGAGAAAGAGGCTGCGAGAGAGAGGCTGCGAGAGAAAGAGACAGCGAGAGAGAAAGACTGCGAGAGATGGAGAGAATCAAGGAAGAAGAAGAAGATCGTTTGGCAACGGTTCCCGTTTCGTGAGGTTTTAATCTGGTAAGAAACCATTCCCTTGTGTTTTCTCTTTTGCAAGAAATGTTAGATTTGTTAGGTTTCTAGTTGCTCTCAGCTATGTAAGCTGAGAAATCAAATATGGGTATTAATAGAGTTTTGATTCTTATTCATATTGTCAAAGTTAAATCAAATGTTTATGTGGGTTCTTGGTTAGGGAATAATTTGTTGGATTAAGGGGGGTTTGGCGCAAAGCTTGCTTGGCGCAAACCAGGTGTGGCGCAAACCTTGCTTGGCGCAAACCAGGTTTGGCGCAAACCTTGCTTGGCGCAAACCATACTGAGACCTGGACTGAATGGTTTGTGGGCCGAAGTTAAGTTGGACCGAAAGATTTCTTAAGTCCTTTTGGGGCTTAGTTATTAAATTTGGGTTTAGTTTATTATTAAAGTCTACAATTATATAATAAGGGCCTAGTACGTAATTGGTGGTCTAATTATTTATTTAATTTGGGCCATATTATTATTAACATGATCCAGTATTGATATTTAGGGCCCAGTGTTATTACTTTTGTGTTGAGAATCTAGAGTTGGGTAAATTAATGGATCCAGTATAGTATTTCACTTGGATGGGTAAGCAAAGACCATTAATTATGATTTTTGGACTAGAAGTGTAATCTACCAACTTAGATAAGTTTGGGTTGAGTTCAGGATTTAACTCGAGTAATAAATGAACGAATTATGACGTACGTTATTAATATAATAGGTGTTCCACCTAGAGATCGGAAGTGTAAGTGAGGAGCTTTGGAGCGAGCAAGCCAGGTGAGTTTTTCTAACTAAAATACGTGATTGCGCGTGTCTTTCCAAGGAAAGTTGTTTAGTGGAATTACCCTGTTGTTTTACATGATTCTTACGTAAATGAACGTTTATTATTTCACAGATCATGGTATGTTTATGAACATGATTTATTTACCAGTTTTACGAAAGCTTTCCCATGAAAATTATGATCTACTGAAAAGATTATTCAGCAACGAAACGAATTGTAAAGTGTATTATAAATCTCATGTTTTATGACTATGATGGTTCATGTGAATGCTATGTGGAGTCGGTCTGCACTGTGGGATCAGAGATAGATCCTCGGGTTCTGATGATCCCTTGGATATGTATGACAGACTGGTAGGTTGAAATTCGTTTCCTCCTATTTCGAGTAGAGGGGAGTCTGCGTAGGCTCCGGGAAGGGGAGTCTGCGTAGGCTCCGGAAGAGGCGAGAAGGGAACCTGCTGGGACCCCAATCACAGAATGTTTATGTGATCCATTACACAGTGCAGTACCATGAATGATGTTTATGTGAAGAACGTGAACTGTTTTATAAATGATTTTTATAATGTTGATGTACACTGTTTATGGAGGGAACTCACTAGACCTCATGGTCTAACCCTCGCTTTTCAAAACTAAAACCTTTTCAGGTAAGCAAATAGTAGAAGGCTTAGGTAAGTGAGCAAGAGCAAGATAGGGAACAGATGCAGCTAGAGACAGTGCATGTGCCACTCGTAGCAGTTAGATTATTCTCAGTTGTGTATAGGTTGTTTCCGCCAACCTAAGTGTAGATGGATGTAATGAGAAATTTTGGGACCTAGTTTTGTAAATTTTATGTTTAAATGCTATGTTTGTTCTATTGTATTTCTGGGATGTTACAAATGGTATCAGAGCCATAGTTTAAGGGATTTAGGTGACCGGACGGGCCTAAACTTAAACTTTGGAGTAGAAATTACAACTGAGAATCAGAAAATGCGTTAGGAGGACACTATTGTAGACACAGGAAATGCGTTAGGAGGACACTATTATAGAGATAGGACTAATAGGGTACTGAGGACTGTCATGTAAGGTAAGTTTGAGATTTCACTTGGCCAGTGTAATTGCGAACTTACAGGTACATGTATGTGCTTAACCTACCTTATTATTCTGAGGAGATAGTCATAAGCTCGCGTTTATGTCGTATTCCAGTACTTTAGAATGTCAGCAAGATCCCTGAGGGTGTAGACTAAGACCCCTTGATGGGGAAGTTTCATGAGAAGTCACTTATGAGGTGATGAATGTATGCAACGTAGAGAAGGAATGTCGTATAGAACGTTACGAGTCGTCTAGAGGTAGCTCTTCGTGGATTCGAGAAAATGAATGTTTGAGTTTGAGTAGGGCTCCTGTGTCGGGAGAGTCCTAGTTCTAGAAATCATGGCATAGATCAGTCAGGATGGTAAGGAAAGATTGTGTCGAAATCTTGAAAGTGTCAATGGAGCTCTGACTTCTTAATCGAGCTTTTCGGTGGCAGGGTAAATGAAATAAGATGCCTATAGTGAAATGAAACCATGTAGAAGTGGAAAGTGAGATAGTTGTTTAAAACGAAATAGTATGAAAGGGTTGATTAAGTGAGATGTGGAAAGCGTGTTCAGTAAGTTGTTGCATGACCGAGAGGGCGACCATTGGTCGTAGGTAAAGTGTCAAGAGTAAGTTGCGTGAGTAAAGCGGTTGACCCTATTAGAGTAAGTAGCCTTCAATTGCAAGTAGAGTCTCGTGCATGGTGTCCTTTTATGTAACATGAAATTTTCACGATTTAAGTTAAAGGTGTAAATGTAAATTTTGATCAAAAATGAGTCAGCATGTGCAAAAGTATGTTTAAAGAAAAGGTGATTTCGCTCACATTGCACAAAGGAATTTCGAGCTTAACGATTTGCAAAGTATTTCATTTCTTGATAAGTTAAACTTTTACAAAAGGTCAGGAAAATGGTTACCTGCATTCTTTTATAACCAAAATGCTTCTTGACCTGTTGATATCATACAAATGAGTGTGAGAACCGACTGGTTTACTTTGTGTCGGTAATTCTTTAAAAATTGTGTCATATGAGAAGATTTTCATGTAATATATCACTGGCGTACTAACATCGTTCGGATGGAGTAAGATTAAGGTTCACGGAAGATGCTTGCACGTGATTCTTGAATCGTTGTGCAGGGCATTGAAGTTATAAGAGTGATGGGGTCGGGTGTACCCAAAATGCTCTCAAGTGTTGTTTATTTAAAATGATTAAATATACGAAATGATTTATCTATTGCGTTGTCATGCATGAAGGCTATGAACTCACTAGGTCTTAGGATGTTGCATGTTAAGCTAAGGAAGAACTTCAAGAGTGGAGACGTGTCGGACAAATCAGGAAAGAATGTTGTAGCCTTAGTATTTGTGTTCAAGAGGAAAGGTGAACAGTGGTAGAGTCGGAAGTGGATTATAGTGTCGGTTGTATGAGGGTTTGCACCCTTGTTCGGTAACTGGAAGTACGGTTGTCAAGGGACGGTTGTGTCCGGAGGAAGGACTCGAAGCCTTCATGGTGATGGTTTTTGCAACTCGTTATGAGTAGTGTGGTGAGGAAGAATGAAATGTCTATGGGGTGGGAGTATGAGTTTCGAGGTGAGCTTGTAATGTTGATGTTACATGAGTAGGTTTCGAAAAGAGGGAGACAGATCATGAAGTTGATTATGATATGTTGGAAGGATTAGGTTCCGTAAGGAACCCCTGTTATAGAATAGGTTAAGAAGGTAGTTACAGGTTGTCAGTTGATGTAGAAGTCGACGGTTGTGTAAGATGGTCGAGGCCGAAGACTTGAACCAGAAGGTTGAAAGTTGATAGAACACCTTGTAGGGGTGCTAAGAGGATGAGAAGTTATTGTTTTGATTAAGCGTTCTATTTACGAAGTATGGAGGGTTCGTAGAATGATGAGGTATGTAACACGAGCGAAGCAAGTGTGTAGATTCTATCGTCCAGTGAGGGACTGTGTCCAGCTTATGTAAGGTCTCGGATCGTAAAGAGCGAGCAAGAACGATTACATTTGAGCTAATTGGGAACTAGGGAGTTATAGTTCAGCTAGAGTGAGAAAGGACAAAGTAGCGAGATAGACTCGATCGTGTATGCGAGAAAATGTGAAGGCAAGTATGAATTGTTTAAGAATGGCCATGAGAGATTTGGTCTGCAGTGTAATATTATGAGTGAGGAATGTACAGTTATGTAATGGCATTAATTTCCAAGTCAAATGTACCAGCTAGTATCGTAGTGAGGTGATGTTAGAGAGAAAGAAAGCATCAGATAGAAGCTTTTGGGGGTTTCGAATGAGGTGTACGATCTATTAACCAGATTGTTGGAGCGCATAGGGTGTAAGTTGACTTTATGATGTGATTATGTTCGGGATAGAAGGACGGAGTAGTGGTGGGGGGATTACCCAAAGGAGAAACCAAGTGTTTTTGGTTGTAAGAGTCGCTAAGTAGGTATATGTTGGAATCACTGGAAGTTTAAAGAGGATGAAGAGTGTGTTAGTCAAATTGTGTTATAGTAAATGCTAAACCTCTAAAGAGCATGAATTGTTTCTTATGTGTGAGGGAATGATCCTAGAAGGAAACAGTTAGAAATTTGGTTATGTTTAAAGAATGACAAGATGATGATTATGGGTCGGAGTGGTAGTATGATCATTAGTTGATTTGAAACGTCATGATAGATGTATAAGCCTTTGATTGATTGATTAAAATTTTATGGATTTGTTAAGTAATGACATTTATTTGTTATTACAGGATGTGTTACAATCCTACCGAGATTCTTACCAAGAATTGATAAGGGAGAATCAATATGTTAAAGTAAGAAGTTGATGATAGTATGATGGAATAAGTAATTCTCAAATTATTTTGAAAATTGTGAATTGTTGGGTTACTTAGTGGAGTTGTTAATTAAGAAATCAGTTTTGACTGATGGATTCTGCGAATACCAGCATAACGAGATGTTGATGCTAAGTTATTATATATGATAATTTATGGTGGATAGAAAGAAATGAATTGCATCTCAATTGGGGTTTATCTTTTGAAGCAAGTTGATAATTATAATTGAAATGAGTTGGTCAAGTTAAAGTTGCTTGTGATCGAGAGAAGTATATTGTTATGGTTTTGTTATTAGAAAGATTTATTCCGAGAGTTGAGATTTAAGCTTTGATAATCAATTTCGCCGGTTATCTTTGGAGTGAATTCCGGGACGGAATTCCATTAAGGAGGGGAGATTGTAATAACCCAAAATAAGTAATGTAATCTAAATAGAAGTTAGGGGTTGTATTGGTTTATTGCGAAAAGATGAGGGTAAAAATTGAAATTTGGGAAATTAATTCCCCATCTCTTTTGCGCCGCTTTTGGCTAGAAGTTTAGAAAAGCATATTTTGTTTTTAGGGTTGTGTATGTGTGTGCTGCACATTGAGAGAGAAGAAAAGAAAGATTTAAATGAGAGCTGTGTGTGTGAGGGGGTGTCCTGCTACACAACGAGAAGGGAGAAAAGAGGGAATTAAAGGAAAAAGTCTTGTGTGGTGTGTTTGGTGTGTGCGCCGTGAAGAAACGAGAGAAAGAGGCTGCGAGAGAGAGGCTGCGAGAGAAAGAGACAGCGAGAGAGAAAGACTGCGAGAGATGGAGAGAATCAAGGAAGAAGAAGAAGATCGTTTGGCAACGGTTCCCGTTTCGTGAGGTTTTAATCTGGTAAGAAACCATTCCCTTGTGTTTTCTCTTTTGCAAGAAATGTTAGATTTGTTAGGTTTCTAGTTGCTCTCAGCTATGTAAGCTGAGAAATCAAATATGGGTATTAATAGAGTTTTGATTCTTATTCATATTGTCAAAGTTAAATCAAATGTTTATGTGGGTTCTTGGTTAGGGAAGAATTTGTTGGATTAAGGGGGGTTTGGCGCAAAGCTTGCTTGGCGCAAACCAGGTTTGGCGCAAACCTTGCTTGGCGCAAACCATACTGAGACCTGGACCGAATGGTTTGTGGGCCGAAGTTAAGTTGGACCGAAAGATTTCTTAAGTCCTTATGGGGCTTAGTTATTAAATTTGGGTTTAGTTTATTATTAAAGTCTACAATTATATAATAAGGGCCTAGTACGTAATTGGTGGTCTAATTATTTTATTAATTTGGGCCATAATATTATTAACATGATCCAGTATTGATATTTAGGGCCCAGTGTTATTACTTTTGTGTTGAGAATCTAGAGTTGGGTAAATTAATGGATCCAGTAGTATTTCACTTGGATGGGTAAGCAAAGACCATTAATTATGATTTTTGGACTAGAAGTGTAATCTACCAACTTAGATAAGTTTGGGTTGAGTTCAAGATTTAACTCGAGTAATAAATGAACGAATTATGACGTACGTTATTAATATAATAGGTGTTCCACCTAGAGATCGGAAGTGTAAGTGAGGAGCTTTGGAGCGAGCAAGCCAGGTGAGTTTTTCTAACTAAAATACGTGATTGCGCGTGTCTTTCCAAGGAAAGTTGTTAAGTGGAATTACCCTGTTGTTTTACATGATTCTTACGTAAATGAACGTTTATTATTTCACAGATCAGGGTATGTTTATGAACATGATTTATTTACCAGTTTTACAAAAGCTTTCCCATGAAAATTATGCTCTACTGAAAATATTATTCAGCAACGAAACGAATTGTAAAGTGTATTATAAATCTCATGTTTTATGACTATGATGGTTCATGTGAATGCTATGTGGAGTCGGTCTGCACTGTGGGATCAGAGATAGATCATTGGGTTCTGATGATCCCTTGGATATGTATGACAGACTGGTAGGTTGGAATTCGTTTCCTCCTATTTCGAGTAGAGGGGAGTCTGCGTAGGCTCCGGGAAGGGGAGTCTGCGTAGGCTCCGGAAGAGGCGAGAAGGGAACCTGCTGGGACCCCGATCGCAGAGTGTTTATGTGATCCATTACACAGTGCAGTACCATGAATGATGTTTATGTGAAGAACGTGAACTGTTTTATAAATGATTTTTATAATGTTGATGTACATTGTTTATGGAGGGAACTCACTAGACCTCATGGTCTAACCCTCGCTTTTCAAAACTAAAACCTTTTCAGGTAAGCAAATAGTAGAAGGCTCACGTAAGTGAGCAAGAGCAATATAGGGAACAGATGCAACTAGAGACAGTGCATGTGCCACTCGTAGCAGTTAGATTATTCTCAGTTGTGTATAGGTTGTTTCCGCCAACCTAAGTGTAGATGGATATAATGAGAAATTTTGGGACCTAGTTTTGTAAATTTTATGTTTAAATGCTATGTTTGTTCTATTGTATTTCTGGGATGTTACAGAACTCTAACTTGAGTTCTTGCCATCTTCTCCAACAAGAAGTCATAAACAAAGGTCTACAAAGGTTGTAATTTCTTAAAACCCCTCTATGGTTGTTTTTAATCTTTCATGTTCATGCAAATGGATCATTTGTGGGTAATGAAATGTTTTTCATGTTGTTCAATTTTTAAGCTTTCGTTGCACATTTTTATGATCTTTGAAATCATGTTTTGAACAAAACCCAACAAGTGGTATCAGAGCCATCTTTGCATGCATGTTTAGATTTATTTTAGTTATGAAATTTTTTTGGTTTTTGGAAGCCATGGATGAATTTCATATTGCATGAAAAGTTCATACATGTTTTCTTTTTGGGCAACTTGTTGTTTTATTGTTAAAATGTATGATTTTAATGTGACCAAAATTTTGCATGCATTTTGGTCATAAAAGTTGCCTCTAAAATAAAAATACAAAGAGATGTTTTTTTATTTTTGTGGATGTTTGTGCATAAACAAGCCATGGACATTTTTGATGTTGGTTGTGTTGTTTATTTAAAATATGTAATATTTATTATTCATAAGGTATGTAATAGTAAATAGGTATTTTTTATCCTTGTATTATTATTTTTTTTATAAATCTACAAAGATTGAAGAATGGAGCCTCTTGGTGAAGTTCACTACCACTTCTCGGAATCGATGAGGAGCAACACAACACTTCATGGAGTCTTGAAGATCTTGCATGCATATGGATGTTTTTGCAAGTGGGAGCATGAAGATTTTTTTTTTGGTCCCTTGTCCCTTAGGAATAGACTTGATGATTCATGCATGTGGCTTGCATGAATTGTCATTAGTTAAAATGGCTTGTTTATTGCATTTTTACATTATGTTTGTTGGTTGTTTGCTTTATTATTATCTTGCATGGTTGAAATAGGATTTTAATTGCTAGATAATAATTTATATGCAATTGGAAATCAACATATGGAGTTTGTCTTTTCAAAAGGTAACATTTTAAAGGTAAAATGGTTAAAATGGGTTTTATAAATAAAATGAGTTTTATTCTAAAACCCATAAAATTTTGAAATATCAAAGTAAGTTAAAATGGCGATTTTAAAACTCATACAAACTCCAAGTGTCATGTATTATTAGTTGCATGCAATATACATGACATAATATGTTCTTTTGATGCGTTAAAATATAGGATATTGCATGCTAGTAAAGAACATATAATTGGTTCAAACCCGCTTATTTAAAGATTGTTTAAAATTGAAGCGACAAGTTTTAAAATTAGATTTTAAGATGAACCTAGTTTTAAAATAGAGATTTTAAATTAACCAAATTATTTAAAATAGAGATTTTAAATTTATTTCGAGAAATAGTTTCTTAAAAGAGTACATTGATTATTGGATGCATGCAATAATATGGTACTATGAGTTTTACAAATTAAAATTGAGATTTTAAATGGGGATTTCAAAACTCATACAAACTCATAGTCTAATTTAATAAAAATGTTTATTAAGAGACTATAAATGGTTCTTATAGTGATCTACTCAAACGTTAATATATGATATTAATAATTGACCACAAATAATTAGTTGATAAAATTGAGATTTTATTTAAACTAATAGGAACCATTTGATGAGATATAAGTTTGTACCATATATTATTAAATGCATGCAATAACACATGATACTAAAATGTTTTTAAAACTAGAATTATAAAACATTATAAATCCCTTTTCAAAATGCAAGTCAATGTCGTCCTTTTGAGAAACACTCAATACGTCACTATGACACCCTTGTGGGATAAAGGTCACCTAACCACTTGGATTGTCTTGAGATGGATGAGGTGATTCTTATGTTATTGTGGGATAAAGGTCACCTAACCGCATGGATGTGAGTTTCACGCGTTGTTTCAAGTAGGATGACTTGATTGGGAATCTTTTGTGATAAAGGTCACCTAAGCATTAGAGACCCAAGGCATAGATGGGATCAAACATGCCGATTAACAAACAAGTTGTTAAGGGATCCCATATCGCTAGGAATTACATTTGATGTAATTGATAAACGTTACCTACCTCGTTGGATTAAATGGACGGGATAAAGGTCACCTAACCGTTTCATTTGTTTTGCAACGTTGGATCCTAGATTTTATGCAAATTAATGTTTTTTTTAGAAAACTAAAAGGGTGATTAATTTGCTAAAAATTAAATATTGAAAATACTATATTAACTTTGTTAAATTTTGTAGATGGCCCAAAATGCAAACACTACAATTGATTCACCCCTAAGAGCTTGGCTTAACGAAGAAAAGTTAACCACTCAAAACTTCCCGAGTTGGTTTCACAGATTGAGACAAGTTCTCAAACGTGAACACAAATCATATCTTCTTAACGTACCTCTTCGTCAAGAACCTCCTCTTACCTCCACTGAAGATCACAAGGCTTGGTTGAAACATAATGATGATTCAATCAACATATCACGACTTATGCTTGAGACTATGGAACCACTCTTACGAGAAGATGTGGAGATATTCTCATATACGGCACTAGAGATGATAATTAATTTAGGGGAGCTTCATCAAAGATATATGTTCTTTGAACGCCTAAGAACTCTTCAGGCACTTTATAGAACTAAGATGGAGGAAGGCCAAGATGTAACCACACATGTTTAGAGGATGAGGACGCACCTTGATTATTTGGATAAACTTGGTCATCCTTATCCCGAACTGCTGGCCATAGATATGATCCTTAGATCATTGACCCCAGAATTTGATGTTTTTATCAAAAGGTTGGGCCTCAAAGTTTTTTCGGTCTCACAGTTGCATACGATGCTAGAGACGTTTGATAAGAATCTTTCTATGGAAGCATTTACATGTGGTAGGTGTGGTTACCTTGGTCATGGAAGAGAGAATTGTCATCTGAATGTTTTCTAACGAAGGAATGTCCTTCATGTATCTATTGGTTAGATAGAACTTTTACCTTTCTACTTTGCACTTGAGTATTTGATACTAAGTGTAAAACTCGCTTTTGTAATATGTTACAGATGATCAAGAAAGGTAGATGACTGAATGACAAGCAAAATGGTGATCCATATGAGCAAGGAAGCAGGAATGCATACCAAGCTTATAAGAGATTTTATTTTGAAACCATTTGGCTTGTATTATTAAACAATGTTTGTTTCTAACAATATTTGAATTTAGTTTGACTAAATTATTATTTTTCAGTCACATGTTTATTGATTGAATGAAATTCACTTAACCGTTTTGGAAACGATTATATTCATATTCAAAATGAATTATTCTATTTCGAGAAATAGTTCTCTTAATTGAATAAAAAGTGAATCTCAAACATAGTTCTATACAAGAAGCCATGAGACTCAAATATGATTTGAATCATATCTACACATGAAATAGTCAACTTAATCAAGTAAACTTTAAACGCATATCTAAATTTCAAAACTGTGGTTTTTTTAAACTAAATATAAATATTTTCATTTGATATATGCGATCTTGATAAAGCTGAATATAGCTCTTTTCTCTAATTCATAGAGAGGGAGAAAAAGTTTTTTTTGTTAGAATTGATACATGTTGATGTATATGGTCTCACAAAACCAAGTCTAGATATGGTGATAGATAATACCTTCACTGACGATTTCAATTGTTGAAGTTTATGGAACATAAAGATGAAGCATTTGATGTAATTCAAGTTGTTTCAAAGTGAAGATTAAAAAAACAACTCAGCAGGACCATTAAAGCTTTTTTCTAATATAGGAGGATAGTGACTAAACCAAGAACTCTTGGATCATCTTAGAAATTATGTATATACGAAAGGATGAACCGAACCTTATTCAATATGGTTCGCTCTATGATGAGAGGAAGTACTATTCCTATATCAATTCGGAATTCTGCCCTAGTTAAAGTAAACTCGACCCAAAACCTACCAAATGCATATATTATAGAGTATACTATAAATTGTTTTATATACTGATTCTACAATCCCATATACAATAAAATTGTTTATTGTTCCAAAGCCGAGTTCTTAGAAAACAAGTTTTTAATGAGCAAGGCAAATGGGAGATTTAAGGAACTTGAAGGGAATCAAGAACCTCATAATCTAATGCACTTATTGGTTGGCACTAGTTATCAAACAAAGGTTGTTGAAACTGAGCAATTTGATTGATCAGAAACTTAGTAAAAACACCAAGTGTTCGCAAATCTAGTAGAATCATTCAGAAATTCGATAGATATCGATTTCTTATAACTAATAAAGAATGATGTATGACTGGGTTCTAGTAAACCCATCAACTGCTAAAATGCTATGTCAGATTCTGAATCTGGTGAGTGGCTTAGAGTCATGAACACTGAGGTACAATCCGTTCATGGATCAGTACAAGTATCACAAAGCAGGAGTCTTTATTTTGACACGAAAATTAAAAGTTTAATTTTCATCAAAATAAAAGATGACTCATGCATTTACTAAAACTAGTGGGAGCGCAGTAAAATTCGTAATCATGTATGTGCAAGACATACTAGTATTTGGAAATTAACTTTCCGACTTAGCAAGACATCATGTCTTGGCTCGGACAGTATTTCCTTAATAAAAGACTTAGAAAAGGCTAATTGTGTTCTTGGAATAAAGATCTTTAGAGATTAGATCAAGACGACTTATAGGTTTAAGTCAAAGTGCATATGTTGACATGATCTTGAAAGGTTCAAGATGCAAGGCTCTAAAGGTAGTTTCTTGCAAGTATGATATGACATCATTTTGAGCATGTCCAAATGTTCTAGCACAAAGGTTGAGCTAGATGAAATGATTGGTATTCCATATGCTTCGGAAAATTTGGATCTATCATATATGCCATGAAATGCACTAGATCGAGTGTATCATAATGCTTTAGAGCATTAGAAGGAGATACCAACGAAATACAAGGGAAGGTCATTGGATGACTATAAAGAACAATTTAAGGTACTTACGAAGAACCAGAGAAATGTTCCTTAAATGAGGGTTGGAAAAAGATCATAGTAAAATGCTGCACTGATGATAGCTTCCATAAAAATCGAGAGGGTTCTCGATCACAAAAGGGAAATGTCTTCATTATGAATGAAGAAGTAGTTCGTTTGAAAAGGTTCCAAGCGAAGTTAAAGTTGCATAATACACTACAAAATAAGAATACACTGCTGCTTTAGAAGCTGCAAAAGAAAGATGCTTGGATGAAAGAGTTCATTGAAAAGCTAGGTAGATGCCTTCCATTCAGGATTATCTAGAAATTCTTTGTGAGAATGTGGGTACCATTACGCAAGCTAAAGGATCCGATGTCACATCAGAGTACCAAGCATCTACTCCAAACATTTAACTATATTCGGAATAAAGTTAAAAATGGAGAAGTTAGTATTCACAAAGTTCACACAAATCAATTAGATTTGGATTTAGTATTTGGATATTGGAACAAGTTAAGCAACAAGTATTGTATTTAAACTAGATATATAGGATATGATCTTTTACATACTCGTTGTGTTCTAATTAGCATGTTTTAATCCTTGAATAAACCATGTTATTCTAAAATGTCCATAGTCGATCATAGTTGTGGGAGCAACCATGAAGTAAGACTAATATGAATTGGATTGGTTGACTTTTAAAAGTAAAAGTGGCAAGTTGTTGCAACCAAGTTCATAGGTACTTGTTAGGGAACAAGTATTGGACCTGACCCGCTTCAAGATCACCTCATGGATCGTCGTCATAAGTGATTCTTGAATAAAAGGTAGTATCTTTGTATCCTTCGACCTGAGATACATATTTGGGACTCAAGTGTATGGAGTGTTATGCTTTGATATGGTTAACCGCTGTTCTTGAAAAAGGCAGCTATAAAGGCCATTATTGGGCATGGCATGAACTGCATGATAGGCGTATGTAGTCAAGATGGGATTTGTTTCTCTTAATGTGTTAAGAGTGAGACATCTAAGGCGCCTTACCAAAGTTGAACCATAAATGAGAATGATAGTGATAGTGATCCATGTCTCATGTTCAACATGATGTCTAAACAAAGGGATAACTGATACCACACCTCTTACATCAATTGAAGCTATGAGCTTGTAGGAATTAGATGTTACTGAATGGCTTTTACAGTCATATATTGATGGGGGCAGTGAGATGTTGCTAGACGTCCACCACTGTCTATATCATTCTATAATACAATCTTGAGCAAGTGGGAGATTGTTGGTTCCATATGCTCAAGAATGATTATAAAATAATATTACCGGTAATATATGATCCTATAGGGTCACACCATATAGCAAGTAAACACCGAATTGATATTTATAAGAATTTGATTCTTTATAAATATTAATTATATTCTTGATAAATATTATTAATTATATTATTGAATATAATTTATAATATTAGATGAAAATAATAAATTTTAGTTTGTTAATACATATGATGGATTTATTATGTAACTAAAATTGTAAGGAGGAACTTGAGGAGAAAATTTAAGATAGTTAAAATATGATTTTAACCATCTTAATACTAGAAGGGTTACATTGTAATATTGCATGGCTAGGTGATTTTCTATTGGCCCTCTTGGGTGGCAAAAGGAAGAGATCATGTGCATATACTTGGAACTTACTCATACTTGCATACTACTTGTGAAAAACAGCTAGCCATCACTCTCTCTTCTTCCTCTCTCCCATTTTTGGTCGAAACCACCATTGTTGGTGGTGGTTTTGTTCTTCTTTTTCAAAGTCTATTGTAGTCTTGAAGAAGAAGCTCTCTTTTGCATTTTTGATCAAGAAAGTACTAGCATACAAAGGTGTTGGAGCTTGTTGGTGGACTTCTCTAGAGGAACTCTAACTTGAGTTCTTGCCATCTTCTCCAACAAGAAGTCATAAACAAAGGTCTACAAAGGTTGTAATTTCTTAAAACCCCCCTATGGTTGTTTTTAATCTTTCATGTTCATGCAAATGGATCCTTTGTGGGTAATGAAACGTTTTTCATGTTGTTCAATTTTTAAGCTTCCGTTGCACATTTTTATGATCTTTGAAATCATGTTTTGAACAAAACCCAACAAACAATCCTCTAGCCGCCGAACCTACCTGATGCCGACGCCACCCCCCAACGGTTAGAATTTTTGTTTCACTCTCTTTTCTACTTTTCCTCTTCCCTATAAATCTTTCCCACTTCCCTAAACACCCCACCTTCCATCTCCCATCACAGTCATTTCTACCTCATGTTCACATTTACCAAATATTCCCTCCTCAAAACCTCCCTTCTTAAAATCCTCCGAACTTACTCTCTTGGTCATCAAAAATTAGAAGATGCACTTCCAATCTTTTATTCACCTTGAATATTTTCTGAGGATGCCTTGAAGATTTTATCCAAACTCTTCTGAAGTTGGCTTGAAGATTTCCTCAAAACTCTCCTGAAGATGTCTTGAAGAATTCCTCCAGACTCTCCTGAAGATGCCTTGAAATTTTCCTCTTCAAGATAAATCTATGTGTATACTCTTGAATTTATCTTGAAGATGTTACTTTTGAAGATGCCTAGAATCTTACCGAAATTTCTAAAAATCGGTGGGGATGGCTTCCATTTTCGGTGGGACGTAAAAAAAAATTGCTATCCGAAAATTCCTACCGATTTTCTTCAATTTTCTTCTAAAAATCGGTGGGGATGGCTTCCAATTTCGGTGGGACGCAAAAAAAAAGAATTGCTACCAAATATCCCACCGATTTTCTTCAAAATACTTCTTTAAAACCGATGGGATTCGGTGTGTTTTGCAACAAAAAAAAAACTACTGGAATGTCTACCGAAATTCTTCATTTTCCATCTTGAAAATCGGTGGAAACTCCTAATTTTCGGTGGGTTCCAAAAAAAAGAAAAAAAAAACTACCGAAAATCATCCAATTTCATCTCTAATTTTGGTGGAAACTCATAAATTTCGGTGGGTTTTCCAAAAAAAAAATTGATACCGGAATTTCCTATCTTTCATAGTGTTTCTTCTTCGTCGGCCGCTGAGGGGGATAAATCATCTGAGGGGGAGCACCATCTGAGGAGGAGCTATATCAGCGTCCAACTCGAACAACACCAACCCTCAGTACTCATATTCAGCATCCAACTCAAATTTTGGTCAAAGACAAGGGAACCGGCGAACCAACCCAGGGGGAGCAGATCAGTCTAGCCAATGTAACTAAGGGGGAGGCAAACCAAGACAAAGGAAAAAGGGTGATGACTACGGAATAGGAAACTGAAGATGCTATGAGAAAGAAAGAAGATGCAAGATATGGGCAGAGGCATCCTGAGGCTAATTCACTCAAACTCAAACCTCCCTCAAAGATTGTCACCAATTTGGGATCGGGTAGATCTGTTTCTTCTATGATGGAAGTATATTCTATTTCATTCATATTGTCTATTCTTTATTCTTTCATTCATGTCATTCATTTGTAAATATCATATATACAAAAAAAGGACTATGCGAAAAAGAACCCAAAAGAGTAAAACAGGGTCAACATGTATTATTCATTGTCTTACTCATGTTTTTCTAAGTATGGATGTCATCCTCAAATGGGGGAGATTGTTGGGTCATCAAATATTTGAAGATGACCTCCTGATCTCTTTACATTCTTTGAAAAACATCTTTTATACTTAGAGAAATTTTAGGTTCTTTGTAATAGCTTAGTCATGCTTTCAAAGTTCGATGAAGTCAAAGATCAACCGAAATCAAGAAGAAGTAAATCTACTAATGCGGAATGAAGATGGATTTCTCAACCCAAACTAAGTTGTCTCACCGATTTTCTCCATGAAAATCGGTGAGATCCTCACAACAGGAGAATCCTCCCTTATCTCCTTGCTAAGAAGACTTTCATCATAAGAGGTAATTTTTGCCATCTCACCGATTTTGTCCATGACAAATCGGTGGGATCCTCAAAATAGGAGGATCCTCTCATGACTCTTTCCTAAGAAGACTCTCACCTATTTTGTCCATGACAAATCGGTGGGGTCCTCAAATAGGAGGATCCTCTCTTGTCTCTTCCAAAAAGCTTCTCTTCAAAGAAGAAATATCTGGGTATAGGGAAAAAAGTTCATTTGTCCTTTTTCCCATTCTTAGATATTGTCACCATCAAATCTTTTTAGGAAAAGACACTTCAACTTTTGAGAGTCAAACCTGACCTTCAAATGACAAAGTGACAAGTGTCTCATGCATTAAATGCTCATGGCACTATATAAAGATGAAGACTTCTCCATGCAGAAACGAACTCTTGAAGATTACTCTGTGCTCAAGACACTCTGCTCCTTTCTCTCCTTGAACATTATAGCTTTCAATCTGTGTTTTAGAAGTTGTTTTGTTTTCAGTATTACTTTGTAAAGATTGTTAGAATAGATTTCATATGTTCTTTCCGCAACAATCTAAGTGTTTTATGTGTAATTTTTGATTTGATATATCAATAAAAGAATTAATTAAAGTGAAAATTTTGTGTATTATATTCAACCCCCCTTCTACAATACATGTTCTTATTCTTATTAGCCATCTGGGACTAACAACGTTGTTTGGCAAAAAAAGCTAGCTTATAAGCTAGTTTTTTTTCTAGGTACATGATTGAATGACCATAAACTAATTTTTTGAAACACTACCTGGGGTAGCTTTTTAGTAGCTTTTTGTGAATATTTCAATATTGCCCCCATTATTTATTAACTTTTATTATAAACAAATATTAAAATTTTAAATTTAATTATTATTAATTAATAAATATTAACCGAAAATATTAAGTTAAATTTTAATTATACATTGATATTTATTTTTAATTATTTAGAGTTATTGTTAATCATATAAATTATTTTTATATTTTTTTTTATATTAATCAATATATTTTAACTATCAATTACTGTTATTGTTTGATTTTTTCATATAATATGTAACAGTTATTTAAAATCATAAGTTAGTATATATTTTTTCTGTTTTAAAATTTGTAGTATATATGTTATAATAAATTTTAAATTCTTTTAATAAACATGCTATTTGTCTTTACTACATTTTTTATATTAATTAACATATTATGTTGCTATAAATTTGTTTTAATTATATAATTAAATATTGAAGATGTCCTTTTTGGTCATTTTACATAGGGGTGCTCACGGGTTGGGTTGATCGGGTTGAAGGCATTTCGACACATCAACCAAATGTTGGCGGTTTGAAAAAAATTCAACACAACCCAACCCAACTCAACCCGTTCGGGTTGGTCGGGTTGTGTTTAAACAAGGTAAAATCAAAATTAGAAACATAAAAATAAAGGAAACATGTTTTTAAAATACAACAGATAATTCTCACAATATATAGATACTACATATAAAAATGTCTTAACCAAATATGATCAAATAACTTGACGTCTTCAATTTGCATATTTCTTAAATCTTAAATATATCATCATCAACTGTTTTTCTCAATTTGCATATATATGTTAGCATTTACTATATATATATATATATATATATTCAATCTCTTATCCATCTCTATATAACTTCTTCACACACACGTGTATATATATATATATATATCGGGTTCATTGGGTTGGGTTGGGTTCAAATTCTCTTAACCCGATATCAACTCAATACATACGGTTTGAGGATTTTACAACTCGATTGGACATCGGGTTGCTTCGGGTTGGATTATTTCACGTCGGGTTGGGTTGGGTTGATTGGGTTTTTGAGCATCCCTAATTTTACATGTTTATAAGTTGGTTTTGGCCAAACGTGACTTGTTCATCAGCTAGCTTATCAGCTAGTTTGTCAAACATAGCCCAAGTGTTGATCTACTAAGTGAGACCATCTATCTTCTCCTACTTGATGATGACACAATTTATAAGGAATAGAACACTTAGAAATCTTTTTACATAGGAACTAATAAAATCTATGATTCTTTTTCACTTATGTTGAAACTTGGACAAAAGTTAGTGATCTTAACCTTTATAAGTTTATGAACTTTACAAAAATATCCATTTGCAGATTTTGGAGGAGAATCTGAAAGGAAGAAAATACGATTATGATTTTCATTTGATCAAAAAATTGCATCAACTCAATACCTTTTTATTTTGGAAAAACTAACTTCTAAAACTCCCATTTAAAGGTCTTAATGTTCCCATTTTGTGGACAAAGACTTGAAAAATCATCTCGCATTTTATGAACTAATTTCATTTAGTTGTGAAGAACATTATGCGTCATTTATTTAATTCTATCAAAGGTTACATACACCCTAACTTCAACAATTATTATTTTTTTCTGGTAACCATAAGAGTCAACTAACACTCACCTCAACTAATCTCATGGACCTCAGCCAATTGGAAGTGCTGGAACTAGTGACCTGAACGACTATCGTACGCGTAGCATTCGTAAAACACATGTTATCTTGGAAGATTCACACCTTAAAAGGTGACATTTCGATACTTGTTGAACGGATTTTGGTATTGATTTCCGAGTGAAAAGGGTTCGGGTGGTGTTTTGTAGTTGAAAAGGGCATGTAATGGTAATGCCTGAAAAGTTGATTCCTATATATATAAGATGTGATGTGATTCTTTCATTACAACAAACAATACAAAATTATGACCAAACACCTTGAAACAAAAGGATTGGGATTTCGTCTTCCATCGTCTTTCTTGGGCTACAATTAAAAGTAAAATTCCGCTACCTTAATTGGCAAACCGGAAACATATGTACGACAATCAACCTGCACGAGATCAAGTAAAACACGAATCTCAATTTCGATGTACCAAATAATTGTAGAAACACGATCATCAACCCCAAAAGCATATGAGGTTTTGGCTATGTTTGGCAAATGACTGAACCGAAAAACTAGTTGTTGACTAATAAGTTATAGCTGCCAGTTGATAAAGTTGTCACGTTCGAAAGAAAAAAAAACTACCCATTCGTCCCAAAATAAGTGTCTAGATTACTATTTTAACTTGTCCAAAAATAAGTGTCGACTTTCTAAAGTAAATGTCTACTTTCCCATTCTACCCTTAATTATGAGATGGAGAAAAAATCTCTCTATAATTAAGGGCAAAATTCTCCTTTTGTTCGTTAAAAAGAGTAATAATTACTCTTTCCTAAAACTCTGCCATTTTCCATCGTGGGCATTTATTTTGGGATGGACAGATATCTAATAAACTAGATGACAATGTAAATATCCTAAAAGAACATGTTGAAAAATTACTTAGATTCTAACATAACGGACATAATTGGAAAAAAGAAAGTAAAAATAATTCCCAGCTGCTTATTGAAAAAGCTATTTGAAGTAGTTTTTCAAAAAGTTAGTTTAGAACATCTCCAATGGCAAATGCCACCTCAACCAAAAGTCATTTTATAAACTACACTCCAATGGCAAGAAGCTTTTCAATGGAGAGAGGGTGAGAAAGATGAGATGCTTAAAAGGCTTGAAGATCATAACGTCTTTGAAAAAAGCTTTTGCCAAAAAAAACAGAAAAACTTGCAATCCAATGCTAGAAACTCATATTAATGACTCGAGGAAACAGTAAAAAGCTATTGCCATTAGAGATGCTCTTATGTCTTATGAAACCGGGCTTTTTCTTGATACGCTAAAAAATAAGTGAGCTTATTGTTGCCAAACAAGGTCTTAGTTACTCAATCCATTACCTAAAAAAACAAGGTCTTAGTTACTCGATCCATTACCTAAGTGAGCTTATTGTTGGATATGAGTTTGACAGTAATGACCACATTCACTCACCAGAGATTACGTTGTGAAGGATTCCGAGAGTACGAGTTGTGAAACCTCCAATGTGGAACTTCATGTAAGTAACAGAACGTCTGTTTGACTTGTTTGTGGGGTAGCAGGTTTCGTTAATGGTCTCAAAGTTTCCATGATGGCTGAAAAGGAAGGCCGCTTCCATGGCTCACTGCACAATCATACTTTCATTAATATTTGACTAACTAAAATCAACTCCGTAAACATCTCAAAGTTTCCTTTGGATCTTTGAACTTACTTGGCCCAGCAGGCTTCAATCAATGCTGATACTTGAGGGTTCACATCTCGAGGAATCTCAAGCCTCTTGCATTTAAACCCGACAGCTGCCACCACCTAATACCACATGTATAGTAAACACATGCATTAAAATAAATGTAATTTCAGGCCTCCTTGGACTTTGTTTGCACGAAATTCGTAATATATTTCTTTCATATATTTGTTGTTTTGGATCAAGATTCACTTTTGATTGTTTTCCGATTGTTCATTCATTGTGTTTCCAAATTCAGCCAAAATGCTACTCCATCCCAAAATAAGTGCCCATATATTTATTTATGTTTGTTCCAAAACAAGTGTCCAGTTTCAAAAACAGATAACTAAGTTTCCAAATCTATCCTTAACGAATACACAAATATTTGAGAGTTAATAAGATGGATAATTAATCAAGGGTAAAGTTGTCATTTGGTTTACTAAAAAATGTAACAATTATGCAGAATGTAAAGCTTTATTGTAAACCGAAATTGAATTGTTTTAGAATTTTTTGTTATGATTTTTTGTTTTTTGAAATGGATCAATTGTGAGATGAGGTACCCAAAAATCTCAAATATTATGCTGTTTATTTGGTTGATTGACCATATATTTGGAGAGGGTAGTAGAGGTTCCCAAAATAAAAATATTTTATAAATTGAAAGATTTTGTATGCATTAATAAATTATACTTAATGTTTTATAAGTTGTACCCTTGAATTATTAAGAATCAGTGGTACAAACCTGTGCTGGATTTAGATTACCCCAAGGTTGCTGCAAAGTGGCGAGCTCCCACAAAATCACCCCAAAACTGTACACATCTGATTTCTCGTTTGAAGGTTCATCACGAAGGACTTCTGGTGCCATCCACTCCGGCTGTTTTAATAGAAAAAGGCGACCGAATTTATACAAACAGCACACAGAAAAATCATACTAGGTTATATTCACTTAAATAAGATAAACTAAAATAAAAGGGAACTCACTGTTCCTGCTGCAGTCTTGGATGAAAGAAAAGTGTTTGCTTTTAACCTCGAAAGGCCAAAATCACAGACCTGAAAAAGTCAAAAAAGTTAATTGAGGACATCTAAGCAAATTGTTTGGATCTAAGCCATAATTAGCAATATACCACATTGCAAACCATTGTAATATGATTGAGAACATAAAAGAAATTCCATCTCTTAAGTTGTGCATACATTTCATCTATAGACAAAATCAATTGCCATCAGGAAGAGATTATTGAAAAAGGGCAAAATGCTCAACATATGCGGCCAAAAAGCTCAGCCTCCACTCAGTATCACCTGATAAGATTGACCATTAACAACTGTAGCTTATACATTCCTCCATCTAAGAAGGCCAAATTAGGAACAGTTTGGCAGAAATCGCAAATGCCAGCTTTACCTCTATTACTTAAACTAAGCTTTCGAACCATTCAAAAGAAATTGTTTAAACAGCAGTCTTGTTTCATGTGCCAGAATCTGAAACTTGATCATTATTAAATAAATTATGTCCTATATTGAAGGTCCATGAAGCTGGTCTATATTGTCACCTAAACTTGATCATCATCAAACAGCAATTTCCAACTGGGCTTGTTTCTCCCACATTCCATAGGGTTACCATCTTAAAACTTGACTTGAACAACAATTACCATCCTAATTTTTGTTCGAGTAGTTGAAGCATGTTTTCAAGTACATAAGTAATAAAACTATCATTTCAGATGTGTCAACCATCCATTCGTATTGCTAGGCATTTCCGACTATCAACCAATTCAGCTCTTATCACAGATAAGTACGACCTTCAAAGACATATTCATGATGACTTAAGAAGAACCCATCATCCAAACGCCAGTCGCCAAATTGAACATCAATTAACTCAATTTCTTTTTTAGTTAATTTTCTCTTGTAAACGTAAATGTTACTCTTCTTTGAGTCTATGCTTATGACGTAGATTTCTCATTCACAATAGAGAGATCACAATTGATCCAACAGTTCATTATGAACTACAAGCGCTACTCTTCTTTTTATCATGAAGTGAAAAATCCCCAATCACTCTCCCAAGGCTTTCTGTTTTATAGCCAACACAGCCCCCCCCCCCCCCCAAAAAAAATAATAATAATAATAATAATACAACGTTATCTCAGAACACTATATCACGCAAAAAAAAAAAAATTAGGGAAAAGAACACCCGTTTCATGCTTAGCAATTCTCTGTTTTACCTTCACAGTGTATTTCCTGTCTACTAAAAGATTGGGAGATTTGAGATCCCTGTGAACAATAGGAGGATTTCGTCTGTGGAGGTAATTCATTCCTTTTGCCTACATGACAAAAAGAAGCCATTAGTATTAATATATTAACAATCGAAACATACACAGAAAGGATTGCTGGCTTATATTATACTTTGCTGGCTTAGATTATACTTTGGCTAGACCTAAATTTAAAAGATTAATAGAGGAGACAAACAAACTTAAATGTTTTTACATGCATCGAAAGGGGGAGCCCTGATGATATCATAGGCATAACATTAATACTATTTATACTCGAATTGATTGAGAGCCCTATTTTTTGCTTTCAAGAAAAAGAAGTAACAGGTTTGAGAACACCTGTTATAAAAAAGTTTCAGGTAGATACCACATCATAAGCCATACTGAGTCGTCGCCGCTCATCCAAGGCCTCTTTCGCACCAGATTTGTGCAACAGTCTATACAAACTACCTCTGCAGTTCAAAATAAATAGTACAAAATTAGCCCATCATACAAATAATTAACCTCAAACCCCAATAATTGCTCAGCTAGTTGGAATTTCAAACTGTAGAGGCACCATACCTTGACAAATATTCTGTGACTATTGACAGGTTCGGGGGCTGAGTAACAGCACCCATAAAAAGAACAATATTTGGATGCCGCAGGCGTCTCATTATTGCAACCTAACAGAAAACAAAGTAAGTGTTGGTTCTTCAATCCTGCATACAAATCAACCAGAATTAATGGTGGGACTTACCTCCTGTAAAAATTCGGTCAACCTCTCCGGATGAAAATCTTGTTCTAAAAGAATTTTCACGGCAACATCCTGGAAGTAGTTAGGTTTGTAAGCTTTAATATGAAAAGAATGTTACTTGGATTGCAGTACCAAAAATTAAAAACCAATATACAGAATGAGGATCAAGTAGATGATTAGGTACATCAAATATGCGTCTCAACTTGCTATTGCTGGTGAAAATTTAAAAACGGAAAGGAAAACAAAAAGATGTTAACACAAGACTGCATAGCTAAACAGTACTGAATTTGGGGACACAATCAAGAAAAAAAAAACTGAAGTGTTCATTATAAACAGTTTATTCTGGTAACAAAGAGATACATTAAAAATCAATTGATGGAAGAACTAATATAACTCTATGAATATAACTTTGAAACACACGAAGAATCATTTTGGGTTCCAGCGTCATGATATGAATTTTCTGCTAAGGGAAATGAATTGCCATCTAATATCGTTAGGACTTAGGAGCACAAGTTAAAGCCTTAAACTACGAAGCAACCAGCTTTACACCATTAGCAGAATTTGAAAGACCGTATCCTAAATATCGTAGACTCACATCATGAATACAATTTGTAGTATATCAGCAGCTTATTGACACGAGGTTATGCCATTTTGTTGATTCAGTCATCCAGGTAGCTCATAAGATGCAACTACTACTAAAGCATTGATCTTATAAAGCATCAACGATCTAACCTTTCAACAATGTACCCAATAAAACAATATAGCCTCCATCACAAAGTAGTCAAGAACATGAATAACATTTCCACCATTATGCCCAATCTATTTCTAAATCTACGCTTTACATTGAGGTGTGGCTTCTCCCATAACAAACCATCAATTACAACCCTACAGTAATCATGCATGCTTATCATCATCCCCAACTCTCCAAACCTGTGAATGATGAGAAAAGCAGAATCATGAGGCATGCTTAAGGACAAAGAGATCACTTTAGCTTGCAGACTTTATATGCCCCAGTGCAAGAATTGTACTACAAATGCATTTTTGATATCGAATTAAGATCGCATATGATAGATTATGCCTAAGCACCGACAAGTAGACACTAGACAGTCATCTTTTCTAAATGATTAGTTGCCATAATCCTCTCAATAAGCCTGAGTATCTCTTAGCTACCAATCAAATTTTCAACCGTTGACCCACCAATAGTCTCTGAGTAAGAAAGTCAAGCACATCCAAATTCTCATAATCCTAATAGAAGACATTCCCACACACATTACTTATATCCAAGCAAGATTTAAAATCGATGTGGAGTATTTGTGCCTAAAGAAAGGTACAAGGGCTATGAGACATGTGACGATGAGTGGGGGGAAATAAAGTAACAAAGTTAATCAATAGGCTTGCCTATAGGCACATTTTGTTTACAATGGGAAACAAGAATACAAGTGAGGAGCAGGTGTGGGTAAAGAAGTAGGACGCATACATGTGGACGGGAAATCGAAGGATTTTCTTGTCTGAGTCAAAAACAAGCATTGGAGCATCAATGTATCATGAGTTTCTTCCTTTGTTGATATACCTAGACCAGAAACATTAAGGAACTATCATTAGTCAAAGAGGGTGGACACCATACAACCATTTTCGACCTAGGATATGCAAAAATCCTCATGCCTAGGTATCACCAGAGGAAACTGAGAACTAATCTGGACTTCAAAAGATATACCCACTCAAACAAAATATCTTTAAGAGAGAATTATTGCAACAAAAAAAACATAATGACTTGTCAAACTGAGCAACTTCATGACATAAATTTGAAATTTGTAGATACATTAAAAAAATTCTAGCTTCACATGAAAAAGGGTTATGTCCAAGACAAATCTGGAAGTATTTTTCCTTCCAAGATTGTAGAAGGCATAAGGTTTATGAGGCAGCATACTAAGAACAGAGCATCTCCCCAAAACCCATGTAGAATATTATGAACAACATAGGCGAGCAACCTCGAATTAAATCTGGTTCTTTAGTTCTGCAATGCCATTTTGCTAAGTACACACAAGAACAATCATGTAAGATGCTATCATATCCATAAATAAGTGAGATCATGTGAAAATTACTCCTTCCTATTATGGCTATGGGGGGTTATTAACAGAAATCCAAAATGATCCTCAACATAGGCATGAAGTTTGACGACAAAAGAAAACAGTTATGCCCAAGATTATAAAAGATAACCAAGATGCCTGAGAATGGCCATCCACAAAAATCACAAGTATGACATGAAAGCCAAATATCTGAATGAACAGTTTTAAATACAACTAGACATAGATAAACCTTAAGATATAACCGTTTGTCGTTAATGAACATCATCTTCTGGGAACTTCTTTCTTCTTTCAGCAGTTTGGCCATTAACTACTTGATTAGTGCCATTAGATTCTTTTTTTTATCTCACTTACACACCCTCACACTGTTTAGATATCACAACTTATACTCCTCTATTCCTAGTGCACCTCAAGACCCGCTTAGTTTTCTCAATGCACGTGATATTTGGTATCCCACTTGAGCAAAGACTCTAATAGATTCACTATTGGGAAATGACAATCCAGCTACTAGGTGACTAACTTTTCACTAATCTCCTTGAAATATGGCAATGGAAGAACCATAGGATTGTTTTCAACACTGTTACGGAATTGGTTGGAGTGGACCATAATAAGAATAAACCCACTATCCTAAAAGTATACTCTAGAAGGCCCAAAAGGGCAGAAATGGAAAGTGGCTAGAAGTCGGTTAGTGGAGAGTTTTTACCTCTAAATAGGGAGGAGGTACCTTTTTGGAGTAGAGAATGATTTTCCTAAGTTTCTATTGGCTCTTGCATTAGTGCGCAGAGAGAGGGAGGATTCCCTGGATTATTTTCTGTTATTGTATTCCTTTCTTCTTCATTTTCAATCACAGATACCCATTTCCTCCATTGTTCTTCTTAATTTGATATTTGTTTTATTGATTCCCATCATTGGTCCGACCTACCTTGACCTGCCGCTTTCTTTTTTTCTTCTTCATCCATGTAAACCCGTTCTCAACAAAACCGACTGGATCAACATGAGGATCAACATGAGGAGCAACTTCAGAAGCTTCAATCCGATGTTCTGAAGATCAAAACTTGGGAATCAGATCGTGCGGAGGAGGAGGAATTTCGCAAAATTGTGATGTCCTGGGTCAAGCAACAAGGTAAACAGACTAATTCTGATAATGGGGGACCGTCGGGAGTTTCTGGT
The DNA here is from genome assembly GCA_033807775.1 of Saussurea involucrata. Classification (NCBI taxonomy): domain Eukaryota; kingdom Viridiplantae; phylum Streptophyta; class Magnoliopsida; order Asterales; family Asteraceae; genus Saussurea; species Saussurea involucrata. Next base: position 144,977,518 of record CM066322.1, on the reverse strand, counting down.
GGGTCTCACTGTCCCTTGACACCTCCGGGAGGCAGTATTCCGATAAACCAAGGAGGCGGTTCTGCAATTCCGCTTCACGGAAGCGGTATTCCGTTCACACAGGGAGGAAGTTCTCTGAATTCAGGGTTGCAGTTGGGCTCTCTCCAATCAGTTCCTTGGGCTGCAAAGAAGATTAAGCTTCCTATGGTTTTGATCCTCAGGGATGGATTCAGAAGGCAGAGCTATATTTCGACATTCACGGTACGCCCTCTCATTTTCGAATTAGACTGGCCGAGCTAAGTATGGTGGGTGTTGCCCAACACTGGTTCACAATTGTGAAACAAATTTACAAGCCCCTTACGTGGGAACAATTGTCTGTCGAACTTCTCCAACGATTTTCGGGATTGGAGATTCATAATCCGTTCGAACAATTGGCTACGATGAAACAGGCTTCATCTATTTACGACTATATAGACGATTTTGAATACTTGCTTTCCTTGGTACCTCAATTACCCGAGACACAAACTTTGGGTTATTTTATTGCTGGTTTACGAGATGATGTGAAACGATGGGTACGTCTCCATCGACCTCAGTCCCGTCTTGATGCCATGTATCTCGCTAAGGATATTGAAAAGATGCTTCGGCCTTCTATCGGGAATATTTCCCAATCCCGGTTTCGTTATCAGGCAGGAGGGGGGTTGGGCTCATCATTTCAATCGGATTTCAAACCAAATTCTATGGGCCGTTATGAGAACAAAGGGCCCAATAATGAGAAGATCTCACTTACACGCAACGACTTCGGTCGTATGCCCCCGAATCCTCATACTGTCGGGGCTCCTTCATCGGATTATGGCCAATTGTTCAATCGCAATCGGGGAATTCGATCTCTTACTCGTACAGAATGGGAGGAGCGACGTAAGAAAGGGTTGTGTTTCCGTTGTGGGCAGCAATTTGGTCCAGCTCACAAATGCCCCGAAGAGAAATTGTGAATTCTTCTCTTGGGTGACGATGAATCGGAAGGTGGGGACGGCGAGTTTCAGACAGCAGAGTCATTAGAGGATTCCGTCACTAAAGAGGAGGAAATTCCTCCAACTGGATTATTAATGGCTTTAGAATTCTTGGGGGCTAGTGTTGATTCATCTTCAGGTGGCAAAACCTTAAAGTTTGAAGGGGCAATAGCAGCTATCCCAGTGGTGATTTTGGTGGACAGCGGAGCCACGCATAATTTTATCTCTCGAAAACTAGTGACTGCGTTAGGGCTTTCCTCGGAAACTTTCGATGGCATCAACATTCAGTTGGGCGATGGCCATAAAATCTTTATTAGTCAACGATGTACGCATCTTAAAGTACGCGTGGGTACATGCGAATTTGAGGTGGAAGCTTTGGTTTTCGAAATGGGGCATTTGGACATGGTTTTAGGCATGGATTGGCTTAAAACGTTGGGAGAGGTGGTCCATAATTGGGAACAATCTTCCATGAAATTTGTATTTCAAGGGGAGTCGGTGTGCATCCAAGGTTTATCTAAAGTACAAGTCTCTCAAGCTTCGCTTCAACTATGGTTGTCATTAGACAATCCTTCTCAGTCGTGTCTGCCAAGTTCTGTTGCATCGGGTGGAAACGTACAGGAGAAGAAGTTATCTTTAGCGCAACAACAAGATTTACAATGCTTGTTTGACCGTTTTTCAGCGATATTTCGGGACCCAACGGGATTACCTCCACGGCGTGCCCACGATCACAAAATTGCTTTAATCAACTCCCATGAACCAATTTGTGTTCGGCCGTATAGATATCCCCACATTCAAAAAGCTGAAATTGAGAAGCAAGTAGAGGAACTCTTGAATCTAGGTATGATTCGACCAAGTAAAAGCGCGTTTTCCAGCCCAGTAATTTTGGTCAAAAAGAAAGATCAATCGTGGCGGATGTGTGTAGATTACCGTGCTCTCAACAACTACGATACCTGATAAGTTTCCTATTCCGGTAGTTGAGGAACTTATCGATGAATTGAATGGTGCATTTTTTTTCTCTAAACTGGATTTGAAGTCCGGTTATAATTAGATCAGAATGCAGCCGGATAGCATTGATAAGACGGCATTTCGCACCCATGACGGTCACTATGAGTATTTAGTGATGTCGTTTGGGCTCACCAACGCGCCGGCAACCTTTCAAGCTGTCATGAATGACATTTTTCGGCCCTTCCTACGCAAGTATGTGGTGGTTTTCTTCGATGATATTCTGATTTATAACCCGACTTGGTCAAAACATCTGGAGGATTTAACGGTGGTGCTACAAGTTTTACTTGAAAATCAATTTGTGGTAAATCGGAAAAAGTGTTCGTTTGGGCGATCATCGATTGATTACTTGGGTCATATTATAAGTGGTAAAGGAGTGGCAATGGATCCAAAAAAAATAGAGGTTGTTTTGGATTGGCCAGTTCCAAAACAACTTAAAGGGTTAAGGGGATTTTTGGGTCTTACTGGATATTACAGAAAATTTATTCGCCACTACGGTAGCATCGCGAAACCGCTCACTGATCTCACAAAAAAGACGCTTTCTGTTGGAACTCGGAAGCCCATCAAGCCTTTGAAGCACTTAAAGGTGCCATGGTAACAACTCCATTATTGGCACTTCCTGATTTTAGTCAACCATTTATAGTCGAATGCGACGCATCGGGTAAAGGAATCGGTGCAGTTTTAATGCAAGGACAACGTCCAATCGCTTATTTTAGCAAGGCTTTGAGTGAACGTAACTTATCCAAGTCAGCTTATAAACGAGAGATCATGGCCTTGGTTTTGGCGGTTCAACATTGGCGAGCTTACTTATTGGGAACCTGTTTTACGGTGTATACTGATCAGAAAAGCTTAAAGTTCCTGTTACAACAACGAATTACTAACCCGGGGCAACACAATTGGGTGGCTAAATTACTTGGTTACCAGTTTGATATTTGCTATAAGCCTGGCCGTGAAAATAGGGCTGCAGATGCATTATCACGAAGGGCCGAGGAAGGTGAGTTGACTTCGATAATATCCTGTCCAGTTTGGGTCCAAGGGGCCCAGCTTATTGAAGAAGCCCGTAAGGATGCCGAAATTCGAAAGATGATTCAAGAATTGCAACAGGATCCTAATTGTCACTCGGGTTACACTGTCCGACAAGGAATACTTTATTATAAGGACCGTTTGGTGATTCCTCGGACATCGAAATTCATTGCTACCTTAATCAAAGAATTCCATGAATCAGCTTCCGAAGGGCATTCCGGCTATTATCGCACTTACCGTCGTTTAGCACTTAATCTGTATTGGCCACGAATGATAGCTGTTGTGCAACAGTTTGTGAAGTCGTGTGACGTGTGTCAGCGTTGCAAATCGAATTCTACCACGCCAGGGGGTCTTTTGCAGCCATTGGACATTCCGGATACGGTTTGGGAACACCTCTCAATGGATTTTATTTTGGGCTTACCTAAATCTAAAGGTTTTGATGCAATTTTGGTGGTGGTAGACCGTCTCTCGAAATACAGCCACTTCATCCTTCTAAAACATCCTTACACAGCAAGGTCAATAGCCGAAATCTTTGTTCGGGAAGTGGTTCGCCATCATGGGGTTCCCAAGTCGATCGTTAGTGACCGTGATCCATTGTTTCTTAGTCAGTTTTGGCAAGAAATTTTCCGTCTACAAGGAACTCAATTACATATGAGCTCCGTGTATCATCCGGAATATGACGGTCAAACCGAAGTCATCAATCGTTGTTTGGAAACATATTTGAGATGTTTTGCTATTGATCAACCTCGTTCATGGTCAATATGGATTCCTTGGGCGGAATTTTGGTATAACTCCACCTTTCATGGATCAACCGGAAAGTCGCCATTTGAAACAGTTTATGGGCGAAAACCACCCAGTGTATTCCAGGGGAGATTCGGGTAGCAGCAGTGAGCCAAGAATTACGGGATCGTGATGAAGCACTAAAACAACTTAAGTCACATTTGTCGCATGCTCAGGCGATAATGAAAGAACAAGCTGATAAGAAAAGACGTGAGGTGAGTTTTAATGTTGGCGAATGGGTTTATGTGAAGTTGAAGCCTTACCGACAGTTGACAGTGGCTCATCGAATCCATCAAAAATTAGCAGCGCGTTACTTTGGGCCTTTCAAGATCGTGGATCGAATTGGTCCGGTTGCGTATAAATTGGAGTTGCCTGCATCATCAAGAGTACACCCGGTCTTTCACGTTTCGTTACTTAAGAAGGCGGTCATGTCTGATTTAGTGGAGCAAAACCTTCCACCTGAATTGGAAATAAACTCTTCCGATAAACTGTTTCCAGATTCCATTCAGGCAGTACGCACGGTTAACGTTCACAACGAATCAATTGTACAATGGTTGATTAAGTGGAAGGATCGACCATTGGAAGAAGCAACATGGGAGGACGCAATGACTATTAAAAGTCAATTTCCAGAAGCAAGTCTTGAGGACAAGACTTCTTTGGAAGGGCGGAGTAATGTTACGAAATTGGTTGGAGTGGACCATAATAAGAATAAACCCACTATCCTAAAAGTATACTCTAGAAGGCCCAAAAGGGCAGAAATGGAAAGTGGCTAGAAGTCGGTTAGTGGAGACAGTTTTTACCTCTAAATAGGGAGGAGGTACCTTTTTGGAGTAGAGAATGATTTTCCTAAGTTTCTATTGGCTCTTGCATTAGTGCGCAGAGAGAGGGAGGATTCCCTGGATTATTTTCTGTTATTGTATTCCTTTCTTCTTCATTTTCAATCACAGATACCCATTTCCTCCATTGTTCTTCTTAATTTGATATTTGTTTTATTGATTCCCATCAAACACCATGTGTATTAATGTTTCTTAAACTTCGGGTATTGGTTGTTTAGGAAAAAGATCATTCTAGTGATTGTATGTGTTCCCACCACATGAGATCAAATCTTGATAAATAATATGTCGTGTTGCCAAAACAAACAATGAATACCTTTGCTTACTTTTCACCACTAAACCCACTACTATGCATCAATATCAAGATGCATTAGTCCTATCCTTCAACCCTTAACAAAAACACAAATAACCAAATTGCATGTAAGAAACCACAACAAGCATACAACATAACTTTAACGAAAAAGGGAGTATCACTTACAGAGCCATTCCAATCGGCACGATGAACAATACCAAAAGAACCTGAAAACACGGAATGACTTGTCTAAGTAGGCTTTGTAAACAACTTAGTGCTGTGGAAATCAAAGAAAAAAGGTTACCTGCTCCAATTCTCTCTTTTAGAACTAGATCACTCCAAGGAATATCCAAATCCTCCACATCAAAGGCAAAATCTCCAGTTGACTTGTGCGGAACAAGTTGACCCCCCTCAAACCTCTGATTATTAGCCACCTCCATCCTTGTATTAGATAAGACATATGATTGGGAATCCCTATGTCCAGTTGGGGCCATATGTTGCAAAGGGATATCGTTGACCATTTTTGTTGCGCCTATGATATTCTGAGGATATGCCTTGGGAAGCTGTGAATTTCTATCATGACCTTTGGGGCGGGCAGCTTTGGAAGGAGGTAAACGAGATCCTTCATTGCTGTTGCTTGGACTACGCATTGCAATATTCATATCAGTATGATTTTTATCAGATTGCTTAGCATAAACGGCATCCCCAGTATCTCCATCACCTGCAGTCATACCATCAGGGACCTCAATACTCAGCAATTAATTGATTAAGCAAGATCCCAACATTCATGAAGAAACGTTAATGAACAAGGGACTTTTTGGGGGGGGGGGTAGAATTCTGCCAATGACTATTTATACCACATCAAATGTAGAACTATTGAAGTCTCCAAATGAAGACACGCACTTGCATCAATGGTTTGGTCCATTTTGGAATTGCATAATGACCTTCCAATTTAAAAGGCAACACCAGCATAAATAGAATTTACTCAAAAACTTTATACCAAGATAAGACATGTAAAAATGAAGAAAGAGAAAGTTAAGCGGGATCCAAGCAAAGAGATCACATTTCTAGGCATTAATCAAGTAATATAATTCTATTCTGAGCAGTTAATCTTTCTTATGTTAAAATCTATAAACATACATTGACTACGATTATAATTCTTTTCAAGAGAATTCCATTACTGTTTAGGAGGTAGCATTCCAGCAAATTTGAGATCGCCTTTGTTATGGTTGATGATATATATAAATACCACATAACATAACCATAATCAAGGAATATAGGAACTTAGGAAGAAAAAGGAGTTTCTTATGATAGAACACTCTAAGACAGAAGTTCATCCAGATGAAAGCACAACCTTATTGCATTAGAAGCAAAAGATTAAACTTTACCTGGTGCAGCCAACATATAAGTAAGCATAAAATATCATCCTTGAACTAAAAAAAACATTAAAAACCAGATCTATTCCATGTTCAACTAATAATAGTCTGCCAAGCTATTAAATCAGCAACAGTGCTTGCTCCTTTAGTGATTTAGCTGCAAAGACTTAATATCTAAATTACACTGACCATGCATGTAAAACTTATATGGTATTTACAACACTACATCCACCCACTTCAATTATATCCTTCTAGTCGAATGGAAAGGACACATGGTGACAGTGATGACAATAGCCGAGGGATTGAGGTTTTCTGTACCCATTACACACAAGTGGAGTCTTGAATTCTCCTATCTTCCTTTGGATGTATTGGGTTCTGTGTTTAAGCAATTCAACAAACTTTACTCCTCCATATTCCATTTTCAGATAATTTTTCTTTGCCTCTGGCTATCCCACAATTATAAGATCTTTTTTATTTGGCTCGGATGTTTTTTGGATGTATATAATATTTATATACAGCAAAACTCACACACTCCTTGACCTCCTAGGAGGTTGGGCTCCACCGGTAACCCGGAGACCACTGGGCCAATGAACCTTTGGTTAGAGAGAAGACAATACTGCCCACTGTCTGGAAAGTTGGGCATCCACCACAAAGTGATAAATATAAAGAGGGTATGGGATAAGATTCATTTCCCTATATGCACAACCCTTCCCTGTTTCCCTCTTACCCGTATCTACCAAGCTACCAATGATCCAGCCAATATCAGATGAAGCCCATTTTTGCCTCAATGTATTTCTAGCAGATATTTGAACTTATAAAACGACACGTTACATGCATGAAGTGTGAATGTTATAACTAGTATCGCATTCGATATAATATACACACACATCTATACAGATGTATATATCTCTCTCTACACGCACATAATGTACATATCTATATCTATATATACACACGCATACATACATAGGGGTGGGTTCAAGAGAACCCAAAATGATTAACGCGCACATCAAATCCATCCATCCATCTAATACAATCCTATGGTTCTTACTAAATGATTTTTTGAATTAGAGAAGACATGGGAGTTAATTTGAACCATACTTCCTAATTTACAATTAAAAAAAAATATTTATAAAAAAAATAATTGAATTACCTCTTTATTTTTAAATCTAAATTTTTTAAATTATAATAAAATTTTGAATGGAACGTATTATACCAAAAGGCGAACATTTTGTTCTTTTTAAATCGACACCCATATAGATATATTTTTCAAGTTGTTTAACCGAGTCTTCAAATTAACAAGTCATGTTCAACCACCTCTTGTAACGTATATTCACTTGTGAATATACTCAGCCACGTGTAACTTATATTCACATGTGAACAGGCTCAAGGTTATCCATGTA